>JAGQAX010000019.1:21510289-22110289 GCA_019142605.1 Cephalopholis sonnerati
TCTTTTTCATGATTTGGGGCGCCATACTATACTATGACTTTTTTCATGATTTGGGACAATATACTATACTATGACGGTTTCTTTTTCATGATTTTGGACAACATACTATACTATGACTTTTTTCATGATTTGGGACGACATACTGTACTATGACTTTTTTTCATGAGTTGGGACGACATACTATACTATGACTTTTTTTTCATGGTTTTTGAAGATATACTATATTATGTTGTTTTGGTAAAATCATGAAAAAAGTCATAGGATAGTATGTCGTCCCAAATCATGAAAAAAAGTCAGTATAGTATGTCGTCCCAAATCATGAAAAAAATGTCATAGTATAGTATGTCGTCCAAAACCATGAAAAAAAGTCATAGTATAGTATGTCGTCCCAAATCATGAAAAAAATGTCATAGTATAGTATGTCGTCCCAAATCATGAACAAAAGTAATAGTATAGTATGTCTTCCAAAATCATGAAAAAAAAGTCATAGTATAGTATGTCGTCCAAAACCATGAAAAAAAAGTCATAGTATAGTATGTCGTCCAAAATCATGAAAAGAAAGTCATAGTATAGTATGTCGTCCAAAATCATGAAAAAATGTCATAGTATAGTATGTCGTCCAAACCCATGAAAAAAAGTCATAGTATACTATGTTGTCCAGAATCATGAAAGAAAGTCATAGTATAGTATGTCGTCCAAAACCATGAAAACAAGTCATAGTATAGTATGTTGTCCAAAATCATGACAAAAAAGTCATAGTATAGTATGTCGTCCAAAATTATGAAAAAAAGTTATAGTATGTCATCCGAAATCATGGAAAAAAGGTCATAGTAAAGTACGTCGTCCAAAACCATCAAAAAAGTCACAGTATAGTATGTCATCCCAAATCATAAAAAAAGTCATAGTATAGTATGTCGTCCCAAATCATAAAAAAAGTCATAGTATAGTATGTCGTCCAAAATCATGAAAAAAGTCATAGTATAGTATGTCGTCCCAAATCATAAAAAAAGTCATAGTATAGTATGTCGTCCCAAATCATAAAAAAAGTCATAGTATAGTATGTCGTCCCAAATCATAAAAAAAGTCATAGTATAGTATGTCGTCCAAAACCATGACCAAAAAGTCACAGTATAGTATCTCGTCCCAAATCATAAAAAAAGTCATAGTATAGTATGTCGTCCCAAATCATGAAAAAAGTCATAGTATAGTATGTCGTCCCAAATCATAAAAAAAGTCATAGTATAGTATGTCGTCCCAAATCATAAAAAAAGTCATAGTATAGTATGTCGTCCAAAATCATGAAAAAAGTCACGGTATAGTATGTCGTCCAAAACAATGAAAAAAAAGTCGTAGTATAGTATGTTGTTCTAAATCACGAAGAAAAGTCATAGTATATTATAACACCCAAATCATGATGAAAATGTCATAATACAGTATGTTGTCCCAAATCCCCCCAAAAATGTTGCAGTATTGTATGTCGTTCAAAATCATGAAAAAATGTCATAGTATAGTATGTCGTCCAAAGCTATAAAAAAAAGTCATAGTATAGTATGTTGTCAGAAACCATGAAAAGAAGTAACAATATAGTTTGTCGTCCCAAACCATGAAAAAAAAGTCGTAGTATAGTATGTCGTTGTAAAGCACAAAGAAAAGTCATAGTATATTATAACACCCAAATCATGAAAAAAATGTCATAATACAGTATGTTGTTCTAAATCCTAAAAAAAGTTGCAGTATAGTATGTCATTCAAAAGATGAAAAAAAAAACATAGTATAGTATGTCGTCCAAAATCATGAAAAAGGTCATATTATAGTATAAAAATGTAAAATTCTCAAAGATCAAAAACCATTAAAAAACCACACAATGTAGTATCTTGTAACAAAACAGGAAAAAAGGTCATAGTATTGTATGTCGTCATAAAAAAAAGGTCAAAGTACAGCATGTTGTATGTTGTAAAAACATCATAGTACAGTATGTCATAAAAAGTCATAGTATAGCATGACCTAAAAATGTTATGGTAATGTATGCCATCAAAATGTCATAGTATAGTTTGATATAAAAATGTCATTGTATAGTATGGCATTAAAAAAGTAAAAGTATACTATATCATGAACACCTCATAGTTTAACATGTCATAAAAATATCATAGTATAGTATGACCTAAAAATATCATATATATCAGTATATATAATAGACATAAAAAGTCACAATTTGCTAAAAAAAAAACTACCCATTGTAGTATTGTATGCTGTACAAATGTCATGGCATAGTATGTCATAAAAATGTCATTTATGTAGCAAAATTGTCATTGTATAGTATGACCTAAAAAAGTCATAGTATAGTATGCTGAGAGACATCTTTACGGCTGATATCTGCAACACTCTGCAACTCACAAAAAAACAAACTAGATTGATAAGGAGCGCTGAAGGCAGGAGAAAAATATGTATTTGTGATCAAGTTTTTTTTATTCGTCTTTTAACTGTTTTGCCGTTCAGCTGCATAGCATGATACCGCAAGGTATTTCGGATATTTTGTCTAACCTGGTTCTGGAAGTTTTTGGCTTGTGGCACCTTAAAATGAGGCAGTGTCTCCTGCACTTGTAACCACTCCTCACGGGTTATGGCCTCAGTGAAGACCTGAAGGTGATTTTTCCTTCTCAAATTGTTTAATTTGAAGTATTTTGGGGGATCTAAAAAGATGAAAATATTAAGTATGTCATGAGAAAACTGAAGCAATTGCACTATGGAGCAGAATTTTAGTTGATTGTATGTTCCCTTATAATCATCCAATCAGATTTTGACCTCCAGGTTGGGAACCACTGCCCTTTCAGTAAATAAAGTATAAATAAGAAAAGAAATAACTAAAAAAGAGCGCATGGTTCAGCTGGGTGTTTACACCTCTGAGCACAATGCAATACACTAACAGCGCCACCAACTAACGCCTTAAAAAAACGTTCTGACTTCCATGACGGTATGTCTGTTCAGGATGTGTCCCTGCCTTTGGTCTGCTGCATACCACTGCAACGACCTCCCAACTCCAGAGACCATGAGTAACATGAGTAAGAGTGAGCGAAGATGATGGATGGATGCAGTAAGTGCAGTAAGATAAGTTAATGTATAAGAATGTGAGATTTTCCGAGAGATACAGACCGAAGCGACCATTTGATATGTGATATATGCAGCTCAAGGGAGAGTGCTAAAAAAACAGATATTATCACAGAAGAAGAGCTCTCACACCTGTGGGCCTGTTTACCACACACACGCACAGCAATGGATAATATATACCAATGGATGATTAATCCTGCCTTATTGATGTGTCCTATAATGAGCTTTTTCAATCCCCCACACTCCCCAGGGAACGCAGACTTGCATCAGCTAATTAATGAGCACGCAGAGGGGAATTTAGGTCACAAGAAGGGAGAAGCGAACGAGAGGGGAATAAGTGGCACTAGCCTCGATCGATACATTACAGAAAAGAAAGTGGAGGGCTAAAAAATACGGTGAATGAGTACAGGCTCCCAGGATATTAGAGTCTTTTGACAGAAAGACAAGGTTGACAGTGAACAAGAGGTGCCACGGTGGTGGTGTGTTGGCGGACAATGACCCTACTCTGGACTGAATTACTGTGACAGGCAGCAAGAGATTTGGAGAGCCATTTATGGAAGAATGAGGCAGGGAAAGAGGGGCGACAAGGGGAAGTTTCTGCCCTCAAACAAACGGACATTTTGATTTATAGAAGGTCATATTTAACGGACCACAGCCACATACTGTATATCTCTTGCTTTCCATCTTTCCATCCACATAGCACCTCTCTTCTCCCTCCCTCCCTCTAGTCTCATCTCGTCTCATTCGTCTTCCACTGCCTGCAGGCTTTTGGAAAATGGGGACAAAAAGGACTTAACCAGGTAAGTGGGTCACACTTTTTGTTGCTGTAGTGAAAGGGCCTCTGTGACGTGTGAATACAAAAATAGAGAGTCAACACACAGAAAGGTCCCCGTACAAAATTGTGTTAGCACCACTTACTGAACCTGGAATCATTTCATGAAGGTGATAGTACAAAATGTAACACGAGACCTACTGACTCAGTCTTGGTCACATTATATGAGCTAAACTATTACTACAACAAAATCAATAGATTAATCACTAATAAAAATAACGATTACTTGCAGTTATCTACCAAAGCATACTCTACGCATAAAAGATGATACATTCATTATTGATCTATCAACTAATTGCAATTCATTTGATTTTCTGTGTGTGTCCCAGTGCAGCTGGTTAGTTATCACCGTGCTGGGAAACCATCAGGAGGCACATAAATATCAATTATTTCCTTGCAGGTGGCAGGTAACAATTACATGCACACTTATAATGTCTACACATGGAAGCCCATTTGGGCCAGTGTGATGAAAAAAAGTTACTGTTCAGCAATTATAGTGAGAAGCTTTCTCAAAATAATGGTTTATTATCTCAAAATAATGAGACACGTTTTCACAATAATGACCTTACATGTCGAAATAATAAGAAATAATGAGTTACTTGTGTCAAAATCACGTAATATTACGAAATAATGACTTACTTATCTCAAAATAATGACTAAATATTTCCAAATTATGACTTACTTTTTATAAAAATAATGATTTTGTATCTCCAAATTATGATTAACTAATCTCAAAGTAATGGCTTAGTATCTCAAAATAATGAAAAACCTCCCTCCCAAATAATTACCAAGTTATCACAAAATAAAGCTCAATATCACGAATCATGGGCTTTACAGCACACAACATCCCATGTCCTTGGACCCTCACAGCGGATAAGGAAAAAAGACAGAAAAAAAGAAACCTTCTCAAATTAATGACTCAATATCTCAAAACACGAGAAAACAATACTAACTCATTACTTTGAGACACTAAGTCATAACCAAGTCACATTATATTGTGATAGTAAATCTTTCTGAGAAAGCTGCTCATTATTTTAAGATACTAGATCAATTTTTCAGAAAGTTTCTCTTCATTTTAAGATATTATGTCAATTTTGTGGTATCATGTCATTTTTAGACACTAAGTCATCATTAAGTCATTTAAGATTTTAAGTCGTTATTTTACGTAATTTCTTATTATTTTTAGATATTCATAAGTTGAGATACTAATTATTTTAGGATACATCATTATTTCGAGATAGGTCATTATTTTCAAAGTTTCTCATTATCCTAAAACACTAATTAGTTTGAGATGCTAACTAATCATTTTAGATACTAAGTCATCGTTTAGTAAGTCATTATTTATAGAAAGTTCCTCATTACTTTGAGATACCAATCATTTTAAGATACCCACCAATTATTTTGAGATAATAAGTCCTTACTTAGAGATAAGTCTGTGTTTTTAGAAAGTTTCTCATTATAAGATACTCAGTCATTACTTCAAGATAAGTCATTATTTTTAGAAAGTTCCTCTTATTTACAGAGTTTCTCATCATTTTGAGATACTAACCAATTGCTTTAAAAGACTAAGAAATTACTTCTGGATAAGTCTGTTTTCAGAAAGTTTATTATTATTTTGTGATACTAACCAATTATTTTGACATGCTACGTCATTATTTCTAGATAATTTCTTATTTTTTAGAAAGTTTCTCACTATTTCGAGATACTGTTTTCAGATACTAAGTCATTATTTCAGGGTAAGTCCACATTTTTAGAGAGTTTCTCATTATTTTGAGAAACTGTTTTGCTAAGTCAGTATTCAAGTTAAGTTATGATTCCGAAATAAGTCATTGTTTTCAGAAAGTTACTCATTATTTTAGGATACTAATTACTTTGAGATGCTATGTCATTGTTTTTAGAATGTTTCTCATTATTTTCAGATGCTAATTATTGAGATACTAACCAACTGCTTTAAGATACTAAGGGGTTATTTCCAGATAAGTCTTTATTTTCAGAAAGCTTCTCTTTATTTTGAGATACAGTTTTTAGATACTAAGTCATTATTTCAAGATGAGTCATTGTTTTCAGAAAGTTACTCATTCTTCAAAGACACCAATTACTTTGAGATATGCCATCATTATTTTGAGAAACTAGGTCATTATTTCGAGATAAGTCATTGTTTTCAGAAAGCTTCTCATTATTTTGAGATACTAATTATCTTGAGACACTATTTTTAGATACTAAGTATTTTTTCAGACAGTTTCTCATTATATTGAGCTACTAATTATTGAGATTCTTAATTGTTATTTCTAGATAAGTCCTTATTTTCAGAATAATTTTGGACACTATGTCATTATTTCAGGGTAAGTCCACATTTTTAGAGAGTTTCTCATTATTTTGATAAACAGTTTTACTAAGTCAGTATCCAAGATAAGTCTCGATTCCGAAGTAAGTCATTGTTTTCAGGAAGTTACTCATTATTTTAGGATACTAATTACTCCGAATGCTACGTCATTATTTTGAGATACTAGGTCTTTATTTTCAGAAGGTTTCTAATTTTTTGAGATTCTAACCAATTATTTTGAGATACTAAGTCTTTATTTCGAGATGAGTCATTGTTTTTAGAATGTTTCTCATTATTTTCAAATGCTAATTATTGAGGTACTAACCATTTGTTTTAAGATACTAAGGGATTATTTCCAGATAAGTCTTTATTTTCAGAAGGTTTCTCTTTATTTTGAGATACTACGTCATTACCTCAAGATAAGAACGTTTCTCATTATTTTGAGACACTAATTTTGGATACTGAATCATTATCTCAAGAAAAGTAATTGTTTTCAGAAAGTTATTCTTTATTTTAAGATACTAATTACTGTGAGATATGCCATCATTATTTTGGGATACTAGGTCACTATTTCGAGATAAGTCATTGTTTTCAGAAAGCTTCTCATTATTTTGAGAGACTTTAAGTCATTTTTGAGACAGACAGTACTCATTGTTGAGATACTATATTATTTCAGATTCTAAATTATTATTTCTAGATACGTCCTTATTTTCAGAACGCTTCTAATTATTTTGAGATACTATTTTTAAATACTCATTATTCAAATATAAGTCCTTATTTTCAAAAAGCTTCTAAATTTTTTGAGATACTAATTATTGTGAAATGCTAACCAATTATTTTAAGATACTCAGTCATTATTTAATCATTTTCAGAAAGTTTGTTTTTTAGACACAATGTCATTATTTAGAGATAAGTTATTGTTTTCAAAATGTTTCTCATCATTTTGCGATACTAATTATATTGAGATGCTATTTTTAAATACTAAATCGTTTTTTTAAGGAAGTTTGTTATTATTTTGAGATACTAAGTCTTTTTTTTTTCTCAGAAAGTCATTATTTGAGAGTGTCTTATAATGACTCATCAGGGTCTTTTTGTTCATCAAACAGGCATAAATGGACTTCCGTACTCTGCTGCATCACTCCCAGTTCTTTCACTACAACATTCTGACTGAAATGGGACCAACTGAAGGAGGCCCATGTCAGGTGAAACATTTGCATTTCCATGTAAAATTAAGAAAGAGTTTGGAGGGTGAAAGCTGTGTTAGCATAGCCTACTTTTCTGGGGCAAATGCAGTCCTAACAAAATGTAACATGGGGGATGTGGTATCACGTTGGACTGCACTGGGGGATTCTCCACAAAAGCACAGGGAGCATTTGTGACTGATGTTAAGGCTTTGCAGCTGAAATCATTCTGCTGCAGTCACTTCTCTTCACTAGCCTCAAGTTGAGAGCACCGTCAGCCTGCAGCTACCACTTGTGTAAACCTTTCCCTCTCAGTCTGTCTCTGCCATCCATAACATGTGACACTTTGTTCCAGGAAGAAGCAGCAGCAGCAGCAGCAGCAGCAGCAGCAGCCTATTCCAACATGCTCCTTCTTATTGAATAGCTCTCCACAGATGTTATTCTACAAACTGAGGCACAGAGTGTCACTTGAGGTAAACCAGTTCATTTTAGTGCTGCATAGATGGCTAGAGTAAAATTTGCATTTAATAATAAAAAAAAGATATCTATTCACTGGAATAAAGTCGCCACAATTGCAAATGGATGCATTAAGAGGAGAGCACTAGACACTGAAGAACTCAAGAACAAGACCCTTTTCTGACTGTTAAAAACTATTTTGGAAATAATTCCTGCTGGGGGTGGATCAAAGGGTGCACAAAGTATTGTCAAATGGGTTGTGCAATCACTTTACCTTCCTGTTCTGTTCTTTTTTTTTTTTACCTCTCTGTCAAAACACTGTGAGTGGATGTGCAAAGAGAGCAAGCCAAAAGAGGTTCACGAGTTGGTTAAAACAAAACTAAATAATGCAACAGATATATTAGAAATGTGCATAAAGGAGATCTGGCATCAGAGAAGTTTGGTATTAGTGCCATTAAATAATGCCACAGTCTAAAGAGTAACTAAGGTTTATATTAGTACTGAAATGATTATTCGACTGGTCAGTCAACAGAGAACATCTCATCAATCAAAAATACCATATACTTGCTGGTTTGCGGCTTTTTAAATGTGAGAATATCCTCATTTTCTCTGGATTATATCATTGTGAATTTAATCTGTTTACATTTTCATTCATTTGCAGGTGTTGGTCAGACACAGAGCAATTAGAGGACGTCACGCATCAAAACTCTGGGAACTTTTGATGGGCAATTATTTTTCATATTTTACAGACTAAATGACTAATCAGTAAAAAAATATATATAACCACCAGTTGCAGATCTAGGTCAAACATTCAAATAAAGCCAAAACTCACCCTACATTTCAGGCTTTAAAGGGACAGTTCATTCCAACTAAAAAACAAACAAACATATTTTTCCTCTTACTTGTCATGCCATTTATCAATCTACATTGTTTTGGTGCTAGATGTTGTGTTGGAGATATCGGCCGTAGAGATGTCTGCCCTCTATTAAATGTAATGGAACTAGATGACACTCAGCTTGTGGTGCTTAAGAAACCAAAAAAAAAAAAAAAAACATTTGAAAAAATATAAACAGTAGCGTCCCTTTCCAGAAATCATGACCTGGCTACTCAAGATAATCCACAGACGTTGTTGTGAGTGGTTTCATGTAGAAACAATTGTCTTTTTACCAAGCCACATCCGTCAACTAAATTACCCAACAGAGGGAAGAATCTACTCATGGACAAGAGGCTTGTGCTCAGCACGAGAGGTAAACTTTAATGGCGTCCTCCTAAGACAGGGGTAGGCAGCCTGTAGCTCTTCAGCTTTTCTTCTATTATTTCCTTTTTCTATTTAAAAAAAATTGTAGGCCTAAAGAAATTATGCACCTGTGCACCAAATAAGAAAAAAATGTTTGAACATTTATTCAACTAATAAAATATTCTTCAAACATCTATGGCCTGATGCCTTTTGCCTGACAAACCTCAAATCGGTGGCACCCTAGGTAGACTATTTATGGCTTCAAAATCCAAAAATGCTTAGTTTCAGAGGAGAACACTGAATTTAATAGTGTGTGGACAGCTTAGTTTGCACTTACCGCCGGCTCTGCACAGGTACATTTTCAAATAATCATAAACAGAGTGGCCACCTTATGGTAACACATATTAAATGTAATACTACTAGTAATGTTGATTGGCTAATTTAGACTAACTAGTCTATGTTACCTTCATCATAAGGCTAAAATATGTTTTGTTTCTATTATTTTTGGTCAAAAATGGTTCTTTTGATAGTAAAGGTTGCCGACCCTTGTCCTAGCAATAGCTAGCTTAGTGGTGCTAGGTGAGCTAGCAGTGGATGCACGCTTCCTTCTGTACAGTGGTACAGTTGGCAGGTGTAGCACTGTCAAATAGTTCCATTATATTCAAGAGAGGACAGACAACTCCACAGCTGCTACCTCAAACACTCAGCAACTCACATCAAAACAATCTAGATTGATAAATAGCACCACACATAAGAGGAAATGTATGTATTCTTGATTTGGCTGTGAACTGTCCCTGTCAGCAGAGGCTCATCCTTAAAAAAACATAGAGTGCAAAAGCAGACTGAAGCTTGAATCATAACACCCCAGATAATCACATGCTGATAACTTACACAAGGTGTTGGTGTGTCATTTACAGAAATGCCAAGTGTATTTGATTTGTGTCAGAGATGCTTGCTTCAGTAGAGGACAAAGTAGTTTTCTAAAACCTCTCCAACAGCTTACTTCTTCAGCTCTGGGCTCTGTAGGGTCCAATAATTTAAGGCTGTCCTTTATCTCTAGATTTCTCCCCTTATTTGTCTCGGTTTCAATCTGTCTCAGCGTGAGTCAGTTGATCACTGCCTCAGGTCTGTGCAGGATGGAGCGATAAGGAGAAAATGAGATCTGTCTGTTGTTCCAGTACAGACACTATCAACACGCAGCTGTTGCCTCCAGGTTTCTTTTATAGCAGTTCTCATAGTATGTGAGGACACAGAGGCGATGATTCATATTTTACTTTACATAACACACATTTTATCTCTCAGACATACAGTACACGCAGTGCTTAAACATTTACAGTAAATGTAACAGCCCCCAGATACACTACTGAAGCACTCGTGTACATAACAGAACACAGTGTCTGCACGACTCAACTGCTCCCGTACACCACTTAAACACTTTGACATTGGTAAAACACTCATATAGTCAACTACCACTGATTACCTAATTTCCAACAACAACATGCTGAAATATGTGTGAAATCTGCAGCCCACCTGTATGCATTTCATTATGGTAAGTGAGGGAATATTTCTAGAGTGCTACTGTCTGAGAGGAAATGAGTTAATATGCAACCAGGGAAACAGGACACGAGGACTAACAAGCAAACATTCGCCCACCACACAGGTTTCTGCATCGGTTATGATCATGAGACAAAGACAGAAAAAGTACACTGTCTGAGGGAAAGTGTGAATAAAAAATTAAAAAAGAGTCAACTGAACAGGAGTTTACATCACGATAGAAACACTTATGGTTATATTTTGTTAAGGTAAATCTTGTCTTGTCTGATATATTCTCCTTATCCGGTCCGTTGTGGTGAAGAGGGAGATGAGCCGGAAGGTGAAGCTTTCAACTTACTGGTCCGTCTATGTCCCAACGCTCACCTATTGTCATGATTTCTGGGAACTGACTGAAAGAATGAGATCGTAGATACAAGTGGCCGAAATGTGTTTCCTTCGTGGGGTGGCTGGGCTCAACCTTAGAGGTAGGGTCCTCGGACATCCGGAGGGAGCTCGGAGTAGAGCCGCTGCTCCTTCATGTCAAAAGGGGTCAGTTGAGGTGGTTCAGGCATCTGATCAGGATGCCTCCTGGTTGCCTCCCATTGGAGACGTTCCAGGCATGTCCCACTGGTAGTCGGGCCCCAGCAGACCCAGAACAGAACATGCTGAAGGGATTACATATCTAATCTGGCCTGGGAACGCCTTAGGATACCCCAGGAGGAGCTGGAAAGTGTTGCTGGGGAGAGGGATGTCTGGGGTGGTTTGCTTGGACTGCTGCCCCCGCGACCTGGCCTCGGATAAGCGGATGAAAATTGATGGATGGATGATATATTCCATTCATTCCCACAATTTACTGGGCATTTTCAAAATGCATACTGCAGTTATTTTGGTCTATTCTAGAAGTCCTCTCTTTCCCGTCTCTCATCATATCACTAGGCGTGTTGTGCAAAAAATGCCTGTCAACAATTAAGTGGTAAACAATATGCAGCCCACAGTTTTGTGCACAAATTTCCCTTCATTTATAATGTCTGTCAGCAACAACCTGTTCTCTCAGTACCCAAGAATAATTAAGACAAAATAAAGTCCATTCATGGATTTTTATAGCCTTGAATACTGGCATCTCTATTGTTGTGAAGGTTAAATACAATTCACACAAGACAACAAAACACTATTATTTACCGAAATTTAATTAGTAAGAATGTGAGCTAAAAAAAAAACACTTAAAGAACAATTTAATCCAAAATCTCTTATTAGGGCAGTCAGCTGATTTTAATATCATCCCTCCATGTTGCAGCAGAAAACAATGAAAGCATGTGAGTATGTTGCCAGCTCAAAATAAAACCATGTCCTCATCTGGCATTTCTGGATATGAGTCTGCAGAAACCCAGTAAGAATATGGCTACAGATTTGTGTGTGGGAGTTTGGGTCTTGTGCGCTGTGTACTGTGTAATACGTTCACAGACACACAGCATCGGGGGTCAGGATGAAAACAAAGATGGAGTCACAGCTGCTGGTTGATCCAGCATAAGGTCTGGGCAGAGCTGCTGACTTGTTCAGCTCTCAGCCAGGCTAATAATATCCTGCTAACACTGACGATTGGGAACACGAGGTGAGGGCGCATCGCTGCCCAAGTACGTCACCGGGGTTTGCAGCTGCTAAAAAAGAAGAATAACTTTTCCCCAGATAGAAACAGGGTCATGGGTTTTTTGAATATGCACAGCAGAAATACTCCCACATGCTTGATGGAGCCTAAAAAGAGCAAATACTGTGATGACGTGAATTATGTATTTTTACACCAGGCTTTTTTGGGTTTTATCACACGTGTATTTGGGGCTGGTTTTAGATAAATTAAAGATATATTTAAAACAGGTGTGGTTGCTTTTTGTGTAGCAGCTCACGGCTGATAAGGAAGAAATGCAAAGGTTTTCAGAAACACACTTTAAAGGAGAACTTCACGCTCCAGTTGACCACCAAATGACTATTTGTTTATCACTCACCCTGTGTTGCGTAGAATTCATGAAGAAAATGTTATTGTTCTCACATGCCTCCATGAGGAGGAAGAATCCAAAACTGAGACAATTCTTGATGACTTTAAGTAACAGGGGTCCACAACAAAACTAGATCAAAACATTAGTTTACAAACTCTCACAGGATAATCCAAGTCTCATGTATCCAGTCTTGTGTTAGGTACTTCCCAAACAGACGGCCTTTACTGACAGGAGACTGAACAGAAAGTGAAACTTATCTATGCTCTCTTCAAAGCCAGACTCTACTGACAAAAAGTAATTTTACCTTGCTGAACATGGGAGCTGCTGGTCTACCACGGCCTCAACTGACCCTTTGCTAAGTCCCGACAGGGGCGTCCCTTTTACTGGCTAGATGTGGCTACACACTTTGACAAATAAAGGCGTGTCTCGTTTTAAAGCAACTCTTACCTTTCTTGCATTTCACACAGCGCTTAGAAAAAATTTGAACATCCACAACTCCACCTGCCCCCAAAGGCCTACTCCGCCCTCCTCCATTACGTCCACCATACCTCTGTGATGGACGTAGGCATTGGCAAGGTAACGTTAGATACATGGAAGAGGAGAGCGAGTGCAACATGCCAAGAGAAGAGTAGAAGAGAAGAGGAGTAAAACACGCTGCTGATTGCTAAACGTTATATGTTATTAGAAGCAAACTAAACATAACGCTACCTGTCCTGCACAGTCATTGTTACGCGAGCGGTTATGTCAGTCAGAGACCTCCACGTGGGGAAGACAGGCAGTCATCAGCCAATCATTGCATGGGTCAGAATTTTCTCAGAACCATATGAGAATGGTATAATTATGAGTTTGTATCTCTGGTGGAATTCACTTACATTTTAGTGTGCCATCAGCTTATTAATAGCATTTTAACCTCAACAAAGACAAGCGTAAAATTTCCAGAGAGGTAAGTGTCGCTTTAAGCCTGGTCTGGTTGCCATGCAGTTCATTATCATATGAGGTCTTTGTATGTATAAAACCTTATTGTTGGCCACCCACTTAAGCTAACATTAGTTAGCTGCTTAGATCGTGCACACACATTTAAATGTTTTAACTTTTGCTGATAATGGAGTTGCTATTGTTACCTCAGTTGATTTCATTTTACTGAAACCATGAGCACCTGAGAAGACTGTAAGTCATTTAGATTTACTGGCATGATGAAAATACAAGTGATGACACCCTACATTACCTCTGAAGCTGTCAGAAAGTCAGAGTATGTGTCAATTCCTCAATTGCCTGGTAAGTTATTTATATTCTTTTAGTCTGTAAGGGTCCACTGATCAAAACAATGAAGTGTTTTTCATAAATTTAATCAAAGTTATGAATATTATTTTAACAGGATAAAGTCGTGTTGTGTCGGAATGCCAGGTGCTGTGTCCTTGGGTGCTGTGAGGCAACATCATGTAACTGATATGTTATTTAAAGCCTAGTTTTTATACAAATAATATTCATACTGGTTCAAAAACAATTTGATCGCATTTCCCATCTTTGCTGAACAACAGTTTCCTGTAAAAGGAATTAAAGGCCTGTCACATAAAGATGCCTGTCCCAGCCCGGGCTGCGAATTGTTTTTTACAGTAGTTTGTATTATTGTGTGACTTTAGTGATTTAAGGAGTTATTTCAGCTTCACCAAAGTCACACAATAACACTAACTACTGATCGAGGCAGTAGTAGTTTTTGAGAAGTACTAAGCATTGGACTGGATAAATCGCACCTGAATTATACTGCCCATTTGAGAGCTTGTAAACTGATGTTTTCGTAGTGTTGCTGTTGTTATACTTGGACCCCTTTCTCTTCAATTTATCAAGTCTTTGGAGTCTTCATTTACCTTGGAGGCATTAGAGAAAACCACAGTTTTCTTCATAGACTCAACAAAACAGAGGATGAGTAACTGAAATACAAATGGTCATTTAGGGAGTGAAGTATTCCTTTAACCTCATTGCCAATGTGGGTGGCTAGAGGCCTTAAAATCATACGTCATCATCAAGTCTCATTTTCAGTACCAAATGAATGGCAGTTCAGCTACTTTGCTTATTAATTTTGGGCCATGAGAAGCTGGATTCTCTCCAAGGTTGCAGTAAAGGCAAAGAAAACACAACAGATTTCCAGCCTATCACTTGACAAACATTTAGAGTCCCAAATTTAGTGCGATTTAGACTCTCGAAACCACCTGGCATGCTTCTCTTTGAGGGGAAAAAAAACGCAGAAACATGGGCCAGCATGCCACCTGATATTTTCATATCAGTATATAAAACATCAGAATCCAATCTGCCGTTTCTGCAACCGGACCTCGTTAAACTAGACGAGAGCTGTGTGACTCACAAGGGAAAGATGTACAGTGGAGAGCAAAGAAGAGGATATTTGAAAAGAAAAAGGAACTTAGTAATGCAAAAATACCTTGAGATGCAGTTCACTAGAGGCACTCTGGCTCAGTGGGATGTTTTTTTCCCCACTAGATGCTACACTTTCATTTCTTCTGATGTGTGTTTTGGTGCCAATTTGAAATATAAAAGGCAGAAATCGTCCACAGACCATGTTAAGTATGTTTCAGTGTCCAAATCTTCTGATGTGTATCCCACTCTGTTATCCAGAGCAGTACTGTAAATGCTGTTTCAATTTTTCTTAGTGCTGTCATCAACATGGTCATTGCATTGTCCTTCCCTTGAAACTGGTGTGTGTATGTGTGTGAATCAGTGTAAGGGTCTAAGGGAGACCACAGTCTGTCAGCACCAGGGTCTCCCATAGCTCACCCACCCAGCTTTCTAACGGCTGCTCATTTATCACTCGCCCGTTTGTTCGATTCTGTGCTGGACGGGCTGTCACCACCAGCTCCCTTCTCTTCATGTGTCATTTCTGAATGTAGTTACTCTCCTCCGCTTTTTAGTCCACTCTCTGCTGCCCAACATCTCCACATTCAGCCACTGTCTCATTCATAGGTTCAGTCACAGCTTACTAATCCGGGCTCTTAGCGTTTTATTGGTCTGTCTGTCCCTTTTTCATTTCTCTCGCCGCCCATGCCTTCCTCTGATTCGTCCTATAGTAAACTGTCTCTCCCTTTTATTGTTTTGCCGACCCACAGAGATCTGAGGCATTTTGGCAGGGCTGCCCTCAGAGGCATTAGGCCACAGTGAGTGAGAAACCAAGTCAGAAATGACCTTTTCCCAGCTGAGCAGCGAGACAGAGAAGGGAAGCTGGGACGCACAAGGGTTTAAATCAGATCAATGTGCCCTTTGTCATCTCGCTGTCTGCCCTGTCAGTCTGTGTATCTATCTATCCATTTGTTGTCTGTTTGTTCCTCTGTATTTATTTTCTGTGTCATTCTTCCGCCTATCTGTCGGACTATCTTTATTCTGTCTTTCAATCTGTTTGATCTGTTTGCCTGTGAAACCACAGGTGTCTGAGCCAGTTTGCATTTAGTCTATATAGGTGTGCAATATCAACAGAACATTATATTAGCTGGGGATTCTTTTCTTTTACGCAAGCTGCAATTAAAAAGACATACTGTACGTTACAATACCGATACTACCATACCATAGGGTTGATACATACATCTCTTGATGCACTTGGACACATCATCAGTGAAGTACCTGGGGTCAAAGGGGGTTTCGGGTCCTTCAACGTAAGACCCCCTAACCCAGGAAAGCGGCCAGCAAGGGATCAATTCGCGGCCTGTGTCCAAGAGGCATTAGCCCACTGCTTGTCCCTAGTAATCCACAGCCATCTTGAAGCCTTCTCTGCAGCTTCAGAGGCTCTGCTGATAGCTTTCCCTTTGCCTGCTCCAGTGATACCCAGGAGATTGTAGGCCTTGCATAATGATCTTCCCGCAAAGCCCCTGCTCCCCACTTCGATGGGCATGCACCATGCACGCCACCCCCATCTGAGGCAATCCTCCACCAGCTCTGCATACTTCTCCTTCTGTACAGTATGCCAGAAAAAAGATTTAGTATGTCCCAGTACACAGTATATCAAATGCAGTATGCCAGAAATGCCAGGATGTTCTACGACATCCAGTCCAATTTTGCAGGATGCAAGCCAACATGCTTTTCTGGCTACTCTGACCCACAATCCTCTGCGCATTGGACGATACGTCACATCGCATTGACTGAGCCGTTAACAGATGACAGCTTGACAGCTCATCGACAGCTGTTTGACAGCTGTCGGAAGTCGCAATTATGGATGACAGCACAATCAAGTGACTGATGACCAGTCGAACAGTAATAATAGGAGTATGAATTGTTTAAGTGAACAGAATAATCTGAAATATTACGAGCAACAATAGGACATACAATGGCATGCAAAAAAACTGGGCACCCCTTGTTAAAATTGTGTTTACTGTGAGTAGTTAAGTAGGTAGAAGATGAACTGATCTCCAATAGGCAGTTAAAAATGACACAATATTTCTTCAATATTTTAATATTTCTTTTTAATTTCAATCTGTTACGGTTTCAAAATAACAAAAAAGGAGAAAGGACCTGAAGCAAAAGTTTGGGCACCCTTCATGGTCAGTACTTAGCAGCGCCCCCTTTGGAAAGTATAACAGAAATACTTTTTGTAACCAGCTGAGAGTCTTTCAATTCTTGTTTGGGGGATTTTCACCCATTCTTCATGCAAAAGGCTTTTTTTCTTGCAGAAAGACTCTTGGGCCGTCTTGCATGCATTGCTCTTCTGAGGTCTATCCACAGATTTTTAATGATGTTTAGGTCGAGGGACTGTGAGGGCCATGGCAAAACCTTCAGCTTGTGCCTCTTGAGGTAGTCCATTGTGGATTTCGAGGTGTGTTGAGGATCATTGTCCTGTTGTAGAAGCCATCCTCTCTTCATCTTCAGCTTTTTAACAGATGTTGTGATGTTTGCTTCCAGAATGTGCTGCAGTTTAATTGAATCCATTCTTCCCTCTACCTGTTCCCCATGCCACTGGCAGCAATACAACCCCAGAGCATGATCGATCCACCCCCATGTTTAATGGTTGGACAGGTGGTCTTTACAAGATTTTTCTTTTGCCTTTTATGAGACAGGACAGACTTATGCATGAAAGGGGGAGAGAAGGGGGGTGACATGCAGCAAACGACCCACAGCCTCTGCGGCAAGGACAATGCCTTTGTACATGGGATGCCTGCTCTAACCACTGAGCAACTGGAAAGGTGTTCTTTTCATGAAATTCTATGCCCTTTTTCTCAAAACATACCTTGGCTCATTGAATCCAAAAAGTTCTATTTTAACTCCATCAGTCCACAGAACTTGTTCCAAAAAAGCATCAGACTTATTTAGATGTTCCTTTGCAAACGTCTGACCCTGAATTTTGGGGAGAGGACACAGGAAAGCTTTTCTTCTGATAACTCTTCCATGAAGGTCATATTTGTACAGGTGTCACTGCACAGTAGAACAGTGCACCAGTGCTCCAGAGTCTGATTAATCTTTCTGCAGGTCTTTTGCAGTCAAACGAGGGTTCTGATTTGCCTTTCTAGCAATCCTATGAGCTGCTCTCTCAGAACGTTTTCTGGTCTTCCACACTGTGGTTACAGTTATTTTAGTTTTCGGATTGCTAGGCAGCTGTTTAGAGGAGCCCATGGTTGCTGATTGTTAGGACAAGGTTTCAGGAGTCAGAGTATTTATAAAGCTTTGAAATTTGCATCACCTGGCTTTTCCTCACAGTGACAAGCCATAGCCCTAACAAGCTTACTAGGGTCTGAGGCTCAAATGCCGTGGTGTGTCCAAACTTTTGCATGGTGGCCCTTTCCTTCTTTTCACTTTAAGATAATACAAAAACGAAAAAACACACTAATCTTGCTTAAAATATTGAAAAGCATATTTCACCTTTAACTTCATGCCTTTTGGAGATCACTTCATTTTCTGCTTTCTTAACTATTTAAAATAAACAAAATTTTGACCAAGGGTGCCCAAACTTTCACATGCCACTGTTATTATAAAAATGGTCGAGAAATGCATACGTAATTTTGTTGTCACAAAAATAATGTTAGAATCTACAATCTATGCAGTAATAAAACTACATACACCGCAAAGTAACAACATCAGAGCTCTTGATCTCCATCTTTGGTAAACGGTGCTTTATTGTCATTGTTTTGTCTCCAAGGTAACGGATATAAAGAGAGTCAAAGTTTAGAGTGTAATGTTATGAGAAAGTAGTATGTCCGCATTGTGAGCATACTGCATGCAACATTTTGAAGGGCAACAGCAGTACCTACTAAAATTAAAAAGAAAAAGTATGCGATTTGGAACACACCCTAAGAGCCAGCCAAAAAAAAACAGCCACACTAGCAGCTCTGTGAGGCTGGTCCACTACTTTGAACTGAATGCTAACACCAGCATTCTCAAAATGACAATGCAAGCAAACAGATGTGGAGCAGGTATACCACGTTCACCATTATATTATAGGTTAGCATGCTAACATACTAAGTTAAATTGTTAATGTAGGTTTGGGAGCAGGGCCACGCCTCAACCACACCTCTGATTACCTGCCAAGCCTACTTATACCTGGTCAACCCATCCTGCTCTGTTTGTCTCAGATTTCTCGACTCACCCTCTCTTTCCCTTCATCCCTCATCATCCCTACCTCATTCCTACCAACATTCCGTCATCCTCTCTTCCCTTCTCCCCTCATCTCCTCTTGTTCAATCTGGTGCATACTTCTCCCATGTCTAATTCTAGGTACCGTCTGGGGGGACTGTAATCAGTTTGGGTGGAAAAACGCCTGAGACAGAACCGCCATACTGAGTCTCCCTCTGTCCGATCTCCAGTACATCCTCCCAGATCAAGCTAACAGAGGACATCCTTCTTCCACATTCACCCCCACTGACATCCATTCACCGATCCCAACAACTAACACCTCCTGAATTACATATAAACATTTAAACGACATATTGTTGTGGCATGGTCCTTGCAAGTGAATTGCTAATTAGCACTAAACAAATTAATATTTTTGACCTGATGATGGTGCCAGGTAGGTTAAGGGGTTGCTAAAGTTATTACAATGTATCTCGAGGGGAACATGAATACATTGTACATTGCATTTAAAACAGTGGAAGCTGCTGGTCTTTCAAACATTCAAACAGTTAACATCATAAAATTTGAAAAAAAAGGAACATTTAATTGAAGCCGTTTTTCAACCACATCCTTGCCATAGAACCACAGCAAAACACACCTCAAAGATTTTCAGATGGGTTTAAACACCTGAACGGCACTCTGTCAGAAGACTCCACTCGCAAATATCTGCATGGGACTGAGCTCGAAACGCGACGATGCCGGTGTGTATTTCAAAAACGCTGTCAATCACAAAGGGGTTCAGCCTTTTAGACAATTCCTCCAATCATCATGCATACACCGAGCGTCCTCTTTGAGGACTTTGTCACATTTATCCAATGTCCGTCTTGCTTTGCTGCATGATAAAACCTGCTCAGCGCTGTCTCGTAGGAATGCTTGGAGGCTCCGCGTCCACCATGCTAACATGAGAATGTAGGACAGGGAGGTCGTGTTTGAAAACTGGTGATAAACAGCTGACGTTTGAACATCATAGTCATGATGTTAAAGGCATCGTAGCACATGTTTAATGCAGTGTAAATTCGTATTTTAATGGAAATTCAACAGTGCATATTTGACCATTTCTTCTATGAAATTTTAGGGAAGTTCAGCCTCCCTTGTTGTCTCAGAGCAATCACCCCTGATTTAAAATCAGAAATTACAGTGCTAGAAAAAAAGTCAGCAGATCACCAAAGTCTTCAGGAGGCTTTCTGCTAGCATGGCTAAAAACTATAAAGGTTTTTTAAGTGAGCTTTTTGTTGTAGGAAAGATGAAATGGCTGATGTGCAATATTCAGTTCAACAGTCATCTCACTGTTGACAGTGAAAGCGGACTTTATATTTTAATCCCTGGAAATGTATCCAAGTACCTGAGGGGCTGCTGCATACATTGCATGATACATGCTTTTTTTGTATGTTTTTCCTTCCATATGTCACTTCATACATCATCGTCTGTATGTGTTATCATTCCCATCCCTCTTCTGATTTCTCTCTGTCTGTCAGCTGTTCTGTGTCGCTACACATGCCTGTAAATCTCCAGCTGTCTCTCCCTCTGTCTGCCGTGTTTGTGCAGTAAGGAGAGCTGCAGCCTAGGACAGGCAGACAGTTTCCGGCACTTTGGCTTCATATTCAACTTCATCATGATGTCCACTCGCCTCCCTTTAAAGGACACATTGTTCCTGATGGTTTTTGGTATGTGCAAACAGAGTCCTCAGGACACAGAGTGGTATGGTTGTAAGTGTGAGAAGGAAATCTATTGTCAGCTGATGTCTGGTGACACCATTGAGCTTGAGTTTGACAACCTTAGCATTTCTGTTTCCTCTCTTTCACATATACACTGGAAGTGAATGAATCAAGCAAGGGTACATTTGTCTGAGTAAACAGAGACAAACAGGCCTCCATAATTCATCATTTAGCCTCTGGGAGGACAGCCAGCCCTGGCCTCGATTTCTCATTCATCTGCAGTGTAACACAGTGGTAGTGGGGCTCCATTCACCCTGGGCAAAGCTTAAATATACCCAGTGGACTCTTCCCAAAGAACCACTCAAATCTGTTTTCATTCTAATACCTGCTAACGCTGCAGGAGCTACACTAGACAGCGTCCCACTGGACCTGCAGATAATACATTCATGCTGTTGTAGTCATAAATATTGACAAAAATAATAAGCCTTTTTATGGCGTCTTAGATTGTTTTGCAGTTTTATATGATGCAAACAAACATCCAGAACATCATATTCACAGCTTGGCAGAGGTGCACCTATTCCCTTTTTACAGCTTAGTGGAGTTGTAAGTACCCTTCAAGTGCTGTTGTTGTCTTGAGGTAATGCCACTGAGAGGAAACCATTTTTAAAATGTTCCTGTTGGTGCATTCAAGGACAGCAAAGATTTTAGATTTTGCTGCCAAACAGTAACATTATTACTGAAAGAAACAGCCATATTCACATCATCCTCTTCAGCCTACACATTCATATATTTTGTTTGACTTTCAAAAAAATTCAGCTCATTGAGAACGTTTCTCGGCAGCTCACTCTCAAACTTCTGATGTCAAAGAGACCTTAAATATTAGTTTGAAACATAGCCCCTGCATACTGTACAAAACTTGAAAAACTTACTTTGTAAAATGTGCTGAATTATCTATGTTTGGCAAGTTTCAAACTTGAGTTAAATGAATCTCATACCAAGCTGGCACAACTCGAAACCCATAGCTGCCTGGGAGGCTGGAAACTTTTGACTAGTTGTTTAATCCATCAGTTGATCAACAGAAAATTCATCTGCAACAATATGCAAAATGCCAATTATTTGCTAGTGGTAGCGTCATCAGTGTAAGAAGTTGCTACTTTTCTGTCTTTTATTTTATGGTAAAATTAATAGCTTTGAGTTTGGGACTGTTTATAAAACCATGACTGTGTAAAACAATGGACATAGCCACCGTAACACCGTCATCGTCCCTCATTGGTTTATGGACTCCTGTTTTGAAGCCTCAAGTTTGGCATTTTGGCTTTTGGCTGTCCCCATTTTGTTTTTTTGGAGTCAGAAGTAACCATATTTGGATGGGCATGGTGTATTTACAGCTATGGTTGACTGTAATAACCGCTATGGTAAATGGTAAATGGACTGCACTTATATAGCACCTTTCTAGTCTTTTGACCACTCAAAGCGCTTTTTACACTACAAGTTACATTTACCCATTCACACACACACATTCATACACTAGTGGCTGAGGCTACCATACATGGTGCCACCTGCTACTCAGTTTTAACACACTCACACACCAACAGAACAGCCATCGGGAGCAATTTGGGGTTCAGTATCTTGCTCAAGAATACTTCGACATGCAGACTGGAGGAGCGTGGGGATTAAACCACTAATCGAACAACTGATATTCCAATTTGTGGACGACCCGCTCCACCTCCTAAGTCACAGCCACTAATTTGTGCTAGCAAAAAACAGGCTTAAAACCATAAAAACAAAATGTACTTACTGGAAAAATTGAATATCCAACTCCTTAGGGGGTCTTTTAGTACAACCAAACGCTGACAAAACTTTTTAGGCACAACTTGTGGAAAAACTCTTGCACACTATCTGACTTGCCAAAATAATGATTTTATTGTTGCAACATTTTGGTAACTAGACCTTCATCAGGCAAACAGCTTCGTGACAAAGAAAATGATTTTTAGGCCTTTATGGCTGTTATATATTATATATTTTTTAAATGTGTTATCGGTGTTGATTTTTTTTTTTCTATGCTATGTTAGGTTCATCCACAAATGACACCTGCATTGTTGGACCGAAGTTACCTTTTGGGCGGGGCTGTAGGCTTTTTTTTATAAAGTATGCAGTCTTGATAGGGCGGAGGGTAACTTGATTATTGTCTTGTATATTTCTGAGCAATTTTTACCCAGTGGCATTTTGGAGGCCTTGCTGTATTTAATATAAAGTTCCGTATTTGTGTACTGATGCTCACTTTCCATGTAAACACATTCCTACAGGTTCCTTTTCTATTGTAATCTGCAAGATTTGGAAATGTATATTTTTTTAATACAATTTAACAATGAGGGCTTAAGCATTTATTCCTAAGAACCAACCTATCCAATGTGAACTTTTCGGGGTATGTTTATGAGTATCACTGTACAGTTTTTAATTTTTACATCTTTATTTTTCTATCTCGGGTGGCACGGTGGTGTGGTGATTAGCACTGTCGCCTCACAGCAAGAGGGTTCCTGGTTCGATCCCGGGTGCTGGAGCCCTTCTATGCGGAGTTTGCATGTTCTTCCCATGTCAGCGTGGGTTTTCTCTGGGTACTCTGGCTTCCTCCCACAGTCCAAAGACATGCAGGTTAACTGGTGACTCTAAATTGTCCGTAGGTGTGAATGTGAGTGTGAATGGTTGTCTGTCTCTATGTATCAGCCCTGCGATATTCTGGCGACCTGTCCAGGGTGTACCCCACCTTTCGCCCAATGTCAGCTGGGATAGGCTCCAGCCCCCTGTGACCCTCAAGAATATAAGCGGTTAGAAAATGGATGGATGAATTTCTCTGTCTCTTTGTATAACATTATAGGGTTTAAGATTATTTCTGCTGTAAAGCTGGACATTTAATGTGGGGGTCTATGAGGATTGACTTGCTCTTGGAGCCAGCTTAAAATGGCCATAAGGGGAACTGCAGTTTTAGGCACTTCCACATTGGCTTCATTTTTCAGCCCAGAAGGTCGCTTAGTTAAAACAAGAAAAAATAATTTAAGGACAATTTAAGAACATTAATCATGAATTTATTCATTATTGTCAGCCATATTCAAAACTAATACTATGAAGAATGGTCAGCAACAAAACATTTTTTAGCCATGCTAGGTGCATGGCTCCAGGGATGGCAATGTTGGTCAGTTGTTTCACCCCTTCAGACTGAGATATCTTTGCAATTATGGAATGGACTATAATGATATTCATGGTCCCGAGGAGGAGCGATCCTAATGACATTGTTTATCCTTTGGATTTTCATCTAGCGGCTCCAGAAAACAATAATTTTCACTTATCCAGTGAAATATCTCGAGAACAACTGGATGGATTGGCACAATATTGTGTACAGACATTCATGGCTCCCACACAATTTAACCTAATGACTTTGGTGATTTGGTGAGAACCACTTCCAGTTGAGAAGCTGTCCCAAATTGTTCATCAGAATTGTATGCCTCCGAGCTTATTAATTCCTGTTATTGACGCCAGCATGTTTTTCCGACAGTTGAACATTGCGTAACAATCACATCAAACTCCTACGTCTACACTGCCGGAAACTTGCAACAAGAAGTCACAAAGGAGAGGAAGAAAGGGTCCAAAGCGTGACTTCATTTCATGAAGAAAAACAACAATAGCGCTGTTTGTTATGTATGTAAAATTATAATAAATTAAAATTAAATGCCATTGAACACTGTACAAATATTCTATAATTACATCCATTTTAGATTATGCAAGACAGACTTAGTCGCATGCCTTTTTTCTGCTCTGTGTCTACACTGCTCAGACTCAGAGACAACACAACAGTTGTGTTGATGCTGAAAACCTGCAGGCTTGCTTTTTCCCTACAGAGAAATTCATTAGGAATCAATAAGGGAATCAATTAAGAATCAGATCAATAGAAAAAAGGAGAAGAAGAAGATATACTTTATTAACCCCTAAGGCGCAATTCAATTTTTTCACTCTGTTGTCATACACACACATGCACAAACAGACCGATACATGCATTACATGGAGAGATGTCAGAGTGAGGGGGCTGCCCATGGGCAGCACCCCGAGCAGTTAGCGTTTCGGTGTCTTACTCAAGGGCACCTCAGCAGTGCCCAGGAGGCGAACTGGCACCTCTCCAGCTACCACTCCACACTACATATTTGGTCTAGACTGGGATTTGTACTGGCGACCCTCCGGTTCTCGACTCAAGTCCTTATGGACTAAGCTACTGCTGCTTATGAGCAGAATAATGTCATCGGTATCAACAAGTATTTTACCATTCCCATCGCCACCACTGATATTTCATCTAGTGCCGTCATCACGTCAAACTTCACCTCACCTCACCTAAAATTGGGCCGTTGGTGGCTTAGTGGATGGAGCAGGCACCCCATGTACAAAGGCTGTTGCCGCAGCGACCTGAGTTCGACTCCAGCTTGCGGAAAAAAACTTAACCTAAAATTACAAACAGTAATCCCTTGGGCACAGGAATGGTGGACCCCACCACAAACAATGAAAAGTAAATAAATACAGAATATGAATACAGGCTATTAGTGAAAAAGGTAGCCACCATAAATAGCATCAAAAATGAGGTCTGACACCATGAACATCTACACACACTATACTACACATTTACAGTGCAGCCGAAAAAATACATTGGACCAAATCAAGGTACATTGTGACCTACTTCAGTCCCTCTTTCATCTGCTACCTCAACCATGACTCTTATCACCTGCTCCTGC
This sequence comes from Cephalopholis sonnerati, assembly GCA_019142605.1. NCBI lineage: Eukaryota > Metazoa > Chordata > Actinopteri > Perciformes > Serranidae > Cephalopholis > Cephalopholis sonnerati. Next base: position 21,535,969 of record JAGQAX010000019.1, read on the forward strand.
AGATGCGGCACCAAGCTGTGCCCTTTTTTCTCCATTACACATCAGCTATTTTCTGTTTCTCCACTTTTATTCCCATTTCTTCCAATCTCTTCCACTTTCCCCTCTCCATCTCTCCTCATTTTACACCCTCTCCCCCCCGCCATCAGCTCTCTAACCAGCCTCTCCTTTACCTTTCAGAAAATCAAACCACTGCTCCACAGCCAACCAGAGAGCGCAGGAATCTATTAAGCACCATAGTGGAAATATGTCACCTGGGAGTGGATGTTACGAGCGATTTAGTGTGGAGGGTGGAGGAGAGGAGCGATGGAAAAGGGGAGGTGTGCTGCAGTGCCAAGGTGAGACAAGGTGGGGATAGACATGGGTGTCACGTAGGGAGAAGGCCTTCCCTCTTCTCTCGCTCTTTATTTACACACACACACACACACACACACACACACACACACACACACACACACACACACACACATGCACACCATTAGTCTCAGAGGTGATTCTGGACCAGTAATGAGATTGGAGGACTGCCCTGTTAGAGTTATATCACCCTTAACAACACCGTAAATTCACCTGCTTACACTGCTGCGGACAGACATACATGACAGCTCGATTTTTTCAATTTCCTTAGGCTTGATTTTTGTTGTTGTTGTTTGGTACTGGATGGTGGAGGTGTATAGAGAGCTAGTAAATCAAAGTATTGATCCAAGTACTGTGTAGACAAGAAGAAAGGTTTGGAAACACCAAACGTTTTAAAACAGATATGTTTACTTAAAGTTACAATCTCAAAGAACTCCCTTTCGTTCTCTATGTTGACTCCTATGTGAATAAGCGGTAACTGAAGATATGGCTGCAACTTATGATTATTTAAATTGTTGATTAATCTGTTAATTATTTTCTTGATTAATCAATTAGTTGTTTGGTCTATAAAATGTAACAAAATGGTAAGAAATATTGATCAGTGTTTCCTAAAGCCCAAGATGATGTCCTCAAATGTCTTGTTTTGTCTACAACCCATAAAGGAGTTAAAAAAAGAAAGTGTTCACATTTAAGAAGCTGGAATCAGACAATCTGGGCTTGTATCTCCAATACTTACTCACAGTAATTAATCGTTTATCAAATGAGTCTGCGGTTAATTTTATAGTTGATAAATTATTGTTTAATCAGTTACCAGAGATCCAAACAGTTGTGTGACATGAATTTGCTTCTTTTTCTTTAGATTTGCAGGAGCTTCTGAAGTTTCATCATCTGTTGTCACCGCTTTTTATTTTTGTTTGGCCATAGTAACCATTTACTTGCAATGCTAGAAGAGACCAGAAAAAATTCTACATCAGTACATATAAAAATAAGTGAGCTGAAGAGTGAGTCTTTTGCGTTAGCTCCACCTACCCTCTCTATCGGACCAACCACTGCTGGGTGATGAAAAATGCGTCACTAATAAGAATGCTACAATGTTTTTCTTTTTTTTTTTGCTCATAGCCAAGCCTCGTTTGCCTGATCATTAATTGTTTACAGACAATTGGGCGTGAGTTTGTTGGAACTGCTAAATGGCTCAGGGTTGGACTTTACCAGACAGACATTGAACTGACCGCTCTGTGTAATGGCAGCAACAGAAAGTCTGCTGACCTTTCCACTTGTGAAGAGGATTAGGATACAGTGAACGGAGGACTGTCTCTCATACAAGTGTGCACCTCTGCCTCTGAGTCATTAGCTTGTTGAGAGCTGCTCATCTCGCAGGAGCAACATGTCATTGCCCTGGTGGCGGCGTACGACTCCAGCCTGGGCGGCATCACACTCTGCTGTGTCATTATTTTTAAACTGTTTAACTGATAGTATTAAAGTGGTGAAAATTATTATTGTCAGTTGACATTTAAGTGATAGTATTTACATCCCCAGTCGCTAACTGTGTGCCACATGAAGATTTTCCTGGGAATGTTGCCAGGGAAACCCAGTTTGTAATATTGCAAATGCAAGGTCTCTCATCAGTGGACCATAAGCTCAATCCCTGTGTCACCTCACTCAGCAATAGATAGTGACTTAACAGACATTCACTAAAACTTCAATTAAAAGCCTGGTCCCTTTTACTAGCTCGGCATTGCTGAACATTTTGACAAGTAAACGCCGGTCTCAGTCAGACACCTGGTCTGGTTGCCAATGTTCTTTTTTTATTTTATAGAAGGGTTCGGATGTATTAAACCAGGGTGTTGGCTTCCTCAAATGATACATCCTTTCCTCAATTACCCTGTAAATTACTCATGTTCCTTTAGCCCTTAAGGGTCCTCAGATCAAAAGAATCAGAGAGGTTTTTCATAAAAATTAATCCAAGTTGTGAGCTTTGTTTAAATAGGATAACGTGGTGTTGTGTCAGTGTGTCGCTATGCCAGGTGCTGTACACCTCAAGTGCAGTGTCTCTCTCTGATGCACTGTCTGTGGGTGCTAAATCAAATAAATGATTCATATATGTAATTCAAAGTCAAATTAAAGTAAAGTAATATTCATTATACAGGTTTAAATAAACAATTTGATTGTATTTCCTGTTCTTTGCTGAGCAACAGTTTTGTGTGAGAGGAATTAAAGGCCTGTCCCAAATATAGGCCTGTTGATTTCAGTGATTTAAGCAAATAATAGCCCGGGCCACTAACTGAAGTTTTACGGATAAATTAAAATTTTCAGGATTATCACTTCATAAAGTTTTAATTGAAATATTTGTACTACATTTGAGTGTTTCTGTTGTACTTCTTGAGATCACATGTAATACAGGGAACCATAACTTTTACAACATTAGTACAGATGTAGATATTACTAACTACATTATATCATGTCATATAGATGAGAGTGTGTTGGCCTCTAGCTCTTAATCAAAAAGTTTAAAATCTACAGTAGCTGGTTTTTTAAACTAATAAAAAGTTAGTCTTTCTGTCATTTAGTTTTTGAACCATAATTGATTTATGGAGAGTATTTCATCATAGCCTGACTGTAATAGTTCAGGGTCCATAGGGGAACGTGTGCTAACGTCACTCACCAATATTCGGCACTGTGAGTGAAAGTAATTACATTTCAGATCATTTCCCCCTTTATAGGGTTTTGTAATGGGACACTGTGAAAGGAGCCATTTGCACTACATGTGATATAAAGTAATTAGATTTTGTTAGTAGGTGCATATGTGTTTTAACTTTCTCACTTTCTTAACCTGAATTCTTTTTTCTCAATTAACTTCATACTATGAGCAATGAGGTCCTACATTTACACACTTTTTTTTAAGATGACCTTTTACGCTTTTTTTTTCTTTATTACATAACACAGTGATAAACATGAAAGAGGGGAAAGAAAGAGAGGTGACGACATGCAGCAAAGGGCCACAGATCGGACTTGAACTCAGGCTGCTGCTAAGTAATGGTAAATGGACCTGCACTCTTCTGACCACTCAAAGTGCTTTTTACACTACTGAGTCACATTCACCCATTCACACACACATTCACACACTGGTGACCGAGGCTACCATACAAGGTGCCACCTGCTACTCAGTAACCATTCACACGCTCTCACACACCGAGGCAACAGCCATCAGGATCAATTTGGGATTCACTATCTTACCCAAGGATACTTCCACATGCGGGCTAGAGGAGCCGGGGATCGAACCGCTGATCTTCTAAGGACTTAGCCTACTGTATGTGAAGTCCATGCTCTAGGTAAGCTACCTTTCAACATTGGTATTTCACATGAAAGATTTCTGTCTGCTGTCATAACATTGACTTTATACATCATCTGCTGTTTAAACATCCGTAGGTAGTGGAGATACTGTGGAAAATCTTTCAGCTTTCCCTCTCCCTCCACACCCTCGGCTCCTCCCGTTTTAATTATGTACTACTACACTTGCTTACAGCGTCATGCCTTCTGCATTCTGTGCATCTCACATCTCAGTAATATTAAAAGTGTCTGCTTGAATCTGTTCTATAGAGTGCTTTAGGGGCGTGCTGTGCTGCAGCTAAAGCCAGCAGGGAGCACCAATAACAGCAGAGATTATCTTGTCAAATTACGTTTCTTAACCATTTACGGAATAAAACTGTGTTCTATCCCCTGGTGTATGAGGCTCTGTCTGAAATGTGCAAAGTGGGACGCTGAGCATTCACTCTCCAGAGCTTTACATCAATATTCAGCAGAGCCAATTTACGATAGCAGCGGTAATTATGATAGATATGTATATGTTATACATGTATTATATATAATTGTGTTTCTGTGATGTGCCTTTCTTGTCCAAGTGCTACATGTGTAAGTTAACAGCTGCTGTCAGGGAGCACCGCAGGAGGAGGATGTGACTGTTTGACCTTACAGCTGAAGGAGCTCTGGCCTGGCTCTTCTCTGCTTCGCCGTTAGGAAGAGAGCCTGCTTTTGTTCAGGAGCGTGCAGACGACAGAGCTGACAGTGATAGCTGCCTTTGTAGAGCAAAGGGCCATCTCATCACTGTCAGCACCATGCAGAGCTGTGGTATGAAGCACTCGCGGTGCCGCCGAAGCAATTCACTGTACACACTGGGGAGAAAATCTCTTTGTATGCAGCTGAAATCAAGTGTTGAAAACAGTGGCATCCTGAAACTTCCCCAAAAACTAATAAAAATAATAATTATGAGTTCACTATTGGTGAGACAATCGGTGCAAATTAATCCTACTGGTTTTAGGCGAGCAGCTCATTTAAGACATTTGTTGTGTAATGAATACCCCGAGTTTCTGATGAGGAGGCCGGAGGGGATAAATATGAGCGCTGAACAGATGAACAAGAGACAAAACATAAGGAGAGATGGGCTGAGGGAGGGTGCAGGCTGACATCTGAGCTTTGCCATTCCCTGTGTAGTGTCATATCCTCATCATAGTATCATTCACCTCATCATTAAGACCTTTAATCCTCCACATCATCTACAGCATTCAACGGCTCATTTATAGCGCTGTTGGCTGAATGTCACAGCGGCGTGGGTGGACGACACGACCGCGGGGATTCCCGTTAACCGGGGAGAATGACAATTACCATCCAGCCACCTTTGCCCAGCAGAGAGGAGAACGGACGTGGAGTGATGGCGGATGAGTCACCAAGAGAGGAACCACTGTGTGGCCCTCTAATGAAGCTCATGTCCACTGGTGATAAATAATGAGGGCTGTCCTACTGTAAGTCTCGGGGGAGTTGAGGAGGAATCGGAGGTAGGCACGGTGTGTGACGCAGGTTCACTTTTTAGACACAATGTACACATGTGCGCACCGGACATGGACACCCCCTTTGTCGGGAAGTTACAGTCTCCATCTCTCTTTGTCTAACATCTTATTTCATTAGTCTGTTTCATTTCCCCGCGGCCCTCTCCACCTCTGTCTATTAAATTCGTGTTTCCCATCTGCCCACTTACTGTCCTCTATTTTGAAGTCTCTGTTCTCTTCTTTCCGTATTTCTCCTTGGGCTCATTTAGGGTCAGCCATCTTTTTCCAAGACTCTGCCAAATGCTCTGTCTAGGTCATTCTCAGCATTAGTATTCACAACAACAGTCATTTGCCTCAGTGGTTCTCCTTCTAGTCCTGGAGAGTGTCTGGTTTCAGCACCATGGAGAGCTACGCAGACTTACACTCCCACATGAGGGGCAATTTACAACCGTATTTTTGTAGTTTTGGTGATAGTCCTTTGAGTGTTGAGAACATTTCTGTCACTGACACAATGGCTGAGATTTAGTGACAGAGCAGTGTTGATTAGAGGCTTCTAGCAACTCCGGCATTATCATAATGTGAGGATTGACATTCTTTTGTGCATCCATCCATTTTCATCTGCTTATCCGGGACCGGTTTGCGGGGGCAGCAGGCCGAGCAAAGCACCCCAGACATCCCTCTCCCCAGCAACACTCTCCAGCTCCTCCTGGGGGACCCCAAGGTACTCCGAGGCCAGATGAGATATGTAATCCCTCCAGCGTGTTCTGGGTCTACCCCGGGGCCTCACACCAATGGGACATGCTCAAAACTCCTTCAGCGGAGGCGCTCAGGAGACAACCTGATCAGAGGCCCGCACCACCTCAACTGACCCCTTTCAACGTGAAGGAGCGGTGGCTCTACTCCGAGCTCCCTCCAGATGTCCAAGCTCCTTACTCTATATCTAAGGCTGAGCCCGATCACCCTTCTGAGGAAACTCATTGTGGCCGCTTGTGTCGGCAATCTCATTCTTTTGGTCAACCCCCAGAGCTCATGACCATAGGTGAAGGTTGGGACGTAGATGGACCAGTAAATTAAAAGCTTTGCCTTCCGGCTCAGCTCCCTCTTCACCACGACACAGCGCCTGCATCACTGCAGACGCCGCACCAAACCGCCGATCCATACCCTCACTTGTGAACAAGACTCCCTCGCTTGAGGCAGTAACTCTCACCCAACCCGAGAGGGCAATCCACTGGTTTCAGACAGAGAACAATGGCCTCACACTCAGCTGCAAACCACCCCGGTGCATGCTGGAGGTCACGGTGTGATGAAGCCAACAGAACCACATCATCTGCGAAAAGCAGAGATGCAGTTGTGAGGTCCCCAAACTGGACCTCTTTCTCCCCCTGGCTGTGCTTCAAGATCCTGTCCATGAATATCACAAACAGGATCAGTGATGAGGGAGAACCCTGGCGGAGGCTGACACCCACCGAGAACGTGTTTGTTTTTATGCGGACACAGCTCTCACTTCAGTCACACAGGAACCTCATGTCTACAAAGCTATTCCTGGCCTATTTCCAGCACATTTATAAGTGTACATCAAGCAAAATAAATTGAAAATAGCTATGCTCTCCAAGCACAGATCAAGTTTTTGTTGTCTATACCAAGGTTACGTACGAAGTTTGGCAAGCCAGCATTTATGTATGCAGCTCCTTATGTGTGGAATCCTCTGCAAGTTGCACTCATTAGTTCCTCTCTGCTGTTTCAAAGCACTGTTGGATTTTTGTACGCAATCATCTATATGCCAATATCAGTGTGTATTTTAGCTGATCTCTGTAATCATGTGTAGTTGCCCTTTTTTTGTGTTTTTATGGTTCACTTATTGCATATGCTGATGTACTTTTTGGCTTTTCTTTGTAGTGATCTCATTTTGTATTCTACATTGATTGTTCTACAGCTTTATATTTTCTATTCTGTATTTTTGCTCTGTGCTGTCTGTCTGTAACTTATGTTGCTGCCTGTCTTGGCCAGGATACTCTTGAAAAAATAGATTTTTAAACTCAAGAGGTGTTCTCTGGTTAAATAAAGGTTAAATAAAATAAGAATAAAAAATACCAACACCACATCTGCGCTCCACTTGGAGATTAAACATAATCCTTAAACAGTATTTCTCCAATAAATAAATATAGAAAGAGGTCTGGCAATAAGTGCTTTCACACAGAATGTAGTTGTCAAAGAACAAATGACGACACTGAATGGAGCTCCACGGAGGTCAAATGATCTGTGACCCCAATTGCTAGAGCACAGGTCCAAAGAAATTGCTAAATGATTGAAATGGAGTCAGTGGGAAAAAATATTGGCATCTGCCAAATAACTCCTTCAACAAAGATGAACAGCAGTCACATGATAAAGCTGAAGCCTGGTGATGTTCTACAATTTCCTTGAGAGCCTTTTGTTCAGCTTTTTTAAAAGTAATATCATTTGGGTAGGTTTGTAGCTGAGTGCCAACGACAGGATGAAAAAGCCAGACAGTACTGAAAGATTTCCCTAAAAAAGTGTTGTTTTGGTCCTTTCAAGGAATTCGTTTAAAAAAAAAAGAAAGGAAAGGAAAAATAATTACTGTATATTATTGCCAGCCTTATCGTTTCCTTTAAAGGAGAACTACGCCCATTTTCAAAATTCTTTCGTGTTATTCCTAAGGTCTCAGGCAGTCCAAAAATATCAACAAACATTACCAACTCTCTCCCAAATCCAAAAACTAGAGTGTTAAAACTCAAACTTGGGATGTCATCAAGTATATATCTGGAACTTCTGCAACCTACAAAAAGCGAGGTGCACTGCATTGCCTTTTTCTTTGTTTAAGCCTGCCCTGATCAGACAGAGCGCCTTTTGCAGCTTGCCACGTCTCTTTTTTAGAGCGTTGCCAGGCAACCACCAAATAACCTGTCCTTAGCTTAACCACTATTTTGCTGTGAAGTACACCCACAGATCTGTACCTTAAAATCTGCAGTAAAAATGGACAGACAGTGGGTACTTGCTCTGGCTCTGATTGAGGGTGAGAGGTTGTTCCTAAACAGTACATTGGTCACAGAGATACACAGATGTCACAGGGAGTACCACCAGTTGGTGGCTTCGCTCGGATGAAGGTCTGTTCAAGGCCTATTACAGCATGAGTCTGGAACAGTTTGACAATCTGGTGTTAATCGTCAGGCCTAATTACAGTTGGTAAAACGTTAAGAAGTATTTGAGGCGACAGTTTGTTCAGATATGTCTTGCAGCTTGCCAAAAGGTGACCTTCAAAAGAGCTGATGTTGGCTTAAACACAGCGGGAAAGTTAAGGTGGTGAAAGTCTGATTGAGGCAGGTGGGAGGAGTGCTGGATGGGTCCAACAAACACTGACTTTCACCCGAGCGGTGTTCAGGCCCTGTAAGATTCTAAAGCCAAACCCTGTTCTTTATTCCTAAACCTAACCATGTGTTTTTGTTGCCTAAACCCAACCACATGCGTTTGTTGTTTCAAAGAATACAGTGCATGTAAAAGACAGAACTTGACACGGTGTCCCAGAACATCAACAACCAACCAGGGTACCTTTCACGTCGTATGTGAATGGGGAAAGTCCGTGACGTCAATATGTGACGAGGTTGGAGTGAGAATGTGTTGCTCGATTAATCTGATTGGACAATGGGCCGCCTTTTTCACTCTGAGTTTAAATCTTTTTTAACTTGAGGCGTTCAGAGCTCAGAGCTGAAGCATTGCTGAGCGACTCAAAGCGAGGTGCTGAGCAACACAAAAGCAGAGAGCCAAACGCTTCACTCTCATTGAAAAGAATTGCAAGAAGCTGCCCCAGGCTGCTACAAAACGCTCTGTCGGATCAGGGCCCAGTAGAATAAAGTTCACTTGGGTATAATAAAAGAAAACAAACATTCTGTGGGAACACAAAGTCGGCTTCCGCTAATTGTCTTTAGAGCAGCTCCAGACTTCTCCAGACTTTTTACTTGAGGACATCACACGGGTGAAGCTTCCTTCTCTGGCTTTAAGAGAAAGTTGCTCATGTATACACATACTGATTGAACTTTTCTAGGCCATGGAAATAACACTGGAATTTTTAATTTAGGTGGTGTTCCTTTTTAAAACTAACAAACTGGAATATAGGGGGTTCGGTATTTAGGAGGTGCTGAAACTGACTGCTGTTTGCATCTTGATTTAGCTACTTTTCTGTTTGGTATTTACATTATTTTGTCTACCCCCTTCACGCAGTAGCATCAGACACTTATGATCCAAATAAACAGCTCACCTCCTCTGCCTGATGGCAAACACGAAATAATGTTAGAATGACAATGTCATTTCAAATTCAACAATTTGTCAAAAGCCACATTAACATAATTCCCGACATTACTTATTTAGACAGACCAAACAGCTCATTTGAGCTGCTGCTGGCAGCTTGTCTGCTCTGTTTAAGTACGAGGCGCTGACATCAAGTACAAACCCGGGTGCATGCTACAGTCCCAGCCCTCGATAGGGATCTGCTTGTATGGCAGTATATTCCATGCACAGCCTGCCCGCCTGCCTGTGAAAGTGCTCATGGTTCTTTATCAGCTACAGAGAGAGCTTGTGCCACTGTAATTGTATTCACACAGGCTTCTTAGGGCGAGATTGATGTGGTGGCTAGTCCATGTATGCAAAGGGGGGAATGAATGTCTCTTGGCTGACCTTGTTTGTTAGTATATTTGCCTCTAGCTCTGTTGGCTGTGGAGAGAGGGTGGAGGAGCAGGGAAAACAGAATCACTGCACCTGGAAAAAATATGTGGCTCGGATTATTTTTTCTACCCTTAAGTGTGGAGGAGCAATACATCAGAGTTAGGTTAAGAATAGGCATCTATGCATTTTAGTATTCTAGGTCTTTACAAGGACACATCCTAACAAGAACACAGCTCACCTTTGGTGGGCTGCAAGGTGAAAATACCACCAAAAATCTGACGTAATTTTGATTTTGTAGAAAAGATCTACATGTTTTTTTAATTGTTATTTAATATAATTTTGTGATTTGTTGTGGTATGATCCAAGCTGAGACTTGAGACCCCTCAGCCCTGGCTAAACCTGACACACATACACATACATACACACACTCAACCCACTTTCTCTCTCTCCGCCCACGGATTGCACTATCCATCATCTGCCCATGAAAATCTCTCCTCCTCCACCAGCACACTTCATTTCTGTGCCTCGCTTTCTGTCACTTTACTGCTGCCATCCATCTCGTCTCGCCCCCCCCTCCCCGCTCTGTCAGGTGAGCAGGGTCCTCACTTACACACAGATATGCGGTAGCTTCTTGATTCGCCCTCGTCCAATACAGACACTGATACTTGGCAAATTAACCAATACACTGATAGAGACGTCGACCTTTTCTTCTGTCCGTTCTAATATTCCTTCACATAAAGTAACGCTGGCAGTGAAACAATATTTCCTTCCATCTTTCTTTAACCCTCATTTGCCCTCCAAGCTGCATTCCTCTCTACTTTCTTCCCATCACTGTCTTTCCTCTCCCTCATCTTCTGACAGCTCGCCTACCTCAAGAGGTTTACTGAAAAAGTCCTTGATGTTATTACAGAGTAAGATATAAAGTTTGTGAAACAAAAGTGCTACACAGCACCGCGGGACAGATTGATGTACAAATCAGTGGCCTATTTGCTTTAAGGGTTAGAAAAGCTTCAGAGTTTTTCCTTGATATATGAAAGCAGTGACAGTGATAATGGAGGCGCTGGCAGAGCTATCATTTACATGTCCGTTTCCGCACTTTAGCAGCTTAAACATGACAAAGAATCCTCAGCCATGCCAGCGGCTCTGTGAGACTGTACTGGGGCACAGCGGTGTCAGCATGTCAGCATGCTTACAGTGGCAATACTAACATGATAATGCCGAGCAGAGGCCTGCATTACGAAGCCAGTTTAACTTACCCTGGATATATTTTTGTTATCTGGCTTGATTAACCCGACATTGGCCGTCTGGGTACTACGGTACTACAAAGCTGGTTATCAACTAGTTCAGTCAACTCTGGGCTCCTATCCAGCCACGCGCATTTTAATGTGAAAGAGGCAGGGGTGTTAATTACGAGCGACATCATAAGAACCATTAATGAAGTAGGCTGCTTCATATCATGAGATGAAACGGTACCCAAAGTGTCTGCGACTGCCAGACAGTAAAATGTCGGTGACATGGGATGTAAAAAATACTCTGTAACCTCCAAAAATACAGCATTGACCGAGACTAAATTACGTGTAAGTATCACTAGTATAGAGTATTTTTTGCTATTTATTTGGATGATGATGTCACATGGAACACTTTAAAGTGATGCCAGACTGTTTTTGCTACTGAAGTAAAGGGTGGAGAAGTAGTTAATGACCAATGAGGTCTATCTGATTGAAATGTTAAGTTTATAATAACGGGAGCTAATTAATAGCGTGCGGATTATTTTTCTAATAAAACATTATCTTTATTTCCTAGTTCCCATCACACTGGTGTCTCATGTTATTCTGACCTGCAGTGACGGAATCAGAGTGTGAAATAGTCACTGTCACTGCAGACTAAAATAAACTTTGCACAAGTTAAAATGCAGCTAAAATCACGTTTTCACGTGTAAACAACAGTGTAAATAGAGCCCTGGAACAATTAAACAATTCTACTGACCTATAACTACATATAGGCTCCTCTTATTTACCTGAAACTCCAGACTTTCGTCCACGGATACTTTTTCTTCAGAAATCCGATTGGTCAGAGGTCGGGGTGTTGACAGACTGTGATCTGATACTCTGAAGTTAACCTGCTCCAGAGCAGGTTAGCTGCTCAGCATAAGTTGCCATGGCGATTTATCCCAGTAAAAAGAGAACCAGCTTCGTAGTGCTGAAAGCCAGAGTTAACCCTGCAGTTACCTCGCTAACTCCAAATCCTGCCTCGTAGCACAGGCCTCAGGCGTAATGTTTATGATGTTAACCATCTTAGATTAGCAGGTGAGCATGCTAATATTTGCTAATTAGCCAGGGGCAGGATGGCAAAAAAGCAGCCTCGGAATTTTCTGCCAAGGTACCTGATACGTGATACACCAACATTTTTATCCAATAATGAATTATTAATGTAAAAATTCATAACCTGTTCATTTGTATTGTTTGTATTAGGCTACTATGTAAAATCAAACTTATTTTCCATGGTTTTCCTTTCTGTGTTTGTTTGTACAGAAAGCAAAATTCACAGACAAATTATTGTAACAATCACTTGACATCTAACTTGACTTAATAGCCTGTTTTTCATAATTATTTAAAATATAGCAAACAGAACTAGAACCAGCACAGTCTATCCACAGGCATAATCACACAAAGCACTCTGCATTTACACTGGGTGAGTATTTAACAAATCACTTTTATTGCTGGGGTGGCGATCGCCTAAGCCTCATCAGGGGTAACATTAGTGAACACCGTGCCTGCAAGTGCTTGGTCGCCCATAGGGAGCCAATTAGTCACCAGCAGGGCAGGTTCTAAGAATAACTGCGGTCAAGCCAGCCGTCACTGGCACCTCTGTGGTTAAATCAGCCAATGCAACAACTACAGTGCACCCATAACAGCCATGGTAAATGCATTCACACAGCCTGGATCGAGCTGACGGTGAGAGCTAGAGGTGGTTTTGGCGAAGGTAGCGGGAGGCTAAGTGTGTGACAAGGTCCAGTTTTCAAAATAAGTTGTTAACAAAGGCTATAAAAAGATGCTCCCTCACAAGACTGGGGCCAGTCCCACTGGGCAGTCCACACCTGTACTTTTAACCTAATGATAGTGCTGGATGAAAAAGTCAGGGATCACCAGAGTCCTTGGTACATATCATCTGGGGTTCATGACTTTCGTGCCAATCCATAAAGCAGATGTTGAGCTATTTTACTGGATCAGTAAAAATGTTGACCTGCGGGCAATGTTGCATGCAAAGTCAGAGGATCACCAAAGTTGTTAGGATTAATGGTCTGAGGACCTCGAATATCTGTACCAAATACTGAGCGTAGTGTTAGCTCAGGCAGGACACGGTGTCAAGCTCAGCTCACATCCCAGCTACATCAGCTGATCTCAAACAGCCCAATCAACTGATGGAGCAGCTGATTGATGGAAGGCAGTCAGCTGATAGATCACATGATTCCTTTCTATGCAACCAATTGGCGAATCTCATTCAGGGCGCCCTATTTAAACTGCTCTGCAAGCTGCTTTGCAACCCGCCTCCACCCCAGCTCCTCCTTTTCATGCTGTGTCTGACTTATCAATGTCATTTCTGTCTGTTTTCTCTGTTCTGTTCCTGGGGGGGGGGTCTTTGCTGCTGCTCTCCCTGACTTAGGCTTTCTATGTAGGCACATGGAAGGGCAGGGAGGTTTGTCTCTCTGCCTCAGGCTTTCCTCATTTGCACGTGGAGGGGCAGACAGGTGTGCTCTCTCTGCCTTATGGCTTTCCACACAGGCATGTGGAAGAGTCTTCTGCATAGGCTTTAGGAGAGGCAGAGGGGCCCTAGAACAGAGCCATACCGCCAAATATAATACTGCAAACGGATATTAAGTTTTCTTTGACTAAAGTGTTCCTGACAGAAATGACAATTGTTGAGATATTTCACTCAAAAACAAAACTGTCAACATCAACCCAATTTTTTTAAAGAACACATCATCCAGAGAGAGTCTGTATACTTGACAACTCAGTTAAAGATAATGGCAGAAAAGAAAACACACACTATTACATTTAAAAATTGGGGTTGCCCCCTGTAATTTGAAGATTCGAATCATCAGTCGAAGACTCCTCAGTTGACTGATAGTCCTCAAGTTGAGCAATCTTTTTTTGTTTGTTTTGTTTTTGTTTTGTCAATCTGTGTTCAGGGTACTTCTTAAATGTTTTGGTCCTCAAATGTAACTGCAGAGTGAGGGATCCCTGCTTTCATGGTGCTCTCCAGTTCAGGCAGCTGTTGACCCAGACCCAGGGTGAGTCTTAGTGAGACGGGGGCAGCTGCCTGGAGGAAGAGAGGCTTTGCCCAGTCAGGCTCTGAGATAACATTATCTTCTGCATTCTGCTTACAAGTAAGTACATCCTCAGCTCATACCAACTTAATATGATTCAGTCTCTGCCTTTTGTTTAATATCTAGTGTCAGGGCTCCCAAACACTGGAATGCACTTCCTGTCAAGATACGCTCATCTACATCTGTATCCATTTTTTGTTTTGAACGTACGTTTGCTAAGCTAGTGCCTGTAGCATGTGTGTTTATGGGTATATTTATGTACGTGCCTGTTTGTGTTGATGCATGTATATATTTATACCTATTTATGTACATTGTGTTTTCATCACTTTGTTTTACCACTTTATTTGCAGATATCTCATTGTTTGTACTCTTGCTTGATTTAACATTATTGTCTTGTAAAACACTTTGTAACATCTGTTTTGAAAAGTGCTGTAAAAATGAATGTATCATTATTATTTATTATTATGGTGTCTGCAAAAAATGTTGCACATTTCCAATCCATTATTAAGGTAGTTAGCGTGCGTTAGCCTGGAGGGCTGACTTGGCTTGTTTACTAAATTAAGTGAATGTCAGTCTATATGGAAAAACAAAAAACAGATAGTCAAATATTCGTATTGAACAGCCAAAGCTAATTCAAATGAAATAATTCTGAGTCATGTACAGGCCTAGCAAAAATACACACAGACAGATGTTACCATGACAATGGGAGATCATACAGTACAACTGTAACTAGATTCTAATATCTAGCCTTCTTGTCAATGAGGTAAAAACTGATTTGGGCCCCCAGCCCATGAATTTAGGAGAGATCATAGTGAAAAGATGAGAGTTAAAACTATTAACAGAGCTTGCCTTCCAAATGTGGAATCATTCCAGAGAAGTAGAGCTCAGTGGGCAAAGGCTCAACCACCAGAAGAGTTCTTATTAAATCGAAGGAATGGTTAAGTGACTGGCATCGAGGGAACCAAAAGAGTGTGATGGAGTATATGAGGAAATAGGGCTGGAGATATATGAGGGAGCCAGTCTATAAACTCATAATAGCAATGATGGAAAAGTCAGAGTCTCGCCAAAGCCATTAGGGTCCATCCTCAGGAGACCATGAATGTCTATAAAAGCTTTCATTGCAATCCATCCAATTGTTACTAAGATATTTCAGTCAGGACCAAAGTGGTGGACTGACCACAAGCATAGCTAAAAAAGTGCACACTAATGATAGAAGTGAACACCCCACATTCTGAAAAGATAGACTTAGCTCCCCTGTTGGATGGGGAGTAAATGCTGTGAACCAAACTGAGGCCTGGTGTTTGTAATACGTGAAGTAAAAGACAGAAGGAAGATCTCAGAGCCAGAAAAACAATATTGACACAGAAAGCTTCACAATCCTGCTACCGATAAAATGACATTTTCAGCAGAATGGACAAGTTATGTTATTAGTAAAAATACTGATGTGACATTTAGCAACAATCAACAGTTAAATGTCTTCATATTCTGCCGTGTAACAGACAATGTTAATAAAAAAGGTTGTGAACTATTTGACTGTGAAGCTTTGTGCCACCGCCCTCTCTAATGGTCATGAGACTTAATTAAGCGGTCAAATATGGCAAATGAGATTATAATGCCCTATCAAAGTTCATTACCAATGGGAAGCATCATTCTTTAATGCGTGTTCGACCCTCTAAATCACCCTCCTTAAATTAAACAGTATATTTAAAGAAACAAGAATTTTAAAAGAGTTCAGCGTTATTAACGTTCCCTTGGGTCGGTATCAAAGTTTAATATCGTCCCACTTAAAGCCTTTCTAAGCTTTAAGAGTCTTAATCCACTCTTAAGCTTTACTACCCCCCACTATACTATCTACACACATTCAGCACCACCATCCCCGTCCAACTTTCTCCTAAAAATTCCTCAAAGTCTCCAAAAATAGGGCACGCTTCATGGTTTTGTTTCCATTTGTCTTTGCGTGCACAGATTAAATATCTGGACTGCCCGAGAGGTACATTCCAGTTTGTGACTGTCAGATGAGACTGATTAAGTGTTAGATAAAAGGACTGATAGTATGTGACAGCAAAATGTGTTGGGACTGTACAAGTTGATTTCATAACAACAGTTTCTGAAACGAGACAGCCATGCCAGCTTCTCTGTGAGAACTCACTTTGAAACAGGTGTTTTGAGCTTAATGCTAATGCTAGCATGCTAACATGCTCACTGTAGCCAGGTTTCCATCTAAATGCAAATTTTGTTTTTCATAAATGCAACAGAAAATGCAAATGTATGCATGTTTCCATCTACTGTCATTATGCAACAATTTAAAATTTGTCATAGTACATTTCTAGAACCACAGATGTGTTACATATGTATGAGTTTCTCATCAGGAGGATGGTGCATGGTGTGTGACATGACGGCTAGGCCTGACAGCTGTCAAGCCACAGACCTTTGTTCAAGACCAGTGGCATTTCCAGCAATGTTTGTGAGGTACAAACAAGGTATGTTTTTAAGGAGATGTCGTAACATTTCCACCCTCGTTTGCATCAACCAAACTGGATGTTTATAACAAGATGTCAGAAAATTTCCACCCGTGTTTGCGTCAACCAAAACAGATATTTTTTAACAAGATGCCAGGAAATTTCCTGCCATGTTTGTGGCAACCAAACCAGGTATCTAAAACATTGCCAGCCATGTTTGCGTTGATCATACTGGATATTTTTTTAACCAGACACTGGGACATTTCCAGCCATGTTTGTGACAACCAAACTTGGAATTTTTTAACCGGACATTGGGACAGAGCCAGCTAGATTGATAGTATTTTCAAGGAGAGGTTGGGTCATTTCCAGCCATGTTTGTCTCAATCATACTTGATATTTTTCAAATTAGACATTGGGACATTTCTAGCTGTGTTTGTGGTGACGAACTGCCGATTTTTAACCAGATGTTGAGACATGTCCAGCCACATTTGTGACGACCAAACTGGGTATTTTTTAACCAGACGTTAGAGCAGTCCCAGCTAGATTTATGGTATCTTTAAGGAGAGGGTGGGACATTTCCAGCCATGCTTGTGGCGATCATACTGGATATTTTTTTGATTAGACATTGGGACATTGCTAGCTATGTTGGTGATGACAACCTGGGTATTTTTAAACCAGACACTGGGACATTTCCAGCTGTGTTTGTGTCAATCAAACTTGGTATTTTTTAACCAGATGTTGGGACAGTTCTCAGCTGGATTAATGGTATTTCTAAGGAATGGTATGGGCATTTCCAGCCACGTTTGTGTCAATCAAACTGGATATTTTTTAAATTAGTGTCTGGGACATTTATAGCTGTGTTTGTGGTGACCAGCTGCAGATTTTTTAACCAGATGTTGCAACATTTTTAGCTTTGTTAATGGATCAAACCAAGTAGTGTAAGTCAAAACATGATCTTACGCTAACCCTAATCAGGTGGTTTTTGTGCCTAAACCCAACCACACAAATGTAAAGAAATGTGAAGTTTCAACAGATAAGCTACATATGAACAACAATGCTAAGATTTATTCTGGCAAATAAATGTTAGATGTTAAATGTTGCTTTTTTTAGGAGTCGGTTCATTGAGATAAGTAGTAGGTGACGCAAACTCTCCAGTTAGGTGTCATCATATCATTTAGGAACAAGAGGGCACAACAAGATGACTTAAAAGATGCAGATGCATTGGAACGTATCACTTGAAACTTGAGAAAATATGATCCTGCACACTGCTCTTGCTCAGCATCAGACTTTGTTATGCTAACATATCAGTCCCTCTGGACCTATACAATTTATACAACACTGAAAAAACATAGTGCTCCACCCACTTTGTGTGAACAGGCGGGGGCTAATTAATCTCCTGTGGGTGTGTATTTTAGTAACTGACAGTGACATGTGCACCATCTGTCCCATGGAATACATATTAAGAATAAAAAGAAGAAAATAAGAAATTTGTGTGTCTAATTGGTTGTGTTTTTCTTTTTTTTTTCTTTACATGTGAAATACAATGTGACAGATGGTACACATGTAGAGGTCAATTACTGAGAGACACACCCATAGGGGATTAATTCGCCCACACCTGTTCACACAAAATGGGCGGAGCACAATCTATTTAAGATTAATGCTGGTAAAAAAAATTTAATCTTTTCTCAAGATTCAGGGGAGTAAATGTGGAAAACATGATGTAAATATGTTTGTTTATGTTTGTTTCATGGATGCATTTAAGGAAGGTTACCAAAGCTGCAAATATTGTGTCCTTTGTTACCAAACTCCAGAGGTGAGCAGGAGAAATACACCGTTTTGTTACACAGTAATCCATCAGGAATGTGCCCTTGCATGTATGTAGCGTAACGTAGCACCTTGGCTAAAATCTGATAGACTGGTATAAGGGGAAAACAGTAATTTTCATCAGTGGGACAGTTGTACATTCAGCTAAATTACACTTCACATATCAAATGACATACTGTATGACACTATGATTTTACTGTTCATTAGAACAGAATGAATTTTCATTCCTAAACTGACTCAGTATTTAAGTAAAATCTGATTTAGAGTGTAAACTCAGTCCCCTCAGCGTGGCTCTCAGGCCACTTTCCTGGCTGCTGTTGTAACCGTTGCAGACTCACATTGATCTGCTTTGCAATCAATCAAACGGTGAGTTCTTGTCAGGGTCAGAGGAGACACTAATATGTTGGGCAGATATGGATTTATGGCCGCATGTTTCTTTCTTGTCCTCCCCTTTTCGCTGCCTTTCATCTGTTGTGTCGCTCCTTCCCTCGCCCCTTTGCAGCATATTGTAGCACAGCGGTACCCTGCCGTGTTTCCTGGTGGCAGACACATAGCTGCACTCCTTTTATAGAACGATAAACATGACTTGCTCCTTTCATTCATTCTTGTGTCTCTCTTTCTTTACTGCACTTCCTCTGCCTGCTGTCCCAGCTCTGCTCTCTTTATGGTTTTGGATCCCTGCTGTCCATTCATGCCTCCATTCATCCCTCCTCTTTCCATCATCTTTCTCCCCTCCTCTTTTTTTCTGGCTTGTGCCAGGAGCTCCAATGTCCCGTCCTCGCTCCATTCATTCACTCCTGCATCTCTCATGCTCATCTACAGTCCGTCCACACACGTTCCCTCAGTCTTGTCAGAGCTGCCTGGAATTATTTACTGCTTAATGGCCTACAGCAGCTCACACCAGCCCAACGGTGCTTTGCTTTATTTATTGATTTTCATTCCTTTTGTCTTAGTGTGTGTGTGTGTGTGTGTGTGTGTGTGTGTGTCTGCAGGAGAAGCACATTTTAAAAGATATAAAGCTCAAGGACATCCTGCACATTCGAGCTGCTGGTGAAATGACCTGTGGACTGAGAGATTGACTGATTTGATGTTTGAAGGCTAATCGACCGTTACTGGGTGATTCGTCTGCTACCTGTGCTTCTGTCGTTTTATATGATGTGTGCATGTGCCCATATGTGCGTGAGTGTGTGTGCATACACCACAGTGACCAGCACTGAACATCTTCTATCATTGACTAGTAATTAATTACCTCTCTGAACAGTGTGAGTTAACACATTTACTTTACTGCTGGGACTTTTGCCAACATTGATTTATTTAAATAAAGGGAAGAAAAACAAGCTGTATAGCACAGCGGTACAGAATTACAATATTTGCATATAGCATTTGTTTCTAATTAAATACTATATGATTAATATAATCTGGTTTAATAAATACACTGTGTACTCAGAATGGTTTTCTTGCTTGCAGTGCTGATGGTATGTAGGTACCAATTTTCTCGTTTCTGTGACGCATTCTGTTCCACATGACACAAAATAGAAGTGTGCACAAAATCTGAATTATTAGTTCAGCAGTAGATATATACAAATGTATATGATGTGCTAAATTTTGGCACTTTGTTACAAGATCTTAAAGCGCTTGTTAACACCTCATTTCCACTTACGTATGTGACTGGTGTCCATAGATCTGTAAATATACGGATGATGCCTCTAGTGTCCAACGCAAGGAAGGGCATTTCTTTACAGATGGATAGAAACCTGATAGAAACTACCTGTAGCCATGAGGAGGGGCTAATTTTGTCCACTTTTCAGCATCCAGTAGTTTGGAATATATGCTTGGAACATTACCAGGACAAAAACAGGACCTGCCAGGTAGATATTTAATTAAAAAGATGTATGAATGACTGAACCTGGACCTGCATGGACCTGCATTTATATAGCGCCTTCTTAGTCTTCCACTTAAAGCGCTTTTTACAGTATGAGTCACACTCACACATTCACACTCACATTCATACACTGGTGGCCGAGGCTACCATACAAGGTGCCACCTGCTACTCAGTTTTTAACACACTCACACACTGATGGAACAGCCACCTGAAGCAATTTGGGGTTCAGTATTTTGCTCAAACGATACTTCGACTTGCGGACTTGAGGAGCCAGGGACTAAACCACTGATTAGTGGACAACCCGCTCTACCTACTGAGCCACAGCCGCCGGCAGCCACAGCCGCCAGCGGTCATAATCACAATGTATATGATATATAAGCATAGTTTAGCAGATCATCACTCAGATTCACAATGTGTTCAAACTAGATAAACAAGTTCTGTTTAATCAGACAGACTCACTTGACGATCAACACAGACAACTGA
Source organism: Cephalopholis sonnerati (assembly GCA_019142605.1). Lineage (NCBI taxonomy): Eukaryota > Metazoa > Chordata > Actinopteri > Perciformes > Serranidae > Cephalopholis > Cephalopholis sonnerati. The sequence continues at coordinate 21,556,789 of JAGQAX010000019.1, forward strand.
ACTGAAGGAAATAGCCTGTTAGCCGGTTAGCAGCCTAAGCTAGCACACTGTCATGCGGTCTCTCCAAAATCCCAATTTTTTTAACATACTCAAGGCAAATTCCGAACCAAAATATTACAGGGGGAGGAGTTGTGCAAGAACATCGGATATCACAGAGATTCCCATAGGAATGAATGGATTTCTGTCTCGTCTCCGTACACATATGTAAATGGAAACAAGGCGTAAAAAAAGGTCCCTCCCTTTACTTCAGCTAAGGCTTGAGGACAATCCTGGGAAGTTATAAAAATTCCTCCTGTTTGGCCTTTTTCCTCCAAACGATGCAGTGCTAAACAGATGTTTAGAAGTGAGTTAAGGACTTTTCATCTTTATAATTATTTTCAATGTACTTAATATTTCCTGTGTTTGTTTTAGTGTTTAAAGGTCTAGTGTTTAAGATTTAGGGGGATATATTGGCAGAAATCGAATATAATATGATTGGTATGTTTTCTTTGGTGTATAATCACCTGAAAATATGAATCTTTGTGTTTTTCGTTAGCTTTGAATGAGCCATTTATATCATAGGGAGCAGGTCCTTGTCCATGTTGTCCGCCATGTTGAACCGCCATGTTTCTACACTGGCACAAACCAGACAAACCAAACACTGGCTCTAGATGACCGAATAGTGTCGGAAATACACTGATTATCAATTCAATTCAATTCAATAGAACTTTATTTATCCTGAAGAAAATTCCTGTGCCAGAGAACGCTTCAAATTACAGTAAGACTAAGTACAGTAACCACAATTTTAACGATTCACAACCAGTAACAACCAGACAACCAGTGGGTTCCCGAAGCTGGCCCACTCACTGGGCCCAGTTTTAGAACAATTGGGTATTAAATATCTGGAAAAATATAACAATATACAAGATAGAAGTGTTCTCATTGAGCAAAAGGAGCTCCCTGTAAAAACTTCCTGAACAATGAACACTAAAGGGATCCTAACCGGGGGTTCAGGCTTGGCACATGGGAGAAGTTTCAGTTGTTCGCAATCTACATTCCTCACCACTAGATGCCACTAAATCCTACACACTGCTCTTTTAATTATTTTGTTTATGTTAGATCCTATGGTAACACCTAAAGATGAGGTGACCTCCGTGTTATTACCATTTCAAACTTTTGCTCTCAGTCTAACAAAATATTGATTCTCAGACTGTTTCATTTAAATTATTTAAGGTGCCTGTAGAAGTAAAACTATCTCTCAAGAAATAAAGGGAGAAAAGTCATTTAAAAAAACATATTTTTTATGTATTTTCCTTCTTCTCTATTCAAGTAATAATCCCACAACCTCTGGGATTCATTGTCTGATTAATTGGGGAGGTTACAAACCCCTGAGATACTCTTGCAGAGATGAAATAGCGACTGAGTGATACTCTCTTGAATAACAACTGAGGTATTTGCAATTGCTTTGATTACGTATTTTTCATAGAAGTCGAGTCGTAGATCATCAGCTGCTGTTTTGGAAGTCGTTGCAACTCTGCCAACCACAGTTGCATAAGAAGATAAATACAAAATGGGAGCAATGTTGGATCCATGTCTCTCACAGGAGTGCTAATCAGTAGCTGGAAGGTAATTCTGCTCTACAGATACCCGGAGCTGCCCTTTATGATCTGTCAGTCCCCTGCACTCTTTTGAATACTGATAACTCAAGAGCAGAAAACACATCCCAGTGTGAAGCTATTGTTATCGTGCCATTTGATGTGTTGCTCACAGAGAGAGCACTGCAGCGCCTCAACATCACTGCTCCCTCTGTCCTTGGCTGTGGATGAGAACCATCTCTACACGTGTGTGTGTTTGTGACAGAGAGGGGGACCCTTGTACCAAAAAAATGACCGTTTACATAACAGGAGGCTATAACTATATATGGATACACAGATAATGCTCCAAAAATGGATGAGATGAAAGGCAGAGGTTCTTACACCAGTGTCCCTTGCACAGTACCTCCACGCCCCCTCCTCCCCTTTGTGGCGATGATGATGATGGTGATATCACCACCCCAACCATCCTCCCATTGCATTTTCAGATCAATGAGAGAGAGAGGGAGAGAGAGAGGTCTGTGTATTTTCAGCCACACGCTGACAGCTGTGCAGCAACCCCACGTACGTGCTCATATCCGGAGGAACACAGAGACAGAGAGGAGAGACAGAGGAGAGGAGAGGCTGACATCCCTCATTTATTTTTGCACCTTTTTGCTCCGCAGACGCGTACGTGACATATCTGCTCCCGGATTTCCCTTCAACTTTTTTTGGGTGGTTTTTATACTGTTTTCACTGTCGCATCACCCTCCATCCTCCGACTCTTTGGAATGAACTGTTTCCCTGCCTGCGTCGTTTCCATGTCAGCATGGGAACTGCCGTGTCCAAAAGGAAGAATTTAAGAAACGATGCGATATCTTCTGTGGCAGCAAAAGTTAGGTGAGTGACACCCATGAGTGTAACCCATCATACAGCACCCTCGGGGGGAGACTTGACAGGTATATGAAAGCCTTCAGGTGCGACCCGAGCGAAGTTACCAGTGTGTGAGGGCTGGATCAGCGCTGCGCTATCCCGGGTACAGCCAGCCCTTGTTTGTAATGCGCAGAGAGGCTCTTTGCGCTTTTTGCACGTCTGCCGACTGTCCCGTCTAGCCCGGGGCGTGCATCTGAGCAAATGTGTGCTTAAATTAGCCTGTTATTCTCTCCAAGATGAGCCAACCAAAGGGAAGGTTGCCCCGTAATTCCACGAGACTGTGTTTTATTTGGGGGGTATCTGCCCCTGGCGCGTCGGAGCTTTTACTGATGTTGTGAATGAAGCATCATTGTGTAATGAAAGTCATGCAGAGGCAAAGCGAGGGCTGCTGTGACTCACAGTTACCCTCAGACATTTCTCACTTTGGCATCACCTAAAATAGTCTATCATCTGCTGTAAAGAAAAAAAGCCTGCCATCACCATCTGATTTTAAATGGTAATTTACGCAAAACGGCTTCCTGTCTGGCCGCATCGACCCGAGCGCAGCGCGCAGCCACGAGGCAGCTGCCTTCACACCCCGGCGGGCAAATGATCCAGCCGTCAATTAATCAATTACAGCGATCGATTCGGTCGTTTGCAGTGATCACCTATCACGGTCAGTAATCGGAGCGATCACAGAGGGCAGCACTGGTGTTAATTTATGCAGCCTGGGATAAAAAAATAAATAAAAAAAAAGCAGCGGGACTCAGACTGTTTGGCACGTGGCCAACTCGTTAAAAGCTGTTAACGACTCACTCGTTCACCGTATGGATTTTTTTTAACGCTTAATCCGCATCCAGCTGTTCTAACACCATGCAGCAAAGAAGTAATAGCTGTCTCCATGCTGTGCTGGCTGCGTGTCTGAGGCTGAGCTGGAAGCTGCAGTTCGCCGACAAGCACGTGTGACTGTGTTCATGTGTCCACACGTGAAGAGCGAGGACAGCGAGCTGCGATCACGAGTGAGATCAGAATACAAATTTAGCTTTTCTGTGCCTCGCCAGTGGCCCCACAGCGGGCCCTGCTGCGCGAGTCTAATTCAATCAATGAATGACCTTGACTTGTGCGGACTTCAACGTGCACAGATGTGGGCTGATGTGCTATTACGTCATTTTCCTCGGTGTGTATGTGTCTTCCTTGCATTGCACAGGCTGTATATGAGCCTCCTTTGCATGCGGTGCAGTGTGCGTGAGAGTGTGTGTCTTGTATGTGTGTGTGTGCCACCTTGAGATGAGAATGTGATGCTCATACACAATGGCAAGTGACTACAGAGAGTGTCCTGGGCAGGTAGCCTACTGTAAGTGTGTGTGTCTTCAATGGAACTACTGAAATACTATTACCCATCTGACACAACTGGTAACCACAGAGGATGATCCCTGACTACACCCACACCCTCCCATCTTTCTGTGAAGAACACACACAACTAGAAGTTTAATTTTTCTGAGTTAATGGCAGGATGAACTTTGCCTCTCGTAGATGAGAAATGCAGCCGAATCACATCCAATATTGATCAGCCTTTCACCTGCACTCGACCTCATGAATGTGGAAGCAAGCATTCAGAAGTGCTTTCCTCTGCATCTCCACCTCGCACACCAACATATCTACATGCATACAGTCAGGCGTGTGTGCATACACCGCTCTCTGCTTTCATCTACATTATGCTCACATCTCTTCTCCGAAGGACAGGCTGGACTCTGAATCTTCTCTGCAGATTTTAAATGCTGGGGCTCTGTCTGCAACATCAAATACTTTTTATTCCAACACAGCCACTCATGTTGCAGTGTTAAATATTAAAGGATTTTATCTCGCAGTTTCTCTTGCAATGTTAATTTTGAATGATCTGTTCCATATATTCAATGCATGTTGCATTGATCTTGTGTCGAGGGTCATGCCTGAATACACTCTGGCGACAGAACAATTGAGCAGCTGAATGCTAAACAGCGAAACATCTGGAGTCAAATGGAATTATCTGCTTCCTAACCGTCGGGATTTAAGACTTTCCCCCTCTCCTTGTTTTTGTTGATACAGGGCCAGGCAGCTAATTCTTCTCTTGAGGCTGTAAAAGGTCTGTTAGCTGCTATTTGGTTGCAGCTCATGAGGAAAATAGACTTTTAATGTTTGTTGTGCAGTCACTTTTCGATTATAGCGGGTCAGACAGGTTAATATGCCCGTGTGTACCTGCAGTCTACCATATGGCACGCTTCAATCTTCCATGCTGTGAACTGCATGATGGGTGACACACATACGAACACACACACACACACACACAGTATGGTTCTAGCTGAGTTTTGACTCATCTGTAACTAGGCCTCTTGCTGTCGCTGTTATCGCTCATTACTACTACATTACTCGCCCCCCTTGTCGTTTTCTTTTTTTTCTTATCAATACTTGCTTGGACAACGGACGCTACAACTACAATCTGAAAGTATCTGCTCCGTACAGCAGCAGAGTCCCGGCACAGAGTAGCAGGAGTCAGATTTCACTTAAGTTGACTGACAAGATGACGGCAAAGGATTTGGTATTGAAGCAAAAATCAAAAGCACCTCTTTGGTAATATTTTGGATTTAAAACACAAGACTAATAGGGAACCTGATTATACTGATGAGGGGAGAGGAGCTGGTTGCATCACCAAGAAGTTGGAGATGTGCAGCCTGTGGCCTGCAGCTCTTCATCTAAAGATGAAGTTGCAATTATGCTCTATGTTAGATATGCACATGGACATGGATGGAGCCATCTGTCCATACTCAGCGTTCATGTCATCTGTATCTGTGCATGTTTTCTAAAAGCTTACAGATTTGGATGAAATGGAACAGTGCCATTGGAAATGGAAATGGAGTGTAGCCAATAGTTAAGTAAGACACACCTATAGGACACAACAAAAACATTTTCAAAAAGGGGGGTACTTTTTGAGGAGAGGTTTTGCGAGCTGGTCAGGAGTTTTAAACATTTATATGATGTGACTTCGCCCGGGCACAGGGACAAACAGTTACTACAGAACAGCTTGGAAGAGACTGGATGGAAACTACATGGCAATTGGACAGTAGCGAAAGAGAAGTGAAGGTTAATGCGAGACCTCTACTTCTACCCAGCTGGCCAACAATGTCATTCAACATTGACATATGGTTGAATTTATTGATGTTGGGTGACCGAAAATCCAATGTCAGGACAATGTTGAAAGGTCCAGTGTGCAAGTTTTTGGGGTATCTATTGGCAGGAATGGTAAATGATATTCATGACCATGTTTTCATTTGGTTATCATCACCTAAATAAGCCGTTTATATCTACATATGGAGTCGGTCCTCTTCCACAGAGTCAGCAGTGTTGTTCTACAATAGGCCACAACAGATAAATCAAGCACTGGATCTAGATAGGGCGATTCACATTTCACATTTTTGTGTTGGCCATAATAGGTCTTTTACACTTTTGGCACATGAAGAAGTTTTATTTTTGAACCTCACTACTATATGCCACTAAATCCTACACAATAGACCTTCGATGCCAATGTCAATTTGACATAAAATACTTACAATAGATGACGTTAATATTTTGTTGGTTGTAAGTTGTGGTAAGTAACCAACATCCAACATCATCCAAACATCTCATACTGTCACCTTGAAACCAACACCCAAACCACCCCCTATACCCTCTCCCTAACCAATTTCACTCCGTTTCCACGTTAGCATGAAGGGTCCGCCACAGAGTGCCGTCCCATACCAAGTGGGTGTGAGAGGAAGTGATTTAGACAGCAAGTCTGCATTGATGCCAACTTACTGACCATGTGCAACGCCCTGTACAAATAAAGCAACTATCCTTTCAAACATAACCTGCTCAAATTAAGATAGACATTTATATACCTATTGTCATACAGACGTTGACATCTTTAAGATTACATTGTATGAAGGATAAAATATATCTGTTTCTAGTCTCTTAGAAAAAAAAAAGCATTGCATTTGATTGTGGTGCTGTATATTTACAAGAACTGTTACAAAAACCAAGCAGCTTATAAACAGAGTGAAAAGCAAGAAGATTTTTAATTCAAGTGGCCTTAACAACAGAAGCACATACAGATTATATACAAGTGCCACAAATATATATCAACATCATAAACTTGGATTCAGTTGTATTTTTCTCCATGGTTACTACAAGTTACGACAGTCTCTCATTCCGCCGCAGAGAAGGAAGCTTGTACCAAAGCTTGCCACTGTGTTTATCCCCTACACCTTGATAGAGGGCGCCTCAATCAGCTGTAACGGTGACTACAAATGGAGTTACACTCCATGACAGAGTGGGCGTGGGTAGGGTCTGGTTTTGGAAAGGCCCATTGTCATGATGTTTAGAGACCACAACCCAATGTCTGCAAGACACCATAAAGTTAACGTCCACACAATGTTAAATTCTAACATCCGAAGACATTTAAAATATCATTCCAACCAAAATTTAACATCTGTCCAAACTAAGAGTCCAACATCTTTCTGATGTGATATTGACGTGCAGTGCCAGCTGGGTAGTGCCCTATAGTAGTTGTATCCATGCCAACATAAAGGACAGATGGAAGTATGTGGGCAGTAATTGTTACAATGCTTGAAATGGACATATCTATTTTTGTACGTACAGGAAGTGTAAATGAGTCGAAACAGCTCACTATGGTTGCACCCTCTTAATTCATTACTCTCTACAATATTTCAAACTAATCCGCTTTCAACAAATGCCGAAAAAAGACTGTTGTGTTGTATTGTAGACACATTTTTGATGAAACACATTTCTTGTGACTACTTCATAATAGTCATAAAAGTCAACTCATGTTTTAGCAGTTAAATGCTTTTAATCTGAAGCTGCAGCAGTAACTCAATACATTATATTAATATCTTCTCTTGAATAATGTCTGGTTTAATCTAGCACCGGTGTTGCCATGAGTTTATTAACCAGTGGGAACATTTTCTCCCATTGCAACTGTAGCAAGTGTCCATTTAGCGACATGATAAAGTGTCACCTCAGCTTTCACATCATATTAGAGGACATGCTATAATATAACTGCTGGTTGAGTAGCTGGACTCAGGTGCACACATTAACTCAGTGTGACCTCCTGATGATTCTGCCGTCGTTTCTCTCATCGTCTTAATTCTTCTCTCTTTTGCATACTGTACACTCAAAGACACACACACACATTTTCCTGTGCGTTCAGAATCTTCCAGGCAAATGACAGCAGGTGTATGAGTCATCCTTCGCCAACAGATCCAAACATAAATCCACATACAAACTTCCTTTTTCTCTCCCCAATAAACACATAAAAGCCACACACTCTTTTTGATCACGAAGACCCCTGCTGACGTTATTCACTCCCTGTTACCTAGCCATAATAATTAACAGTACACGCATAACCTCAACCTACTATTATCTTAATTACCTAACACCATGACCTGCTTCATTTAAACCAAATTCTAAATTTAACCCTGGCTCTTAACCCGAATCCTAATCCCAGTCCCTTAAAGAAATGTCCCCACTGTGCGGGTGTAAGACTCACACAAAAGCACCCTCATAAACCTGCACGGCACATAAACTCATTTATCATTCCTCACAGCTTTTGTGATCTGTTTCTCTTGCATCAACCTTAGTCTGACAGAAGCTCATGAAACATTTATTGAATAAGCTGACCTGTTTGTGGGGGTCATGGCGTAGACTGTGTTTTTACACTTCAGTTCAGCACACTGTGGAGACAGCAGTGGTCATTTTATTCAAGTGGTTGAAACCAGCTCATATTTATTGTATGTTCTCCTGATTGGCAACCTCTTGCCGTTGTGCAAATAAAGCCTGTTGCCTCTGAAAGTCAACAAAAAGCAGGCAGCATTCGTTTGTCAATCAAGTTTGCTCAGTGTTCAGTACCAAAGCAGGAAATAGCTTGGTATATATTTACCACCTCAAATATTGTCCAGATATTTGGGGCAGAACAAAAATCTGATTTTGCTTTCTTTCAACCATAAAGACAATGTTTTTTTCCACCCTTAACCATGTACATTATCTATCCTTAACTTAAAGTTCTGGTCACCAAAATTTAACCACTCCATTTTTTTTACTTGACCACAATCTTTCTCTTGCTGGTGGTGGTACAGGAAAACTCAGCGGATTACCATTTATCCTCTGACAATCACTGTAACAAAGCTCATGGCAATCTGTCCCGTAGCAGTTGAGACATTTCAGTCTGAACGGACTGACATTACAACCCCTGGAGCATTCTAGTCTCAATCCCAGGGCGTCAAAACATGCCGCTCCAAGTAGCCCTTGGCTTCACATACGGATGCACAATGCACCCTTTAGCATCCGTATGAGATGCACTGGGCTTTAAACAAACTCCAATGCAAACCCATCTGCATCATTATGAGATGTTAAGAGCAAAGAAAGTCATATAAGGAGTGAGGAAGTCCACTATAGGGCAGCAGGGAGGGGAGGTGGATGGATACAACAAGCACAAGACTTTGACACAAGAGAGCAGTGTTTGTGTCCTATGTGAAACTTAAAGTCAATGTTGAGTTATTTTGTCATGTAAGTGTCTTTTCCTAACCATAACCAGGTAGTTTTGTCACCTAAACCTTACTGCCAATCCCCTCCATCAAGATTAAGTTCTTTAGTTCCAACACATTCTCACTCCAGCCCTGCACATTTGGTCATGGATTTTCCACGTCCACATACGACGTGATAGGCACCCTGGGTGGTTGGTTGTTGACATTCTGGGACACCGTGTCAATTTCTGGCTGTTACATGGATTTTCTTCTTTCCAAATACACTTCAGTTTTCACAGAAAATTTAATGTTTACATACAGTCTCTTTCAAAATAACAAATGCAAGTGGTTAGGTTTAAGAAAAAAGAACAGGGCTTTGCTCGCCCTCTCGGGTAAAGGTCAGTGTTTGTTGGACCCCTCCACCAAACCCTTCGCCTACCCTATGCAAACTTTTGCCCCCTTAACTTCCATCCTTGTCCCATCCATTTCTCCCTGATGGCAACCTATAACGCAACTGGCCGCGTATCATGCCGACGCTAAAGAACGCTTTTTGAGGTTTATTTCCGACGCTGCTAGTCACTGCCCAAGCACCGAATTTCGACAACTTCGGAGTGAGACCGGGCTCGCAGTTCTTTAAATAGCCACTTGAGGGTCGCTCCAGAGGCCAGTCAATCGCCATACACACCCATGTTAAAATGGCCATCTTTACAGGAGAAATAAACGTGGCCTGGAACAAAAAGACGTTTTGGTCCCTATAGCTAATTTCCCCCTTCATGACAACCGTATAGGGGTTGAATTTGTATATAACTTACCCGTTTAAATGGTTTTCAGACTCAAAGATACACATAATTAAGGGCGGATCGCTTTGAGTAACAGGTTGTTTGCTGATAGTGTCCTCTGCTTCTCAGTCAGACCCACCCCTCACTCCACCACAGAGCCATCCTCTTGCCCAAATATGGTCACTTCTGGCTCCAAAAACCAAGATGATGATGGTTGTAATGCCGAATGTGAGGCTTCAAAACAGGAGTCCACAAACCAATGGATGACATCATGGTAGCTATGTCCATTATTCTTACAGTCTATGGTCAAAATACGGTGAAAAAGATTCTGTCTCTAGTGGCTTTTGTCTAAGAATAAAAAATAAGGAGCAGGGATGAGATCAGTTTGAATAAAGCCATGCCACTAGCTTGACTTAAAATGATTTGTGGTGTGTCTTTGTCCTGTGTGTGCTGTGCCAGATCAGAAATTGCTCCCAAGAGTCATTTTAGAAAGCACTGACGGATGACCCATTTTGTCATTGAGGTTTGAAGAGTTGTTAGCGGACAACACAGAAGAGTGAATGACCAAATTCATAAAAAATACATACAGACAAAGACAGGAAACAGTAAAGAGACACTGGCTTCTTGTACCCGGCGTTCTTCTGTGCCTGTGTCATCTTATGCATGTTTATGGATTGCTGGTTATGAAACAGGTCACACTCTCCCCTCTAGCAGCTCATAAGAAGTAGCAAGCGACTAAGAGTGAAGGGGGGGAAAAAAGAGAGAGGATGAGATTACCTCCAATTTACACACCAGAATTCTGCGACATTGAGTGAAAAAGCAAACGCTTTGATCTGCCCATCAGCCAGGGAGGAGGGCTGTGCTTTGGTTTGGCTGAAGGGCGTCGGACAACAGCGTTCACAGAGCTGTGGGGGCGTGAAAGATGGCATGAAAGATGAAAGGACTGTGTTTTACGGACAGATGCAAATGAAATATTGCATCTTAGTTTATGCATGGCAGCCGACAGGTGCGCCTGTCTTTGTTGTAGACCTGCAGTGACTCTGTTCACCGGGGTCGAGGGATGTTATGTAATTGTTTTTTGGAATAACAGTTACTCAGATTCACTCAAACTCGACAAAGGAAGACTGTGTTTCCTCTTAAGTTCTGAAATCTGTTCATCCTTTGCTAAAATCTTGCCTCATTGTGCTTTCCTATTTTCTTTTTAGCTCTTGTGTAAAAATATATACACAATGTGTTTTTGATTTGTAGAGGTATGGCTCAGTGCATCCTTATTTGAGCAACGTATTTCTACGACATCTATCACCCCCCTCTTCTATGCAATCAGACAGTCTACATCTTTGCCATAAATACGCTGACAGAGGCAGATTTTATTGATTACAGTCTGGGGGATGATTAGGACTCCAGCAGTGTTGTGTGATTGTTTATCTGTGTCAGTCTGTTATCGCACACTTTTATTCTACACTTTTTTGATTCATTCCTTCACAAAGCAGTCTCAGCCCAGGTTGAAAGGCACATGTTTTGACTTTCCACTTTTCTGAGCACTTCCTCTACAGTTCAGAGGCAACTGAGCCCTGAGCAGAGTGACCATCCTCTATTGACCAAAACGGACTGCAATGTTCACAGCTCCACCTTTTAGTACCAGATCTGTGTGCTAGGTACCCCAGCAGAACGGTGACTAAAAATGGGAACAGTACGGAACAGTTGCGTTGGTACCATCCACAACTTTTCACAGTGGAAACAGGAAAAAAACATGCCAAACTGAACTGTCCTGTACTTCTCGGTGAAACTGGACTTTTGTTGTCGCCACCACAACAAGACTATAAAGCTGTGTTCAGTGTGATGACATTCTGTAGTCTCATTTAGCCACTTGATAGCAACCACCTTTTTTAAGACACTTGAAAGCTTCATAATTCACGAGTGGGGTATTAATTGGTGTATTATATGTTGTAGAACAAAACGTGAAAGTCTCTTAAGCCTGTGTTAACCACCAACATTATTTTGGGCGTCTAACCAAAACTGACTTTGAGATAAGGAAACCAGAAGTGCTAAACTGCTAACTCATTTTTGGGTTTAAGGACTCATTCCTGTAGCTCTCTGATGTCGTAAACTCAATATCCTCTTTGGGTGAAATTCTTCATATTTGGCACAAACGTCCATTTGGACTCGAGGATGTACTGATTAGAATTTGGTGGTCAAAGGTCAAGGTCACTGTGACCTTACAAGACACATTTTTGGCCATAACTCAAGAATTGATTTACTAATCATGACAAATTTTCCACACAAATGTCTAAAAGGATAAAATGAAGAAGTGATGGCATTTTATGTCCAAAAGGTCAAAGGTCAGCTTTACTGTGATGTCATAATGTTCTGCAAAAACACTTCTACAGCCACTATTCAACTACGACTCCACAACATATAGACTCTAGACAGACAAAGATGTAAACTACAACGTAACTGGTTGGTGGAGGCAAACAGCCCTGAGGTGATAATTGTAGTTTATTACAAAAGAAATTGACAAAGAAAAATAAAATGTCTGCTGTGAATAAGGCCTGTCATCGAGTAAATAAAGACTGTTAAATATGTGTAGGCTACTGCAGAGAACCAGAAGAGTTCTGTGTGGTAATGTATGTGCATGTGTGTTGGTGTATGTGTGAACTGGTTGCGTCACTCGGCACTGTATGTGGCTGGGTTGAGCCACTAGTGTACTGACATTTTAATCTGCTCCCCAATCAGCTCCTTCGTTCCGGCATGTCCCATAATGCACCACACTTCACGACTTGCAATTAACATTCACAAGTCCCTTTGGCCCTCAGCACACGCAACAAGCCTCTCAACAGGTTATCATCACCCCTGCTGTGCATTTATGTGTGTGTATGCGCCTCCATGTGTGTGTGTGTGTGTGTGTGGAAACCCAATTCAATTAGACCATCTAAGAGGAGGATTCGATTAAGGAGCATTAAGAGTGAGGAATCTCTTTGCTTGGCAGCCCATTGTTTACAGTGGAGAGACGCCCAGGGAGACATCAGCCCTGATGATATTCAGACCAGTGGGAGCACTGCCAGGGGAGTGATGGCCTGCTTTCAGCCTCGAGCTGCTTGTCCTCTAAAGATATATGGTCATGGTGTTAAACGCTATCAGAATTCATATGAGAAAGGCATGAGATCATTAGATATGGGTCAATACTGTGTGCGGCAGCATTGTAATTCGTGGCTCTTTGAAAGTACCTGTATGTCATTTCTTTAACCTCAGCGTATCCTGTGAGTCCTCAAAGTCTATTTTGTAGCCATGGAGATAATTTGTTGGTTAAAATTACATCTTATATTTAATGGTGGTGCAAAAAAAGCACTGCATTCTTACCTATTTGTCATATAAAAGGGTTATGATATTTTTCTGTTCCATATAATCTCTATAATGTAATTATCTTATTGAAACTGGGCTATATTTTACAGTTAATTGCACTGATTTTTCCTACAATCCACATATTACAGTTACTCCTATTTGTCTCCATATAGGAGTTTTACGATGTTTTCTTTCCTGGCGCTTACCCAAATGTGGGTGGGCATTTTATACCTAAAAACACTAAAAACATTGATGTGAAAGCACCCTAGAAACAGGACAAAAAGTCAAATAAGAAGTGGCTAAAGTTACACCAGAATGAGAAATGTTTCACCATCCACATCTCAAACATGAAGACACTGAAAAATGGCATGTTTACTGTTTCGTAATGTTCCTATCTGTCAAGTACATAGTTATGCATTGTTCTGTCTAACTCCAATAAAAGAGATGAAGTGCTGAGGTGTATCTTCCTGTTGCTAAGGATCCTTTTATGCATCTGCGAAGTGGTTAGTGGAGTTTGTGGCAGAAAGTGTTTAAAGAGGAGTGGAGTGTGTGTAATTGTGTCTGACTCATTCAGCTCGTGGAATGCTAAGTACACTACAGTATGTGCTGAACTGTAGACCCAGACAAGAGGCGAAATATGCTCATGTTCGCTCTCACTCCCTCACTCAGCGGGAGATTCAGGTTGCACCCACAGTGGTTTACGTAACAGAATTACAGCTACTCGTGGAGAGGAGTTCTGTCCAAGACATCGCATGAAGTTGGAGACTATCCTCCCAAGAAAGGCACGAGCATCAGTCATTTAAGCAAATGACCAGAGAAGGCATATGTTTGCGTTAAAGTGGCAGAGCCTATTAGAGGCTGCAGTAATTATGACTGTCGTTAATTATAAAAAAAGTCAAATGACGTTATATTTTTAACAACAATTTTTACATACCTAGGAGGTCAGGATGGATAGGTGTGTTAACACAATGTCAGACTTAAACATGAGAAAGTGCTGTTCAGTTTTAGTTTCCCACTGACTGAGCATGTTTGCATGATTTAATCGTCAAAAATCACTTCATTTTCCTCATACTGTCACATACTGTCGCACCTTGCAACCAGCAAAATGACAGTAACTGCAGGTATATGATTCAAAATCTGGGAGATATTAAAATCATCAGCAACCATGATTACATATGTCCCTGATGTTAACATGTAGCTGCATGTAGCAGTGCACTTGCAGCCAGGGAATGATTCTGTATAGCGGCACTTTTGACTATTAAGAATCACCAATAAAAGCTTCTAAACATGTTCCAACAGGAATGTGATCTGAATACAGGGAGAAATTAACAACATCAGCAACCAAAATTAAATGTTTTCCTGGCATTAGCATGTAGCTACATGTAGCAGTGTACTTGCAGCCAGCGAATAACTGTATATAGCAGCAGTTCTCATGTTAAAAATCACCAATAAAAGCTTCTAATCACAGTTGGACATGTTCCAGCAGGAATATGACCCAAAATCAGGAGGAAATTCACAACATCAGCAACCAAGATTACACGTTTCCCTGATGTCAGCACGTAGCTACTTGTAGCAATGGACTTGCAGTCGGGGGATAACTGTGTATAGTGGCATTTTCAACGATTAAGAATGACCAATAAAAGTCTCTAGACACAACCAAACATGTTCCACTAAGAATATGATCTGAAATCTGGAGGAAATTAACAGCATCATCACAAAAATTACATATTTCCCTGACGTTAGCATGTAGCTACATGTAGCGGTGGACTTGCAGCTAGGGAATAACTGTGTAAAATGGCAGTTTCTCACATTAAAAATCACCAATAATAGCTTCTAAACACAACTGAACATATTCCAGAAGGAATAAGATCTGAAAACAGGGAGAAATGAATAACATCAGCAACCAAGATTACATGTTTTCCTGGCATTAGCATGTAGCTACATGTAGCAATGGACTTGCAGTTGGGGGATGACGGTGTATAGCGGCAGTTTCAACCATTAAGAATCACCAATAAAAGCCTCTAAACACAACCAAACATGTTCCACCAGGAATATGATCTGAAATCTGGGAGAAATTAACAACATCAGCAACCAAGATAACATGTTTCCCTAGCATTAGCATGTAGCTACGTACACTTGCAGTAGTGTGCCTGGATCAGATGACCATACTGAGAAATCTATCACAAGTTGAAGCTGAAGCAGAAAAAAACATTGGAAATTGGTATTTAGAAAACTCTAAAGCCTGATTACTTTTACATATGTTTACCTCATTATTTAAAACTTTGTCCGCATATAATATGAACATCGGACACTGTAACATTATGTATATATGACAGAAAATAAAGAAAAGCATAAAAGGCTCCCTTTAACCATAACCACGTTTCCTGACTGACAGTAACCATGTAGTTATTATTGTAACCATGATGACGAAGGTCCGCTAAACCTTTGCAAAGTGGTCATTTTAACCCGAACTACAAAGGACTTCTTTTAACCAAAACATGATCTTTCCTTAACCAAGCTGCTTTGTGTCTAAACCTACCCAAACCTTAACCGTAGTGCTGTCACATTAGCAGATAGGGCCATTAGATCATAAAATGCTTATGTCACATTGTGGATGGCGATAACAGCCATGGTATTCTGTCATTAAGTTTGAGGACTTGTTAGGTAGGCGAGAGCGGAACTGTTTCCAAAACCCCTGATTGTTGTGTTCGAGGACACTGTGACATCAGAGTTGGCAGATGAAAAGCACAGCACTCACCAGTGATGCTGTCAGGATATCTAACCTTCGTGTAAGACGAACAACGACGCAAGCACGGAGGAAATGGATAATGTAAATTTCTTGCATTAGCACGATGTAGACATTTTATGGACTTTTAAAAGTAACATTAAATGCATACTGAAAATTGTGGTCAAGACCCTGTTGTAAAAATAATACAGGCACTAAGTGCGGTAGAGAATAAAAATTCACTCTTTGGTTGTCAACTCCCGTTTCCTATGAACTCATGAACGTGCCACCATGGAGCAGTTTCTAAAAAAAAGATAGCGATCATAAAGTTCATACTGTAGTGAAATTCTTGGAAACTTCATGGTTTGCAGTGTGAAACCAGTATATATATTGGGGGAACAGAATTCTACTTTATCTTTAAGGTTACAGACTTCGCTCTCACACAGCCAGTCTCCTCCATCACTGTCAGAATATCTAATCTGATCTGATCTGAATCCAGGACAGTGAACTTGAACCCGTGCCATCCTTGTCACTCCTGCTCGACACGTTTCACTGACAGCATATATATTGTACTTAAACAGCCCGTAGAGGCCCCTTCAGAGGTTCAGTGACACTGAGTTTTTGAGAGTTGATTTGATTTTCAAAGACGCAGTCATCACGAGGAGGAAACAGAGTCCATTGTTAGATTTATCGCTTTCCTCCTCATTGTCCTGACTGTGCTCTCCGTCTGTCTGCCTGTTTCCTCAAGTTTACGCCACCTTGCATTTTTAATATGCCCCCATTTTTGCTCTGTACTCTCCTCTTCCTCTCTGCTGTAATCCCGGCTCTCCTCCTCAGGAACTCCCCTCCCTAACCCGTTTCTCTCCCCTAACCCCCGTCACATGTCTGAGAGCATGCAGGACGAATTTCATATCTGCCTGTCAGGCTCTTCCTCTTCTTCCCCGTCTCTAACTTCACCTCCTTCATTTTTCACATGTGCGAAGAGTATCTCTCCCCCGCCGCCTCATGCACCTGTGTCCCTGAGGTGCTGTGCTCACATATCATATATGGACTGGCTGCACAGCAGCGATATGAGACAACACAGAGAGAGGGTTTGTTTAATGGATGGATTGAGAGGCGTTTTGCTCTATCCGTTTCCGACTCAGTTTCCTCTCATGTATAATGGATGCTGCGAGTCTCTTGCACCATTGTTTGCTGATTCTAATCAGAGTGCTCGGCCTGTTGAATAATAAAACAGGAGGGCAAAATGAAAATGTCTCAGAGCTTCAGAGGAACACCTGCTGATTAGAGCATAGACTACATTTATCACAACTGTCCGTAACGGGACTGGTTGCTTCTTACATCACCGCATGCAGACGCACACAGGAACAAACATTGCATCTCTTTATTTCTGTTGTTTTTTCTCTTTTGCCCTTGAACATATTCTACAAAGACTGACTCAACAACACAACACAACATCTATTAGACGCCTGTCTGTCTGTCGTGGGAGAGAGATCCCTCCTCGGTTGCTCTTTCAGAGGTTTCTACCAGTTTTTTCCCCATTAAAGGTTACTTATCAACTGTTAGGGTCCACGCACAGAGGGATGTCATATGTTGTAAAGCCCTCTGTGGCAAATTGTGTTTTGTAATAATGGGATTTATAAATAAAACTGAAGTGCAACTGAATGCACACACACAAATCTCAAGACTTATAACTGTAAAATGATTCCTGTAGTATTTCCTGGTCTCAACGCCCTGCCTTGTAGAGTCAAATCTGTCTTTTCAAAACCTTCATTTCAGTTTATATTGTCCTTACATGGTGCATATTGTTGAATAAATTTGTGTTAATTTAAATGACCACAAACCAACTAGCCCACAGCAAAGCAGCAGCTAGGTATTATTCCAGCATTAAAAGTCCCGGTTGTGTTCTGGGTCTGCAGGCAAAATACAGTATGAAGCTGCTATGCGTCTGTGTGCACTGTATTGTGCTTAATGATTAGAGGGGCAATAAGAGCCATAGGTCATTTTTGCCCTACAGGGGCCTACTGGTGGATTCAACCTACGTGTGAGCTTGGAGCTAAAATGTCACATACAGTATCTCACCCAATGCTGTGATACAGGCAGAACATGTAATTATTATCTCAGCAGGGTGTAAGCCTGGAGGGAATGACTCCTTCGGTCATGTGCATGTGTTTTGTGCACATTTATGAGTGTGTTTTCAAGGACCTCTCATGGATGCTGTGATTCACAATTTATTTAAAAAAAAAAACTGTTTTATTGACCATTTTATGGCATCATTGACTGCTGACTCCTTACTCCTCTTAACCGGCTGGTAGGGGCCATAAGTGATCAACAAAATCACACAGCTAGGGACATTCCTGGAAATCAGCTCAGCTTAAAAAACAAGCTTTGCTGAGTCTTTAGCAGGCTATATTTTGGCCTTTTAATGCCTTAAAAACTGACATCCATAGAAAAGTTTGGTCTCGTTTTGGGTCGTAGCATCTGGAGATGAATTCCATACCCAATATGTAATGATCCACTACAGTTGAATAAATCCCCATTTTTGTTATCTTTGCTCGACTGTAAGGGACACATGACTTCCATTTGGATCCTCCTGCGAGTTTAAAGAGTGCAGGTCAGAGGACTGAGAGGTGACTTTTGGACTTTGACCTCGTGTATAATAGCAGAGTCTTTAAATAGGCTCTCAGTTTGTCTGGATGTGCTGAGCCTGTGCCATAGCTTCAAGCAGATCTATAGCAATTACAAAAAAAAATAAATTCATGAAGTCAGCCAGGAAGTAGTAGGATTCTGCTCTTCTTTATTTGGGAGGTAGAGGAGTTTTTTAAGACGTTGTGTCAGAAAGGTTTGTCTCCATATAGCCTGTCTACTCTGGTTACTCCTTGATAATGTAACCTACACCCCACCCACATGCCCCCAGACACACCTGGCAGAGATCTGCACTCTAATGAGAGCACTTTTCTAGCTGCTTGTGATTTTTGTCTTTCTAATGGGGTCCACACTAACCTCAACACTTGTGCGGTTGAGCCCTTGAAAAAGCCTCTACTATACCCTGCAAGGAGGTGACTGCTGAAACTTACATTATGCTCTCTTATTACTAATGTATGTATTCACAGAGGATTAATATTGATAGAGGACCTCAGAGTTTCCCAACATAACAGCTACAATTTCTACTTCCTTGTCGAGTCACAATAAATAATGTTGCAATGTTTGATGGGGTTATTAACTTAAATAATAAAGCCATAGTTCCATTTATAGGACCTCCTCAGATCAGACATGTACCATGTAACTGTGTTGTTGTTAAAAGGTAATGTAGGCAAAATTTAATCGTTCTTGGCAGGGCTGAGTTTAAGTAAGAAGCTCGATGTAAGAGAGAATGAAAGATGGTGCATCAGAGAAATGTTTGAGAAAAAGAAAGTCTGTTTTCAGTGCACCCCTGCTCTTACCGTGTGTTAGTGTATGCGTGTGTGCCTGCTGTGTTGGACAGGCTTTAATAATTGACAGAGCTGCCAGGAAGGAGGCGTTCGTTCACCCACAGATTCCCCTGTATTCAGCGGATACTTCTGCATAGTCACCTCCAACATTAGCTGCGTTAGGAAAACAGGCCGCTTCCCTGCATGTACTGAAGGGTGTAAACAGTCAGTTGACCCTTGATATTGTCACTGCAGCTGTGATTTTCATCGGGATCTTATCAAAAACAACTTAAGTGGCGCAAAATGCTTTCTACAGCAGGTTTTGAAAAAGGAAACACATATGCTGACTCACAGTCGATTCATTGGTCTACTCGTAGTAGGTTATGATTAAACTAATTGAAGCCCAAGTGTTAAAAGTCAGTTTGCATACAGTGTGTATTCTCATAAAACAATTTGTCAGCTGTTAAATAAGTATTCTAGTAAAATTAACGATGAAACAATGTTAGTGAAAGTTTAAAAAGTTACAAAATATGCAAATACTCAGATGCACATTAAGTTAAAGTACTCATTCATTCTGAATAAGGCTTACATTTGTTAAATGATAGATGCCTTAAAATGTATTCTATTGCTGTAAGTGGTATTATAATACTACATTATAATACTTTATATTAAAGTATGAAGTCTTACAAGATGGAAATAGGGCAAACCTATTTGTTGTAAAGATCTGCAACAAATAAACAACTTGTCAACACATTTTAGAAAAGCCCAGACTCCGTCTCGCAGGACTCTCATGCTGGAAGTTCATCCGTTTTCTGACATGGCCAGTCAGATTTGATTTACCACATCTTTTTACCCTGGCAGCGGCATGTGCCAGTAACATCGACTTCACCAATCAGTTCCACTTCACACAAGCTTCTGTGATATTGTTGTGATGTTGTGCAGGAATCACATACATCTGGCAAATCATCCGTGGTATGGACAAGTCCAGTGAGCTCCTCTGGAGCTAAAGTATAGTCATGCTTTAACTCTAGGGCACTGGTTATCAAACTATGATTGATTTTTGACCTCTAAAAGTTGAATCATACAGCCAATATACACCAATAAGGCATAACATTATGACCACTGACAGTTGGAGTGAATAACATTGATCATTTCATTACAATGCAATGTTCTGCTGGGACACCTTTGGTCCTGGCATTCATGTGGATGCCACTTGACACGCACCACCCTCCCAAACAACATAATAGCCCAACACCCCCCCTCATGGCAACGACACTCCCTGAAGTGCGCCCCCAGGCAGGACAATGCACCATGCCACACCACAAACACTGCTCAGGAATGGCCTGGGGTATGTGACTAAGAGCTCAAGGTGTCAACCTGGTCTTCGGATTTCTCAGATCCCAATCCAATAGAACATCCATTGGGCATGCTGGTACCTTTCCTCACAACCCACTGGACTTGAAGGATCCGTCAACAGCGCCTTGGTGCCAGACAACACAGGACACCCCCAGAAGTCCTGTGTCCATGCCTCGACAGGTCAGAGGCTCCACCTTAGATCGGACTTGGCTTTGACCCGTCGAGACATGGAGACGGACCTCTGGGGTGCCAATATGCCCCACAGATGCTCGATCAGATTGGGTTCTGGGGAATTTGAAAGCTAGGTCAATGCCTCGCCAATGCAAACAAGCCAGAGAATTTTTTCCCCTGTAGCTGATGATAATGCGTGCTTCCAGACCTTTATCTAGAGCTGCCACAGCGCTGTGAAGAAACGTCTGGCTACACGAGACTAATCAGTTGGAGAAGTGTCAATCTAGAATAGGGGTCTAATGATACATCAATCTGGATCAATAATCCACAAGCCATGCAGTATAACCGATGCAAAGTGAAAACATCGATACATATCGTCATCTTTAAGGTATGTCTTTTGAAATTCCCATGGCATCTCCGTGACACCATTTCCATCCAAGCACACCTCCTTTCTTAACATTCAAACAGTGCTAGCAGCCTAGTGACAGGCAGACAATGGCAAGCATCCAGGAAAAAGGCAATGAGGATGTTTACACATATCTCATATCGATCACAGGCCCTTGAATTGAATTGACTCAAAATCATATTGTGGAAGACTTTGTGATATCAGCAAATATCACATTGTTGTAAAAAAAAACATCAATAACCAGAAAGATGGCACTATAGAGCTGCTATCACTTCCTGTCTTAACGCTGCCTTTGCATTTTTACAGAGAACTAAACCCCAGGAGCATCAAGCTGACTCAGTGTGTGATTTTAGACATCATGCCAGCATCCTGCAAGCTAAACATACATGTGACAAAACAGCATGCACCCAACAGTGTGACATTTAACATGTGTCAGCAGCACTTCATAAACAATAACGATGGCATTACATGGCAATAATAATCATTAACCGTCCCTGATATAGGGTGGTAAATCTGGTCCTCTGCTTGGAGGGTAAGGAAAAACTTAAAAAAACTCTTTTTTGGGTTTGCTGCTAACTGCTACTAGCTGCTTTTCAAATGCCCCAGGGCTGGGTTGCACACATAACAAAACGTCACACCCAACCGATGCTGCCAGCTGTCCCTTTCACACAGACGTCAATTCAGCACTATTACTACCACCGCTGCGGGATTGAAGGCAAGAACACTCTGTTCCCATTCCGTGATTGCACCTTTTATAGAGAACGGCAAAGCGGAATAATGGCTCAACATCTGGCCTTGAACAGGCAGAGTAAAATATCATATTGTGATGAAACTTGTGATTTACACCCCTAGACGGGAATAACATAATACTAATAACATACAGTATTAGAGTTACTCACATTTTCTCCTTTCCTCTGCTCCCTCCACTCATTCTTAATTACTGTCATGAATCATTATTGCTAATAGTTATTGCTGTGGTACATTTCCTCTCAGTCAGTATCCAGATTGACATTGAAAGCACATCTTCTGAGTTATTCGTCTTTCTTTTGGCCCGTCTCTCTTTGCTCATTTTCCTCTCCTGTCACACACCGACTAGAGGAACATTAGGAGGTCAGTGTCATTCAATTGCGGGACCTGGGGCTATTTTATTAAAAGCTGAAGCCATCTATGATATTGAGTTTTCACTATATGTGGCTGAATGGACGTCTTCAACGTATTTCTCTGTCTATTTCTGTGTGTGTGTGTAAGAGAAAGACCAATAGGAAAAAGAGGAGCTAAGCACCAGTTGCAGAGCTGCGGTTGTGGAGCTCATAGCATCTATTTTAAGCACGTCTCAGCAATCGTCTTCGGTTGTTGTCAAGGTTAAGTATCTTTCTTGACACGGGGATACAGTATATACGTCCACGTATACATTCTGTGTGTGTATGAAACAAGCAAACAAACACACTTATGGTCTGCCAGCTGCAATTACATCCCACCAACGCAAACTGAGGTCATACTGAGAAATGAAGTCGAACAATCCTTCACTCTATCTCCTCCGGCTGTCTCATACTCTGTCTCTCTTTCAGTCTGAGGCTGCCTGAAGTGTGGAGATAAAACAGCTGCATCTTTAATCTGTGGGTGGCACAAGCCTACAAAGAAGGCAATTAGGTTTATAATTTACAATTCCCTTACCCTTCTCTCTTCTCTACCCTTCCATTTCCTCTCCTTTCAACTCACCCCTCCTTTCCACCCATGAATTAATGTCTTTATGTGTGTCATGTGTGTGTGTCCCCACAGAGCAGCGAGAGCATTTGGAGAGTACCTGTCCCACACACACCCTGAAAACCGAAACGGATCAGGTCAGCGTCTAAGCCATCCTGCCATTTGTCCATCCCTGTTTCCTGCTCCGCCTATTCCTTTGTGGTCTTTAATCCTTCCTCCACCTGCTTCACCTCATCCTCTTTTGAAATGCCAGGCTGTGATCATTAGTGTAGCTGATAACCGAAGGAAGATGGTGAAATTTTCCTCTGTGTCATCCTCAGCTTGTCCTCTTCTTTTCCCCTCTTTCTCTCTTTTCCTTGCTCTTTAGCACCTTGGTGTATTTCTTATTCTTTGACACTCATATTTGTCTTTTTTGCTTTTATTCTAGCTCATCTCCTGTGTGAAACCTTGGTGGGTCCCGACCCGGAGTCCCCAAGTGACACGATTGGTCCCAACAACAATAATCACCTGCATCCCTGCTCCAACACTACCAAGGGCTGTGAGGACAACCGGGAGCCCAGCCTGGTGAAACCTCCGCTGGGCTTACTCCAGCCACCTCCCCCTTCCATCACCATCTCTACCAAAGCGTCACGACTGTCCCTCGAGCGCAGCTTCTCAGCAGAGGAAGACCAACAGAAGTCTGTCGAGTGCACCCTGCAGCCTGCCCGCGTGTACACCATCACCACCCAGCGCGGTATGCTGATGAGCAGCGGCCGGGGCAGCAAGGAAAGCCTAGAACTGGACGTCCTAAAGGAAAAGACGGGGAGTGGCGGGGTTGGATCCAGAGGTGGCTTGATCCAGCCCTCCACTTCCCCTTCCTCCACCTCATCTTCTCCAACCCAATACCACCAGGCCAGCAGTGGCCGTTGCACCAGCCACCATCACAGAAACCATCACGACCCTCACCACGGGAACCACCACCATGCGCCCTCCAGTAGTGCAGGAAGTAGCGGGGCAAGTGGAAGCAGCAGTAGCAACCAGCAGCAGCAGCAGCAGCAGCAGCAGCAGGCTTTAAACACCGCTGGATCCCACTCCCATCACGGATCACACCACCACCACCATCACCTGTCTCAACCCCCTCTGCAGACCTCCGTCAGCGCCCACAACATCCGCGGCTGGGGCGAGGGTGGAAAAGGGGAGGCGGAGTGCAGCGGGCTGGCCTGTGAGTCATGCAGCGGCGCCCCCTCACGGAGCCAGGGCTCCCTGGATCTGGAGAGCGCGTCCCGAGAGGCAGGCAAGCAGCACCGACGCCTAGAGCGGATGTGGAGTGTGGACCGGGTGACTGGGCTGGAGAGAGGTGAGAGGGCGGAGGACACAGAGGGAGAGGCGCTGAATTTCCAAACGAGGGCGGGAGGGGGGCAGGGTTTTTCACAAGACCCTGTGGATGGGACTGGCGGGTTTGGTATTGGACCAGGAGATGAAATAGCATTTGACTTATTTTAATCACTTGCCTCAATCCATTACAAACATAAAGATCTGTTTAAATTCTATACTTCCCCATCAGTCTTGTGTTTTTGACAGTTTAATTATATTAAGTAATAATTCTAGGCTTTATGGAAGTTTAGGGACCACTTCAGTGAAAACAACTAACAAATCACACTTAACCCTTTAGGGAGCATTTAGTATGGGAGAAACTTTGCAGTTAATTTGTAATTTTAAAGGTTCTGTATGAAACTTTTTACCAGTATTATGCCTTTTTTATTGCCAAGGCTTGGACAGGTTATAATGTAACTTAACAACTCAGACTTCCGCTGGCTTTCTCAGTTGCCTCTAGCCTGTGGACGGATGTCTATGTAAAGAACTTGGGCCTTCACAAATTCAAAAGATGTGACATTATGAGCATTTTCAGGTGGTTCGCCTCACTCCAGCTCCGCTACAGCACTAACAGTGTGCAACAATTGCTAACTTTAAATATGCAATATATATATGCAAACAATAATGTCAACAAATGACCGGCACCCACCACAACCCCAGGTCCACACCTGCTGTGTTTTTGTTTTACACATTTTGCAGCGGCAGGCCGGCTATAGCAACTCGAATTTAGCCAGAGCAACAGCTTGCTTGCTCGCTAAGGTTATCACTATGAAAATGTTAGTATTAGCTGGCTAGCCTGCTATGATACTAGCCAAGACCGATGCAGTCGCAGCCAATGAGCTAACTCTCACCTGAGCTAATGTAAACTAGCTGTAATGTAATACACAATGCTCATGGTAAGCTAATCAGTATCATGGAGCCAATGGTCCAAATAAAATAAAAGTGTGAGCAACAAGCCCAGTCTCACCCCGAAGTCGTCAAAATCTGGCGCTTGGGCTGTGACTTGCGGCATCAGACACTGACGAAAAAGCCGTCCTTTAACATCGGCATGATACACTGCCATTATTACGTGCCATTATACTTTAATGGCGCTCGGGGGCATCAGAGGGAAACGGGGTGGGCCAAGAATTAAAGTTAAGGTGGCGAAAGTCAATGTAAGGTGGCCGGGAGCGGTGGCGGATGGGTCCAACAAACATCGCCTTTCACCCGGGAGAGCAGTGTTTGCGTCCCATAAGACTATAAAGCCAAACCCTGTTTTTTTTCTGCAACCTAACCATGTGCTTTTGTCGCCTAAACCTAATAACGTGTTTTTGTCACCTAAAGGTGGTTGGTTAAAGTGGTTGAAGGGAAAAAAAAACGTCTATTTGCACAGTTGTACTGACGTAGTAGACTGTATGTAAATGGTAAAGTTCCTGTGAAAACAGAAGTGTATTTTGAAAGAAGACAATGCCTGTAACAGACATAACGTCACACAGTGTCCCAGAATGTCAGCAACCAACACACCCAGGGTACCTTTCACGTTGTATCTGGACGTGAAAGGTCTATGACCAAACGTCAATATATGACGAGGTCAGAGTGACAATGTGTTGGAGCAACAGGGTGCTGATTGCAGATCACTCAACAGCCTCAGAGAGGTGTCACTAATTTTTCTGAAAGTTACATACAGAACCTTTAAGTTATTTTACTGCATGTCATGAAGTCAGTCACACACAGAGTTTAGACTTAGGTTTAAAAGCATTAAAGAGAAACCTCCTTTAAAAATGAGCTAGAATTACAATTCAAATCTATTTCTTCTCACTCTGGTGGGGCTTGAGGGTTTGTTGTTGGATGTGACGTGGTGGTCTGTATTTCTGACTCTTCGTCTCCCCGTCTCTCCCCTCTGCTGTCTCCTTCTGTGTGTCTCCCTCTCTCCATTTGTGGAGTGGTGGACTGTGAAGTGCTGGTGCTGTCGCTGGTTTTGTGCTTCCATATTTCTAATATATTTATCACAGCGTTTGCCAATATTGCACACAGATTTTTCTGCCTTTTTTTCACTTAACCCTGAAATGATCATTTTTCTCTTTAATTGCAGAAGACACTAACTGGTTCCCCAAGGAAAATATGTTCAGCTTTCAAACTGCCACAACAACCATGCAGGCGTGAGTGTCCTACCTTAAAGCACGCATATAAATCTTACATGTGCACAACACATACAGTCACATCTAAGGTGTGTCAAAGGTCAGGCTGGTGTGTGACGACCAGAGTTAACGGACCGTGCTGATGTTTTTTGCATGTTTTAGCTCATTCACTCACAAACTGCATACTTAACATTACCGCAAACCATTTTCCAAAGCTTGCTATAGGTTTTTAGATTGATATCTTACCTTCCAGGCTGCCATTGATTTTCATTTCAGTAAGCTACAAAAACAGCTCACAGACCTTTAAAGCTTGCTCAAGGTGGACAATCCATCATAGTGAATATTTTGTCAATTTGTTTTTTTTGTCAAAGTTGGATAAGTGATGCACGGTAAAGCCTTTGTAAGCAGGGATTGTTTTGAAAGATCACCTTGAGGATCATTTGACATCTTGATAGTTGGGCGCCGAACAACAAATCGTGACAAAAATCTCATTATCACTTCCACAATGTCCAAGTGGATTTTTTTAGATTTAATTTTCTAAGAGCACTGTTTATCATTTTATGATTAAAATAAAGGTGATAATTTGTCAACTAACAAGTTTCAAGCATCTGTAAGTTGTTTTTTTTATAGCGTGCCAAAAGACACCAATAATTCCCTTCAATCTAACAAATTAGAAAGCCAAGAGTCTGCAGCCTTACCAGAGCGACTGTGCGAGGATGTACTTAAATGCTGGCATCAATGTGCCAACATGTTCACAATGACAATGCCAACATGTAAGCATTATGTTTAACATGTTCACCATCTGGTGAGAATGCTATTAGTGCAAGTATTTGGTTATTAATGAAAGTACTGGAAGAAATGGATGTACTGAATGACATTTTGACCTGATAGCATTAGATCAAAATTTTAGGGATGCATATTGTTTAAAAAATTCCGATCAGCACCAGAACCAATACCCTTAAAGTGTTGCTGATACCAATAGAGTACTTCATTCAATACTTGTCATGTGAAATGAAGCTGTCACTTCAGTAAAATGGCACCAAATGCCACAGCAGTTTAGCATAAACATGCTTTCAAAGAAGCATCTTTGCACGCTGATGTGCCAAATAAATCGCACTTGACTTTACAAAATCAAATACTTTATTGGTTGTAGCTGCCCAGTAGTGAGCCAATGGCACATCGCATTCAATCCAACAATGGTTGTGATGATTTTTTCTAGATCTGGATACAAAAAGGGACTAAATGCCAGTATTATTTGACAGGAGAAGTTTCCACACTTCTTAGATTATTTGGTTGACACCTTTAAGGTATGAGTACCAATCACCAACCCTAGAGTTTTGACAAGTTTTTACAATTTATCCAACCAAAAATGGTTGAGCGATATCAGTCTGGACCAAAGTGGGTAACCGATTGACCTACAGACAAACAATGTCATCCTCAAGGGTATGCCACCAGCATGGTAATATTCACACTTGACTGGCAGCCGTCTTAAAAGTACTGTAAAACTTCAACTCAAAGCCTAGTCCCTTTTATTAGCTGGTTGCCAAGAAGTACTTTCTTTTTATAGAGGCTCTTTAGATGTATAAAGCGAGTTGTGTGTCCATTTCTCGATTACCCTGTTAGTTATTCATATTCCTTTAGTCCATAAGGGTCCTCAGATCAGAAGAATCAAAAGGGTTTTTCATAAAAGTTAATCCAAGTTGTGAGTATTGTTTTAACAGGATAGAAGTGTTGCTGTGTCGATATGCTGAGTGCCGTCGAGTGCCATGACTCTCCATCTCTCTGATGTGCTGTCTGTTAGAGTTAGAGTTAGATCAAAAGAATGATTCATATGTGATATGTTATTCGAAGCCTAATTTTTATACAAGTAATATTGAAACAGGTTTAAATACAGTTTGATTGTATTTCCATCTTTGCTGAGCAACACTTTCCAGTGAATGGAATTAAAGGCCTGTCCCAGATATAGGTCTTTGATTTCAGCGATTTAAGTGAATAACAGCCCAGACTATTAAGTGAAGTTTTACGGTATATGCAGTTCGTAGATAATGGGCCAAAACATGCAAAACCAACAGTTAAAAAAACAACAAGGCACATATGTGTGAGTGAGAATGAGTTTGTGCATCTGTACCAAAATGCTTGTGAGCATCTGTGGGATAGCGACCTGAGTTTCTGTCCTTAGATCACCTGCAGCTGTAAAAGATCTGAACTGTCACAACCACTTCACATCATAACGCTGAATCTCCCACAGCTTCCAGCAATCTGTTTCTCCCCGACTATCACCGTCTTTTTTCAAAATCTCTTTTTAAAGGCATGTCTTGAACTTTCTTGTTGCCTCTCACGTTTCATCTTGTGTTAGATGCTTGTTAGCCCATGTTCAGAACACAAAGGCAGACTCAGTCAATATAGAAAAGCGGCTGTTCATTTAGCCCATTAAATAAGCTCAAACCAGCAGCAATTATTTGGCGCTGCAACTTTACCTTTGATTCATGGAGGTCAACTATGACACAGACTTTTTGTCTTTGTCTCATTATGCCTCTCCCAGTTCTTCCTCTGTTTTTTTGACTCAGTGCTCACTGGTGCTTAAACTGTGTTTTTTCTCTCCCTCTCCTCTCTTCTTGCATGCTAATTAATCCTGGGGCACTCAAACAGGATATCGTGAGTATACCTCCCTGCTTGCTTCCTTCTTTTTTTCCTTAGCTCGCTTACCTCTTGTAACTGCTGTTCCTTAACTTCGATGTCTACCATTTAACCTTCATCCTCGGGCTGAGTGATTGAGTTTCAGCTGAAAACAAACTGGCAATTAGACAGAGCCAGGGAGGATACAGTAGAGAGGTCTGTGTGTGTGTGTGTGTGTGTGTGTGTGTGTGTGTGTGTGTGTGTGTGTGTGTGTGTGTGTGGGTGGACCTTTTCTATTATTATATTTCTCATCAATCATCCTCTGATTGACAGTTATGGATTGTCAGGTAGAAGCTTAGTCAGCAAAAATTATGTTTTTAATTCAAGTAAAAAAAGCCAAAAGGGGAAACACTGAGTTAGAGGATTTTTATGCAACAGCAGGGATAAAGTCCGGTGTAATCCACTGCAGTTGAGTAAGTCTGCCAAGCTCAAGTCAGAAAAATGTCTGTCTGTGTGTTGGCTGACCTAAACCCTGTCAGCTCACATCCACCCAGCAGTTCTGTCAGTTTGGCACACACACCTGCTCTCACTTAGGACACAGCGATAGATAGAGTTTGGCCATTTAAGATTTTTGTGGCAGTCATGTTAGTGCTCTAATCCTGCTCGACAGCCGCCGCCAATTATCACTGAATCTCTGCTGGCTGACTTTAGGCGTGTTTGGAACTGACTGTGGCAATTGGCTCTTGAGAGATTTGTTAAGAACAAGTATTTATAGTGCTAACATGTGATCTCTAGTGCCTTCTGGTAAAACTATTTTCTCAGTTGGAGTTTAAGTAGAAGTCACTTATAAGTCAGTTTTCAGCTATATATTCAAAGTCACATAAATCCTTGGTGGGTAAATATCCAGTGTGACATTTGTTGCGTGCAAATCGCTAACTTCTGTCAAAGGATTCCTGAGTGTATAGGTGAGCTGAGAAGTAAGCACTTAGATAAATGTTAACGTTGATAAGTAACAGTATATTCAGCCTTAGCCAAGCCAAGTTTTGACATTTCATACTGCACAACCCCTGCTCCAACCTTACCCTGCCTAACTAAACCCGACTAACCCAAGCTGCTCTTAGACGTTTTCAAGTTCTCTGTATGTTGTCCGAGCTAACCTCTGGCTGCTAGCTTGAAGTAAACTGTAGGAGTTAATTCAAAACTGTTACAACAGGGAAAGGATAAAGCTGGTAACATTCTGGATGTTTCTTACTGTCAGCAAATCCCATGAAAAGACCAAAACCAAGTATTATCTGTGTAACAGAAGCATTTATTCCTCTGTACCATAGAACTTAATTTTTGTCCAACAAAACTCAGTCTACAGCCATGCTAGCGCTTATATGAGACTATACCATGGATGTTTTATAAGATCTGGATAATCGACTCTAAAATGGCACCAATTCACCTGAATGAAAATTACTTGACAATGGAGCTATTAAAGTAATTGCCAAATAAGTTGGTAATGGATTTTTTTTTTTTTAATAGTCCACATTTTCTGATTCCATCTTCTTAAATCTGGATTTTCTGGCTTCTTTATGTCATCTGATGTCATCTTAGGCTTTGGGAAACACTGACTATTTTCACCATTTTCTGACATTTTATACACCAAACAACTAATCAATTAATCGAAAAAATAATCAACAAATTAATTGACAATGAAAATAATCATTAGTTGAAGCCATTATTCCAAGAACATACAGTAAGTCAAAAAAGTGTTCTTGCTTCTGGGTTACCTCCGTGTGGTGCAACCCACTGTACCCACATAGACTTTACATCACGATGATGTCACGCACATTAAAATCTGGGTACTTTTTACAAACCTTCACAGAGCAAAGATCTCTTTTGTAATAGTGGTCTTAATACTTTCTGGTCTACTTAGGCCCAGCGGTGCTTTGAGTTAAATGTTGACATCAGGATGGCAGTGTTACAAGAATGCTTGCTTTCTGATCTTTAGGAAGTTTAATGTTTACTTTATTTATTATCTTAATATCTCATTAGTTTGGAAGGTATTTGGTCACACCTCTAAGTCCTGACAATAGCGCAAGAGGGAAATATCATTAGGCTTACTAAGTGCTATATCATAGGCAACTGGACTTGCTTGCGTTTCTTGAAGACGTTTCGCCTCTCATCCAAGAAGCTTCTTCAGTTCTAACCGACTGGTACGGAGTTGCAGGCTTTTAAGCTCTGTGTGGGTGTGAACCCAGGCAGAGTCGTCAGGGTCACATGTGAGCTCCTAGTTTCAGAGTCGTTAGTCGGTTAGAACTGAAGAGGCTTCTTGGATGAGAGGCGAAACGTCTTCAAGAAACGCAAGCAAGTCCAGTTGCCTACGATATAGCACTTAGCATTACCATGACCTGGATGACTGAGAACCTTCACCAACATCATTAGGCTTCATCTTCTGGGGGCTACAAGTTCCTGCACCAAAGTAAATGGCAACCTGACCAAAAGTTCTTGATATTCAGTCTGGAACAGTCTGAGATAGCAGGAATGTAGACGATACACTACATGATTTCATCACAGGTTTCTTAAAATGACTGTGGTGACTTTTTATTAAGGGGATAATCGTGAATATCGTGATTTGGAAAAGCTGTCGAACTCGCTAACCCACAGTCCTATGTTAATTTACTGATTTATTTTTAATGTGCCATAAAGGTGAGCCCACATCTTTCCAGTCATTCCAATATCCAAAGGCCCCTTCAGATACAATGCAACAATGGCAACACAACACTCTGAAACCCATTATTTCCAATGGTCACTAGAGTTTTTCAAGTGATGTGCAGCTGCCCGCACTGAGCCCAGCAGTAAGCACAGGTCAAATTGTGTTGTGTCTGAAAGGGCCATTAGACTGGTAGAATGGCTGAAGGCTCGAATTGCCCGTTGTATCCCCACAATGAATGTGATTGTTTGTTTTCACTTAATAGGATGTTCACTTAAAAAGACATGTCCAATCTTTAATGCAGTAAAAATATTCTTTATAATTATTCCTGATAATGTGAGGTTAAGTGATTCAAGCATGTTTTAGTGCCATTTTAAGCATATTTGGATGCTTATGAAGATAACATAGTGAATCACAATTACTTTGCCCAGAATAATCCCAACATGAAATTTTCATATCGTTCCATGCCTAACTGAGAGATGGCCTAATGCATTGTTGGTTTTGGTCCTTTCATGGATGTGTTGACAGTAAGAAAACTAAAGAATTGTGCCAGCCTTAGCCTTTATAATTACATGTTGTTATGTGGGGAATTTTACAAGATACCCTCCACAACTTACCCAGAGTCAGTCAATTATGTTGAGCATGGTCGGAGATGCTCTGTCTCTATCTCTGTCTCTGCTTTGGACAAATGTTAATCAGCTTCACAGGACTGTTGGGTCGCACCATTCCTGGTTAACAACAGTCAAGTCTGCTGAAGACATTATCACACATCGACAGTGATGCATTTCACACCACGTTTGTACTTTGACACATAAAGTGGTGTCACTTTCTGCTAGCCAGAACATTTTCAAAAGTTTGACAATGATGTAAATGAGCGGCAGGCTTCCACAACAACTTGGCCGTCTTTGCTGACGACCTTTTGTTGGTGGGTCACAGCTTTAACATTCAAAATCCATCCATGAAAAATTAACTCCAGGCTGTGGGTAGAAAGTATTGAAGCCAAAGCATTAGAGAACGTGTACTATTTCAAACGGAGCTGTTACATGAGCCCCGAGGCCTCCAGGTGCAGAACTATAATCACACTTCAACACCAATTTAAACTGCACCTACGAATGTAGACCAAGTATCCATGACTGATTCTGGGGAAGTATCAAGTATCATAAAATTCCCCCCAAAACAAACAAAGAATTATATCTCTAGTGAAACTACTGGTGAGACACAGAGGGTCACAAGATCAGCGTCTCTATTGGAAGACGGATTACATGCAGACTGGCACATTTGTTGCAGGGGTGAATAGAAAATAAGACTCGAGCTGGTGATGTGACTTGACTTTTTGGTCCTTATACTCAAAGCTAGCTGCTGCCTACCTACAACAGCCTCCCCTTCACAGCCAAATAAACCCTGCAGCTAAAAGCCCTGGCATCAGCCCCCCCTCTGCACTGTCCTACCCCTCGCTACACCAGCATTCTAGCTCTCTCATCCCTTTAATACTGTGCCACGTCCCGGCAGGGCTTTCCGGGGATTTGTGCAGAGAAAAAGGAGAGAGAGGGAGCAGGATTCGGCAGAAGTCATCCAGAGGTACGAAGCGGCCCCTGCCAGGGTGTGCTTTGCTGTCGTGCTGTTTGCGCTTGTTTCTGGCTGTAGCTCCGTTGTCGCTTATTTACAGCCGCGTCTAATCTGACTAAGCCAAAGAGTCACAGCGTGGCATTTGAAGGTGAGGACGTCAGCAGCTTTGAAAAGGATCTGCTCACTGGTTGCCCTGCTACAGTGCCCCAATTTCTGGGCCGGATATTTACTGCCACCCACAGTGAATCGGATTTTTATTCTTAGACAAAACCGAGAAGATCAAAACAGGTATATACTGCATAAGTGTTTAAAAAGCCTCTGATAAATCTATTGTGGATTCTACTCAGCCGTACCTAGATTAACTTCACTGGTAGCAAACACGCACCTAAGAATGGTTTTGTTGGGCTGCGACATGTGACATTAGGGTCTTACATTCAGCAGACACCAGCTTTCACATCCACAACGTGTCATGGCAGCATCCTGCCACAAGTATTTCTGCACTGTCCTTAAAAAACATGAATTTGTATGCCCCTAAAAGTTACTAAACAACATTTTTTAAATCCATTGGAAAGGCGGAGTGAGATCCTGTAACACTTGCAGGAGTAATGACATCAGTAGCAAGTTCGGAAACCGTCCCACACGGGCCCAGATGCTCCGTCACACAGGGGCAGATGGTGAATGTGACACCAAGCAGTACATCTCAATTCCTTTGACATCTCGGCGTCATCCATCTGCGGTGTCAGCGCATTAACGTTATGCGTTATTTCATCAAAGTGAGTGATTTAAACATGAGAGACGCCTCTTTGCCCTTAAATCCCCTGAAATAATAATCATGCATCCACCTGGAGGAGGATTATATCTTATCACAGAGTCACACTGAGGCCATGTCCACCCTAAGGCAGTCAGATTTAAAATGAATGTTTACTTGTTTCCATTCTTTTATTTTATTCTAACTCAGCTAGATGTTTGACCATTGGACTGGTTTTCCTGTTTGATCTGTGTAAAAATTAGAAAATGCTGCTGTTGCGTTCGGACAGATAAAAATTACTCACGAGACCTGCCATTTATTGATAATACAGCATGTGTCGTGACTCGGTGGAACACTTTGTTCTTCAGCCAACACTCTGAAAACAGCAGAAAGCTTCTTTCCTGCCATTCCTTCCTGCCTGGCTTAGAGCTGCTGCCTCAAAATTGAAGCAATTCTGTATATATTTTTTTCCATTTCAATGTGGATGGCAACCTTAAGAAAGCAATAAAAACATCAATGTGAATGAAAAACCTTTGACACATAAACAGCATTTTTTTTTAAATTTATCTGCCTTAGAGTGGATATGGCCTGAGCTGCAAAGCAGAGCAGAAATTATTATTTTCACGCACCAGCAGTTTGCAGGCAGTTCGTCTGTCAAGTGATCCTCATTCTCACATAGAGGACAATATTAACCACAGTTATAAACAACAGCAGCGCACAAAGAAAAAGTAAAAGAGCCGTTTCAGCATTGCTCATAATCACTGCCTGTATCTCAGAGTGCTTTTCATCATAGAAAACTAGATTTTACTCTATACTCTTTGATGTGAGGTGTCCACTTTCTTTTTCATCATGCATTATTACCATCTCTTAATAATTAATCTGGTTCTTTAGATTTTTTGAAGTCTGGAATCACTTAAGTACAAATTTGAGGCATTTTTACTTTACTGGAGTGTTTAAGGGTGTCTACAGATATAACCAAGTTAAATTTAAGACTTAAGACCTTTTTAATAACACCTTATGTGAAATTTAAGACCACACGTGCAATTGAAATACACATTATATATGTGTGGGTGTGACACACGTGCAAGTACTCTTTCCAAGTAAACACACTGATGTCAGTTCAAATTAAACTGTAAAGAAAAATGACAATTGGATGAGTTTAAGTTTAATGTAAAAATCTCATCGCTGCCAGAAACGCTATGTAATATGGTAATTCTTTGGTCTGTCCAATGATTGTAAACAGTCATTGGGTCTGTCAGGCTGGAGAAATGTTCGTGGTAATGTGACCGAAAACATTAAAGACCCACTTTTTAAGGCCTTATATTAAGAAAACCTAATTTAAGACATTTTAAAGACCTGTAGACACCCTGATTTTACACTCAGCCCAGACACCAGAAGAAAATGTTGGCATTGTATGTTTCTGCAAACCATGAATATATTACATTTGCACAATTCATAGGTATCATATCAACAATTCTAAAGTGACGTAGCACCTGAGCTGACTTTGTCACCCCTTTGGTGGTGGATTACATGGCACCTAGACGAGATGCCGGCCAAGCTGCAGACCACTGTTTGAGACCAACAAACAAAACTGGTTGTGTCTTAGTGAGTCATAGGTGTGATTCAGTCAGCTTTTTTAGGCTCCAAATGTGGATGTTTTGTAGCAACCAGTTGGCAGGAATAGTGGCAGGAAAAGTTATCAAGACATTGCTGCTTTTCCTGCCCCTAGAACCGTGTATTTCAAGCCAAAACATGATCTTTCCCCAACCATAACCAAGTGGATTTTGTGCCTAAACCTAACCATGTATTAAGTACTGCAATGTTGATAAAAAACATTCAATGTATACCCTACATACAGTAACAACGTGCAAATGTAATGTATGAGTGGTTTGCAGAAATGTACCATGCCAACATTTTTTCTGGTGACTGGGTTGTTACACTTCAACTCCACTACTTATCGGACTGTACTATAATTCACTACATTTATTTGAGAGCTTTAATTACTAGTCATTTTGTAAATTTATATCAGTGGTTCCCAACTGGTCTGACCACGAGGTCCAGATTTCTCCTTAGTCATTAGTTAAAGGTCCACACAGTTTAATACATTCAGCATCATACTTGCGTTTGGCCATGTCGTTGAGCTAGTTTGCTGTCTCTGTTAAGTAGCTGTCCATTATTTACTCACTCTACAGTAGGAAACAGCACTTCACAATAAAAGCTCTGTACTGGAAATTCCCCGTACTTCAAAATAAAGTGTGTTTTTTTACAAAATAGGACCCACCAGTTGGGAACCACTGATTTAGATTATTCCAAAATATACTTAACAAATATATTCCCACGTATCATTATTGATTAAGCTACCCGGCAGTAAATGAGTTAGTAGTGCTTAAAATTAGCCCCATATTTACCTGCTGCACAGCAATGCTTACACATTAATGAATCAAGAATCCTAATCCAATAACATAACACACATTATTCGGAAATGGGTCACATCCTGCATATGGAGTACTTTTACTTTTAGAGCATTATGCTAATACTTAGACCAAACCCCGGGCAAGAAATAAAAGCCATTATCATAGAAACACAGAAGACTGAGAGAAAGTTCACACTTCATTAAAAGAAAGAGAAGAAGAAAGAGACAGGAAGTATGCTTATGAGGAGTGAGAGGACAGAAAAGAGAAATGAATCACTGTAAGAAAGCAAAGGAACGAAGACGATGTGTGAAAAAACGCAGGTGTGATCATCATTCCTGTTCAAATAGAGAATATTAAAGAAGCTGTTTGTATATATTACATCTAAAATAGGAATCCCTATTGTTTGATATTAATAATAGGTGACTTATTTCAAATTGTATGATACTGGGGCAGGGTTAAGCCAAAAACTCGGGTGAAATGAACAAGTGTCTGTTATGAATTATGTACTTTTTAGGAGTAGGAGTTTTATCTGAGTAAAATGTCAATTACCATACTCGTAATGACAGAAAATCCTCATTCAGGGAGCGGTGTTCGGTCTTTTGCGATCAAAAATGATCTAAAACCTAAATCTCAGATTGTTCTGTAAATAGTTCTCTTATAGGTAATAAATATATTAGCAACTTCTAATCAACACATATCAATTTTTAGGTTTAAATAACAAATTGCAGTTAGGATCAAGTGATTTCCCGTCTAAACTCCACCCACTCCATGTTTAAACCACGCCCATCCTGAATACGGACATGAATATCTACCAGTTCAGTTGGTTGAACAGATACAGGTCCGATAATGGCGTACTCTCTCATTCCTAATTCAGTGGCTCCCAACTGGTCGAGTCACAGGGTCCAGATTTCTCCTTAGTCATTAGTTCAAGGCCCACACAGTTTAACACATTCAACGTCATACTCGCCCTTGGCCATGTGTCCGAGCTAGTTTGCTGTCTCTATCACGTATCTGTCCGTTAGTCACTCACTCTACAGCAAGAAATGGCACTTTAAAATAAAAGCTCTATGCCGGAGAGTCACCGTACTAAAAAAAAATTGTGTGGTTTTATAAACTTGACATGTTTGCAAGTCATTTGCGATCCATTCAGAATGGACCCGCGACCCACTTTTGGACAACGATCCACCAGTTGGGAACCACCCTCCTAACTAGTAGGGCCACGGCAGATGGAACAAGAGAAATCAGCATTGTAAAATCTGAAAGTAATGGCAAACATATGGAATATATTAATTGGGAAATAGAAACAAGTTGTTGAGGGTTACAGAGAGTTACAAAAAGAGCTGAAGAAGAAGGGAAGGAGGACCTGTCAGATTGTCTTTAGTTGGAAGCGGAGGTGGCCATGGTTTCTCTCACATTTCTTTGCTTTCTTTTTAAATCGCATTAGCTGTGTCCACATCTCTCCTTTGTGGGCAGCTTAGGTTTAAGCACAGGACATTCAGGGTGAAACGATGTCTGTCTGTCTCCGAATTGGTGTCTTTAAGATCTCTTTATCAAAGCACAAAGTAAGTAAGTGTGTCGCTTATCTGTAATTAGTACCATGTTCTATGTGCTCTTTATTAGACTGTGTTTTGGCTTGAAATTTATCGTTTGATGTTGCAAGTTAACTGTTGTTTTGCTGACATCTTTATGGAGGTGAACCAAGGACAAAGACTCCAAACTCTATTTCTTTTGCCTTTTATGCTGCTTCTATTTTTATGTGCTTCTCCACCACCAGATAAACATGAACCTACAAACACACACTCACACACATACACACACACACACACACACCACATGCTGAGATCATTAATCATGAGTGTCGACTGGTAGCTCGGTGCACTGAAACTGTGTGTAGATGCGACATGGGAGGGAGGCAGAAAGATAAAAGGATGTTTATCTGGGGCTCTTGCATAGAACATCATGTCAGCATCAGGCGGAGAGTCACGGAGAAGACTATACAAACCCTGCTGCTTTGTTGTTGTTAAAGACGCTAAATGGATTTCAAGTGGAACATGCTAATGCAAAGTCACTATATTTAATTACTTATACGCTACAAATATATAGTGTCGACAGAACGTTTTATTGTTGGAAGGAGACATGAAAGCACTTGTCGAAATTTAGAGGGATTAATACAAGTAGCGAAGTCTTTCAAATTGAAAACAAAAGAGAAACTATCCCAACACGTTTGATAGTTTGACACATTCTGTCATTAGACAGTGTGAAGCAACAAAGAATAAGGAAACACACCAACCATGCCTCTGAAATATGGAGATCAAAACTTAATTACATATAAAATACTGTTTCACTCTTCGGCAAGTATAAACTTCATCTTTAAATAGTCAGTCTATCACAATTATCGTCTTGCTCTGTCAGGCTGACGCCACAGTTCTGCACCTGTGACTCCTCTGATGAACACTTTTTCATTGTGGAGCATCATTAGCCCATGATTAGCCTCAATGAGATACAGTAGTCTTGATTCTTTATAACCACATTTGAATAATGAGGATAAGAAAAGCCTCCTTTGTGCATCCAGGCTCTTTCAGACCAAAGACATTAAATTAGTTGGGTTTGATCCTGTGACCAGTTCTAGACTCTAATAGAGCCTGAGTGATGATTAGCCAGCCACTATCTTTACAGATAATTTGTATTGTGTATTGCAACATTATTTCCACTGATAAGTCCCCCAACCAATACAAAAACATAAGGCATTGCTGCTCAGAGTGCAACCCATTGGAAAAATGGCAGGCCTCTGAAACATTTTGTGGTGTCCCAGTCGAAATAAAACAAGTCTGGACTGATGGTCTGAGGCAGTTTATTCCGTTCTCAATTGACTCCAGTGACCAATGTAAGAGCTGAACAGAAATGAAGTACAACAGAAGACAAAATACTGCATGAAACTTAGCTCATAGAGTTAGCAATTATACCAAACTCAAAATTTTAGACAATTAGACACAGATAATACCTTGTTGCCCTCACGACTGGTGCTAAATCGTCCTTTTTACTTCTTTATTTTACGTGTTCTTTCTCCGTCTTACAAATGTTACTGCACCGTTTACCTTTCGTCAATTTCCGGCCTTTCTGCATCTACAGTCAAAATAAAAGCACTTCCTGGTTCACCGGAAATAACAAAATAAAGGCAACAAACACATTACAACGGCTAACTTAACACATCAACGACTGAACATTAGGGTCATTTACACATTCTGTGCAGCCCCCAAGCATGACATGAAATGTATACTTAAATAATTCATTGAATTAAATTTCATAAACTACAAGGCGACTGCATCAAACTGTGCCCCCCTAACAAGCATTTGTCAGGTTATGGATGACAACTTGTAGAAAGCTACTGGTTGCATGGCAACCAGAGCACCTCAAGTGTAGCAGAACATTATGTTCTGTCATCTATGCAAGTGCTGTTAGCTACGATTAGTGATTTCAATGGACAACTCACAACTGCACTTTTCCTGTGCAGCCTACAGTATATGCTTGTTTCCTAAATTGGCACTTAGTCATCAAAACTTTCAGCACCCATGCAATGGGGCATTTGCTCTTGTACCTCTTATACGACCCAAAGGAGCGTTTCCTAGATTAGCACCACTACTGGTGGATGACAGAAAGACTTGAATATGACTGTTGACAGTCTCAGTTTTAAAGACAAAGTTAACATTGTGAAACGGTTACAGTTACACAAAAAACTACAGGTTAGGTT
This sequence comes from Cephalopholis sonnerati, assembly GCA_019142605.1. NCBI lineage: Eukaryota > Metazoa > Chordata > Actinopteri > Perciformes > Serranidae > Cephalopholis > Cephalopholis sonnerati. The sequence continues at coordinate 21,596,949 of JAGQAX010000019.1, forward strand.
TAGACTACAAAACTCTTTGATTAGGTTTAGGAAAGGATCATATTTTCACTTAAAAATGAGAATGTTTGTTACTGACGTGATGTATCTCACGTGACATACTACGTTCCATTGTTAAAATAACCCAACGTTGACTTCTGGTTTCACACAGGACACAAACAGCAGTCTCCTGGATGAAAGTCCTGTGCTTGTTTGACCCATCCTGCCCAAACTGTACTCGCTTTTTTCACTAAGTCCCCTGACATCTTCTTTTGCTCACCTCATAATTACAATAGATGTTGCTGCCTAACAAATGGAACATAGGTCGTCATTACAAACAACCTGTGGGGTCGTATTTTGGAGGACAGTCTCGAAAGTACGCTTGGGGTGTGTTGGGGTTGTTCGCGCTCAGCAGTCACACCATCCAACAGGTGAAAATAACCTATGTGAATGTTGTTAAGTCTTAAAGCTTTGGGGTGAAATTGGTAATGGCACAAGCTTTGTCTGCTTCCTTCTGACCTCCACAGTGTGGATATGGAAGTGCTCAAAAAACATAAAATCTAATAAAAATCGGAAACACGTGCCAATGTAAAAGTAGAATGCTGGCCGGGAAGAATATGGTGGCTCATCGGTGGCCCAGTTTATGCAGGATTTAATGCAGAATTATGGTAGCGATAAATAAAAGTGAAGTATATTTTATGGAGCAGAGGTTTGCGAATGTTGAATTTGTTGTCCACAATTAAAGTTGAATGTTGGAGCATCTGATGACAGCACAGAACAGAGACGGTGTCAAAGTTAATCTAAATATCTGTTAAAATAGGACAAAATTTCGTTAATACGTTTTTTAGATTTTAATCTTAAAGTCAATGGCATTCAGTGAACATGGAGCTGGTTCTACAGGATCTCCTGAACATATTAATTGCATAACGACTCACTCAGCCCACTCAGACACAATTCCTAAATAGTGAAATTTAAACGATCCTTTTAAAAAGCATTTATGTTGTGTGATTATCATAAAAATATGATAACGTTGTATCAGCTAATATTTCTCTAAGTCTCACGTTCAGTCATCCTAATCCAGTACACGTCAGGCTCTAGCCCCAAGTACAAATTAAATAAATCAGACATGAACTTCTCAGCCAAAACCCACCAGTGTTGAACACATGCAGACACAACACAGATCAACAAAGCAGCATCTCCTCTGCCTGAGACAAAGTGAGGGAACACACACCAGTATGCACCGAATAACCTCCCTCTGATGCACCATCTTTGCCTTTGACGCCGTTCTGCCAAGAGCAGATGCATCAAACCTACAAAATACTAAAGAAGGGCTTCCCTTTTGGCTGTTGTTACATGAATGAATCTCTTGCGTCTCATAAATCCACACTATAAAGGATGAAAAGAGGTACTTTGGCAATGCGGTACATTACACCCACACTGCTCCTGTGACAAGTATTTTCCATTCACATTGACAGGGAAATTAGTATATTTACCTATAATTATCTCTTTTTTAAATAGTAGAAATAGAAGCCTGACACTAAACTCTCCTATTTGTCTTTCCTTGCTTTTGTTATTTCCCGCCCACCCCTCCCTCTTTCCTCCTTCTCCTCTTTACATTTTGGTTCTTCCTCTGTCCTCTGTTATCCCTCCTCGGCTTTGATTTCTCTACCCACAGGAACTTCCGGAAGCATCTTCGGATGGTGGGCAGCAGGAGGATGAAAGCACAGAGTGAGTCAGAGATGTGTGTGTGTGGTTGATACGTTTGCTCAAATTGACTGTGATGTTGTTCAACCCGCCATCATCTGTGTTATTTTTCTGTTTTTCTGGTGTGTTTTTTTGCATGTGCGTGGCACCAAACGCTGCTGCTTCACTGAGATTCTGTAACACTCTGTTGCTTTACGTTGAGGATTATGTGTTCAATAGTGTGTGTGTGTTGATAACAAGCCAGCGATGAGTCTGTGCATGTGTGTGTATATATGAGTGTGTGAGTTGTAGGTGGTCTTTTCCTGTTGCATCGCTTTAAATGTTTGGAGGTTGTCGTTTTTTTGGTCGGTTGATTGGTTGGTTGCAAAGTTTGAAGGCAAAGATGCTAAATAATATTTATTTTTAATAATGCAAAAAGCAAAGGGATGGAGGAGTGTGTTTCTGTGTGTGAGTGCTACAAATTTATAAGACACTGGTAGAAAACCAAACTTTATAGGTTACTTCTGTGTGGTTTCAGTTGCAATGTGAGTGTAATTTTGTTACGTGGCTGGTTTGTACTATATTAGTTTGTCCTGTGGTTTGATACTGAAAATGAAATAGAATGGACATATTAAACTCAAATGTTAATTTGTGTGAATGAAAAGTAGTGGTTAAATTTTTATTTCTGTCAAATTTAGACACAGCATTAATGTGACAAGTAGGTTGGAAAGGTGAAAAGTGCTGAAATTATACCGTCTGTGCAAAACTTGGAACCACATGTCAAAGCTTTTGAAGGTGCTTTTAACAAAATGTAATTTTTGTTTCATATTTAACACTGAAGACTCACTTTTCATCTGAAGAGCAAACTAGACGACCAATGAAGAATAGTTCTTTATAACAAAAACATGGACAATTTGTTTGCAGACGATTTTGGCCTTTTGCTGTGAAAATCATGCAACAACAATTTGTGCCATTACTTTCTGGTCCTGTACTATAAAATCTGAATAAATAAAGTGTTGTAAGTGGCTTAAGAATACACCAGGTGTGCAAAATTTTGGCAAAACACTTATTCTGTGATTTGACAAAACTGTTACGGCAGACGAGCCTGAACCCAATTAAAAACCCAAATGTGTCACCTATCATTGCAGAGACTAAACCCCAAATTTTGTACCTCATCATATTTTTGCACTGTAGACATTTACTAAACCCCAAAAATCTTGATGCTGCTCACAGTAATGTCAGTAAAGTTGTTCCACATTTCAGACTTTCCCTGCTGTGAGGAGGAACTAGTTCTCCTGGAGCCAATTTCTTCTTCAGACAGTTTTTCCCCCTCACATCTCTGCATAGCTTTGGGAGAGCAGAAATTCTCCTCAGTGTCACAGAATCTGGTCCCAAAGCTGGGGTGTTGATTAAAGGAATACTTCACCCCCCAAATGAGCATTTGTATACCAATTAGTGCGCCTGTGTTAAGTTGAATTTGCGAAGAAAATGTGTTTTTTCTTGCATGCCTCTGGAGAACGTAGAATCCAGAAATAGAAAAAATGATTGACGAGCTGGAGTCCTAGGCAATCCCAGTACTCAGTATTGCTCAGTAATTTTCCTAACAGACCGCCCTTTCCAGTGGGGGACTGACCTAAAAGTGAAACTTATCCATCCTGTCTTTAAAGCCAGTGTCCATTGACCAAAACAGTAATTTTACCTCACTGACCACATTCTCACGTGCCTCCAGTGAACGAGGAATCCAAAAACTGAGAAAATTCTTGTCATAGGCGACCGCTTTTAACAACACGAAAACTGTACATAAAACTATATATAACTTTAAGTTAAACTGTCACACAAGTCATGTAGTATAATCCAAGTCTCATTTATCCAGTGATATGCTCAGTACTTCTCAAACAGGCAGCCCTTTTTTTTACCTCACTGAACACAGCAGCTGATGGTCTACCACTGCCTTGATTTTTGTGTGATGTTGGTGTTTTAAAGGGTTAGTTCGGAATCACCAGAGTCACCCAATAACACAAGCAAACTACCAATTGATGCAGTGGTAGACCAGCAGCTCCTGTGGTCAGTGACATAAAATGACCAATTTGGTCAATGCACACTGGCTTTAAAGAGAGGATGGACAAGTCTCACTTTTAGGTCAGTCCCTTATCTGAGAGGGCGGTCTGTTTGGGAATTACTGAGCAGCATTGAGTACTGGGATCGCCTAGGACTTCAAACTATCAATAATTTTTTCAGTTTTTGGATTCTTCGTTCACAGGAGGCATGCGAGAAAAAACACATTTTCTTCACAATTTCAGTGTCACACACGGTGACTAGTTGAATAGTCATTTGCGGGGTGTTATCCCTTTAAGCCAAATGAAACAAATCATGCATAATGATTCTGGGCCAAATCACACCTTAGACCCCATTAGATCAATGCGGTTACGACTATGAAAATCAAAGATAGGTTCATAGAGTACTTGTGATGTTGAGATCACAAAATAAGACAAAATGTTTTGATGTGATTGCAAGTTATAAAGGAAACCTTGTAATGTCTATATTTAAAAAAAAATGTCCTTTTTATCATGAGAGTAAAAACATTAAAAAGCTGACCTCATGAACGACTCGGCTAATGAAGACATTTGTACTTGAAAAGAACAAGTTGGTGTCACAGGAAAATGAACAGAAGCGTTAGCAAGGATCCATCAGCCTAGAAACCACAGAGGACCAAAAATATGGCGCCTTGAGGGACGCTGTTGATTAACCGTGTCAAACACTTTCAAGTAGTCTAAAAATATTCTAAGAGCACAGTGATTACTCTTCAAAGCAGAGCAGATTTTATCAAGGCTCAATAAATCTGTGAAACAAGGACAGTCCTTTTAAATCCGTACTGATGATGAGCAGCCGGCTCCTTTATAATATTAAAGATGGATGATTGTTGGCGTACTGTATGTGTGTGTATGTGTGTGTGTGTGTGTGTTTGACGGTTTGTACACGCAGGCATTTGTTTGTGCGTATGTGCAGAGGAGGGATGGCATTATGTGTACACTATATTTGTAAGCTGCATTCGTCTTTTCACTTACGTGTTTTAGGTGGTGAGTGTGTAGACGAGACGTCCAGTTTGCGAGCTCGTTGGTGTGTGTGGTGTGTTTGTGTGACTATCTCTCCCCACCTGCACTAGCATTCGCTGAGCGTAGATCGAAGAGTTTCAACCGTTCCTGGAGTGACCCCACCCCTGTCAAGACAGACCCTCCTCATGAACCCAGAGACAGTGAGTTCACACAGACTCACGCATGTGCATCTACACACACTCACACACGTGCACACACAAACACCGACACATACAGCTTCTTAAACTTGCAGTGGCAATTAAAAGAAATATGAAAGGAGGCTTTAACTCTCAAGTAACAGAATTGCAGTAAAAATGAACTATGCAGGATTTTCTTATAAATGTATAGACTATAGACTCTGCCTGAGCTCCCTTATCTTGTGTGTTCAGGAAGTTTGTGGGCATCCCCACAGCGCACAGGTGAGGTCGTAGCTTTATGATAAGGTAGCGACGAGGTGCCAGACAGTACGCGCCATACATCCATAAAACACAGTGCCAAAATAATGCAAACATAGAGAGGCGAAATGCCAAATGAAAATGAATCTGAAGTTGGCTTTGACTTTCACTTTTGCTGGTGAGCGTGTCTACAAACCAGCCCCCTATTGAAAAATTATCACGTAACTGTGCAAGCAGCTTATTTCGACCTGTACTTATGTTTATTGTAGGGTGGCACCCTCTAAAGGCAGTAGTAATTGACCCTTAGCTAACCCTATCCCTTTGTGATGGTCCATCAAGCGGTCAGAGCTAGCAAGAAGCCCACACTGTAACTAACTGCACTTCCTGCAGAAATATTTCAAAAATTTTGGAAAAACGAAAAAGCGATTTCAGAAGGAAGCAGACAGAGGGGTCTACAGTCTGTGTTTGAAGGATATATGCAGGATGTCAAACTGACTCAGCAGCAACAACAGGTTAAAAAGACAAAGATAGTTAGAAGCTAAAGCCCAACTATAGGCTACAGATCACAGTGTAAAAGTGAACCACCACATCACTGCTGATCGCCACAGAAGACAATATAAAGGGAAACTTTGCTGATATTGAACCAGCTGTGTGGCATCGCAGTGTGTGCAGATGAACAATGTTTGGCTTCCCCCCCGTGCCATCAGCTGCGGGACCTCTGCTGTCAGACGGACAAGGAGCTCCATTGGAAGCCAAACAATGTTTATCTGCACACACTGTACAGCAGGGTAGGTCTTTCTTTAGTATTATAATCATTAAAAAGCAAAAGCAGCATGTGTAACAACACATTCAGTAGGCTATACCTTTAGTAGCCAGCTAGCTAACCCTACACTTCTCAAAGTTTGATTTTGGTTTAAGAACAGGGAAGAAATGTATATGTCCTCCCAACCTCTCCAGGTAACGAGTATCATTAATACACGACGTGCCCCAGGCACAACATTTAGCTCCAAATCCACAAAACCAGCCTGAAAATGAAGGAAATCTGAAACAACTGCATTAAAGTCTTGTTGTCAGAGCTGGCTGAAGCTACTCTATGATTGGCCAGTCTGCATTCAAGGGGTGGGGCTTAGCATCAGTAGGGTCAGTTATTACAGAAGCAAGAGGAGGAGGTGATGTGATGTAGCATAAAAGCAACAAATCTGCATTATTCCATACAAATTTTGAAGAGGCCCCTGATGGTTGGGCAGAAGGGGTCAAACAAACACAGGACTTTCACTCAGGAGAGCACTGTTCACGTCTCAAATATAACGTTGACTTCTTTTAATAACAGTGAAGCATGGAATACTGTATGGAACATTTTGTATGTGATGTCACATGACATACATTACATTACGTTATGTTAGTGACAGAAGTGGGTATTAAATGCCAAACCATGATGTATTCTCTAAACTGAGTAATTTTAGTTGCCTAAACCTAACCAGGAAGTTTTGAAGCAGAACTGAACCATTGCACGACATTGGTAAGGACATGTTTGACACTGTGAACGTTACAACAGTAATACATGTCATCTTGGGGATGGTCATAAAAGTCAATTTGGAAGTCAGTGGAAATCAACCGATCCTGTTGTTAAGCAATGAGACAGCATTGGTTCACACAGTAAATGATATAATACACCTTTGACAAAATCTGTAAATGCGTAATGTAAATTGCATGGTTAATTATCAGTTTGTATTCCCAGCATTTACTGAGAGAATTGAAAGTAAAAATCAACCTGGATCTGTTTATGTAAATGTAAAACCACTTCCAAGGACACTCAATTCTCATTTATCTACAGACAAAACTAATCAAATATCACAACAACTGCCAGATACAAACACATCCTTTTAAAGATGTTAATCAAAAGCTGTTTCAGTGTCCTCTTGTTCTCAAGTGTTTACAATCAACTAAAACAGCTGCAGTAGGACTTGTGAGAACAGTGATCTAAGTGTGCAGTTATAAATAACCTATTTGACCCGTGGTGCCCTCACATCTTGACTGGCAGATTGATTACAGCTTAAATTTGCTTTGTGCTCACTCAGTACTTTCGTCACTAATTAATTTCCGCACGCAGGCGGCTCATACAGAGTTGAAAGCCACTTAGCGGCATTTGTCAGCCATAAAAAAGGTCTGGTAATAAGCGCTTTGATATACGAGCCGACTTACTGTACTGATGGAATGAGGCCAAATTATCTGTCGTCTAAAATGAAGGTCAACCAGTCAAAAATAATGCAAAGCACAGTACATAATGTACTGCCAACTGCAAAAGCCTAATGTACAGTCATAAGTTCGTTTGCACAAGTACAAATTTGAGGTACTTGCACTTTACGTGTTTCCAGTTTAGAAAATTTCCTATGATTATTTGACAGCGTATCAGTAGGAGAGTACTTCGTCTCCACGTCATTTATCTGATGGCTGTTATTAGTCACCACTTTCATTTTTTTTCCTCTTCCTTCTTTTCTCCCTCTGAGTTTTTTTGTTTTTTTTTCCTCACATGACAGCAAAGCCAAACTCCCCTTTTTTTATTATGAGTATGAGTATGAGTATGTGCTCTAGGGTTACCCCCTGACTAAGAATTTTCCTAGTTGAATAAAAGTCGGCATTCAGGGCCATTAGTCGACTAGTCGCCCGCATGTTTATGATATTAATTCAATTATTAAATTATATATTTTGGGCGGGGCAACACAATGGTTGAGTTGAAGGTGTGAGAAAGAATAGTATCAGTAACATTGTTAACACTGTGCTACATTACAGAGAAATACAAAACCGTACTAATGAACCTTCATTAATATAGGCCTATATTTTATGCACGTCACACACTGAGCGAGCCGCCTGTTAATGATGCTGTCGGCAAAGCAGTAATGATTGTGCTAAGTGGCTAATGGGCATGTAGCTACGTACATGTTTCAGATGATACGTCATGTTTGTAGTCGATGAATGAGTTTACATATCACCTTGGGTTCGTCCTTCACCTTCTCAAAATGATCCCACACTTTGGATTTCTTACCCGACATGTTATTAACTACCCTGTGTAATAACAGCAGGTACCAGCCCTGGAAATTAGAGGCCGTACACATGCCTGGTCTTTAACCGCCTGTAAAAACCGCAAAGCTGGGCACTGGGTGCTACTCGTGTGCCTTTTTTGTGGCAGCTTTCAAGAACTGCGCCTGAGGTGCTAAGCAACCTATCTAACCATCGTATAGCCTATTTACCTAAAATCCTGAGTGCAGAGCTGATCTTCTTCCAGGCGCTGTTTATAAGTGTGCAGGCCTGTTGTCTGTGGGACAGATGTAAAGATCTACTGAAATTATCAACTTTTCCATATTCATCAGACTGAATATTTACAGTAGGGAAAGATATCTGTCGGCTGTGATTGGTTTGTAACGTGACCGCTGAGCGTGGCCTCTTCCTGTGTCTGTCCTTTCAAATTTGATTCCCACAAGGTCCAGTCATACAGGTTTTGATTTATTTTGACAAGGCGCAGCTCCTAATAGAGCTTTAGGGGTCTATTAGACAGGAGGGGGGCAGCTCTAGTGTGCTCACCGTTTTTCTCTGATAACTTGATGTGCGTTTACCTTATTTCTGATTTAGATGTTTCAGAGGTTTTTACCATGAGCTGAATTATCAGCACAGTTCTCTTCCTCTCCAAACAAACACATCTGGTGATCTAAACTGGTAAAAACACTGAATAAGGCAGCTTCACATTAAAAAAATCTGTGTTTTTCCAACACTGTTGTCGTAAACATGAAAACCAAATGGCTCTGTCTAGAGCCAGTGTGTAGAAACATGGTGATGTAACATGGGGATCTCATAGACAAAGACCCGCTCCCTGTGAGGATATAAATGTCTCACTCTGAGGTAACAACCCAGACAATTTTAATTTTAGGTGATTATACACTAAAGAAAACATAATCATTATATTACATTCCTTTTCTGCCAATATATCCCCCTAAAAAACTGTTCCTTTAGGAAAATGTAGACCTGAGTAAATAAATGTTTTTAAATTATGATATCACTAAATTAACTTCTTAACTCATTTCATAATCAGCCAACTGGAAGGCAGCCTAAACTGACTCGAATTTTCATCAGTGCTCTCTATGCCGATTTAGTTACTTGAAAGTTTAAGCCACTTTTTCAGACAGACATAAGCCAAATAGGACTCGTGATATAACAGTATACTGTACTGTATGTACTGTAGTGTAGATCTCTAAGGTGACATTATGTCATCACTGTTTTACAGCCAGTTCCTGATTTTGGCAGATCAAGAACAACAAACACACAAAAAATCCAAAGACACTTGGCACCTAAACACACCATCACACGTACAAACTGACTGTCTCTGCTGTTGACTCTGACCCTGTCCATCTGTCTCCCTATGACCGTGGGTCTTTCTTCAACTTTGTGATGCTCTCTCTTTCTGTGAGTATGTCTTCCAAAATGGAGTGTGCGTCTCAGTCCGAATGTGTGTCAGCCGGTGCAAAAGTTAATGCGAGGAACGTGTGTCTCAGTGTTTCTTAAAGGCTTTGAATACGAGTATCAACACACACTGTTTGCATGTGCCGTTTGTCTATGTCTGAGTATCTGTGGTTTTGTGTTTTTTCTCCACCTCCATCTTCAGTGTTTCGGAGTGTGATGAAAGATAAATGAACTGTTGATGACAGTCTAATGGTGTGGTTGATGCTTCATTCTTCCTCTTTCCTGAGGGAAAGGTATTGTTCTCTGGAGGAGCGACATTAATCTTCAATCTTGCTTGTCATTTTCTCCTTTTTCATGCTGTCTTTTTTTACTCTCTCTTTTCAAACTGCTATTTCACCCTGGATACCTACAGTTTTTCTTCATTAGATGGTTTACAGAATCTATTGACAAAATCTCTGAACAACAACTTCACTGATACTGGATTTTTAAAGCCGATAACAACGTAGACAATTGAGAGTTCTAAAAAAAAAAAGCTCCAATTACGGCCAATAATCATGTGTTACATTGACAAAACTTGAGGAATTAAGACGAATACATACGTGACATAATTATCAAGTGGGGAATTAAAAACTGCGTCACATCATCTGGCCGCAGATCAAAGAAACACTGACAGCTCAGAGCTAACAAACACCTGCCTCTCGTTCTGTCTGTCAAATTAAGTTGTAAAAACATCAAACAAAGCCAAGAAAATGTCTATATAATGACAACAAGAAAACGGTATAACATTTATTTCATCCACGCAAACAACAAGCTTGAGGAGCTGACTTTTCATGTCCCTCTGCTAGGGTCCACAGCGGTTCAGGCATTAGGAACAACGTCTCAGATGGACCACAAGAGGGCGCAGCACACTTCCTGACATAAAAATCGTCCGATAATATCAAACAAGAGCATGTATCAGCCGGGCGCTCAGTGGTTCTGTAGTCATTTTGGTTTTTCAAAAACATTTTTACTGCAGACACTTTGACTTGTCACAGCAGGAAGATATGAGAGTTCTGAGAGGCAAATGAGAAAAAAAAATTTTGGTGATCCCTTGTCCAAGTCTGATTATTTTCTCTCCTGTGTTTATGACTTAAGAACAAATGAGAAAAAAAAGGGTATGCCAGGTTAATCTTTCTACGTTACTTTAAAACACTTAAGCTGCAAAACAGGTGGGAAAAAAAGTTTTGTCGGGATCAGTTTGTTGTTGTGATACTAATTTTGGCCACGAGGGGCTGAAGTGCACCACTACCGATGTTCTAAAAAGGACTGATAGCATTCATGTTTTCTTCCAGGTGAGTATAAATTTCTCCATGCACTCTAAACACAAGGTACATATTAGGGGTGGGCGATAAATATCAATTATACCCGATGTATATACTGGATTTTCTATGTGGAATATATAACATGACTATATTGCACATGTAGTATAAATTGTGACATCGTCTCTTCCTCTCACAGACACACAAAGATAAAAAAAAAATGTCACACCCACTCTCCCACCCATCCAGATCACTCTCTCCAGAGCAATAGTGTAAGCAGGAGTAATGTGTTTCTGTATCTGCAGGGCTCCAGACCGCCACTATTTATTTGAATTTTGTGACCATGGAACACCAGTGCAACTTGCAAATATTATTTATATATGAAATAAAGAGCTGTTGGCTCAAGTGTAATGGTGGCTCAGTAACGGCATAACTCTCTGCTCTGTAACTGCTAATATCTGTCGACAGGAAGCTTTGACAGATGTCAGCAGTTAGCTAACATCTGTCGACCGGAGGCTTCAAGTTCATCGAACGGATTTCTGAAGTGTAAAGCAAAGACATCAACACTTCTGGCCCAAGATGAGTGAAGTGCTTCAGAATGAAAGCACCAGTGGATCCACTTTGACTTATTCATTATAACACTTTCTTATCTAACTTGATTATATAATCTGCATAAACGTTCAATTAGCTCTAGACACAGTCTGATACAATTTAAAACAGTGCATCGTCTACACTACTCCAAAGACAGACTGCATAAGATTTTCCCTGATGTTTCCCCCTCTGTAGTAGATGTAAAGAGGCAGACGGGACATTAACACATTTGGATGTGGTGGAAATTGTTTACTCATTGGAAGACTGTGTTTAAATCTTTCTCTAATGCTTTTGAGAGGAACTGGCAACCTAACCCACCAGTTGCTGTCCTAGGTGCCACCAGTGTGTACCTTTGTGCGACAAGCATGAAACTCAGGCCCTTTCATCTGGTATGGTTGTGGGAAGGAAACTTTTCTACTTGTGAAGTCAGACTGTGCACCAACGTATGATAAATGATGAATGTATTGCATTAAGAAAGGTTAAGGTTCTCTAATAAGAAAAAGATTCAGATATTTGTCCAAATTTGGAGCCCTGTACTCGAGTATCTCAAGGGTAGTGAATTGTAATGGTCTAACTGAGTAGCAGTATAGCCTCTATCGCTGTGTGTATGTATTTTATTTCATTAGTAATGTTGAAGTCCTAGGATTTGTACTGTAAAGATATTTGTGGGTGAGTTATTACAATGATGTATTGAGCATTTTTTATATTGAATATCCTAAAATAGGGGTTTAAAAAACTGTGTATCGTTATATAGCCTAAAAGTATTGTGATAAAAATAAAGGGCATATCCCCCAGCCCTTGTGTATATATATGTTGTGTCAACAAGTGTTGTAACAATACTGTCATGTCTTCTTTTAATGTACGTTGGGTTGAGTGTTTGACAGATGATTCTTTTCACCTGTTCTTAAGTCATAATCACAGGAGAGAAAAGCATTTAGATCAGACTTAGAAAATGGAGCTCCATTTTTCCCCCTTACTTGCCTTTCCGTACAAAAGCAAAGGCATAATTAATAAAGTTAACAATCACCCCACTCCATGTAAGTATAAGCCAGGTCAGTGAGCTTTGACAATGTTATCAGTTACACCTGTTTTCTTGCTGTGACAAATGAAAAACTCTGCTGTTAATAAGTTGTCTCCTCTCCTCATGCTAATCATTGTTGGTTCTATTAGATGTAGGAGTTTGACACCACAGTAATAAATCCCCCTCAAGGTGTTAGTTTACTTGAATGACAAGCTATTATGCTAATGAGTGCATCTGCCTCATCATCATTTAGAAGTCTTTAGAGCAGATGTGGAGTCGTGTCGGTCACCCGAAAATACCCACTGACCCTTTCTTCTAATATGCTTTATCACACTGTAATTCTAATTAATTTGTATGGATTCTGATAGTGATTCAATTATATTTGAGTATTTTGAGTGATGTAACTCATCAAAATACTATTCAGTCAATCATTTATTTTAAATATTAACACAGTGTGTAATATGCATTATGATAACATGTCAAAAAGGCACGATTCCATGGTATGCAACACCTTCCCTTCTTAGAATAGCTGCCCTCTGATCCCACTTTGGTTTTCGCAGCTCTCCTTGTTAGCTGATGCCAGACATCCTGCTGCCACACTCACTATCACTCACTCTTTTTTCTCCGTCAGCCAGCTGTCTCTTCTTTTTTCTGTTCCATCTGTCATTTTCTTATGTCACCACCATTATTAACAACTCCATCCCGTTTCCCTCTCCTACGCACTCACCTCTCTCCACTTCCTGGACACGACCTTCCTTCACTCCCAGATTTTCTCTCTCTGTGTCACCTTTCTTGCCTCCCACCCAGCACTTCTGCCCACACCCTATTATCTCGAGTCTTTCTGCTCACCGGTGTGTTATATTTTCTTCTAGGTGGAGACCTGCAGACCTCCTGTAATACCTTGGATGAAGGAGGCCTTGATGACAGTATGGACTGGGAGGAGGAGAGGGAGATGGAGAGGCTGGCCTGTGAAGCAGACGACTTTGTACCTCCCAAGATCATGGTAAGCAGTCAGTAAAGTAGGCAGATTTACAAGGGAACAAATTCAAAAAGAATGGTCGAGATATCTTGACTTTTAGTTTGAGTGTAAGCACAGCTCAAGTCCCCAAAACACTGTATCCTACACTTCCCACAGTGCAACTCACCAGTCGGGCTGTTCCAAATACCATTTCAGTCAGGACCAGAAAACTTTATTTCCATTAGCAGTATTATGTGTGGCGGTATGGTTCTGTTCTGGGGCCTCTCTGCCTTTCCGAGGCCTACAAAGAAAGCCTAAGGCAGAGAAAGCACACTTCTCTGCCCTTCCAGGTGCCTACATGGAAAGCCTTAAGCCACAGAGTGCACCCCTCCAGGCTCTTCTGCGTGTCTACAAGAAAAGCCTAAAGGCAAAGACAGCACAACTCTCTGCCCTTCCATATGCAAGTGAGGAAAGCCTGAGGCAGAGAAAGCACACCTCTCTGCCCTTCCATGCGCCTACATGGAAAGCCTAAGGCAGGGAGAGCAGCAGCAAAGACCCCTCCAGGAACAGAACAGAGCAGCATCAATGACAAACAGAAATGACATTGATAAGTCAGACACAGCATGAAAAGGAGGAGCTGGGGTGGAGGTAGGTTGCAAAGCAGCTTGCAGAGGAAGCAGCAACAGTAGGCAGGCCAGAGCAGTTTAAATAGGGCTCTGAATGAGAGTCAGCAATTGGTTGCATAGAAAGGAATCATGTGATCTATCAGCTGACTCCCTTCCATCAATCAGCTGCTCCATCAGTTGATTGGGCTGTTGATCGGTTTGAGATCAGCTGATGTAGCTTGACATCATGTCCTGCCTGAACAGCACACGCAATGCTCAATTTTTGGGGCTTCAAAGCTTCAGTGATAATTACTCACAACCATTCAAAGCTTCAGGACCCGGGGTGGGCGGATCATATTGATATACGCTAATAAACCACCCGAACTCCACACAACTTTAGTAGGACGTAGCGCTCTCAGTAAGTCATTAATAACTCTGACAGCAGCAAAGCAAGCACTTCACTACAGTTGCCAGCTGCGGATTACTGTCTGCATATCGTCTCATCTGTTCCTCGTAAGACATCCAATTAATTAGCTTGAGGCAGGGGTCAATGACTGTGTTGAGGACACTGGTCTCATCCATATCTGACACTTGCAACCTCATTTCAGTTTCCTTCACCAGTTAATATGTGAAAAAACAAAACAAAAAAACAAGGCATCTGAATACGGATTTAGACGTTGATTTCCATGGCAACAATTGATTTAATGTTAATTGCTGCATCCAAAATCACATACTATGCACTACATACCCTATATGTGCATTACCATTCAACATACTTTTGTGTGAATAAATAGTAGTATTTATCTTTGCGGAGTGCGATCCACTGAGCTATAATTACATCCCTTCCTGAGAGCCTCCTTACCGCACGGAGACACATCACCATGATAACCAGTGCCAACCTCAGCTCCACTGGCAACCTAGGAAAGTGAAATATAACACTTGCGCTTAATACCTACTTTTAAACTGAAGGGTTATTGATGTTAGAGAGTTGCCATGGTCGCTGTCTATCATTGTCTTTTGTGAATGTTCTTATCGACTGCATTGCACTGTAGGATATCTATACCTGCGTAGTGTCTAGTGTTTGCATACTATATTATTTCACTGCAAACAGTATGCAGTTAACATACTATTGGTTTCTTACCAAGTCTTCAGACACACTCAAAAATCTCACTGTTTTGTGTTTTAGCGTACTAAATAGCATGTTATTATGGAACTTCGTACCGAGCCAATGTCTTTCAACCTCCACACCCACCAAATTGTATTTAGAGTATCAGTACTTGATACTTTTAAGGTATCAACCAAAATAACCCCCCCGATACCAAGTAGTATGGAAACTTTTCCAGTCAAACGGCACCTGCATTTGATCCTCTTTGTACCCAGATCTAGACAAAAATAACCATTTGTAAGGTTTTGCTGGCAGCCAATCACCACAAGTGACCTTTAATATAATGCAATGTGTGATTGGCCCACAACCGCAGCAGCTGCAGCCCATAAAGTCTGTGGGGTGGTGGAGTTGAGTGCATTGTATTCAATGGAGTTGGCAGTTCACTGTGCTGAGATGCCACCAAACTTTCCAAAGCATAGATATGCTAAACAGCTGTGTAGGATTTTGCGCAACTGAATGCTGTCGTACTGCTGTTGTTTATTGGATGAAGTAGAAAAAGGGGAATCTAATGAAGTACTCTATTTCGATCAGTATAGCTTTAAGGGTACTGGCACTGGTATTTTTATTTTCTAAATGATACCCAGTTCTATTTGTAATGCAGGCTTTCTGCTAATGACTGTAGTCTTCAAACCTAAGCAGGAGTTTGGAGACTTTAGAAAGTCACCACAGATATACAACTGTTGTCACAGGCTGAATACTGCTCCCTATAATGAGCGAACTGAACTTGTGAAATTGGTGTTGTATCCCTTGAAAAATGTTAGCTCTGGGGTTGTTGTAGCTATAAATGATCCAGAGTAAATGAGGCTCAATAAAAATTGTGGTTTTAGGAAATGGTTACTTTAGGATTACACACCGATGGCAGATCTAGGTTAAAATTATCTTATTTTGGGGTACATTTATATGCAGGTGCAGTATCTTAAATGCACCTAATGTATTCTCTACCATCTCACTTTGAATATTATTATATAGAGCTGTACATTCCCTGCAGGCATCAGAGTGTAATGGAGTTTGCTCTTTTCCCCTCTCCTCTCATTTCCTCTGACCATCTCTTCCATCTCCCCCCACTTTGCTCCATTTCTCCATCCTCCATCTTTCCTCTCCTTCTTCTGTTTCACCTTTAGCTGATTTCTTCTAAGGTTCCGAAGGCAGAGTATGTTCCCACTATAATCCGCAGGGATGACCCTTCCATCATCCCCATCCTCTATGTGAGTCAAACACTCGGACATTGACATGTGTGCATTACAATACATGGATATACCAAGCATATGAGATGTTTCTTTAAAAGGTGTTCTGTGATAAAGGCAGATAGCAGTGTAAATAGAGCATTGCAGTTTTAAATGACTATGTTGTATGTGAACGTCTTTTCCCTAGGACCATGAACATGCAACTTTTGATGATATTTTGGGTGAGTAAACATCGCTGTTTGTGTTAGTATCTGCTTTTTTCACACATTTTGTACCCAGCTGGCCAGCAATGTTGATTTTTGGTTGAATTTAGGTTGTGACGTTGGGTGGCCAAAATTCAATGCCAGAACAACATGTAATGCCAACATTGATTTAATGTAGAATGCTGACGACCGATGACGTTGATATTTTTTCAGTGTTGTTACCCAACAAAATCCAGCCTCCTCCAAATGTCTTAGGCCGATGTCATCCTGTGTAGAGTAACAACATTTAGTTGTAAGGTATAGAGAACAAAACCCAATGTCTGCAAAACGTCATGTCAATGTCCACCCAAGGTGAAACTGTATTGTCATCAGACATTTAAAATATCTTCAACCTGACTGTCATGTCAACCAAAATTTAACATCTGTCCAACATAAGAGTCTGACATCTTTCTAACATCATATTGACACCAGGTGCCAGCTGGGTAGTTACCGTAAAACTTCAATAAATAGCCTTGGCTATTATTTGCCTAAATCACTGAAATCAACAGGCCTATATTTGAAACATATGTCTATATGCGACAGGTCTTTAATCCTTTCACACAAAACTGTTGCTCAGCAAAGACCAGGAAATACAATTAAATTGTTTATTTAAATCAGTATAAATATGACTTGTGTAAGAATTAGGCTTCAGATATCATCAGAGAGCATCAGATTGAGAGTTCAGCACTCAAGGATATTCACAATTCTCACAACTCACAATTAATTTTTATGAAAAACCCATTTGATTCTTTTGATCTGACGACCCTTACGGACCAAAGGAATATGAATAACTTACAGGGTCATCAACAAATGGACCCATAAGTTGAGGTAGCGAACAACCCGGTTTTATACATCCAAAGAACATCTATTAGAAAAACGAACGGCTTGGCAACCAGACCAGGGCTCTAATTGAGACAGGCATTTATTAGTCAAAATGTGTAGCCACACGCGGCTATTACCCTCCTGAAACCCTGCATCCCTCATGAGGACATCACATTTTGGGTTTACTTGACCTTATACTTTATTCTACTTAACTTCGACCTGTTGTCCTCGTTCATGACACTTTTTTGTGCCATCTAGTGGTAGTGAGTACAATACACTAATCCATGTAAAAACAAGATGGCTGCCATCTCTGCCAAGTCAGTCTGCAGTCGATCCCGACACAAAAGGACAAGGTCCAAAATCTGATCGCATTTTATGGTTGAAACTTTTATGATTAATCATTTTGTTGTTTGATATGGCAACAAATTTGACCAGTTTTAGCAACAGTAACAAGCTAAGACACTGTTAATTAGGAAGTACTTGTTTGAAGACATTGGGACTTTATCATTGTTGACAGTGTTTCGTTTTTTATATTTATAGGGTCCCAAATCGCTAGGAGAAATTAAAAATGCATACCAAACAAAAGCTCTCAGGAGGTTATATTTGATTAAAATTGAATTCCTTTTAATTGACGTGAATAAAATACTCTTCAAAGAAGAATATTCCAAAAATATGTAAGAAAAGAAGATAAAAACATAAAACATAAAACATGAACATGATAATTGCAAATGGTTTTGAGGCAAGAGGTAATATGTAACACTAGCGGCCAACTAACTAAAGTTATCTCATAAGGATAAAAATTAGTTGAACAAGTATTACAAAATTACTGTAAAATATAGAGCCACAGATAATTTATATACAGATGGACAAATTTATATGACATCCTATCTAGAATATCAGTCACCTTTAGTCTTGAGCCTGGACTGTGCCTCAGTTTTTCTGAGGACTGGAGTCTGAACTCTGGTTCAAACCACAAGGGGTAAAGGTCAGAAAAATAGCTCCAGGCTAAATCTTACCGCAATCAAGTCTCTTAAAAAAAAGATTAGCCGTAGCTCAACAGCTCTGCTCATCTGCAGCCAGTTAGAATCCTGCATAATTACTTAAATACTATTTTTAAAATTGGTTTCTGCATTCAGAAAATGATCCTCTTGCTCATCAGAGAAGCGCTTGCTGTAAACGGTCCCTAGGGCCTCCCAAGATGATAATGAACTCTGCATTGAATAAAGCTCTCGCAGTTAGTGAGAGGACGTCAATGAATAATTCACACGTATAGATTTCAGGTTTCCATTTTACCGTCGTTCATTGACCTGTTTTATTTTGCTGTGACATTTCCTGCTGCTTTAAGTACACACAGTTGAATCCAATTTAAACGACGTCTTCCATTAGTTTCTCCGCTGTCTATTATTACACCTGTACTTGAACTCACCCCCTAGAGATTTCCTTTGTGTTCACCGTTCACAATTCTCCCTCTCTCGCTACATTGTTACGTGTCTCTTTTCGTATTCTTTTCGCTCTCGGTCTCTGTCGTTCACATCAATCCAACCCTTTTTTCCCTCTCTCACAGAGGAAATAGAGAAGAAGCTCACAGCTTACAGGAGAGGAAGCAAGTTCTGGAGGATGCTCATCTTTTGTCAGGTGAGGAATAAGGAGACAGAATACATGTAATACTGTATTTCCTGTATTATTTGGGATATACATAAAGGGGTTGTGTATACATGCACTGCATATGAAATTCCCTGAGTAACCAGCGAGAGTGTTTTAAGTACCTTCCTTTGGGATCTAATCACTCGAGATCTTAATTAAAGAGAAGCAAATTAGCAGGAGTGATGGTAGTAATGTGTTTAACTCCTCTGTGCTTTACTTAGGGAGGCCCCGGTCATCTGTATTTACTGAAGAATAAAGTGGCAACTTTTGCTAAGGTGGAAAAGGAGGAGGACATGAGCCAGTAAGTCATCACTGCTACCACCTCTGTCTGACGAATATAAGTTCATGTCTCCTGTGGCCTGCTTTTATCAAATATCATTAACAATTCACATGTCCCATGTCTTATAAAGCATCAGCATGTGATGGTGCCTCACAAGACATGAACATGACTGAGAGCCATTAGCTAGCTGTGAAAAGAGAAGTACTGGGGAAGTATTTCTTCAATAAGATGCCTTTGCTGCACTTTCATTGAGGCTTTCAGTCCACCAATAATCAGGAAAAGAATCCCTCTTCACATCACGTCAATGCTCATTACTCTATTTTTAGAATATAAATACTAATTCAGTCAGGAACACTTTAGTCAATGAAAACTTTATTTCCATTTGCAGTATTATATTTGGGGGTATGGCTCTATTCTGGGGCCTCTCTGCCTTTCCTCGTGCGTATGCAGAAAGCCTCTTCCATGTGCCCATGTGGAAAGCCTTAAGGCAGAGAGAGCACACCTCTCTGACCTTCCATGTGCAAACAAGGAGAGCCTGAGGCAGCGAGAGCAAACCTCCCTGCCTTTCCATGCGCGTACATTGAAAGCCTAAGGCTGGGAGAGCAGCAGCAAAGACCCCCCAGTAACAGAACAGAGCAGCATTAATGACAAACAGAAATGACATTGATAAGTCAGACACAACATGAAAAGGAGGAGCTGGGGTGGAGGTGGGTTGCAAAGCAGCTTGCAGAGCAGTTTAAATAGGGCACCGTGAATGAGATTTGCTAATTGGTTGCATAGAAAGGAATCACGAGATCTATCAGCTGACTGCCTTCCATCAATCAGCTGCTCCATCAGTTGATTGGACTGTTTGAGATCAGCTGATGTAGCTGGGATGTGAGTTGATCTTGACATTGTGCCCTGCCTGAACTAACACTATGCTCAATTTCTGTGGGTGCTCTCTGACTTGATTTTGATCAAAGATGTTCAACTGAGACAATTCAACACTCGCTCTATATTTGTTTGTCATTCATGCGCACATAGGACACCTTTAAAATGGTTATGTTTACTTGTTTCAGAGATATAAATACACAAGGCTTACCTCCTGTTTTATAAGTATATTCTTAGTA
Organism: Cephalopholis sonnerati; assembly: GCA_019142605.1. Taxonomy (NCBI): domain Eukaryota; kingdom Metazoa; phylum Chordata; class Actinopteri; order Perciformes; family Serranidae; genus Cephalopholis; species Cephalopholis sonnerati. The sequence goes on from JAGQAX010000019.1 coordinate 21,617,466, forward strand.
CAGTTGCTTCAGTGCAAAAGCAGTTAACCAATAAAGCGTGACAAGTGCTTGACGCCAGCTTATCCTTTTTAAAAGTTACATTTTCTGTATTTAATTTCACGGGAACTGAACATTCAGAGGGAAAACATCCATCCTGTGTAACTGTAGCCTTTGTCTTTGCTCAGATTCTGGAGGAGGCTTAGTCGCTTCATGAGTAAAATCAACCCAGAACCCAACCTCATCCACATAATGGGATGCTACGTCCTGGGCAACCCCAATGGAGAGAAGGTACAATGCAAGCACACACACATACTCACACATAGGAACAACTCAAATGATGAAAAGCTAATCTTTAACACCACTAAAGTTTCATGCCAGAGTACATATTAAAAATGTGCATATTTAATTCAGAAGAGAAAAGATGCCAACATTTGGTGTCACTCAAGCACACAGTATTTCACAGAAGGTATGATTATCTTGGGATTAATGTGTCAGCTGTTGCCTGCTTTTGCTCCAGTGTTCAGGTTACAAACGTTATTATGTAGCGGATACACTGAAACTCTGTTTTAACAACACTGTGGTTAACTAGGGCTGGCAATATGTCCTGAAAATCATATCATTTTACTTTACCAAAATCCAAAACCACATCAGTCCCCGTACATTAATATACCGAGCAATGCAAGAATGGAATTCACTTCCAAATCATATTACACAACAACATAATATATATATTTTTTTTTAAATTGCTAAAAGAGTATTACTTGAAAAGGAACTTTTCTAATTAATAGTGTTCTTTGGTGTGTAAATGTTTCATGAGCGATGATATTTATCTGTTAGATTATGATGGATTCAGTCGAAGTCGATTCATTTAGTTTCTTTTTGTGTGTGTGTTATGTAAACTATGTCACTATGCAACGTATTCGTGGTTTGTAGAAATGTATAATGCTGACATTTCCCTGGTGACTGGGCTGCGGTATCGGGACTGAAAAAGTCAGATCGGTGCATCCTCAATGGAAGCCACGAGAACGATGAATGCTCAGCTTTGGCTGCTTGTGTTTTCGCTGAGGAAGTTGAAGACAGGCCCGTTAATCTTGTCCTTTTCAGTAACGCACACACAGCACACACAGCTCCACTGCAAACTTTCTTCACTGTAACCACAGTGCATGAAAGAACGTACTCTAAACTCCATTACTTTAGCTATCGATGATTGCACGACAGTAATGACATTTAATAAACCGTCCCTAAGTTGCTCCGGAGCACAATTACTGCGGAGTATACAGGCAGATAATGTACAACGGGTGCTGAGTGTTGAAATCTGATGCAGAACTATGAATCAATTCCTATGCTGGTAGTACCAGCGCACGCCGTGATTCACCCGCACGCCAATTCATTCATAACAAGGTCTCTGTTGATTTAAATGCTCAAAACCTAATATTTATGTGCCACACAAGCTGAGTCAATAACTCAAGATGCCCAAGATAAATAGATGTATTGTTCGCTGTCTCTTATTATTAAAGTGAACACTTCTTCTTGCTCCCTCCTGCCCAATTCTCTCTTTGTCCTCCTCGCTCATTTCTCTGTTTGTTGCCGTCTGCTTTCATATTTATGCTCACTGAGTCTGTTAGTCTGATAATCACCATATTATCCTCCTGGCTGTCTCAGTCTCTCCCTCTCTCTCCCTCTCATCCTCCACATGTGTGACTATTATCTCACTCTCGTGTGATGTTACTGGATACAGCTGAAGAGCACACGCTGAGTGATGCTGCACCTCTCTCTACCTGACATGAAACAAACAATAAGACACATAACCACATACACACACAAAAAAAAAAAAATCAAAGCACACTCGCACACAAACAAGTTCGCCGACACACTCGCGCACACACACGCAGATGCACAACATAGCCAGCGGTGTTTGTCTGACCTAACTGTCTGTTCCAGTCACGTCTGCCAAAATGCTTTGTTATATAAAGTGGATCTCTCTGGGGTTGATGGACAGTCTGGCAGTCTGCAGAACAGACTGCACATCAGTGATATCTCCACCCCTACAGACAAACACAGACACAGTTGTTTCAACAAAGCTCGAATCCAAAACAACAAAAATGGTGTGCCTCTCTTTTTTCAAGGCTCAGTCCCAAGATCCCAAAGTGATATTTTCACACTGGTGACTCGTCGACTGTAGGCTTCACTTAGAAAATACAATTAATGAGATCTTGCTTGTGTACACTTTTTAGGATGTAGAATTTGACCAGCTATGACCTTTTTATGAATGCTTTTCATCAAACCTATTCTCCATGGCAAATACACTACATGGCCAAAAGTATTTGGACACTTGAACAGCACTCTCAGTATAGTATATGCTGCCATAACAGCCTCCACTCCTCTTGAAAGTCTTTCGAAGAGATTTTGGAACCTGACTGCGCGGCTTTGCTGACGTTCAGCCACAGGAGCATTAGTGAGGTCTGCCACTGATGTAAATAATCAGGCCTGGCTCGCAGTCATTGCAGTTCATCCCAGAGGGGTTTGATGTAGCTGAGGTCAGAACTCTAGATAAAAATTTCAGCTGGTTACAATCTACAATCCTCACCACTAGATGTCACTAAAACCCCCTAAATCTTACACACTGAACCTTTATATAAATAAATATTACCTAAAACATTAAGCTTGATTGCATTATGTAATCAATCTTAGCATTACAGCTGGGTCAATTTCCGGTTTTGCTGACCAGTCGGATGTATGAACTTAAATCAGTTTGAAACAACATTTGTCATTGTGACACATTCTGGAAAATTAAAAAGCATCTAAACTGGCAACCTGTGCTGATGGCACCACGGGGTTAAATCCATCGACAACATGACCAATGTAATATTATGTTTATAACCAGATGAATGGGGCCACTAGTGACAGGCTAGGACGGGGCAGTGTTGCGCACGCGGTGTTTGTTTACAGTGAAGTTCATGTGTTTTGGGGCGATGAGAGGAGACATGGCAAGAAAACTAAAACTGCACCAATATGGCAACATTTTGGATTTTAAGCCAACATGTGTCCTTAATGTCTGCAAGCAATGAGGCACTAGGACGACCTTTAGCTCTCCTGGTAGAGTATGCGCCCCATATAGGCTCCACAGTGGCCCAGGTTCAGTTTTAGCCCCCGGCCCTTTGCTACATGTCATGTAATGTCAAACCAGTTTATAATTTTTTACACCGACCCAACACTACTAGGTATATTGTGCTAGTATGGGAACAACATTGTGATCACTGGCATCTTTGAGTTAAACAGACTCTAATACACATTGTCACTGCCAAGCTTTTTAGCATTTAAGTCACTTTCACTCAAATAAGTTTGTTTTGGTCATTTACTTAATTCTTTTGAGGGCAATTGCTTGCCTCAAAATATCAACATATCCAGGTGTACAGTGTCAGGCCATGTTCAGACAGACAACATGGGACCAGTTCAGGTTGGATTCAGATGATTGCCACTGTGATAACTTTCCAGAGTTGTTAAGTTCTGGTATATTTAAACTGCCGTCCAGTATTTCGGCATCTGATAAGCCTTCACTCTAATGGATCTGCAACTCAAAGTGGACTTTCTAGATCCAGTATCATGGTACTCACTGGTGCCTGAGACAACACATCCACACAAACATTAGGGGTATCTAACCATGGAAAACACCAACAGAACAAAAATACACTGAAGTACGTGTCTGCACAATATTGACCATATAATGCATTTTCCATTTGAGGCTCCAGTGTGTAGGTTTTAGTGGCATCTAGTGGGAAATCTTGGCAATAATCCACTTTATTCATTAAACATGAAGACGGGAATCCCCTTACATTTAACACGATGTACCCTAACTTTAACCTAAACTGCCTATCTTTTAACCCAACACTTCACAGTTAGCTAAACGCTAATGTAGCATTTTCTTCAGGGTATTCCATTTCTGGACCAAGGAGCAAAGGAGGCTGATTGTGTGGGAATGGTGGGCGAATCATGTCACTGGTGAGCGGGTCACTCAGCTGCTCCAACCGCAGCTATACCTACTCAGTTTATCAAACGTGTGGGGAAACTACAGCAACCAACGCAAAAAAACCAAGAGCCAGTGTTCAATTTCTAGATTATGGACTACAGTAGAACAACATGGTTGACTCTGAAACTGTGCCCGTACGTAGATATAAATGGCTCATTTTATGGTAGGCGGCAGGGTGGAGCAGTGGTTAGTATTGTCGCCTCACTGCAGGAGGGTTTCTGGTTCAAACTCAGGGCTGGGGGTTCAAACCCTGAGTGGGGGAGCCTTTCTGTGCGGAGTTTGCATGTTCTCCCTGTGTCAGTGTGGGTTTTCTCCGGGTACTCCGTCTTCCTCCTACAGTCCAAAGACATGCAGGTTAACTGGTGACTCTAAATTGTCCGTAGGTGTGAATGTGAGTGTGAATGGTTGTCTGTCTCTATGTGTCAGCCCTGTGATAGTCTGGTGACCTGTCCAGGGTGTACCCTGCCTCTCGCTCTATGTTAGCTGAGATAGGCTCCAGCCCCCCCACCATAACTCCGAACAGGATGAGTGGATAAAATGAATGAATTTTAAGGTAACAAAAACACAAAGATTCTTCTAGAAACTTATGACAATGAGAATTAAAATATCATTTCTGCCAACAGATGCCAATAAATCTTACACACTGGATCTTTCACTGTTAATTTTTATTGTTGTTGTTTACTTTAATAAAAACATAACCTCAACTCAGAGACAGTCCATCATGAACAGAGCCCATCGCTCCAAGCCTTCCTCTGTTTGCCAAAGTTTAAATGGAGTCAGCCTGGGTCCCCGTTCAATCAATTTTTAAACAGTAACTTTAAAAGCTGCCAAATGCTGCACTCCTCCAGACAGCATAAAACAAAAAAACTTACAAACACACAACAGTAGCCGACAGGACTTAAATTAATAACATCCAGGAAGTTACTTCAAATACCAAAGCAACACGCCGAGCTAAAGCTTCCTGACTGCAGATTTGAAAGCATGCTATACATTTAAAGTGACTGAAGTGACATACTGCAGCTTCATACTCACTGGTGCATGTTCACATGCTGCATATGAATATGTGAGTCTTTGCTTGGGGGAACTTCAATCTAATATATCTTAAATTTTGGCTCATAAATATTGACACGCAGCCTGCAGTCATGATAGAGTGACTTCATCAGAGGGGTAAATTAAACCACCCCCTCTCCATTTGAGAGTAAAAACATAATGCTTAATTCATGAGTCATAAAATCACTCAGCAAATATCAAAGGGGTCTGGCTTGTTAAGCACAACAAAAGCTGATTTTGAAATGATAATGTTGTCTCTATGTTGTCTTGTTCTGGGCTTGTTTTATTCATATGAAAGTCATGTCATATAAGGACTGAAACTTTTCCTGGAGCTGCATATACATGAAAGCAAATGTGACAGAAAAGATAGGTGACAAGGCCAAATGACTTGGCTGAAAAAACTGCTCTGTGATTACTGGAAAAACCAAGTTATAACTCTGCTGTGTGAAAAGTGGAGCAGGCTGCACTTCAATCACAAAGACCACAGCACTCCGGAGATATAATAGTAGCTCTGAAGCGCAGTTTGAGGGATGCAGGAATGAAAACAAAGGCTGGGGATGGAGAACAGCAGGTGAGGAGGTCAGAGTAGCAGTGACCCAGTTTCCGTCCAGATATTTTCAAGCACGATTTCGGTTTTGTCAGCACAAAATCTGCGTCAGCCTTGGCAGCGACAGACACTGACTTCGTAAGAAGCCACACAGGACAGAGAGAAAACTATCCGACTTGCAACACATTATTTGAAATTTGTTATTTGCCTCCAGCTCTCTCTGCACCACAGACGAGCCACGCTGCCTGCGTCTCCCCAACCATCCTCTCCTCCACATCTGGCATGGAGCCATCGTCTTTTATCTTTTTTCAAAGGACTGCAAACACAAGGAATGAAAGCTGCTTTTTCTTCGCCACCTCCATTTCAACATCATAAAGTGAAAAACAAAGGCGCATTTGGCCTTTGATTTCTCTGACAGAGGGGTATCAAAATCCCCCGTGACTAAATTGGAGCAAGAAATTAGGGGGCTTCAATTTTTAATGTGCACGGCGTCGCGTCAGTGACACAAGACACTGCAGGAGAGATGACAGAAAAACCTAAAATCTCTGTACTGCTCCAATTAAACTGTCATTATGTAATTAGGGCTGCAATTAATGATTATTTTTACTATAATTTTGTTCTTTTGATTGATCAAACAATGGCTTAGTCTAAAAATCATCATCAAAACTCCAAAATGGCGTCTTAAAGGTGCTTTTTTTGGGTCCAAAACCACAAAGTTTTCCATCTATAGCGATACAATGCTGAGAAATATCTGAAAATTCTCACATTTCACAAGCTGATCCCTGCAAATGCTTCACATTTTTGGTTGATGGATGACTGTGTGTGTCATCCATTACTTTCTAATGGGCTAATCATTCAGCGCAAAATCTCAGATGTGTTATGAGAAAAGAAAAAAACACTTGCAGGACTAAAAATACAAGCTATCAGCTCGCATCTCAAATCTTTCTAATTTTCATCAAGTCCACTGATTTTAATCTCCTTTCTCTTAATTTCCTGAACATGAGGAAAAATGACTATAAAACCTCTGACAAGCTTGTTTCATGAAAGAGCAGCGAGGTTACATGAAGAAACGCAGGAAAAATTAGCACCTTTGTAACCTGTACGCTCACCTCATTTCCTGTCCTCTTTGTTACCTGCTGAGGAAGAATGCGTATATGTCACTTTGTCAGTAATAAGCTGGATTCATTGCCATTGTTGTGTGTGTGTCTATATTTGTGTGTTGTGGCGTCCAAAGATGCAGACGCCCCTGCTGTGAGTGTATCCAAGTGCAGTAGGATTAATTGGTATTTGCTTTCTTATCTCGGCCCAACAGCTGTTCCAGAAACTGAAGAATCTGATGAGGCCTTATTCTGTCGAGTTTGAGTCGCCGCTGGAGCTGTCTGCGCAGGGTGGGTCTGAGCAAACACACCCAAACATGCAGATCACACAGACACACACGTGCATAATGATTCATATGCGCATATACAGAGATATGAAATATTTTTCTTCACCTTTCGCTTGATTGTTTCAAAGTCTCGCGTGTTTAGTTGTTGCAGGAACGCAACAACACACAGATGAGATTAAACGAAAGGTAGAGATAAAGGTTTTATTTCTTTGTAGGGGCGTTTCCATAATGTTGTCAGACACTTATAATCAAATCTGAGCCTGTCAGTGGTCAGTAATGAGCGTCACAGCTGCAGCTCGCAGTGGCGTCACTCAATACTGGACCAATTTCAGAAAATGTTGTTCACATTAGTCACTTAAGCCCCGTTTCCACCATGCAGTACAGTGTAGTTCAGTTCAATTCTGTCTGGATTTTTTCTGTTTCCACTGTAAAAAGTTGTGGATGGTATTTTTGGTCCCCCCTCTGTTGGGGTACCTAGCACACAGATCTGGTACTAAAAGGTGGAGCTGTGAACACTGCAGTCTGTTGATTGGCCAATAGCGGACGGTCACTCTGCTCAGGGCTGAGTTGTGGCTGGTTTTGTAACCACTGTAGCAAGTCTTACACTAGTAAACTATACCTATAAAATGAAAAGATGTTTTGCCGCTTCTATGGTGGCTGTAGTCTGAGAAAAGATAACTTAATTCACTGGGCCGACTGCCAGCAACTTTTAAGGTGTAACGTTTACTTGTAATGTTACTCAATGCATGAGCTGACAACGTGAATCATTCCACATACCTTAAATTTGACTGTGACAACTTTGACCATTACTTTAGTTTTTATTGTCTCTCTTGGATGATATACACTTCTAGAAATGAGTGGGTTTAAAGATATCTATTAATTTCGGCCAGATTTTGTGGACAACATATATTTTAATCCTCACTAGAATTTTTAAAAAAAGCATCATGGAGTGTTGTTCCTGTGGGCTCTGGCCAGCTGCACTTGCCTGAGAAGGACTACATGCACAAACATTTTTAAACATCCTATCAAAAGAGACTCTCACTGCAGCCTGTTTTATTTTGTTCTGAAAATGTCGGCATGCAATCTTGTTCTCTGGACGATAAATGAGGCGTAGACATTCCCTCTATCAGGAAATACAGTGAGTGCTGAACGGAGCAGTGAGTGACAACAAGCCCACCCACATTTAAGGGTACTGTTTGCGGTGGGAACGTTTAACGGACCTAGGGTCTAGGTACTATGTCTGAAGGGTTACTTTTGGTTCCAAAGGTACCGTACTAAAAAGTGTTTGGTGGAAACAGGGCACAAAAACATGGGAAAATAGGGTCCAGATTTTAAAATACTGCCTTTAAATGTAACATAATGCTCTAGAAATGCTCTTAAACATATCTGAGAAGTTGCAAAATGTTGTTTAATGTATTTGCTAGTATCTGCTCATGGCAACAAAAGCATGATTAATAGATGTTTAGGCTCTCACAGCTGTTGGTTAAAGTTACAGAAAGATCAGTGCAGTATATTCTGCTTCCTTAATGACTCAAATGTTTCCTGTCTCATTTACCAATCAAGGCAAAGAGATGATTGAGATGTACTTCGACTTCCGCCTCTACCGACTCTGGAAGACGCGCCAGCACTCCAAACTCTTGGACTATGAGGAATTTTTGTGACGAAGAAACTCGGATATCGGGCCCAGCAGAGCCCCCCCTCCCAGTGCCACGAGGAACAACTGTTAACAACTGATCCAATGACTGAACCTTGCTCAACTATAGCGCTCGACCCGTCAACTCAATACAAACAGTCACGCCTCCTTTCATCCTGGAGAGGACTGAGACAAGAGGAGGAAAGAGGGGTGACAGGCAGGACAAGGAGGCTGAAGACAAACTAAATTACTCCGTGCCTCAGCTCCTCCTCGTTTTCAGAGACGGGATCAGAGACTAACAATAAGGGCCGAGAAAACACGCATAAAAGAAAACAAAAATGAGGAAATAGCAGAGACATCTGGACTGTTCACGTCTTAGTCATCAACTCCCTTTGCCTCTTGAGTTTGAAAGGAACGTCAAAAATTCAAATGTGTAAAAACGAAATATCATTTTAGTCACACCTTTGTTGCAAAGACGTTTTTTTGAGGCTGATGTGCTTCAGAAAAATCACTGAAACTCATTCTGCCATTATGTGGTTCTGTGTTTTGACCGGACCTCTCAGACGACCCCGGACACATACATATACATGAATAATCCATATGTCGATGTGTGTATATATCACATTAATATATTAGCATAGCTTTAGTCATGCAAATAATACTCTATATGAAAATAATGATGCATCATTTATTTTTGATGTGCATTGTTGTGCAGTTTCATATGGAAATACTTTGGAATAACTCAGGTTTTAGCCATGAAGTAATTAATCTGTTTGTCTATTCTATCAAGATATTGTAACCTTCATCGCCATCGCTTGGAATGAATGTATTATCTCTAGAAATGTATCTTCGGTTTGAGGAGTTGAGCTTCATGTTTTGGTAAAAAAATAACAAAAAAAAAGTGCTGATTTTGTGTGCGAGTGAGCGCGTGTGTTTTCCATGTCCAAAAAAAAAAAGAAAACAGGCAGATGTGTCGTGTGTATTTTCTCTTTCTGCTCTTCTGTTGAAGCAAAAGTAATTGTTTATCACCTCCACCCTCCATTTTCTCTCTTTGTGTCCCGTACGCATACACAAAGACAGTCGAGCATGATTTATGATGTCAAGAGGGATGTAACAGCCATCCAAGTGCTCCTACCACTGTAGTGTAGGAGTTGCCCTATTGATCCTTCCTGCTCTTTCGCAGAAGGTTCAGGCCACTTAGTCGGCCCCTGTCAACGGCGCCAGCTGCCCTCGCTATCTGCCAAACACCCTTGGCTTCACCTAATGGCAGCCAAACGAGCTTCCGCCACCTCTCACTTCACTGGGCTGTGATCCAGTCTGAGGACTGGAGTTCTCTGAATTAAGCAGATCTGCCAGAGGTTTAAGATGTTAACAGCCATCTGCCGCCCCTGCCAGGTGTCAGCTAGTTAAAAGGCCAGAAATACGCGCTGAGTGTGTGTCTGCGTCCGACCACCCGAGCGACCTGAGCTGTCTTACGTAGATTAAATCTAATCAAATATGGAGAGCCGACAGCTGGAAACGATGCACAAGTGCTTACACAGACACAAACAAACAAACCACTGAGGCTGGGACGAAAAGAAATTTTAAGAGTCAATAAATCAGGGGAAAATTAAAGGGGCACTCCACAGATTTTACCAATGAAAGTCAGTTTGGAATACAACACAGCCTGTGGAGCCATTTTATGATGTCCAATTTGAGGTTGGATCTCTAAAGTCTGAGAAAATAACCCTGGTGATGTCATCAGGGTTATCTCAGCTTCGGCTTTACCCTGCAATCTATCCAGTTGTGTTACGGCAAGTGTATGACTCAGGGTTCTGGGGCTCAACTAGGGACTAAAATTCTCTCACAACCCCCTGCTTATGGAAATGCAATACCACCCTAAATAATTTCAACCTTTATTTTTTTTTTTTAATTGTTTTTTATTTTTTTATTTAAAGCAGCATTCAATATGGCTGACCCAAATGCTTCAAGCTTTGAAGCTTCAATTGTTGCCATGGATATTGATGTCCAGATCAATATTTGAAAGCGTGTTTTTTTGTTTTGTTATGTTTTTCACCAGTAAACTGGTGGAAGAAATAGAAAGGAGGTGGCAAGTGTCAGACACATATGAAGGCATTAAATTGGCGGTCCGACGAAGAAAAGAAGAAAGAAAAAGAAGATCGTTATCCATAACTGGCAACTGTAGTGAAGCACTTGTTTTGCATCTAGTGATGTGGCTCGACACGTGGCTGTCCAAGTTATTAATAACTTACAAAAGCGCTACGTCCTACTGTTTATTAGCGCATATGAATATGATCCCGATCACCTGGGGTCCGGTCACGTCCTGTTTAAGCTTCGAATATTAGCAGGTAATTACCACTGAAGCTTCGGAGCTTTGCATGTAGTGATGCAGCCCTACCTGGGGCGTTCCGAGTTATTAATAAGTTACAGAAACATTACATACAGTGTCCAACTTCCGACTTCTTTTCCCATCACTCTTTCTCCCACACCTGAGTACCGCTAAAGTAGAGTTGGGTTCGGGTGATCCCGTCGCATACCCTTGAAACTTTGAATATTTGCGGGTTATCAGCTTCAAAGCCCCAAAAATGGTACTTGGGACAGCCCTAGTATTCAACAAAACTGTGACCAAATTTATTTTATGTAACATCTAAACTTGGGCAGTGACACTCCAAAAGCACAAAAAAATGTCAATACTCCAGTGTCAGTTTACCATTTGATTTCTCAAATTGACATGCACTCAAGGAAATGATTTAATTTATTGTCAGGTTTATATTTTTAATTACAAAAGTCAAGTTTTGTAATTAAAAACAAGTTACAAGTAATTCTAACAAAAGCCAAAAAGCACCATTTACGTCATCAAATAAAAAAAAAAAACAGAGATAAATAGACTAATTACATTTCTAGCTCATAGAATTTACTTAATTTACTTTAGTAAAGTTTAATTCATTAAGTTAATTGATTATATTTTTTCAAGTGTGTGGATGTCCATCAATTTATCCAAAGTACAGAGAATTTATTGACAATAATTACATAAAATTTATTAAAGTAAATCAAATTCTTATAGTCTACTTATCTCAGTTTTATTTGATTCAGTGACATTGGGGTTTGTTTTTTAAGTTTATGTTAGAGCAGCTTGACTCAATTGGATGGACATTTTCAATCTTGCCTAACTGAAATAAATAAACCTGACAACATAGACCAAATCATTTCTCTGAGTGTCTCCGCCAAAGGTTCTGACGAAGGTTTGAATGCGTCACCCTAAGAAATAAACTGAGGCTACAGTATTGAGCTTTTGTGCTTCTAAAGTGCTGCGACCTCAGTTTTTGTGTGTCCCTTTTTAACAAAATGCTCCGGCATGTCAGCCATAATTTTATGAATATGGCCGCAATCCAAGAAGATATTGCCAAGTCACGCCACGACTCGCTGCTTCACGAATCACAGCGGCGTCCCACAATGACAGGAGCCCCTGAATGTCAGCGAAACGTCGCTGTAAAGCAACACTTTGACTTCAGTACAGTCGCTGAGTGTTCGCACAAGTGAGTGGCGTGCGGGAAGTTTAAAGAGTGCATGAGGGAAAAGATTAATAGATTTCAGTGGCCCCAGCCCCGCGTAACACACACATGCATATATACAAACACACACAACACACACACAGGTAAAGATAGTCTACATCTGTATGGTAAATACTTTGCCATTTGTCATTATTTGTGTGAATGTGTTAATATTTGGAGCATTATGTGCAGGCTTTTTTTGTGTTAAAGTCAGCCAGTCTCACTGGAGTGCTCTCTATCTCTCTACTAGCAGAACTCTGGTTTTTATTTGCTTTTGCCCTCTCTCTGACATTGCAGTGCTGGCCTACAGTTTGTCTGGCACAGACAAGTGCTCTCTCAGCCTGAGTCACGCAGTACATGTTTTCACTCCAGATCTAAATTCAACACTTAGAGACAACCTGTCGTATCATGGAACCATTTTAATTCCAGCAGAAGCATTAAGCTGCCGTATTCTCAAAGATGTTGCCCTCAACAGCTGCTGGGTTTAATGGATTTTTTTTTCTTTTCTGATCTTTACACCGTGGTATAAATTTCATTTTAGAAACTGAGACACTGGTTAATTTTAAGCTAAACAGCAATGTGTTGGATTCAGTCAATTCAGTAAATGTTTTTCTTATGTCATAGAAAACAGAATAAATGTCATATCTGGTCTGTAAAGAAATAACTGGTTATTAATCTTCTGTTTGGATTTATTGGGCTGAACTAAATGTGATGTGAAGAGCACTCTGACTCAGGAGTTTGAGAGAGCTTTCTTGTTTTCCTCTTCAGCAAAAAAAAAAGACAAAAAAAGAAAAAAAAAATCACCGGAAATCTAATTAAAGATGCAAACGTGTCTATTTGTCTCTCTCAATCTGTGTTGTATTATTTGCCTTTTCATTTCATTTCAAATATTGGGAAAATAAAACAAAAAAGGAGCAAATGTGGCCTTTTGTTTAATTAAAATGTGTGTAAAACAGACTTAACGGGATAGTTTGGATCATTTGAAGTGGGGTCATAGTCATAATCGGTGCATTACATACAGTTGATGTCGTTTGGTGTGGCCCCAGTTTGGAGAAGCAGGCAGGTGTACCACCAAGGAAGCTAAGCAATGTACTGCTGTGGATGGAGGTAGCAACAAAATGTATTTAGCCACCTGAAAAAATCAATGCCAGTTTAAGTGTATTCCATATCGGCAATATTTTAAATGCTTTCCCTTGCCACAGACAACCGTTCCAACAAGGAAGCCATTCACAGCTTCAGTTCCCCATCGATGCTCTCGTCAAAGCCACCAGACTCCACTGAGAAAAACAGTAATTTTAGCTCATTGAACACAGGAGCTTCTAGTCTACTGCTGCCTCAATCAGTTAGTTTGTTTGTGTTAATGTGCGACTTCTGTGAATCCAAACGATCCCCTTTAAATGCCAAAGTCACACAACATCACAAACAAACTAACTGATTGAGGCAGAGGTAGATCAGCAGCTCCTGTATTCAGCATTGTTAAATTATTGTTTTTCTCAATGGAGTCTGGCTTTGAAGAGAGCAATATAATGGCTTCAGTTCCCAATCCCGCACACTGCTCTTGCTCAGCTTGACAATTTTTCAGTAACACTAAGGTTTTCTTCCTCCTGGACATTCATCAAGAGTGTTCAACACTGTAAGCTTATAGATCCAGAACTCGTGATCCATTTCAAAGTCTTTCTCCTCACTCACAAAGCCCTCCATAACTCGGCTCCCTCCTACCTCACTGACCTGCTCCACCACCACACTCCTCTCCGCAGCCTCCGCTCCTCTGATGCCAACCTCCTGACTCCACCACTCAGGACCAAACACTCAGAGCTGCCCCCTCCCTCTGGAACACTCTCCCCAAACACATTTGAGACTGCACTGACCTGTCCCGCTTCAAATCACTGCTCAAAACACATCTCTTCGAAACAGCTTTTAATATGTGAGTGATGTTGTGTGTATTTCAGTCCATTTTGTGATCGCTTTTAACCGATGTAAAGCATCTTTGAGTGCTTTGAAAGGCACTCTATAAATAAAATGTATTATGTTTAAACATACATCTGGGATGCCTTAATACATCCATTCCTAATGGATGAAGCCTTCAGCCAAGGAGAGGGGTCATCAGGTGGTTCACAACCATCATTTGGTGTTTCGACCCAACCACGACACCCTCCAGCTGGTGGGCCGGCAGTGGTGGCCAAGTCACTGCCCCCCTCCTCCAGGCTTCCAGCTAATATCCTCTCTCTTATGCCAGAGTCAGCAAGAGGCTCTGTCTGCCGCTTCTCCCAACTTTCTCGCAGCCGCTTTCCTCTTCTGCCCTCTTGTTCCAACGTTTGTCAAGAGATTCCACACTGACTGTGCGGGGAATCCTCGACAACCCACCTCCACAGTGAAGAGCCATGTTGTCCAGCCTTTATCCCGGCAGTCTTGGACCAGCTGCTGGTATTTAGCTTTCTTTCTTTCAGCTGCTTCATCACAGCCCTCCTCCCACGGGACTGTCAGTTCCACTAACATGGCTTTCCTCCCCTGGTTTGATAAAAAAAATTACAATATCTGGACGGAGGGTTGTGGATAGGATCTCCTCTGGGATGTGGAGTTTTCTCCCCAGGTCAGCTCTCAATTCCCATCCATGAGTGGTCTGCAGAAGGTTTGAGCCGTTTCACCCAGGGTGCTTGGTTTCTGCCCCTCCTTGACAAAGTTGATGGTGTTCAGCTGTGGCTTTGTCCTGGCTGGCTGGATGTCTGCTGTATGCCTCTTCCTCCTTTCCTGCTCCAAGATGTCACCAAGGGTTGACAGCACCTTGTCATGGCGCCACCTAAATCTCCCCTGGGTAAGTGCCACCCTGCACCCTGACAGAATGTGGGCCATGGTTCCTCTCTCCCCGCAGAGCATGCACATGGGGTCTTCTCTCTTGCCCCACCTGTGCAAATTCACTGGGGTTGGGAGCGTGTCATACGCTGCTCTCAGAAGGAATGAGATCAGAAAGGGCTCCAGCCTCCACGGTTCAGCCCATGTGATTTTCCTGTTGGAGAGCTCCCACCTTGTCCAGGAGCCTTGTGTGCCAAGTTCAATGGCTTTCTCCTCGAAACTCTGGACTTCCCCCTGGATCAGGGTTCTCTTCTCCACAAGGGTGGACTTTGACCACTGCTGGGAGCATGATGTTCCTATTCCCTGCCGACCCACACAGATGTTGCCGATGATGTCTTTCATTTTGAGGGAGCCTTCTGCCTGGCTGATCACCGAGTCAGCAGCGCACTTTCTGCCAGATCTCGTCCTTATCCCTGCTTCTTGAATAAGTTGGTCTCTAGAGTCTCAGAATGTCAAGGAAAGACTGCATTTGGCCACCTTAAATTCCTCTACAACAGAGGACAGGGGGAGCTGGAGCTGATGGATGTAAAACTTGGGGGCATTCCCAACCATCTACAGAGATGCTTGCTGAATTTCCTTTCCAGACCTTCAACAGTTGTTATCGGCACTTCATACACGTTGAGATGCCACATCAGCCTTGGTAAGAGACCATATTCATATATCCAACATTTACACTTCCCAGGCAGACCAGACCCTTCAATTTTCTTCAGCCACCCCTCCACTTGATGTTCTGTGTTGGAGATGTTGTTTTTATCTGTGAGGGTGTCGTCGTACCATTTTCCTAGGCACTTGAGTGGGTTTTCTTTGATGCTTGGAATCACTTCCCCCTGAACAAGAAGCTTGAACTTTTCAGTTGGTTTACCTTTCTGGATTACCAGACACCACGATTTCTTGGGCTTGAAGGACATTCTTGCCCAGGTTGTCATCTTGTCCAGTTCCTCCAACACCCATCTTGCTTGCACATATTAGTATAAATAGAAATTGCTTCACCCATTTCACAGGTGTGCAGAGGTGTGAGCTCAAGCTCCTTTCCCAATATGGCGAAAACATCACGTTCACTGAGGCAGGGAATAAGTAAACACAAGAGCTCCATATGGAAAAATGACAGATTAAATGATGAGATACCATGGCATGTCATGCTATAATGGATTTGGGGATCTAAAATGACCAATTTATGATACACAGAGTAAGAGTATACAATATTAAACATCTTGAGTAATTTATGAAAGCTGCAAAGCTAATGTTTTCATTCATAAAATCAGCATGTGTTTTAGTAAATAATGTTGTAAATAGACTTTATTGTGTAAGGAGCTTGAGTGTTCTAGGTGTTTCCTATGTCTTCCTTGTTCCAATATGTGACATATGGTGCACAGGTTTATGTCAGTTATTGAGAAACACGCCCATAGCTGATTAATTCCCCCACACCTGTGCACACCTGTGAAGTGGGTGGAGCTGTTTCTATTTAAGCTCAGTATTGGAAATAATGGTGTTGAACACTCTTGACGAAGATCCAGGAGGACTGAAATGTTAGTGTTACTACTAAATTGTGCGGGATTTTCTGTTCAAAGACTCAATTGATATTTTCCAGCTGCATCTGGGACAGTTGGGTGTGCTAATACCTTTCTGTCACTGTCTGACAGCAAGGCAAAGCAGTGAAAATATTCTAAATACAGGATATACTTAAACTGATATTGATTTTCTTAGGTGGCTAAAATATGTTTTGTTGCTGACCACTCCACAGCAGTGCACTGCTTCGCTTCTGTGTCGGTACTCCAGTCTGCTTCTCCAAACTGGGGGCGAGCCAAATTACATCAACTGTATGTAATACACTGACTATGGATAAGTACCTCATACAGCCCCACTTTAAAAGATCCAAACTATTCAAGGTATTTAAGCTATTTAAGAGAGATATACCTCAGTTTGCCAGGACTGCAGAGGAAAAAATGTTCAGCTATTTTCTTTTCATTTCACTGACTTTCATTTCCCCAACTATCCAAAAGGACACTGACCAAACTCAATTATCATCTCTCCTCTTCGTTACATAACTGAACAAGGCTCTGACCCCTACCCATTCAAACATTACAGTTCTTTGAAGTCATTGTAACAACCTGACAAAACCAACAGCTGCCCACATACAGGCATGTTTTCATTAGTCTGTACTACAGCCCCCATTTTAGGTTTCAGAGAACTTTGTACATCCTGATCACACTGCACACTTGCATGAATACAGTTCTTTACATGTTAACTTCTAGACAGATTTCAAAGCAGGGCTATAGAAGAAGCGTTTGTGTGTTAAGAATTCAACCTGAATTGGACTGTGGTCAATAAGAGGTCAATGCACAGGTCAAATAAAAAGCTTGGAAACCACTATTAACTCAGCTATCCTCTACAAAGCTGCTTTCTCTGCTGTAGACTGATCCATACAAAGCTGTAGCAGACTGAAGGACGCTGGATAGAGGAGGCCAGAGAAGAGGAAGTCTATCATGTAGTAAAGAGTTGGTTAACACTCTGATTTCTCTCTGTGTGTAATAAAACTTTCAGTTCAGCCTCAGTGCCAGAAATGAATCGACAGCACAGGGAGACAGAGAGAGACGCAGACAAAACAACATGTATTTTTAATTATTTTGTCTTAGGTGCAACTTAGTATGCAAAAACGCAGATACGGCAGTCCTGATACACAGAGAGAAGTTTTTAAGGGACCTTATCTCCCTGTCCCAGGAACGCCTCGATCCCTAATCTCCATGCACTTGCCTTTCACGCACCCTGCCTTGTGCACACAGCTTTTCCACCTCCGTCTCTTTTTCTTTTCTCCGCTCGCATTAGAATTAGCATCGAGTTTGATATGCAAAAGAGTTTGCAAACATCACAGACAGTTTTAATATTCAACTGCAATCCATTCAGCACAGTCCACAGTACGTCCCTGATTGTCTACTGTAGAAGCTTTAAGTCTACATATTCCCCTATGCCAGTAACAAATTTTACAAACTCTCTTTTCACCTCTCTCCTGTGCGGCAGACACAAACACGACAGAGGAAAAAAGTTGAGTGAAAATATATTATCGTGTGTAAAGACACAAGAGTAAAACTTTGTGTTAACACAGACAGCTTATGGAAGCCGAGCGGTCCCACAGTAGGAGGACTACTCAAAGAGGCTGTTATCTTAAGCTGTTCTCCTGAGCCCTCCAAGGTCAAGAAGCATCTCTGCATTGCACCTCCTGGGGCAATAAACTGCAGAGTGCATGAAGAGGCCATGCCCAGTTTAATATTTATGAATATGCTGCTAGGACACATCTGGTGCTAGGTGTGTTTTTCAGGTCATAAAATTGGACTTTGTATCTGCACTAACCAGTGTTGGAGGAAGCATTCAGATGCTTTACTTACGTCGAAGTATTTTTATCAAAGTAAAAGTAAAAATACCTTCTTGCTGTGAGGCAAAGCTCTGGATTCTGGTACTTGGTCATGAACCATGGCGGCAAGGTAGTGCAGTGGTTAGCATTGTCGCCTCACAGCAAGAGGGTTTCTGGTTCGAACCCAGGGTGGGGGAGTCCTTTTGTGCAGAGTTTGCATGTTCTCCCCGTGTCAGTGTGGGTTTTTATCTGGGTACTCCGGCTTCCTCCCACAGTCCAAAAACATACGGGCTAGGTTAACTGGTGACTCTAAATTGGCCGTAGGTGTGAATGTGTGTATGAATGGTTGTCTGCCTCTATGTGTCAGCCCTGTGATAGTCTGGTGACCTGTCCGGGGTGTACCCCGCCTCTCACCCAATGTCAGCTGGGATATACCCACGACCCCTAACGGGATAAGCAGTTACGAAAAATGAATGAATGAATGAATGAATGGTAATGAACCAGCCTCAATTGTACTTTTCCTGTAATGCTAATTAGCAAATGTTAGCATGCTAACACACCTAGCTAATATTGTGGACATGATTAACAAAATACTTATAAGCCTTTAGCTGTGCCTCATCACAGCTGCACAACGCTGCTTGCATGACCCTCAGTCTTGATAATAAAGGCAGACAAGACACTTTATGGTAGGAGTGGGTATCACCAGAGGCCCTATGATACAATATTATTACACAACATTAGTTATGAATACAATATTATTGCAGTTTTAAATGTGTTGCGATATGCTGAGAATTGTAATAAAATATGACTGCTTATCCTCTTGAGGGTCGCGGGGGGCTGGAGCCTATCCCAGCTGACATTGGGCGAGAGGCAGGGTACACCCTGGACAGGTCGCCAGACTATCACAGGGCTGACACATAGAGACAGACAACCATTCACACTCACATTCTTACCTGTGGGCAATTTAGAGTCACCTGCATGTCTTTGGACTGTGGGAGGAAACCGGAGTACCCACAGAAAACCCTGAGGGGCTCCCCCACCCTGGGTTTGAACCAGAAACCCTCTTGCTATTAGGCGACAGTGCTAACCAGTGGCAATTTATTGGGATTTATTACCTTTTATCAGCGGCAAATGATGTCAACATCAACAGTTTTATCAAATAAAATAAAGTAGTTATCCTGTTCATCTCACTTCAGTTATTGTTATTGCAGCAAAATATATCTGGTAAACTGAAAAAGCAACTGATTATATTATTCTAGCAGAGTACCAAACATTTAATTTGAGTTTTTATACTAATATTACATATAATAAAACTACTGTGACGATATGATATTCCCACACAAAGATATCTTGATACTATGCTGTATCGATTTTTTCCCCTACCCCTACTTTACAGTGCAAACTATTCAACCCTGCTGTATTACCAGGCTACTGGGTAAAAAAAGATGCTATCCTCTTTTTGTTTTGGTTGCGCAATGATGACGCACTCCCTTTGTGCCATAGATTGAGCCTTCATTTCCTAGGCGATCATTCCCAGTGGCAGAGAGAATTGCATACTGAAAGCGAGGCTTATAGGGAACCAATCTAAATGCTGATGGTGTCATTATTCTACAGCCATTATGATGTGCACTCAGAATTTACTTCATAATGATAAAGCAAAAAGACGTGTCTATTTTCATTTTAAAGATAAAATAAAAAGGTAGGTCATCATATCTCATCTCTGAATCAAAGTCATGCAGGCAAAAATTGTAAATAAGCAGTTTGAGACTAAATAAAAAGTGCATTTACTGAAGCGCTGTTCTCATTCAAAGGGGCCATAAACAGCACTTCATTGTTTCTCATCCTCTCCATAAAGCAGACGATCGACTAGAGATGTTACAGCGTTTGGGGCAATCAGGACTCCTGGCGGGGGGTTGCTGAGAAGCACATAGAGGAAAAAGGTGTATTTTATAGCTGAGGATTCACATAATACAGCTATTTTGTACCTAGGCTCTGACCTTGTCTGATAAGCACACATTAGGCTCAGCACAGAGGAGACTGGAGAGATGCAGAGTCTGACACCAGCTTTCATGCAAACTCTATCGATAAGGATGATGAGGCTGAGTACAGAGTTGTGGCCAGTGACTTTGTCACATGGTGTGAGCAGAACCATCTACAGCTTAAAGGAGAAGTCCAGTATTTTGCACTTTGAGCCCCATTCCTGGTTGTTTATGATGAAACAGAGTGGTTAAGACCAAAATCTTGACGATTGCTCCTCCTCTGACAATTTGAGAGAATTTGTCTTTCCCCTGCCTGGCTTAACAATGCTGTCTATGGCCATGTGTAAATCTGTCTTAAAACCACCTTAAACGTTCATTTTCAAAGCCATGAAACTCACCCAGTGGTCAGTGGTGTTCCTTGATGTTCCCACATAAAAATCGTAGCAAACTGTGGTTTCCATCCGTGTTTTCGCTATTCATCTCGATTGTGAAACTATTTTTTCAGCTGCCTCACACCCGTGTGTAAACTTCCCATTGATCGTTCATTTGACCCTGAAGCGTTATACACTCCAGCCCACTTGATGGCGATAATGCTCCTTTACGTGGATGTCACCAACCGGCAGGAAACCACTGCAGTGTAATGGGACACAGGAAGAAGCAGAAGAAGAAGGCTGGCGTTGTGTTCAAAGGCATCATACTGCGAAGGTTGTTTACAAATGAGTAATAATGGGCAAGTTTTGTGCGGTCAGCGACTGCGGGAGTCAGCGACTGTTGAGCCGGCACTTTCGCTGAGCTAAAAGACTACAATGACTACAGTCTTGTCGTAAACAACCCCCTCTCCGTTTCCAGTGGCGGATTACTACCAACAGACAACGAGGCTTCCTATAGGAAATCAATGCATGGACAAAATGTCAAATAAATCATAACGGAAACCACAGTTTGCTACGATTTTTATGTTGGAACATCAACGAACACCACTGACCACTCGGTGAGTTTCATGGCTTTGAAAACAAATGTTTAAGGTGGTTTTAGGACAGATTTACACATGGCCATAGACAGCATTGTTAAGCCAGGCAGGGGAAAGACAAATTCTCTCAAATTCTCAGAGAAGGACCAATCGTCAAGATTTTGGTCTTAACCACTCTATTTCATCATAAACAACCAGGAATGGGGCTCAAAGTGCAAAATACTGGACTTCTCCTTTAATGTGACAAAGACAAAGGAGCCTGTTGTGGATCTGAGGAGGGCAAAGGCACCGGTGGCCCCTGTTTCCATCCATGGGCTCAGTGTGGACATCCAAGAACACTAATGCTCTCTACAAGAAGAGCCAGAGCCGTCTCTATTTTCTGAGGAGGCTGAGGTCCTTTAACATCTGCTGGACAATGCTGAGGATGTTTTATGAGTCTACGGTGGCCAGTGTGATCCTGCTTGCTGTTGTGCGCTGGGGCGGCAGGTTGAGCGTGGCAGACGCCAACAGTCTCAATAAACTGATTCACAAAGTCAGTTATTCCTCTCTTGGGTGGCAGGGGTGAAAATTTCTCATCCTCAAAATTTGTCATGGTGTCCCTTAGCAACTATCATGATTTTTTCCCTCCAAATGACAAGTAATACCACTGATTTTTAGGCATTCTAATATTTCAGCTGGGTTTTTAAAAGTCTATATAGCTCATGGATGGATGAATACTGAATGGGCCTAATAGACACAGGCCCAGGGGCCCAAAGGGTCAGTGTTCACCCGAAAAATGTCACTCAAATTAATACGTGCCGACTGGGGCTAGACTCAAAACAACCACAAAGAGATGCAAAAAGACCACAAAGAGATGCAAAGGAAATGTAAAGAGACACAGAATAACAACCAAAAGTGTCAGAACAACCACATCGAATGACCAAAAAAGACAAAGAACAACCACAAAGAGACACTTAAAGACTACAAAGATGCACACCGACTACAGCTGACTCAATAAACTGATTCACATGGCCAGTAACATCGTGGGGGTGGAGCTGGACTATCTGATGACAGCGTCAGAGAGGAGGATGCTGTCTAAGATACATGTCATCTTGGACAATGTCTCCCACCCACTCCCACTCCACGATTTGCTGACCAGACACAGTAGCACATTCAGTGACTCATTCTCCCAAGATGCACCACAGAGCCTCACAGGAAGTCATCAACCTGTACAACTCCTCCCTCAGAGTGTCAGCCGCTCCGAGTCAACAGACTGGTATTCAGACTTTTTAACCCACTGCATTTATAATTCAGAATTTTCTATTGTGTGCAATAATTCAACTGTGCAATATTTTTCACCTCTTGAATGTCTATTAATTCAACATACAATACACATAACTGTACATATCTCTTGTGTTTACTCTAGTTCTATTGTTGTTGATTCTACTAGTAGTTCAGTTTTCACACTTACAGATTCAGCACAGTGACGACGTATATTTTATTTTATTATTATAATTTTTATATCTTAAGCACTAGTGTTAAACACTGTAGCATAATGCACATTTTAGTTTTATTTTAATGCACATTTCATTTCTATTTTCCTTATATTTACACACTTTTATTTCATACTCTTCTTCTTCTTCTAATAACTCTATTCTTCACATCAGAGTGACTGTGACAAATCATATTTTTCCCTCTGGTATGGTTCTGATTCTGATTTTATTCCTTAAAATTTGCCAATTTTAGATCCAAATCCTCTGTCACATAGGGCACCAAAATTGCCAAAATTTCACCTTCAATCCTATGTAGGTTTCATTTAATTAGTTTTCTTTTTGTATTTTCGATGTGTTGATTCCTGTCAACCTCTTCTCCTTTCCACATTTTTATTTTAAGTCATCAATCATACATTATGATGATAACGGCAGATACTGCTGTGTGTTGGTCCGGGCACGACAATGTGAGCTCTTCACCTTGTATGCAAATGTAATGTGATAGATTTATGAGCAACATAAAATCATGTGGCACCTCTACAAAACAGAAGTGCACAATAGCGAGCAGGGTGTTCCCTCAATCATCCTCCCTGTAATTAACCCTTTGAAAGCTGGAACGACATCACTTATCTTTTTCTGCTTTCAGACACCTTTCGCAGGTATTTCAACCTTTGAACCCTTGAGAAGCAAGCGAATAACTATGTTTATAATTATTGTTATTTCGTATTTAAAATTATGGTGCAGAATTATTCTATTTTTTTAAGCACTTGCTGGGTCATTTCCTTTTGTATTTGTTTGGGGTTTTTTGTTTTGATTTGCTTTGTTTTGTTTTGTTTTTATATATTTTTGTTTTTAATTTTTTTTTATGGATTTCTTGGATTTTTTGGGGGGGGTCATTTCTTTTTATTTGTTTTTTTATGTTTTTTTTTTTCATGTTTTTAAATGAAATCAAGCCAGTTTGCTCAGGTTTTAAAGGGTTAATGACCAAATTAGTCCAATTAGGGCTCTTAAGTGGATTTACAGAGATATAATGAATTTAATTTCATAAAAATGTCATAACATTTCATTTCTACTTTATTTTATTGCTTTATATTTACACACTTTTATTTCACTTCTTATAAATCACGTCTTAAAATCAGAGCAGCTTTAATGAATCATAATTTCCTCTCTGGATCAATTAAGTATTTCTGATTCAAAACCAAAGCATGTTCAATCACACTGCAGGGCTTATACTATAGATGCATAAATCATAAAATCCACCTGACATGCAGCAGCAGCCTTACACACATCAGCTAAACAGCAGATAATTAACTTACACAAACACAGAAAATCACAGCTTGTTGGAGCAGACAGTCTCATGAGTGAGATAAGCAACAGGTGACCATCAGTGCACAGCATCAGGCAGTGAGCAGCTCAGTGTAGCAGCAGCAGAAAGATCAGCTGTTTAGATATCATGGCACACAGAGCAGTAAAACAAGCTCACAAAAAAGCTTTTGAATGAATATGTCTGTAACGCTCAGCTGAACAAGAGAAGTATGAAGACAGAGTGAAGTGACCACTTACAGTCTATGTGTGACAGTGACTATAGTTGAGTTTCCATCAGGCATGCGCAGCCCACTACATCCTTCAAATCAAAGGCCAAGGTTGCCATGAAACAACTCAGCACACACCACTCAGCAACACTCCAAAAAATAATGAAACTCAAGCATGAATATTAATTATCCTTTACAATGTAAATCAGCAACATTAAGAGCAGCCATGAGTTCAGCCAGTACTGATGTATCAAACAAACAAACAGCTGATCAGAGCCAAGACATCCTCTCACATGTTAGAAGAAGCAGCAGGCACTTACCTTGGTGGAGTCAGTGGCTGAGCTGGCTCTGAGGCAGGTGTGCAGGTCTCCAGCTGTCCTCAGCAGGACTGTAAACTGCACGTGGAGCTTGAAGTGTCCGATAATTGATCCACAGTGAAACTGCAGCAGAGAGGAATACATTATTTATCCTTAAAGACGTCCTGGAGTGACACAGTGTGCCTGTTGAGTGTTTATATCTCATAAAAGGTGGCTGTGAGCACCAGTGTTCCTGCAGAGCTGTGGAACTGAAGGGGAGCAAAGTTACAGCAACAGCTGACACACTGCAGCTTAATTGCGAAGGGTGCGTTTGATTTGTGGCACAGTGCAGCCAGACAGTGGAGGATGAGGAGTGTGAGTGAACCGCCAGCAGTGATGTATTCAGATAATTTACTTCAGTAAAAGCAGTAACACCAGAGTGTAAAAGCCCCCTGTTTATTAGTTAAAGTCATGGGTTGAAATTTTACTTATATAAAAGCTGAAAAAGTATTTATTAACTCAGTTGGCTCTGCTAACATTTGGGTGTGAATCGCTGAAGTACAGGTATTTTTGTTTTATTTTTTACTTTTATTTCCATGTATATATATATATATATATATATATATATATATATATATATATATATATATATATATATATATATATATATATATATATATTAATCTATTTTATTGTTGTTGTTTTTTAAATAATTAAACTTTTTATTGGTTTGAAAGATGTCTCCGTATTTGGCGTATATGTATCATAAGGCACATATTTTTGTAATATGAAAGGTGGAAAACATAAAGGAAAATTACAAGTATGTGTAGAAGGAGAGAGAAGCAAACAAACTAACAACAAAAACATGTCACACATATGTCCTCATACAGCACTTTACGTCTTCCATTTTGATGTGAGTCTATAACCGCTCCCAAGGAGATACTTCTTTCTCCTGATCTTTCTCCATTTATTCTACTGAGCTTTAAGTCATAAGATGCTACTGTATATCCACAACTGCATTAACCCATTCTCTCAATATATGTATGTATTTCTAATTTACTGTAAATATAGCCTTGTTTTGATTGTGTTTTTAATTTGTTTTGAATCTGTTTATATTTTTTGGAAGAATGCAATAACCAATATTCTTACAAGGATGTGAAATGATGAAAAAAATGTAGAAAAATCTAAATTAAATGTCCTTATTTCGTACCAATTATTCCACAATAATGTCTTATACATACACTGCCTAAAAAAGCCTGTTTTTTGACTCTTACTCTGCCTCGTCCCTTTTGGATTTGTTTGCCTCTACTGAGTGTGTACCGAACCTATCTTTTGACCAGTAAAGACTCATTTACTTACCTGAACTGCCTCTTGAGCCATGCGTTTGAGTCCATTCTCTCCTGGTTCACCAGTTTTAACACATGTGACTCAGCAGTGTGTATGGCTCCTGCATACCTGTATGCTGACAACGTCTGTACATGCTCCTGATGAGTGGACAGGTGGTGTCCTGGGGGATCTCCTCCCTTCCTGAATGGACAGATTGATATCTCTTAAATTTAACTGACTTGGTGGTGTACTGTGACCATTAAATGTTCCCTTAATTTTTTTGAGCAGTGTATTATGCCTTATATTTTATCTTATTCATGAATTAATGCGTACATCACTTTAATGTTATGGTGGGGCTCATTTTAATCACTGTGTCTGCTGTGTAGCTCGTGAAGTCCCCCCAAAGAGATCAATAAAGTTCATCTTAAAAATCTTACATGATCATTTATTTCTTGATTATGTTTTGTATAATTATTCTGAACATGCAAAGTAACTTGTAAGTTAGTAAATACAGTAAATGTAGTGGTGCAGAGGTAGAACGTAGGCCTAAGAGAAAATGGAAATACTCAAGTGTTGTGCAGGTACCCCAAAGTTGTAGGCCCAACTTATGTAAAGTAGCTGCTTGAGTAAAAAATGGAGAATCATGTGTTCAGTAGAATAATGTACAAGTAGAAGTACTCATCATGCAGAATGTTAGTGTTATATTATTATATTGGTTAGATCATTATTACTGAGGCTTCAACATGTAAGAGGTACTTCAACATTGTAGTTGGTCAAAATGGAGTTAAATTGCTTTGTATACTTTTGTGTAGTTTAATCTGTAACAATGCATCAAACATATATACAGTAAAAATATATATATACATATATTTGAAAAAAAAAAAACAAAACTAAAAGCAGGCTGCAGGCTTTATTCAACTACAATCTCCTTCAAAATTATTAATCTTTTCAGAATACCAAAGGCAACAATCTTAATAAGCACCAGCCTCATATTCCATGTAGAAAACTGCACATGGTCTGAATTCAAATATGGATTCTTTGACATTTGGCCAGAATTAAAGGGCACTGTACACAAATTAAGCACTGGAGCTTTTTCACTGATAATGCAGAATAATCAAGATTGTGTACCATATCGCATCCTCATATTTAAATGGATTAGCATTTCAAATATGGCTCAGATTAAGGAAAACTGGCTGAAGAATTAGCCATCTGCTAACAATATGTTCATGATGATAGTGAGTGTGAACTCCTGCTGTATGTAATTTGAGGCTGAGCTTTGTGCGAGACATTGCTCAACTTCTGTTTTCACTTTTTGGAAAAGCGTAATAATATTTGTCCAGTTTTAATTTTCCATCCTTTTTATAATGTCACTGTGATGACTTCTGATTTACAGATTGATCTAAATGAGGCATGTGACGTGGTGTATGTCAGCCCTGTCACCATTACTCAAACAACCATCTGAAAGAGATTCAATATCCTCCAAAACATTTGATATTTCTCTACAAATGAACTGTCCCAGAGTTTATATTATATTTTTTTAATGAGTAGTTATTTCATGGGAAGACTAAGAGTTAACGCTTCGTGGTTGTATGCCTCCGCAAACCAGTCTAGTTGCACCTACAGTTTACATCCATGAGTCACCAATTAGGTGTCCGACCAAATGTCTCCCCTTCTGTTTCTGAGATATGATGTTGAGTAATAGCAAGACAAGTGTTTTTGCAGAACATTATGATGTCACAGTCACAGACCTTTTGGATATAAAATGTCATCACGTCATCATCATCATATCCTGTATCACATTTCTGTGACATTTTGTCATAACTAGAGTATAAATTCTTAAGTTTTTGCCAAAATCATGTTTTGTTTTTGTTTTCCATCCATCCATTTTCATCCGTTTATCCGGGCCAGGTCGGAGAGGGATGTCTGGGGCAGCAGGCCGAGCAAAGCACCCCAGACATCCCTCTCCCCGGCAACTATTTCCAGCTCCTCCTGGAGGACCCCAAGGCGTTCCCAGGCCAGATGAGATATGTAATCCCTCCATTGTGTTCTGGGTCTGCCCTCCTACCAGTGGGACGTGCCCACAGAGCTTGTTCTCACTCCGAAGTTATCAAAATCCAGGTTTGGGCAGTGACTTGTGACGTCAGAAAGCAACGAAAAAAGGCGTCCATGTCAGCATGATATGTGGCCGGTTGCCGTTTAAGTTTAACAGCACCTTGGCGGCATCAGGGGAAACACAAAAGGACAAGGACGAAAGTTAAGGCGACAAAAGTCCAAGTAGGGCGGGCAGGAGAGGTGCTGTATGGGTCCAACAAACACTGACTTTCACCCGTGAGAGTGGCGTTCGTGTCCGGTAAGATTCTAAAGCCAAACCCTGTTCTTTTTCCAAAACCTAACCACGTGCTTTTGTTGCCTGTTGTAGTGTTGTACCAAAGTAGTGTATTTATGTTGAAAGAGACTGTACGTAAATGTTAAACAACCAATGTACCTTTCACGCTGTAAGTCTGTGACCAAATGTCAATGTGTGACGAGGTCAGAGTGAGAATGTGTTGGCCCATAACACCTCTAACTGAAGGCACCCTGGAGGCATCCTGATCAGATGTCCGAACCACCTCAACTGACCCCTTCAATGCGAAGGAGCAGCGGCTCTACTCCGAGCTCCCTCCAGATGTCCGAGCTCCTTACCCTATCTCTAAGGCCGAGCCCAGCCACCCCACAGAGGAAACTCATTTCGTCCACTTGTATGCATGATCTCATTCTTTCGGTCACTACCCAGAGCTCATGACCATAGGTGAGGGTTGGGGCATAGGTGGACTTGTGCAGCACCCACATCACTGCAAACACCGCAACCAACCTGCTGATCCATCTCATGCTCCATTCTACCCTCACTAGTGAACAAGACCCTGAGATACTTGAACTCCCTAACTTTAGGCAGCACCTTTTCTTCCAACCACATCCCTTTCGCCTTTGATGCCCAAATTCTAATGAGTTCGGCGTTGTGTGTAAGTAGATGTTTGTGCCAAATTTGAAGAAATTCCCTCAAGGTGTTGTTGAGATAATGTTCACATGAATGAGACGGACGAGGTCACAGTGACCTTGAGCTTTGACCCATGACGACCAAAATCTAATCAGTAGACGTTTGTGCCAAATTTTAAGAAATTACCTCAAGTTGTTCTTGAGATATTGCGTTCACAAGAATGGGACGGATGTGCAACTTGAAAACATAATGCCCCCGACTCCAGCTATCCCTGGCACGGAGGCATAACAACAGGACACGTGTTGATCTCCACGTCTTCCTTCGCTATAGAAACGTAACATTAAAAGATACTTTACAATTTAAATGTGAAGTTAAATGAGTCTGACAAAGAGATGGTGCTTCACACTGTTAATTTCTATTCAGCAGCTACTCCCAGATTCTTTGTGCAAAAACGTATCTTTAATTTTCGTGACTGATGTCAAGTGTCTCATTTGAGCGCTTTCTCACTTTAAAGGCTTTTTGTTCACATCGTTCTTTAATCTTTCCGAGTGCAGCACTCGCAGGAAGTTAATTCAGTTTCACTCTGCTGCTAATTGAAAGGTTCGTCTACTCTTCATTCTACTTTTTTTTAACTTCTTAAACTTTTGATGTTATGATCTTTCGTTTTTGGGGGGAGCCAGAGATTGCAGCCGGCTTTAATTGGACAGAGTACAGATACAATGCACTGAAGAAAGGAAGAGGGGGTAATGGAGGAAATGAGTACCACTGAACTAAAACATCTCCCCAGCAGAAGTAGGGCTAAGCGTGCAGTTTTTTACAGAACGCTGAGCAAGCCTTTTGTTGTATTGTTTGAGTGCATTTTTGTTCTTTTTTTTCTTTACCTCTGGCAGCCTGCAGCAGGTAAACAATTAACTGAGCATGAGGAGTGAAGGCTCACATTCTGTCACAATCAGCACTTCTCTTTGCTGACGTGGGGCTTTAGGCTCCCTTATGTACCCCAGCAGGGGGCATAACAGCACAGTTCAAGACCCAAAATGGCCTCTCAACTGCATGTGCACTGTGACGAACATTACATTGTTGAGCAATGAGCTTTATTTGCGATGGGCTTCAGCCTCAGAGACGTTCAAACCTTCCCTTTGGATTTTTTTATGCTGATGTTTTGATGTTTACGGCTGCGCGTATGGCTGATGCTCAATCTTTGTTGTACAGTTCCTCACACTTGTAATGAGATTTATGACTCGCTGATTTACCGTGTACATCAAACAGCAGTTTCTGATTGGATTTTAGTATCATTTAAAATGTTTTCCAAATGTCGCCACACACAGAAATAATTTTAAGCTCTGTATTTTCTGGTATAACATTCAGTTTTTGGTGGGTTTGATTCTTGATCCCAGTAAAACCTTTTGCGTGAAACTCAACAGCTCCTGCACTAAAGCCAGAAGCTAAATTTAATTTGAATTTTGTCAATTTATAAAGGAACTGCAATGCTATGCAATTAGCACAAGAGGTCAGCGTCACACTTTGTTTCTCAAGACGTGTGAAAGCGCCTCTAAAGTGTGGAGACTGAAGGTCAAATTATTCTATGTTGATGACACCCAAAACTGACAAGTGCAGAGTGAAACTGAGGCAGCACAGAGGCCATGTAGGGACAAATCAAATCAACACTATGATTAGGAACTTTATGCAAATATCATTTATAAATTATGAAAAATCTCATGAAAGATTTAGGCAGCACCTGATTGATAGGAGGTGATAAATCTTTTCATTTTTCACCCCCACATCAGAAATATACTGCATATTTTTCCTCTTACTTGAAGTGCTATTTATCAGTCTTGATTGTTTTGGTGTGAGTTGCAGAGTGTTGGAGATATCTACCATAAAGTAGTCTGCCTCCTCTTGAATAAAATGAAACTGGATGGCACTCAGCTTGTGGTGCTCAAAGTGCTCCAAAAAATCCATTTAAAAAACTCAACAGCAATGTCTCTTTCCAGAAATCATGACGCGGTTATTCAAGACAACCAGCAGACCTTTTGCATGGGAACTATTTTCTTTCTCCCAAGCTACACATGCAAAACTTGTCAGTGAGCAGAAGGAAGTGTGCATCTACTAATGGACGAGAGGCTCGTGCTTGTGACAGTGCAAGATGTTAACATTAATTATGTCCTCTTTGGCTGAGCTGTAACTTAAGCTAGCTCGGTGGAGCTAGGTAAGCAAGCAGTAGATGTATGCTTCCTTCTGTGCAATGATATTGTTGGCAGGTGTAGTTCAGTAGACAGAAAATACTTCCTACATGAAACTGCTCACAACAAGGTCTGTGGATTATCTTAAGTAACTGGGTCATAATTTCTGCAAAGAGACATTGCTGCTGAGTTTTACAAATTAATTTTTTTTGCGCTTTGAGCACCACAAGCTGAGTGCCATCTAGTTCCATTAAATTCAAGAGAAAGCAGACATCTCTACGACCAATATCTCCAACACTCTGTCACTCAAATGAAAAGAAATTAGATCAATAACAAGCACTACAGGTAAGAGGAAAGAAACCATGTACTTTTGATTCTGGGGTAAACTGTCCCTTTAAGGACAAAAAATCTTGTTCAGTCAATTTGAGACCTTCCCTCCAAGAATCTCCACCTTAATACAGCGGAGGGGTTTGTGTGTCCCTGTGATCCTGGGAGCTCGTTGTCCAGGACTAATAGCCCATGGTAGGGTCTCCACGGCAAAGTAGTCCCAGGGGATGGGCCAGACTAAGAGCAGTTCAAGAGGACCACGATGAAACGCACATTTGGACACAGAGTACCTCCCCCGGTATGGGGACACCAACGCCCCCTTCTGGAGCCAGACCTGGGGGGAGCTCGCCACTGACTTGGGATGATAAGGTCACACTCTTCTCGTTTCCTTGCTCACTATTTTTATTTAACTTTTGCTTGCAGTCAGCATTTGTGGCACCACTTGTGGCAAAAAGGAACTACAACTTAAGACACTGAGGTTTAAACTTCTGCATTTTGCAGATGCAGGTTTCCTCTTGTGTAAAATGTGCTGGCACATGAAACAGTCTGTCTAAACAATGAGTCATAAGCACAACATACATATATAAGTTAATCCTATTAAAAAATGCCCCAATTAATCTGCACAGTTTGAATGCAGAAGATGTTTAAATGCAATAAGTTTAAAACATTTGGATGAATATGGCGGCTGTAGAAAATCTGCTGTCATCACACACAAGAAAGGAACAGAATGTGATATTGAGGCTCTCAGAGGGAGCTCCTGAAATGTTACGGTGCACAGCACAGACTAGTGGTGTATCCCTGGAACTGTTAACACAGCGCTCAACAACATTCAGACCAACAACATTACAGAAAGGCATTAATATTTTATTCAAAGATGAACAAGATACAGTGTGTACAGAATAATGAATTTAAAGGTCTCGTTTTTGTTGTCAAGGACCTCTCATGCTATGATTATACAGTGGTATGTGTTCAATATGTTGGCATGCATTTAGGGGAGAAGAGCCCCCAAAGCTCTCAGTGAAATCAATTTACACTACAGAATGCAAAATCATGTGAACAATAAAGGTTAATAATCACCTAGACTGGCCCTTCTGACAAGAACGGGCAAAGACTGTATTGAAACAAACTACAAGTTTAAATATTGTATGTATAAAATATTTATCTTACAGCTTTTCTGTGGCTTGCACTGTCACCCTGCAGTCAGACCCAGACACGGTCAGCTCATTCTTGTTGGTCATGGAGGGCAAAATATTCACACTAAAGGGGAAGTACCTGTCTGGTTTAGATAACAGTAGCAACTTACAGGATATCAGAATGTAAAGTATCTCATAAACGCATGGAAAGTGTGTTTAAATGAGGTTAACATTTCACAGTATAACGCAAATTGAGGCATTTCTGCGGGTAATTTTCCGGGCATTAAAATATCACGGTCGAGTTTCTCCTTCAAATGTACAGTACAATAATTTTATGGAAATCTAATCTAATCTATTTGCAGTGCTCCTCAGGAAGGAGCACAACCTAATTACATCTTTCTGGAAAACACATCGGGTAAGCAAAAATTAATTAGAATCAGTCAACCACATCCAGCGCTCCTCATCCAGCCACTGTACGTGACAATCTGCCAGGGCGTACCACTGCACCATATAGAGAAAGACACATCATATGCATAGTACTAGTCTTAGAAAACAGACAGTTCAGAGTGACATGCAAGTAGTAATACAAAAAAAAACAAAATCCAAAGTCCCTTTTCTTATCAACACATAAGTGCTGACGTAATTAGTTTGTGGAAGCATTAAATGTTAGAATTAATTGTGTCAATATTCTACGTTGGAGACAAATCAAATACACAAACATATTTAAGAAACAAATGAAAGATCAACAAAAGGAAAAAAGCTAATTTACTGCTTTAGGATCATCAAAAGAGAAACACATCAACACATAGAAAAGTACTTTAAAAGTTAATGAAATATTTGCAGAGTGGCCTACTCCTCCGACCAAAGATGACACCTCTACAGATACGTCATGCATAGATTTGTACAAAAAGTCTGCAGCTGCACTATGCTTCCATCTCTAAACTTACTTCAGTAGCCAGCTCTGAAAGTTCAATGAATGGAGAACAAATAGTTTAAAGGTTTTTAAGTTACTGTACAAAATCAGACTGAATTGAAGTTTTTGGTGTCGTGAAAATGTGCGGTTTGAAAACAACACCAGTAGCTCTTACGATACAAAACAAATAAAACATTCACTATTTTAACTTGAGGTTCAATAGTCATTATTTTGTTTTCAGTCAACATACAAACATCTTCTTTGAGAAATGAAACAAAAACACAGTTGAAACATGTGAAACTCTCTTCCTAAGCAGGGCCGGCCCTAGATCCCAAGCAGGATTTTGGTTGGCGGCCCCCCTCATTGTAACGAATTGAAACTTCACATTGCACTGAACCAACTTGTGTATTGCAAATATTAGTTTAAGTATATGTAATGTACAAATAATCATGTGGGACCTGTCAGCAGCACCATTGTCTTTAAAAAGACTACAGTAAATACACTATTTGTTAATGACCCCCAAATCCTATGAATGGTCTCCTTAAACCATCTCCTTTAACTGAAATCATTGGCCGCAGTGCCGTCAAACTTAAAGAACAGTTTGTGAATACTGTGTTGACTTTCATTCTTGTCTCGTACGTACGTGGCATGTTTTGTGAAATTATATTAAAAACACGTATGAACGGCTGAATGAGTCATAATGACAATCTGACTGTATATAATCCATCCATCCATTTTCATCTGCTTATCCGGGGCTGGGTCGCACACCCCCAAGGCATTCCCAAGCCAGATGAGATATGTAATCCTGCCGGCATTTTCTTGGTCTGCCCCAGAGCCTCCTGCCAGTTGGACGTGCGTGAAACACCTCCAGTGGGATGCGTCCAGGAGGCATCCTGATCAGATGCCCGAACCACCTCAACTGACCCCTTTAAATGAGAAGGAGCAGTGGCTCTACTCCGAGCTCCCTCCAGATGTCCAAGTTCCTCACCCTATCTCTAAGGCTGAGCCCAGCCACTCCACAGAGGAAACTCATTTCGGCCACTTTTATCTGCGGTCTCATTCTTTCAGTCACAATGCAGAGCTCATGACCATAGGTGAGGGTTGGGACATAGATGGACCAGTAAATCAAAAGCTTCACCTTCTGGCTCAGCTCCCTCTTTACCACAACTGTCTGGCACAGCGCACTCATCACTGCAGAAGCTGCACCAAACCGTCGATACATCTCACGCTCCATTCTACCCTCACTCGTGAACAAGACCCTGAGATACTTGAACTCCCTCGCTTGAGGCAGGAACCCTCCCCAAACGCAGAGAGGGGACAATCCACCGGTTTCCAGCAGAGAACCCTGGCCTCAGATTTGGAGGTGCTGACTCTCATCCCGACTACTTCACACTCGGCTGCAAACCTCCCCAGTGCGTGCTGAAGGTCACGGTGTGATGAAGCCAACAGAACTACATCATCTGCAAAAAGCAGAGATGCAACTCTGAGGTCCCCAACCGGACCCCTTCCTCCCCCCAGATGCGCCTCGAGATCCTGTCCATGAATATCACAGACAGGATCAGCGGCAAGGGACAACCCTGGCGGAGGCCAACACCATATGTATAACCATATTTTAGCAGAATAACATTACTCAGATACACAATGTGTTTAAACTAGATAAACACGTTCTTTTTAACCAGATTAAGTCACCTGACGATCAACACAGACAACTGAATTTTTTAAACGCACTCGCGTTGTAATTCCAGACAGAAATATTACAGAGGGGATGAGTTTCGCAAGCACATCGGATGTCACAGACACTCCCATAGGAATAAATAGTTGCCTTATTTCATACACATACATAGTGAAAACAAGGCGTCAGTGTCACTTTTTGTATAAATATGGCATGAAATCTTCTCAGTTTTTATTTAGGAAGTTTATATCTTTATTTTATGTTCTCTTTTTGATTAAAAAAAAAATCTAGGGGGGCCTACAGAGACCAGGGGGGCCTAAGCATGCTCATATAGCGTGATGAGTAGGGCCGGCCCTGTTCCTAAGTATCACATACTCAACCTTGTGTTCAAACAATTGGTGAAAACTGGTTTGTAGTTAAAACAATAATAAAAAAAATCTATCTGAACCATTGCAGATCAGAACAGAACAGAATAATTTTTGCACCAACACATTCTGTTTTTTCATATGCATTTTGGTAGATCTTCATTACTCAATATGTTGTAGCTCTTAAATTTAAAAATTTATAGCAAACACCTTTAAATCATATCACTTAAAAAAAGACTCACTAAAAGCACTAGCTTTGCAAAAGAAGAAAATATTTTTTTTCCTATTTAATCTTCAGTAATGATGAATCTGATTGTTCACAAAGCACTATATCAACTGTTTTTAAAGCTCTCTATTGATTGTAGTAAATGGGAGCCTTCGTAAAGATGACGGCTCAAGATAAGACTAAAACATAAAATTGCGTCAAACAAGTGGGTCTATGAGCGTGCAAATATTCATAGATAGCTTATAGAGTGTTTGCATTGGGAACGTAAACACATGCATTCAATGAAGTAAACATTTTTTCACTCCCCTTTTACATTTTTGGGAAAACTGTACAGATTCTTCGCTCTGGAATATGTTACAAAACTGGGCACAGCTACTCTGAAGCAGAGTGACCCAGACAATCATTGTCAAGAAGCCTGTTCTACTAAAGAGAGAGAAATGTCCCCGTAAACCGTCACCATCCGACGCCTGCTCCCACGCCCTGTGTACCTGAAAGAATTGTCAAGTAAAGACAAGGAGAAACACAAGTGGCTAGACTACAGTAAAACACGAAACTGTACAGTTGAAGCCTGAGACAAAAGCATGCTAGGACTATAAATGCATGCAGGATAAGAGGGGGAGAGTGGGTCTGGGCAATAACGGCTGACGACAGGTTCAAGGTTTGGGAGGATCCTCTCATGGAAGGTTCCCATGGGACAGTCCCACAACCCCAAACTGAGCTTTAAGAGGAGAGAACAAAATAAGATTTAAAACTGTTGTTCTTAGATCCTTCATTTCTCTTTTTTTCAGCGTCCGCCACGCTCGTCCACACTCCCAGGAAATGTACACAGATGTAGGCTGCCAGTATAAAACTGTGAGTAAAGGGGCGTTGTGCTGTGTGGTTGCAAGCAGGCAGATACCAGCGTGCATAATGAACCCTCTGCATCAAGAAAGAGCCTCATCCTCTCCCACGTAGGGCAGGTCCATACTCCTCATGCCATCGCCGCTCTCCTGTTTCCTGAGTAACACAGCAGAGACACAGCGTTAGATAGTGCTGCCGTGGGCCTGCTGTCAATCCTATATCACCAAACAAAGAAAGGAATAAGATACTGCTAAGCTATGTTTAGGAACTGAAACCAACCATTTAATTGTTACATAACGCCAGGCAGCGAGCGCTAAGGAAACGCTGTTGGGCAAGTTTACATCCACAAGGGTAGAGACAAGAAAATAAATAAAGGGGAAATCATTAATGTTAAGGAGAGACACAAAGCGCTATTAATTTACAGGCCCTTTGATTAGTGTGGAGAGTGCTTCGTGCAAAGGAATAATTGAAAACTTATCAAGATAAATGGATGCTCTGGACTCATGATGAAAGAGTAAATGCTACTTAACACGCTACAATTGCTTTTGTGTCAGACAGGCATTGATACAACTGTGGTTTGGTAAATTCTGAAGTTTTATAAGTGTGGAACTATTTTATTTAGCTGCATAGCACATTGACACTTTATAATATAATGCCAATCAATACAACACCACCAACTGCAGCCTCAAGTATTACTGCAAAGTTGTATCAACACCTCTGTGACACAGTGTCAACTAAAAATGGATTAAAATAGGTTGTGCTGGTGTTACAGGAATAATCAATCCTCAAATGACTATCTGTAAATCAATTACTCACCCTGTGTTAGGATAATTTGTGAAGAAACTTTGTTTTTCTCACATGCCTCCGGTGAATGATGAATCCAAAACTTCAGGAAATTTTTGATGAACTTAAGTCACAGGCGGAAATTTTGTCAAAAATTGCCATAAAAATTGTGGCATTTTTATGTGAGTTTTTTCGGGAAATTGTGGCAAATGAAAAAAATTGCAAGTCAGGAGAAACAAAATGTGATATTTTCAAACTACTGCCTCCAAAAAATAAGAAATGTAATCTCTTGCTATAATAATCATAGTGAATATTACAAAAACAGCTGCAAATGTTTCAGTTCTCCTCTTTAGTTTTATTTAATTAGTTTCAAAACATGGACTCCAATTATGTTTTAAAAAATCCTGAGTGAATATTGTAGCTCTCAAATCAGACAATGTGGCTGTAAAACAACATGTAAGCTACATCTTCTGTAAACATAACATTTGAATCAATTCAACACATATTGTATGCAATTGCACAGAGTGACTATTCTTATGTCAATACAGAGCCTTTCTCCATACTGCAATGCCATCAGCGCCATTTGATGACGCGTCTGATGACGTTTCAAATGACGGCGCATGCGTGATGACTTCCGGTCAGCCGGAAATTGCAGAAAAATCGTGGGACTTTTGAAAAATTGCAGGCCCCCACAAATATCGCGGACTTTCATTGAATTTGTGTTAATTATTGCGATCACAAGATGGCGATTCTCTGGAGGGACTGATTAACAGCAAAACTACATCAAACTACATTGTTTAAAAACTGTCACACAACTCATGCAGTATAATTCAAGTCTTATTCATCCAGTCATATGCTCGTACTTTTTATTTTTTAGATTATTTTTTGGCTTTTTGCTTTTATTAGACAGGACAGTCTAAGCCTGAAAGGGGAAGAGACAGTGGATGACATGCAGCAGAGGGCTACGGGCTGGAATCAAACTCCCAGCCGCTGCGGCAAGGACATTGCCTTTGTATATGGGATGCCTGTACCACCCACTAAGCGACCGGGTGCCCAGACAGCACTTTTTCCACAGGGAAGTGAACTAAAACTGAAATGTATCTATGTTCTTTCCAAAGCCAGACTCCATTAACAAAAACAGTAACTTTATCTTGCTGAACACGGGAGCTGCTGGTCTACCTCTGCCTCTATCTGTTGGTTTTTTATTTGTGTTGTTGTATGACTTTGGTATTTAAAGGGTTAATTTGGTTAAGCCTAAGTATTTAGAATAACACATATACACAAAAACTGCCAATCTGGGCAGTTGCAGATGAGCAGCTCCCGTGTTCAGCCAGGTAAAATTACTATTTTTGTCAATGGAGTCTGGCTTTGAAGAGAGAATAGATGAGTTTCACTTTCCGTTTAGTTGTCTGTTGGCTGTTTGGGAAGTAATAAGCATACGGCTGGATAAATAAGACTTGGATTGTGACAGCTGGAGACAGATGTTTTGATTTAGTTTTGCTCTTGTTAGACGTGTACCCCTATGACTATAGTTCATCAAGAATTTTCCCAGTTTTTGGATTCAGGCATGAGAGAAAAACAAAGTTTTCTTAAGGAATTAACATAACACAGGGTGAGTAACTGATATACAAACAGTCATTTGGGGGTTGAAGTATTCATTTAATGACACTTATTGTGCATTATTCCACATAGCAGGTGCTCAGAATATAATCCTGTAAGTATTTAACCACAGCTCTGGCCACTTGGCCTTTTTTGCAAAGCAGTAAGCTTCAGGTTTATTTGAATCACTATAATTTGTTTGGGATTTTCTACGCTACACACCACATGCTTCACCAAAAGCATCCTTAGACATGACATGTACAAAAATTCATCTTGAAGGTACTACAGACTCGACAGCACAGCACAACATTCCCAAAGATGGCTTGTCCAAACACCCCTAAACTAGCACAGGCTAGTTTACAAACTCAGTGCACAAGAGTATTTGACCATTAAAGCCATATTGAGAAAGAATTACAGCTGCTTATGTCATGCCAGGGGTCTTAATGTAAATTATCCAGCACTTAAACATCACTACAGCAGGCAGGAGTTGTCCTAAAGTTATTTACCTTCTCTGGTTACAATGAATGTAGCAGTATCTCACATTGCCTGCTCTGCCTTTCCTGCAGGGCAGGTGAGGAAGAAGAGAAATAATAACAAGATACTTGACAAACTACTTGACAAACATTAGCTGGCTATACTGTGAGAGTATAAGAGGACTCAGCAGCTCTGAGTGACGACTTTAACTCCAAGAACTACTGCTAAACCTTTGCCAGAGACAGAGTTTACAGTCTGTAGTGTGTCTGTAAACAAAACTTACGTGAGCGTTTGTCCCGGAGCACACAAATTGCTGCGGTCCTCCTTACGGCCCCAGTCGAAGGGGTTCCCAAAGGAGCGCTTCCTCAGCATAGTTCTCACCAGGATCTGGAAAGAATAGTGAACATTTATACACAGTAGATACAGCATAGTATCATGATATTTTACGCTGCAATACAGTATCAATACATGGACACCAAGTGTACATTTTTTTAATTATCTAAATGGTTATTACTGCAAATACTAATTAAACTTGTGGTAACCTGCTGAAATGACAAAATTAAATGCTTTTCAAGTCCACTAAATATATTTTGCTGCAACAACAATGATGGAGGTGAGATACAAATATAAAAAACACAAATATAAAAATTATGTTTAGAAATGTAAGAAAGAGAGAAGCTTCACTTTCATTCTAAACAATGCTCTGTTGTGGGGTTATGGTAACATCAACACGTTATAAATGTCATAAAGAGCATACATTACCAACAGGTCTTCTATATCATTTTTGAAAACTGTAGTCTAAAGTAGAAAGGTAAAGCACACCAGGGGTTGCAGTGAGGTGTCGATCACTGGCAGTGGACTTGAAAGTAGGAAATATATAGAGCCAGAGTGTGCGACGCGACCTACATGTTATAGTCTTATCATCCTGTCCCTTTAACGTAAGCCCTTAACTGCTCATTAAAGACGTTCAGACAAAAAAAAAAGTGCTGAAATGCTTCAAATTCATCCCAAATGTTCATGTCTTTCACAACATTTGATATGAACTAATGTAACAAATGACAATAAATTGAGAGGACCGAATGAGTCATAAGTCTGTTTGGCACATGACGTATGAAAGGGCAATTAAGTAGGTGGTGCTGATGTAGTGGGGGTGGTGTGACGCGACTGAAATATAGCTAAAAAAATTTAAAAAAAACATGCTTCGCACTAACACAAATGTACAGAGAAATAGCAATTATTCTGCTCCTGAGTGGCGTTCAATCTCAGTTATGTTTTAATAGGTGACATGTGGCAGTCTTCATGCATCTCTCGGGGAAGCTACATCGAAACAAACTGTAGTCGTTAGTGATGTTTGATGTAATGACACCAGAGGCAAAAACAAATTAGACCTGATCATGACTGTGTTGTTCATTAATTTGAGTTTTTCTGAGACAAAAACAAGTTCATAAACTCACCACTGTGGCCAGGCTGGGGATGTGTTTAACAGAGTTCTCCACCTCCTCCTCGGTCACCTCGATCAGCATACAACAGTTGTCATCCTCTGGAGGAAGAGGCTCAACACCATGCCTTGTTACCCATGGGTGCACCTGGATGCAAACACAAGGAGGGGATCATTTAAACTATGCAGGACACAGGTTACAATCTGTTGACAAACACATTACTGACTGACTTCTGTTAATGTTGTGTTTAGACAAACTGGTACAGAACGTTATATAACAGACAGCACATAAGTCTGTATTGTACATATATACAAATATATATATATATATATATATATATATATATATTTTTTATTCTATCTTATTCATTTATTCATTTCCGCTTATCCTCTTGAGGGTCACAGGGGGGCTGGAGCCTATCCCAGCTGACACTGGGCGAGAGGCAGGGTACACCCTGGACAGGTCACCAGACTATCACTTAATTAATCACTACACCATCCTGCCACCCTATTTTATCTTATTTTATTTTTAATTTTTTTTTTTTTACAGTGGAAATTCTGGTTTTTAATCGGGCTCAGGCCCCAAACTGCTGCCGTGCTTTAGGCTCAGGTAAGGACAGAAACTATGCAGGTTCATGTATATAGACTTTTATTACAAACTAAGGGCTGACATGTGTCCTACCACCACTGTTATTTCAAGAGTCTGTCTTCAGCTCTGTGTCTTGCCCACGACAGATTCGACAGAATGGGCTGCACCCCTCGGTGTGTCTCCGTCTTTCGGTGTGCAGCGTTCCACGGTGATGTGATGTGCAGATGATGATTACCACTCTCTGCTGCATGTCAT
This sequence comes from Cephalopholis sonnerati, assembly GCA_019142605.1. Lineage (NCBI taxonomy): Eukaryota > Metazoa > Chordata > Actinopteri > Perciformes > Serranidae > Cephalopholis > Cephalopholis sonnerati. The sequence goes on from JAGQAX010000019.1 coordinate 21,659,170, forward strand.
GCACTCTCCCACTGCTGGGAGGGCAGAAGCAAACACTGCCAACTAAAGTTGCCTTGCAGCCCCTCTCTTGCTCTCACCTTCTCTTGTTTTCCCTCCAGTTCAATGCAACTCCTGCCATTTACACACAAGGACTGCCAGTTGCATGTGTTTCCTGTGCAGTGTGCTTGAGTTTGTGTACAGTATGTGAGCACTAATTCTAATGTTTTGTCAGTTTAAATCTAATTCTAAATCTCAAGATTTCCATCAGTTATAATAGACACACGCCCCATACATTCAACATTGGGAAATTGGTGCCAACCCAACCCGATTCAAGCCCAACAGAACTTTGAGAAATTACAGGCCAGCCTGGCCTGTAGTTGGCAGGTTGTGTCGCGCCTTACGCCGGGTTCACACTGTACACAGAAGCATTGTGAAGCGTGCCGATTTTCTGTGGAGTGCTGCCCGCTTGTTTTCGGTGCCTATGTTAAGCAATTGGGCTGTTCACACTGGACGCAGCACAGCACCAAGCACCAAGCACCAAGTCCGGCTCACAATCTGCAGTGATAGTTTCGGCACCTGGTCTATTTTTTCAGTGAGCCACAAGCAAATCTGGCAAAAGAACACACTGAAAATGAAATGGAAACGATGTAGAACGTATATTTAATATGATATAAATTATTCGACTACAATAAATATTTGTCAGTTGTGTCGAAACAGAGTGAGAGAGACAAGCAGAGCCGCACACAGCCACTCACATACACACAATCACACACACACACAGGCAAGCAGACACAGGCAGATGGAGACAGAGCTCTACATGTGATTTAAACAGAGCAGAGAGCAGAATCGATCGGCTTCTGGTGTGAACAGCCAAGCGATTGCTGACGCGTGGCTGCATGACAGTTAACAAATCAGGGCACTGCGGTGTCCAGTGTGAACCCGGCGTTAGGGTTCAGGCAGAAAATCAATGTTCTACCACATGATATCAAATGTGCTGAAATGCAAAATAGCAAACCAGCATCTTAACTGAAAGAATGTTTACCTTAATCTGTGGGATTGATATCCTGGTCTCTGGATTCTTGTCCAGCATTTTCAGCAACAAATCTTTGAGATCATCTGAGATGTCAGCACTGTTGAGTTAAAAAAAATCATCACTACAGATTAAAGTCACATTTAAAATCACATTTTGCAAAATAAAAGATGAAGTAAAACAGCTGTTTAATCATATAAACCACAACTGGGCAGAGATAGACTTTTGACAGAGCAGAACTGACCGGTCAGGTAACTCCACAGGCTGCGTCTTGATTTTCTGATGAAGACTAAGGATGCGCTCGTCCATAAATGGACACTGTGAATGAAAGGAAGGTCTTGGTTTCAATGGAAAATCAGCAGACTGGCATTTGGAAGAAATTCCACAGTATTTACACTGCATCTGTTTTTGTTAAAGGACACACTCACCACTCCGAAGACGAAGCAGTAAAGTGTCACTCCCATGGCCCAAACATCCAACGCCTGCGTGATAGAGAAACATGACAAAGATTTTATGTTAAGAGATTGTTCCTTCAGTTGAATTCCAACTAAAAAGTATTCAATCCCCAGAAAAATACAACAACTAGGACAGTAAACTCTATATGAATACTTCTAAAATTTGTATTCATATAGATTTAGTATCCAAAACAGAAGGGTTCATGCATTTCTCTACATCATCACCAGAGGGCACTAGTTAGCCGGCTGTTACTTCACCTTCCCAGAGAAGTTCTTTCTGGTCTCTGAGAGTGCTTCGGGCGCCAGGAAAGCAGGTGTTCCCACTGTGCTGGTCAGGAGGGCATCGGCCCCCTCAAACTGGTTACTGACTCCGAAGTCTGCTATCTTGATGTGTCCGTCTTCTCCCACCAGCAGGTTAGATGGTTTGACGTCTCTGTGGATGATCTTCTGGTAATGTACTGTTAATAGAGAAATTAATTTAAAAATATATTACAGCATCGAGATCCCATCTGATGAGTTCTGCTTACGGTAAGAGATGATGAATATTCTCTTACAGTGCATCTAAGTCGGGGGGGTCTTAAAATAACACTTTCACGTCTCAGTATTTTAATTTCAAATTGTAATCAAATCAGTCGTTGGCTTGATGGAATAAATTACAAGGGGCTTAGAGCCATGTGGAGGCATCTCCGACACTCTGGCAGTGCACTAAGACAGCAGGGCAAATAAACACTTCAGCAATAACAGCCATCAAAATTAGTTTTTCAACCTAACCACCAAGCCTTGTTCAGTTACGGTAACTTATAATGAGAGAGAATTAAGGTCCTGACAGTTTCAGTGTCCCTGCTGCAGAGCCCTCCCTCCCCTTCCCTCAGCGCTAGTCTCCTAGACGACACTTCTTGAGAAACCTCTTCTCCTGTGCTGAAATACATTAAGAGCCACCGAGGTGATGTGAAATGAGCCTTGTGGGTGGCTCGACTCAAGAACAGCACAGGCGAAGGACTTGTGTAAATGGCATGGAGGAACTGTAGGATGAGGGCAGATCTAGATATATAAGAGCTTCATCTTGATACCACGATTAGATCTCTGATTTAGACATTCACAATTCTGTATAAAATACACTTTATCTCTATAGGGGACAAAGAACATTATGGAAAATAATTACAGGCAAGTACAGCTAATTAGGGGACATAATTGTGCATTAAGGCCCTGGCTGCACGTGTACAAATATTTTTGAAAACAGATATTTTCTTCTACGTTTTGGCCTCTCGTTCACACAAAAATGGAATTTTTGGTCACTAAAATGTCTGAGAGATTTATGAGAGCGCCTTTTAAGGTGCAGATTTTTCAGAACCGGTCACTCTGTATCTGTGTAAACATGTAAAACAGAGTGTTTGGGGAAACTATGCCCTCATCTCCTAAATTTGTGCATGCCCACTGTTGCTTTGTAAAATGAGCATGTGCTAGAAACCGCAACAACAATGTGGTGGACTACTGGTTTGTTTGTGTTGCAACGCTTGGTCTAGTGACTACTTTATATTTTAAGCTAGCATTGTCAAATTAAGAATGCCTGCTCTCCTAACCAACTTAAAAATAATGTACTGGGATGTCTCCCAATTTGATCAGGTGTACCTTTGTTACACATCCCTTTTTCACTATGCAAAATAGTTAAAGAAAACTTTATAGCATACACACTGTTTAAAAAAGAATAATGAAGAACGAAGGTCTTTAGTTATGCTGTTTAAACTGATATAAACCCACAATATTTTCTGTATCTGCATACATACACTGTATTCTTATTTTCTGGTAATTGGTTGTCTGCTTGCAATTAATCCTTAAAAAAAATAAATAAATAAAATAGCACTGTTGCACCGCTTCATGGGCCAATGGAGGTGTCTGCTACGCCCGCTGTTATTTGGTCTACCTCAGCCTCTGCAGTTTAAAGTCCACCAGAAGTAATGGCCTGGAGTGGAAGGAAAACTTTTGCATGCCCAGAGCATCAATCATATCTTTGAGTGAGCTCCTTCAATAAAAGGGGAACCAACACTGATGAGACCTCTGGTAGGTGTTTTGAAAAAGGTAAAAGGGGAGACTGCGGTGGAGCATTTAGAGTAGTGTTTTGCATTCTCTTGTGGATGGAAATATTCTGTAAAATGGCGGTCGTTTAGACAGAATTTCTTTGAAGCAGAAAGGAACAACATCTGTTTTCAAAAATCCATCCAGGGTCAGGTCACAGGGGCAGCAGGCCAAGCAAAGTACCCCACACATCCCTCTCCCCAGCAACGCTTTCCAGCTCCTCCTCGGGGACCCCAAGGCGATCCCCGGCCAGATGAGATGTGTAATCCCTCCAGCATGTTCTGGGTCTGCCCCGGGGCCTCCTACCAGTGGGATGTTTCCAAAACACCTCCAGCGGGAGGCGTCCAGGAGGCATCCTGATCAGATGTCTGAACCACTTCAACTGAACCCTTTTGACGCGAAGAAGCAGCGGCTCTACTCCGAGCTACCTCCAGATGTCCAAGCTCCTTACCCTATCTCTAAGGCTGAGCCCAGCCACCCTACAGAGGAAACTAATTTCGGCCATTTGTATCCGCAATCTCATTCTCTCAGTCACTACCCAGAGCTCATGACCATAGGTGAGGGTTGCGACATAGATGGACCAGTAAATCAAAAGCTTCGCCCTCTGGCTCAGCTCCTGCTTCACCACGACAATCTGTTTCATTTAAAGGAGTTAATTATCTGTACTGATAAAAATTTGTGTCTGTCTGATTATAATTAAGTACCAGGCAAAGCACAAGACATTTTCAAAATCTAGGTTGGACAGTTTAGAAAGTATAAAATTTCCTGCAAGTCAAAATGAATGTGAATCTCAGAAGAATCTGTATTAAACAGCAGCTGGAACAGTATTAAAATGTATTATCAGCTTTACATCAAAATGTATCTGGATGTGTGACAAATCATCTGACTGCGATAGATACACATCCCTAATCACTCCCATTCTTAACGCTTTAAAAGGCAATCACAGACTGAGTGGAAAAAGAGGTTTGGAAGACTCACAGTACTCGATTCCCCTGAGCAGATCTCGGAAGTAAAAGCGTGACTGGTCCTCGCTGAAAGGTTTATCTGTGGGCACCTCCATCACAGCCCTGAATGCATAAACACACAAACACAATTAGCAATCATAACTAATGAGATTGAGCTCATTCCAGTGACACAATCATTACCATAAAAGAGGCTTTAGCTTACCCTTGCTTGACCAGCTCAAACACTGTGACAGAAACACAGATGAGGTTGGTGATGAAAACGTTTCAGATACAAAGATGCAAACAAACTTAAAACAAGATCTTTTAAGATGAATCTCAAATTACTTTCTCTCATGCTTGCTTTATGCATCACTGTACAACTATTGTGTGTTTGTGTGTGTGTATGTGTTGTTCTGGTGGCTGACTGTCTGGCCACAACGTACCCATGTACAGATGGTCCTCGCTGGGGTCATCCAAAACCTGGCACCAAATCACAGAGAGATGGAAATGAGTGCAAACACACACACAATAGATCATCTTTTGTATGCAGCTAAAAATACACACATACAGTTTTGTTGTATTGGAGCCTCTTTAAAAAGCTGGAAGGTTTGAGACACTGGTACTCTCAATTTGTGTTTTGCTTCCCCTCTGTTATGATGTGTTAAAATGAGCCAAATGCAGCAATGCAATTAGAAATAATGGAGATTGTTGTTTTGATCCTTATTTTTTCTTCCGCCTGTGACACTCTGAGGCTTTTTACTAAATTGTTCCATTAGCGAGGTGGCGTCATACCTTTATTGCTCTTTAGCGAGAAGAGGAGACAGTCAAATGACTCAGCTCTGACTGACTTACTATTTATGGTTTTAGCTCAAGTAGGCCTGATTGTGTTTGTCACTCAAATATCATTTTCAGATTTATTTTTTTACCTTAAAGATACTGTTGATTGACTTTCGACTTGACTTTTATAAAAACAACTCTTTGTTGTATTTGCTGAAACTTTCACTTTATTCTGAAAGAAGTACATGAGACAGTCTGTTAAAAATGGTAGCCAGAGCAAAGTTTCTCATTTTACAGATAAACGGTACACTAAAACCTGAAAAATAGGAGAAACCTTAAAGGAACATCAATTCATATTTCATCAGGAAGTTTGACAGTTTGACCTTGGTTCATGAGGTGTGACTGACATGATTGACAGCTGCGTTATGCCCAGTTCAGACCAAAGATTCATGACAAGATGAGTTGAAACAGGCAACTACTTGCGTTCTGCAACATTATAAAACCTGCCAGTTCACACCAATGCAGCTAGATAAGACAATAAATCATCTCTACGCAACAACTCTCTGAACTTCCGCTCTGATTTCCAGCTTTAAGGCTTATTTTGTGGCTGAATATATTTTGTAGCTTCCTAAAATATGAATGAGGATAGTGATAGTGAGATGAAATGGCGAAAAACAGAAACAAAACAAGCATCAGATGGACTGTATTCATAATAAATACGCCACAATAATACACGTAAGCAGCACCAATTAGTTAGTCAATGAGAATGTACGTGTGTGAGGGAGCATATGCACATACAGCGAGCAGCAGCAACCAACAGTCTGACACCAGCACAACATGAGGACGGAAACAGAGGGCTCGGCAGGGAGGGAGCACCTGCCGCAGCAGGTGAACACGCCATCTGCGGTCATTTTGACTTTACCGGCGGACTTCACTACAAGCTGACTGGCTGTAGAAACAGGTGACAAAGTTTATGTTCTAAAAGTGATGTGACACCATCAGTCGGTTTAAGTCAAGCTGCAACGTTCTAAAATGGTTTCATTTCGTCGCAAATCTTTGGTCTGAACTGGGCTTTAGAGACGCCTCGGCCATGTTTGGTTGTTTTCGTTAATGTGACGTAATGCCATTACAGCACAAAGAGGAGGCAGAGAGGAATATGATTTTTTCATAGATGATCCGTGTCATGTACGTCTGTGTGGATATAGTGACAGGTTTAGCAAATCATTGAAAAAAGTCATTTTTTAACAGCACTTACCTCTACTAGTTTCACCACATTAGAATGGTCTAGCTTTTTCAAGATGGCGATCTCTTGATAGACCCGCTCCAGGGGTCCTTTGGGCTGGGGGGGACCCTCAGGGGCTGCTCTGGCTCCACGAGGGGGAGGTCTCCCTGACGGACAGAGGAGAGAGGGACAATGTGGGTGGGCGTGGGTGACAGATGACAGAAGGACAAGAGAGGACGAAAGACAAGGTTGGTTTCAGTATTGGTATGCAGTGCTCATGTACCACTGAAGCATTATAAAACACTGTGCTCTCTGCTGTTTCAACCATCTGCCCCTGGCTCCAGACTTACGTGGGAAACCCGCCTGTCTCATCAGCCTCTTCTTGGACAACACCTTCATCGCCTACAGCAGAGAACAGAAGATGGATTTGGACAGGGGGGAGGATAAGAGAAAAAGGCAGAGGGGGTGGGAGAGCCAAGCGGGAAAGAGATCCAGGGGAAAGATGAACAGAAAGGTAGACAAAAAAGAAGAGTGAGACAAAGCAGAGCGAGTCGATGCATGTCTGACAGCGCACACAGTCACACACCTACAGATGAACATCCCAGCGCCTATAAATTTATCTCCTCACCTTGAACAACCTTGTATATGTGACTGCTGACACTGACAGCATCATCAGCACAAAAGATTATAAAAGGTGGACTTTACAAAAGAAGGATGAATGTAATGTACATTGCCTCACCATTCTTTATCTTAAATAGGAAAATGTCAACTAAACCCGCTGATAATAATGTTTAGCTGTGAGTCATAAAACAGAATTGAGACAATACTTGAGTATTTTGAGACAAATTTTCAATTTTAGACTATGTAAATAAAACTGACAGAGTTCTAGGTCTTGTCAGCTAACTTTGGACAAAAAATCTTTCTCTTACTCAAGCAAGGCAGGTAGGTATATGTGATCCTGTGCAGAGGTAGTTTTTACATAGGAATATGGTTATTCAAGTGAGTTAGTTTAATCTACGTTTTGCTTAAAAATTTGTAACTAGTTTTGTAAATAGTGCTGCAACGATTAGTTGATTAGCCAATTAGCTGATTGAAGAACATTAATCGCCATCTATCTGGATAATCAATTAACTGCTTCAGTCATTTTTCAAGCAAAAATGTCAAATATTTGCTCATTCTAGCTTCATAAATGTGACATTTTGCTGCTTTTCTTCATCATTTGTGATAGTAAATGAAGAGTCTTTAGGTTTTTGGACTGTTGGTTGGACAAAAGAAGCTATTTGAAGAGGTAACTTTGGGCTCTTGGAAAATATAATGAGCATTTTTTCTCAATGTTTTGACATTTCATAGACTAAACGATTAATCAATTATTCACAAATAAATCAATAATGAAAATAATAGTTGCAGTCCTTGACACATTGCAGAATTTGGCTCATTTAGACAAAAGTAAATTATGGAGGGATACATTAAATTAGATCATTTTTTTCGGTCTGCAAACAGAAATAATTAGGTATCAATCTGCAAATTCGTGTAAATAAAGTCACAGCCTCTCACAGAAAGTGGCAGACACTTAAATAGTACACTACAAAATATAATAATAAAGTAATTTAACTTAATTTAGGCACTTCTGCAGACCAAAAAAAAGGTGTAGGCTGAAGATACAGCTTATAACACCCACATTTTAACAGCACACCATATGCAGCAATCACCAACACAACAAACCAAAACAGGGAAACAAGGCAAAATAGCAAACACAAAATACAACACACAAAAAACAACTTGCAAAAGGAAACTTGGACACTTGAAGTTCCTGTACCCTGTTCTTCTACATCAGTATTTGATCAATATGTTATTTTTAAACTTGTTGTTCTACATGTTTTAAGTTCCTCACTACAACTGTTCCATAAACACACTCCTTCAACTGAGATACAATAGTTTGGCATTGGTCCTCACCATTGGTCTTTTGAGCATAAAGACATCTCTCCAAGCATGTTGACTTTCTCTCTTTTGAAACAACTTTTGGATACTTTCAGGTAATAACTGTCTTCTGGCTCTGTACATAATTTGAGCCCTTTAAAGAGTCTTTTGTTAAATAAATAATGGGTTTCTTGGTTGTCTGTATGAGGTTTTATTCACAATTCTTTTTGCTCTCTGAGATAAGATAAAATGTTTGTGACAATTAAGACCTCACAAATTCAAATGTGATACTATTTAACATGACTATTTATATATTTGAATTTAACACTTTCTGAGACGTTTTAAGCACCTGCAGACACACTGTTATTTCACTGCTCTGTCTTAACTTTAGTTGTCTCTGCACATGAGTCTTGAACAATTACCGTAGCTGACAACCATCGAGGCAGTGTTGAACAAAGAGCTCAATGTGTGACAGCTCCATTGTTCGGTGGATATTTTCCCTGTTCTGGGAAATTAGACTTTCTTTTTTTAAGAGCCTCAATGCCCTCAGTTATTACGGCAATGATATAATCACTGAATGCGGCATGTGGGCTTTGTCACTTGGGAGGAATATTAAAATAATCCCCATGTCGTCGCCTGTCAACATCATGCAGCTTAATGAGAAGTGTGGCAATAATCATGAAAAGCATACAGAAAATCTCAAGCTGATGTGTTATTACAGAACTCAGCGAGGCACAATTAACTGGAGACGTTCTCATATGTGAGAGATTCACATGAAATCACATCAGTAAATGTGACAAGGGGGGTTTGATTGCTATTAGTTTTATCTGCATGTCTGGGTGTGACAAGTGATAAGCAATGAGAGAGAGGTGAGAGAAATGGAAACGGCGGTAATAGTTGGGAGGGGAATAAATCACATCTGTGGTTGTGTGTGCATGAAGAACTCACATAGTATGTGTTGTCATCCTCATTGTAAGCCAACTTGACAACACCATAGGAGCCCTGGTCCGGAAAAGAGAACAGAAGCCAGTAAAGTGAGATTGAGCAGCTGTCATTCTTCATGTGGGAAAAAAAAAAATCACACTTTGTGCAAAGCAATATAAATAAATACAAATACACACAGGAACAAATACACACACACACACACACAAGGGGAGTGTGTGGGCTGACAGCGTACACTGAAAGAGTACCAGCTGCTTCAAAGTGAGAACAGAGAAATTCAAATCATCTCTCTCCCTCTCTCTTTTATTTTTGATTTCAGGCTAATTAAGGAAACTGGATCTGGTTTACACTATCAAGCTCGCCTGCCCACACACAGGAAATTCAGGATAAAAAAAAAAATAGGCCCAATTAGTAGCCTGTGCACACAAATTCATGCCCAAAAACAAACAGAAAGAGAGAAAGAGAGGAGGGAGGGGAGGGAGAGCAGGATCAGTTCCTGCTGGGGGAGCAGATTGGAGAGGCAGCACAGAGCTCGTCCTACAGTCCCAGAGATGATCTGATAACAGGAGCCTCTCCAACAGTCCTGAAAGGCTCTAATTGTCTCAGCTGAGCACAAAACCACACACATTAACATGTCTACCTTCGTGCAGAAATTCACAGCAGCCATGCACAATCTGTCTTATTAAACCCACAATCTAAAACGTGCCTACACACACACACACACTTGTATCCACTAAGCCTTGCACAACCCTTAAGAGAGCGCTATTTATACCAGCCTCTCACCCATCTTCCAACTCTCCCATGGCCTGGGAGTTTACACAGAGTTTGGGAAATGAGGACAGCCGGGAGAGAGGATAGCAGAGACTGTTACTGCATGTCCTTGATGATGTGCGCTACTTGACAGACATGCAGTAGGCGGAAGGGAGAAGAAAATGGAAGAGTCAGTGAAAGGGAGCAATCAGTGAGTTGTCTCTGATGGTACCTTTCCAATCTCATCTTTCAGCTTGTACTGGTTGAGCTGAACACAGTCCTTTAAGAGAAAGAGACAGAGAGGTAAGAGAAAAAAAAGATGAGGAGGAAATTGTTTCTTTTCAAATGAAATCGCATCAGCTATTTTAGACACTGAATGCATCACGACCATTCTTACGAAATCTGCTCTTCCTAAAAACGCCACATAAAAATCCTGTCCATTAAATTTCCCTTCTATTAATTCCTCTTTCTTACATTTTTTCAACAGAAACTCATGCGTGCAGTGTTTTGCATATCAGTGTTCCCATGGGTGCCTCACGTCTTCCAACTGGAGACACATTCTCTGTGCTTGTCAGCGTGTCAGTGTGACTCTGCAATCACTGTCCCAGTTCAGTTTGTCATTTTCTACCATTCACTGAAAGTAAAACTTCTACAAATCGAGGCTAGAGATTTTAGAGGTGGGATGTGTAGCTCAGCTGTCACATTTTTGTGGTATATTTTGAAGCCTTTAGAGGGAACTCGGCAGTCTAATACAGGTGTATTCTGTTCGGAAGAAAAGCTATGATTCATACAAACATCTAGAGATGCAATGACTAAGCAGCTCTCCAATAAATATACACCTCTAAGTGGATTTCATCTGATTATTGGTCTCTTTGCTAGTTTATTAAAAGAACTAAGAGCCAAGAAAGATGGTGAGATGATATGAATATAGAATTCAGAGGAATTCAGTGACTTACATGACACTTTACTTCCAATGATATAATTCACAAGAAAGTCTCCAGCATATGAGGATACTTAAAAATACGTCACTAAAAGCCTCGTTTCCACCAAGCAGTCTGGTTCAGTTCAGTTTGGTGCGCATTAGAATGAATATTTTTTCCATTGTTAAAGATTGTGAATGGTATCAATAGAACTGTCCCTACTTTTTAATCACACCTCTGTTGGGGTAGCTTGCACACTGATCCAATACTAAAATGCGGAGCCAGAAGCACTGCAGTCCGTTGATTAGTCAATAACGAACCGTCACTCTGCTCAGGGCTGAGCTGTGGCTGGTTTTGAAGGTTATGTGACCACTGTTCATACTGTGGCAAGTTTTACACACATTAGTAATCTATAGCTATAAAATGACAGGATGTTTTGTTCAAAGGGAGCTACCAGCAACTTTTCACGTGGAATGTTTTCTCGCATGCTACTCAGCACCTGAATTGACGACATGAATCCATCAACACGCCTTAAATGTCAATACGGCAGCTTTGAACAGTCTCTTTGAACTGTCTCCCTAGGATGATACACACTTTAGTGATGATTGGATCTTTAAGTGTTTAAAAATGTTCATGAATTTCAACTGAATTTCTTTACTCGGAGAAAAAACATGGCAGAGCGTCATTCTAGTGGGCTCCGGCAGCACTACATCCCTGCTCTTGCCTGACAACGACTCAGTGCACAATCCTGCTATTTTTAAATATCCCATAAAGAGAGACTCTCAGAGGTAACAGCCCAAGTGGACATTGTCTCTGTCTGCTCACTTCTGTCCAGAAGGCTCATCCTGTGTAAATGAAAGGACTCATCTCCAACATATGGCCATTTGATCAAGGATGTTATCAAATCAAATCAAGTTTATTGATATAGCACATTTTAGTTATGTGTCATTGACAACTGGAGAACCACCTGGCAACCATTTTTTACCTCTGTGGCAAATATAGAAGCTGAAAAATTGTAATGAAACATACTTTACTCCCCTAAGTCATACAAGTTAAATAATTTGTCATTTTTCTCTTTTTATATATATTTTTTACATTTCTATAAACATATATATACCAATTTTTTTCCTTTTTTATTTAATTTTTTAAATATTATTTTTAATTTCATACCTATTTTTATTCTTTTATTTATTTTTTTTATTTCTATAAACATATATATACCTATTTTTATTCTTTTTTTATTTATTTCTATAAACACATATATAACCATTTTTATTCTTTTTTATTTTTATTTCTTTCTTGTCTATTAGATTTCCTTTGACTGGTCTGTTTGTTCCTGGGTTGATGGGTGAGTAGGGTTGTCTTTTTGTCCTCACTGGGTCTGTGTTCGTTTATTAATACTCTGTACATCTTTATTGTATTACCAATAAAAATACCTTGTTTAAAAAAAGAAAGATTCTTGTTCCAGCCTGCTCTTTTTTGTTCTGAAAATGTTGGCTTGCAATCGTGTTTTGTAGACGATAAACAAGGTGCAGATGTTCCTATGCATCACCGTGAAACACAGGAAGAACTGGACGTAGCACTAAGTGACAACAACCCCACCTACATTAAAGAGCACTGTCTTTGATGGATACACTTAACGAATTTAGGGTCTAGGTACATGTCTATAGGAGTTACTTTTGGCTCTAAGGGTACTATATCAAAGGTTTTTGGCGGAAATGCAGCTTAATTTAACCTTTAAGTGCATTTTCTACGTCATTCTGTAAAAGCAAAAAATATATATATATAGAAGACAACCTCCGCAGCACCTACGTGAGATTCTACCTACAGTACATGACATTTACAGGCTCTGCATCTAAGTGTAACAGGGATCACAGCTATTATCTACATCTATTATTATTACCTAGACGGTAAGACCTTACCTTTGCAGTCTTTACCAGCATGCTGCTGCTTTTAAGACAAATGTACATGTAGTTCTGCTTACTTTCACACAAGTATGATGCTGACATTTTGATAACTAACAGATGTTAGAGAGGAGTCTGGCTCTGTGTGAACATTAGGTTGTTCATTCATGTGTCTCTCTTCATGCATTGCACAGTCCTTAAGGGAATATGATGGTCAGATGGTGCATTAACCATAGATTATATAATCATAATTATCATTATGTTGGCTGTAGCCACATATTAGATAACGTCCTGGGATTTCTTGATTGACTTGGTCGTAATTACAGCATTATTTCAACTTCACAGTCGGCTTTAAATCCCTACCTGGAGGTCTGTGATGGACACACTATGGGACTCCACGGTGGGCCGGCGGGGCAAGCGTGGAGAGGAGTGGGGTGATGTGATGGGAGAGTAAGGTAACGACGGGTAAATGTAGCGCCCGTTGAGTCCAGGTGAGCTGCAGGGGGATGTTGCAGTTTGCGAGCGCTCCTGCAGAGACAGCTTGCGGTCCGACAGGTTTAATCTTCCCCTTTGCTCTTGGCTTTCGGGGAGCAGAGCCTCTGACCGGCTGACCGTGTGGGACAGCAGGTCGCAGGAGGAATTACGGAAAGGTGGCGCCACAGAGGAAGCTGGCTCAGGCGTCTCAGAACTGTCCATGTCTTCTACCTAAAATGTAATACATTTAAAGACATAGAAGACGAATGAATGCATGGGATATCATGTGAAAGTGAGAACACTTACGTCCTACATGGTCTCAGAATCATAACTACAAAGTGTTGATTTGATAAATGCAAAATGAAAATGTATCATTATTTGTCAAGCAATCATTTAATCCAGTAGAAGCCCAAACGTCCAATTAGCTGGGTGGCTGGCGTCACCTGGGTGTGTTTCATCTTACCTCTTCGTCCCCAGCCTCTCCGGGCGGTCTGCTGGGTTCGTACTCCGTGACCACGATGAGGGACTCCATGGGGTCTGGCGAGGGCGTCTCAGAGTGGGTGTTCAAAGGTGGAGCGGGACAGCTGCACAGCAGATCTGGCAGGGGCTGTGAGGGCTGTGCTGGGGGCGCATGACCGCAGGAGGCCGGCGGTTCAGCGGAGGGCCAGGGAGTTACGTGACAAGGAAACATGGTGTCTCTTCACAAAGACTGATAACCACTGCTCCATCAGATGACAACCTCAGAGGGAACTGGTGCCTAAGACACAAAAGGAAATAGCAGAATAAGAAAGTACACATGGAGAACAATTGCTGGCCTTTCAGACATCTACAGCAGCACTAAGGGGGGGAGCCCTTAAAGGGACAGAGGAAACTCACAAACGGACGGAAAGAATATACAGTATACTTCTTAAATGGCTACCCTGAATAAGAGTACAGTACTACTACTCTCTTCTGGTAACATCAGCCACCTCTCTCTCAACTGAAGACTCCACATCCTTCCTTCCTTCCTGACAAGGTGGCAGCCATCCGAAACCAATTTACCCAACCACAGAGTATCCCCTCTGGTTAGGGTGCGTCACAATTTTTTGTATATTCCCCCTCCTCCTGAGGAAGAGGTCTTCAAATTTATGCTTCCGAGCAGTCACGACACTTCAACTTCAACTTTAAAGAAAAAAAACACAAGAGAACACATAGGAATATAAATACTCAGCAATCAGTGGAGGTAGGGGGGGAATAAAATACAGTGACCTGAAACAACGGTGGTCATCGACAACAATCATCAATAAACGCCAACAGCATTATCACCATCACTCATTACATGATCACACCCAGAGTAACAAGCAGCCAAAAGAGTGGCCTCGGCACTGAGTACTGGCCTGCATTCAAAAGAGAAATGGCAGTGGGAATGACGGAGATCTGTTGCTCTTAACTGGAGGAAATCTGAGCCGAGAGCCAGAAGGCAACAGCTGGAACTCGACAGAGACACTTGTCCTCTGGATTTGTGTTGTCAGAATACTGAAATTTCAAACTTGGACACCACAACTTGAAAAATATTGAAATTCAATACTATTTTTGATACCACAGGGAAAATAAAAGATAAATACAACAACGCTAAAATATGACAACAATGACTTTTTTCTTGGTTAGCAGCAGAGAACAGCAGAAAGACTGTCATAAACATTAACAATAGGCTAGAGCGGACAAATGCAGCTGCTACCAGTGTATCAATACTGCATAAAATTAGTGCTGAAACCGTTTCAAATATTTAATATCAATAGACCCTGTTCCCTCAAAGACCTTTAGGCCATCTCATCTTCTGCCGTGCCTGCAGTAGAGCACACGAATCATGCTTTATTGGCCTTATGTACAATCTCTACAATGTTTAAGGAGGCTCAGGTTACAATATAAAAGTGACACACACCAAGAATTAGGTGCTGATCATTGGCATTAGACTTGAGTGTAGAAAACAAGTGACGCACACTCTGGCTCCATATGCATTTCTTTTATTATGATGACATGTCAGCCTTTGGGTCCTCTTCAAGATCAACAAACATATTGAGATAATATTGAAATTGTTTTAAAAGATAAAACACCTAAAGATAAGGTTACATATTTAGCGAAGTATTTTTGCCATATTTTTTTAAGCTGCAGGACTACGGTTTATAGCGAGGAGGATCAAAACCAACATGCAGCTTTAGTGCTGTTTCATTCCACACATGAAACAGCAACTTTCCAACCAAAATTGGACTTTGTTGAGAGAGGCCTAAACAAACTGTGTATATTATTCAAGTAGAAAAGAACAAATATTGATAAACAAAAGCCTGTTTGACTTGAAGTAAACTCCCGATACTATCTCAATGCCCAGTGAATTTCTGTTTTAGAGCTGTGGCTATGCAGCAGCTGACCTACAGTAACTATGAAGAGAGAGTCCAGGTAAAAACAGAATAATTTTGGGCTGTTATAAAACCTTTGACAAACAAAGTATGAGAAAATTTATATGCACATAATTACCTTTGCACACAGCTGGAGCACAGCATTTGACAGGCCAGCATGAAGCAAGTTGTGGGTGTAATGAACGGGTGTGGGAAGAAACAAATCAGAGATGCTGTTCACTAGCTGTGAAACATAAGTAGACACAGCTCTTTCCGTATGAAGCACCCGTGGAGTCTGGACTTTTTCCACACATTCTGTTAAGTGCTAATTAATGCATGCAAACACGTCTAGTATCACAAACTTCAGCTCTAAGTGGACAGATTTGACGCGTCTATAAAAGTAACAGTACCGTCTGCTTTTGATGTCAGTTATACAACATGGTTAATTATTACATGTACCGCGTCTAACCAAAGCCTTTTTTTGCATAATTTCAAGAGGGCCATTTCCATCTCCCGAGTCCACTCAGCTTACTTATCTGCTCATTATCTGTGAGAGGGATGGAGAGAGAAGGAAAGGAGAGAGGGTAAAAAAAAAGAAAGAGGGAGAGATTCTTGATTTTCCGTCATGGTGCTGACAGGATTGCGGCGCTGTCAGTGTGTGGGAGCTGAGTAAATCTCATAGATGCAAGAAAACAAAGGGAAGCCATAAGAAAAACAAGACAGTGGGAGCTCCAGCCAAGTTCAGAATGAGGACCATGTGTGGGTAGAGACACCCACTCCAGGTGGCCTCTCTACCTCCATTGCCAGCCTATATATAGCAATGTAAACTCACAAAAAGAAAGAATCGCCTCACTTTTACACAGAGACTCATATTGAGCATAACATGGGCAGGAATTCACTTCCTGGTCACTTTAGCCTTTTTCCACATACTGTAAAATTTCCATTACATAAAAGTACTGCCTCGTCATTGTCATGGATGCTTGGTCAGTCCTGAAATGCTGCCTTTTTTTAAAAAAATACAAAATGTTATCAAGCTGTTGTATGACTCAACTTTTCCTACATAACAAAGAAACAAATGCGAAGGCTGTGGGTTAAAGGGACAGTTCACCCCTAAATCAAAAACACGTATTTTTCCTCTTCCCTGTTGTGCTATTTATCAATCTAGGTTGTTTTGGTGTGAGTTTTCAAGTGTTCAAGTGTTGAGATATCGGCTGTAGAGATGGAAACGATTATGTGAACGGCATGTGAAGCTCAAAGCACAAAAAATTATGTTTAATAAACTGAACAGTAATGTCTCTTTCCAGAAATCATGACCCAGTTACACAAGATAATCCACAGACCTTGTTGTGAGCAGTTTCATGCAGGAACTATTTTCTTTCTACCAAACTACACCCACCAACCACATCACCACGAAGAAGGACGCGTGCATCTACACATGGATGACAGGCTCGTTTTCGTGATAGCACGAGACAAAGCCTAAACATTAATGGCATCCTCCTCAGCTGAGCTGTAACATTAGCTAGCTCAGTGGTGCTCCGTGAGCTAGCAGTATTTGAAAAACTCAGCAGCAATGTCATTTCCAAATATTAGGTCTCGGTTACTTAACATAATCCACAGACCTTGATGTGAGCAGTTTTATATAGGAGCCATTTTCTTTCTGCCAAACTACACCCGTCAACCATATCACTGCACAGAAGAAGTGTATATCTAAGCTAGCTAACGTTAAGCTCAGCTGAGGGGGAAGCCACCAATGTTTACATCTCACGCTGTCACAAGCACAGGCCTCTCATCCATGAGTAGATGTACACTTCCTTCTGCTCAGTAATACGTTTGACGAGAAAGAAAATAGTCCCTACATGAAACTGCTCACAACAAGGTCTGTGGATTATCTCGAGTAAACAGGTCATGATTTCTGTAAAGAGACATTGCTGTTGAGTTTTTCACATCTATTTTTTTGGGCACTTTGAGCACCATATGCAGGTGCCATATTAAATTGAAAAGAGGCAGACAATTCTACTCAGCAACTCACACCAAAACAATCAAGATTGATTAATAGCACTACAGGTAAGAGGGAAAATATATATATATATCTATGTTGCGGGTGATGTAGTTAGTCGGTGTCGTTTGCTAGAAAGATAATTGTTCCAATGTGAAACTGCTCACAACAGGGTCTGTAGATTATCTTGAGTAACCAGGTCATGATTTCTGGGAAGAGACATTGCTGTTGAGTTTATCAAATGTATTTTTGGTGCTTTGAGCATCACATGCTGAGTGTCATCTAGTTCCATTATTTTCAAGAGAAGGCAGACATCTCTACGGTCAATATCTCAACACATAAACATTTGAAAACTCACACCAAAACAATCAAGACTGATAAATAGCACTACAGGTAAGAGGAAAATATGTATTTTTGATGTTAGAGTGAACTGTCCCTTTGAGGAGGAGTCTGTCTAACATATTTGCCCTGTGTGACCTCTAAGTTTTCCCCGACTGTTCGTAAAAGCAGATATTCTTGTGGCATTTACCGGCCAGGTAAAATGATCCTCACTTCATTCAGCTAAATATAGAAGCTCTTGAAATCCACTTTGACTTTAAACACACAGTATCAATGCCACCAAAGCAACACAATATGCCCCAATAAGTGCACTCAGCCTCGGCGGACAAGAGGAAAATATAGAGCCATGACCCTGAGTGATACTCGCAACGCACCAGCTACAGTAGGCTTTTTATATCCAGAGAGGAGAAGCTAACTTACCAAGCTTGACCCACTTTGATCTCAGATAAATGGTAAGACTCATATCAAGGACTGTTTCCATTCACATCAAGAGGTTTTTGTGCTGTTTCTGAATTGGTGATGGGAAAAGGTCTTTACGTGATATTATCACTTAAAGCAAGACACACAATATCTCTGCGAATCTCATTCTCAGCCCAGCAGGGTTTGGGAAATAGAGCTGAATATCAGATAGTGGTTCATTTTGTTTTTAGTGGTGTAATGTCTGCAGTCATTGTCTGGCCAGCGGGACTTACAGTAGCATCAAGGGAGCTGAATGCCACAGTTTTCGAGGATGTGTCAGTGTCAACAGCCGCTATTTGGGAAGTGAGTTTCTGAAACTACAAACTCGTGTTAGCCTCACAGTCAGAAGAATCTTTTACCTTGGAGCTGAGAGAGCTGGTCCAATCTGTTGTAGTTGTGTCACCCACGTCTCACCCAAAATTAGCGGGGGCCGGACACAAACTTTCAGCAAAAAGGTGAAATATCAGATTCCTCCTTGCCAGACATTCATGGACAAAAAGAAAAAGCCTCCGACCTTGGTGGGCCGAAACAGCAAAGCCCCCAGTTCTTGGACAAAGACGCTCTCTATCACAGATAACTAAACTACAGGTTAAACTTCCCTGATCCTTGGTGATCGCAGAAGCTACACAAAGAACAGGCAGTTCGATTTGATCCTCATGAAACACCAACAGATGCCTCCCAGCTCCAGATGCCGTCCTGCGCCTCTTATCGTAACTAAAGTCACATGACCCGACCTTCACTATCTGGACAGGGAAGGGGAGGGGGGAGAGAGGACTTATCAGAGCTCGCTGGGGGTCCGAGCCATGTACAGCATTATTAACAACACAGACGCAGTCCCACAGACGTACAAGTACAACACAGGGCCATCTGGAGCAGAGGAGGATCCCCAGCTTCATTAAAAGATCAACAGGGCAACCCTGTCAGTGATCCGCGGAGCCGTGCAAGAGATAAGCCCCTGTAAATGGAGGGATGAGCGGCCTCGGCCAACTTAACAGTAGTAGTGTTATTATCACACAAACACAGCTGAATGTCACTAACAATCTGGAAGATCTAATTGGCAGTCATCATGTTTAACTCCAAAATACACCACAGTTAGTCATTGTTGTGAAATACTCCGCACAGTTATTAAGTGTGAATCAACTCAAGGTGACGTCTTCAAATGTAATTTGTCTGACTAACCATCTAAAACCTAAATATATATGAAAAATGACGTTCAGCAGAGACACTGAGCAGTATTCCCTCAAATGTTTGGCATTTTTGCTTGACTTTAACAACCTCTAGCTGATCACTTCTTTGGTAAAATATCAAAACACTTGTTTTCCAATGGGTTTTTACAGCATAGTGAACATCATTACAACAGGAAAATGTAGCTACATTTGTCTACAGAGGCCATGTGAGAAAACATACAGTGCTTTCAATTCTCCCAACTCAAAAAAATAGGACTTACAGCCCATTTAATCACCAGCAGAAATAGATGGTGCATTTTAAGTGTGTCATCAGTCTGTCATCATTAACCAAGCCACTGTATCCTTATAATGGGACATTAATCTTAATCAGGAAGTCAGTTTCAACCCATGTAATGAATTAAAGAGTGGTCTTAAAACACCCAAAAAGCAAAGAGAAAGGAAACATGGAAGATATGACATTATGTAAGATACTATTAATGCAACTTTGGACATTTAAAAAGCCAAATATAGTAGAAATGAAAGCAAAACTGTTTACAATACAGTCAACAGCAGCATTAACTTACCATTAAACCAATATTCAATACCTCGATTTCTGCAGTTTCATAATAACAACAATGGTTTAGCTCTGATAGTGTAGTAATGGCTATCTGTCACACACAACTGTGAGCTGTCACATTTACTGAAATATTAACACAAGTAAACACGGTATTATTATTATTTTTTAATCGACGCTGATACAAATTCACAGGGTTTAACGAGTGTTGGCGTCGCCTTATGTCCCACCGAGCTAACTTAGCTGTAAGCTCCAGAGCCAAAGAGCTCGGCTAACGTTAGCAGCTGCCTCATCTGTCAAGATACAGATGTTGTTGGGCAGGAGTCAAGGATGCTAGTGCGGCTGAGTAACGTCCGGTGACACCGCTACAGAAGGCAGCCGAAACCAAATACTATCTGTAAAAAATAACCCTTACCTTAACGTGTTATTTCGGCCTTTAAGTCAGAATTAAGGGGTTGCCTCTCCTTCTTCAGCTGCGGTGAAAGTAGCGTCTGTACTACGACGGCTAAGCTAGCCGTCAGAGGAGCGGAGACAGACTGATAGCCGATGTTGTGATGGACCAATCCAGCTGAGCTCACAGGTCCCGTGCTCACACAGAGGAAGTGTTGGGGAAACGGGCAGTGTGGCGGTTTCAAGTAAATAGTTTCAGCAATAGGCTGCACAAGAAGCTACCTCTGCGGAGGAGGTGCGGGCTACCTTTGTTCCCCTTTTGGTGTAACTCACGACCTCGAAATGAAACACTTGGTTCTTTGGGGGATTTCTGCTGCAAGCACTTTGTGGCCGACTGGCTCCCCCCTGTGGTGAGAGGGAGAGTTGCACCCTGGAGCTCAGCAGCTCTGTGGAGTATATGGTTTTTACACTATTTTAATATTAATTTAATTTAAACAAAAATACAAGAAAAAAGGGATTAAATAGCACAATACTTAAGTTTACAGATATTATAACGGTAAACACATATCCTACCAAGCATTACAGTGACCAAGTTATCAGCTTCTTAAAGGGACAGCTCACCACAAAATAAGAAGAAGAAGCTTTATTGTCATTGTAAGGGTACAATGAAATTCTGCTCGGCTATCTCTTGTAGCAGCTACAATGTCCTTGTCATAAAATATAATATAATAAATAGTATAATAAGGTTTAGAATATTTACAGCAGATACAGTAATATAGATACAGACTGTAATAGTCAGTAATAGGCAGTCAGTAGTCGATTTATTGGACTGGGAGGTAGTAGTGTGTGTGTGTGTGTATGTGTGTGTGTGTGTGTGTGTGTGTGTGTGTGTGTGTGTGTGCTTCTGGGGGGGGGATCATGGTTTTTGCAGCGAAATCAAGATTAGATAGTTTTACATGTAGTGCTTGACACCAGGGCAGCATGGTGTGATGGTTACCACTGTGGCCTCACAGCAAGAGGGTTCCTGGTTCGATCACGGGTGTGTGGGTGTGTGTGGGTTTTTTCCGGGTACTCCGGCTTCCTCCCACAGTCCAAAAAGGTTAATAGTAGAAGGTCTAAATGGTTGTCTGTCTCTACATGTCAGCCCTGCAATAGTTTCTCGCCCAATGACAGCTGGGCTCACACCTACCAACTGTGGGAGGAAGCCGGAGTACCCGGCCTATCCAGCCCCCCGCAACCCTCAAGAGGATAAGCGGTTAGAAAATGGATGGATGGATGCTTTCATCAGTCTAGATCAGAGGTGTCAAACATAGTGGTCCAAGACATGGTCAAGTGGTCCAGTCTGTCCCTCTAGATCAGTGGTTCCCAACCTTTTTCTTGAGGGACCCATATTTTTACCATTATACACTTAAGTGCCCCCTCCGAACACATTTTTAAACATTTTCGATACTAATTAATTAATTTATTTTTTAATAAATGAATGAGCTTCTAATATTACCTTTTAATTTATTTGTTTTTGACACATACATGAATTAAATTTTGACTCATATCACATTAAAATCACTACACCCTTTAAAATCAAGAGGGCCTCACGACCCCCCCTTGACTCTTTGGTGCCACCCTAAGGGGTCACGCCCCCTTGCTTGGGAGCCGATGCCCTAGGGTGTTCATTCAGGGGAGAAAACATGATAGTGTCTTGTAGGGTGTCTTTTCAGTAGACAAAACTTGAATAAGTGTCCTCTAAGGTGCCCTTACTGTGGAGAAACATAAGAACGTGTCCTGTAGGGCAGTGGTTCCTGACGTTTTTCTTAAGGGACCCATATTTTTACCATTTTAGACCCCCAACACACACACACACATTTACACACGCCCATATCTTGGCGATATTTAAAAAGATTCTAAACTAATTAATTGATTTATGTTTTAGTAAATAAATAAGCTCCTGATACAACCCTTAAATTTATTTGTTTTTGACACATAACACATTAAAAATCAAGAGGGCTTCACGACCCCGCCCTGTGGCTCTTTGGTGCCCCTCTTAGGAGGTCAGTACAAAAGAATCTGTATCAGACCTCTATCATAAAACTTAATGAAACTCTGCTGCTGAGAGACTAACAAAACTTTAGATTGTAAGGCAGGGGATGACTTAACTTGCTTCTTCAATAGCTTCCAGTTGAGTAGTTGACTGGCCCATTTGAGATCAAACTGGGTTGTGTGTGGCCCCTTAATTAAGATAGGTTTGACACCCCTGGTCTAGATAGTTTAATACTTTTTATTGTCACCATATCATTTCATAGATCTTACTCATTATGAAGCTCATGTACTGATGACATTTCTTCTTTTTTTTAAGTAAGAAAGTGCAGGTGTGTCACTCAGTGATACAGTAGATTAACAAACTATTGTTATACAATGATAAATAGAAATAGATAACAACAGTTGTGATGCAAGTTTTAATTCTACAGAATGTTGTTGTAATTTTGGTGTCACAGAAAAATATCTTTGATTCCATTTGGTACTGCATGGTTCGTAATCAGTTTTTCTTCTTTCAGTATTTCAACCTTCCTGTTCAGCAACAACAAAAAAAAAAAAATACCACTCACACATATGCGCAAAAAAAACCCCAAAGCTGTGTGCCATCTAGTTCAGGGGCGTAGTGGACACAGGGTCCAATTTGACCTCAAGACATGCCAGGTGTGACTGATGCATCTTGAACCCACCAAATACGTGACATTAAATTGATTAATATTTGTTGCAAAAAAATCTATTTATGATTGTTAGATTTGCAAAACACAACTGGGGCAGGTAGGATGCTGAGAACTAAGGTGATCGAATGAAGAGCAACCATTTCAAAACCTAGTAAATGTCAGCTTTGACGAGGACAAAAAAAAGTGGTAACCAGGGAGATGTGAGTTGAATTAACCAGAGGACAGAACACATCAAATTGAAATATGTTTATTTCCATAAAAAATGAAAGTAAAGCACTAAATGTCAAAGCACAGGATTGCAAAATATACCAAAGATATCCAATCCAAAGACAACAAAATTAAAAAAGAAACAAAAGACTATACAATGCAACAATCTGAACACAGCTGGAGAAATTATCGCCTCTTCTGGAAGATGTTGCCTCTTCCCATTCCACCACGGCCCCGACCTCTCGCAGCCACTGCAGATAAAAGCAGGGAAAAACACAAGTTATACCAAAATGAAATAGAAACCTCTACTGGTTCAACAACTTTGCCACATATGTAGAAAATGAAAACATGCTGAAGGCCAATAATATAAGCTTTTGTACAAAACATTGCAGCAAAATATCCCTGTATTAACTGGAAGTTCTAAGTTTTAGTTTTGCAAAAATAAAACAGTAATTTAAAATGTTAACTGCTGAAATTTAGCATATAGATATTAGTATAAGGTTAACAAAAACCCAGCAGCTTTGGAAATGGCCGGGTAGATACCAGTCCAAGAACTGTCCACTCACCCTGTGCTTTGAGAATAGCTGCTTTGCCCCTTCCTGCGCCAGATCCCTGGTTCTTGTTCTTCATACTCTTTAACATGGGAGCATTCTTTAACATGTCAGGTAAGATCAGGAATCGAATCTTGCTGCCACGGATGTAGACTTGCTCCAACTGTGCCACCCGGCCATCGCGATAAGTCACTGTTATGTTGGACATCTGTGGGGACAGAAAAAAAGTGTAATTTTAGCTACTCGACAAGTTAATTGACAAGGTTGATAGACTATGTTTTTAATGGCATAGTAAATCTAAAATGAAACTCTTGAACTAGAAGCGGAAATAAACCCCAAAGCACACCTGTTTACACACTGCAACTATAGGTCTGCTAATCAGTGGTTCACAATCCTGGTCTTCAACACCACATCTCTGCTGCTCTCATTTCTTACCATCTAATGTGGGACCAATTATTATAACTTGGTAACAGTTGGGTTTTTTTTTTTTTTAAATTGACTAGCTAGCAGGATTGGGAGCCATGGCTCTGGTACTCGAGAACCAGGGCTGACAACTGTTGTGTTGAATGAGACACCACCAGATGGAGGAGCCTGCAAAACTTGGATTAACTCAAAGTCACAGTCTATTGTGTCTGCTCGCATGACCAATCATGGTCGCAAATCCTCACAAATTTAACAAGTAGCTTCAAACTGAGTCATCTTGAAAGTTAGCAGATGAAAATCACACAGAAATAACAATTAATCCATACAAAGATGTCCGAAAATTTCAATATAACAGCATGCATGCACCCACAATACAATATAGTGGAGGATTAAATTATTTATTTTGATCCTCATTAGCTGTTCATATTGTGGGGAAACCAGTGAAAATTAAATGTAGATTTTCAGGAAACACTTTCAACACAACAGCATCAGCCTAAAGTTACACAACAGGAAGGTAATATGTCAAGTCTCCTTAAATCTCACACTCAAGGAGTGATTGCTTTCTGTATTGTTACTCATCACATTTTTGTGTATTTACTGAGGCACCACATGATAGGATTATTCAAAACCTGAGGACTCACAACACAAAATGAGCTTTGAGTGTTCAAGTAATCGCACACACAAGCTATTTAAGACTGTCTGAACTATAAGTTCCCAAACACAAGAGACAGTTAAAGGCAAAAAGAGTAATAACCAGTGATGGAAATTAGCACCAGCCACTAATGGCTGCCAAATGCTAGCAATACATGCAAGTGGCTGCTAGAATTTCTTCACTAACCAGCCAAAAATACCATGGGAACCTATTGAGTGACAGGTCATTTTCAGAATCCACCAGCTACAGGGGCCAGGGGACTAAAAATTTAATTTCTAACCCTGGTCATAACACTGCAGTGTCAGGCTGTAAAGTGACCTTATTTTATAATTATTATTCATCCTATATTGTTGTTAAATTTAAGATTTTTTTTAATTTTTTGCCTTTATTAGATAGGACAGATTAAGCACAATGACATGCAGTAGAAGGCTGGCCACTGCGGCAAAGTCATGCCTTTGTATATGGGATGTCTGCTTTATACACTGAGCCACAAAATGCCCAATTCATCATATATTATTAAGTACCAACCTGGCAGTTCATGTTGTCCTCAGCCTCAATCAGCTTGCCTCTGTACACCTCTCCAGTGTTGGTCTCACAGGTCACAATGTGTCCCTCTGCCTCGTGCAGGACTTTGATTGGGACGCCGATGGACATTTTTCAACTGTGTTCCTGAAAAACAGCAAACATTGCAGGAAATGTTACAATATGCAATCCCAAAATAAATGGTTGACACCAACCCTTTCCTATAATCTACCTTTGCTTCAAGATAATGTGAAATGAATCCTATTTTGTATTATTTAAATTACAGAAAACCACAAACTGGGCGAGTAAAAATCAGTGTGTTGTGTGAATATATTATTTGCATTAGCCATCTCTATGATGCTTCAGCACTAGTAATGTACACATAACGTTAATTGGCATAAAACGTGGCAACTACGGCTCGAAATATTACAGTTAACTATCACATAATAATTACAGACCTTTAGCAGGGTGCAGCGTTTTAATAGTAAACCTCAGGTCTGATAAATACAACCAAATCCTTTGTAAAAGCAGAGAAACTTAGCCGCTAGCTAAATTTGCTACATTAGCTAACGGTGGCTCTCTATGAATTACAACTACACAACGCTTAAGTTATCGTTATCTATCATGTGTTCAAACCTCCATAGATTATTTTAAAGTAATTACTACAAACCAAAGCCTCGTGCAACTTAAATACGTAACTCAATTAAACATTATCATTGAATTATCTACTAAAGAAACTTTGAGCTCTGCAAACAGGCGGAACCATGTTAGCACTGAATGAATGGAGCTTTATAAACAACGCAAACAAACACCACTGTAGAATAAACTACGTTATAGTATTATTTTATAAAATATATTAAGACGCTTACCTTTATCTTTTCCTGAAAACTGATATATTTGTTGCTGTTTCTTCTCACCGACTAAGCAACGTGCGTTTGTCGCTTTCTTCGCGTACCTTTTGGAGCCTTTTCCGCCTACCCACAATGCCACGGTGGTTCATCGAAGTACTTCCGCTGGTGCACCGCTAACCCTGTGCATTATGGGACTTGGTGTTTTGAGCAAACATGTCCTCTCCAGGAGAAAAATTCTGATTTGTTTATGGAGTTATTGTGCTTATTCGTTTAATTTGTACATGGTGCTGATGAAAAGTCTTTTGCCAGCAGATTTATTAATAGTTCAGTCAAGCTCAGGATAGATTTTATTGGTCCTAACACCCTCCCGCATCGAATATTAAAAGTATTACTTCATGGATTTGATGGTACATTTTTTGTCAAGGTCAAAAGCAAAGTTTCGATGTTTTACAGTAACATGGTCTAGGTAAAATGATGTTAATATTAACAGGTCTGTGTATACGTATCCAACATATTTGGTGACTTATTATAAGTTATGGTGGTCAATCTTTTCAAAAAAACACTTCTTCAGAGGAAATTTAAATGTATTATACCTGCATTTGGGGTACTGCTACCCAACAACCTTTTTTAAAACCAAAATTTTAGGTGTATCCACACCTAAACTGGGTATAAATCTTTCCATATAGACATATTTTTAGTATCTATGACATCACAATTCGTTGTAGGTTTGACACCTACGCAGGGGAATGTAGCACGGGGGAGATGAAGGGTTGACGTGGAGATATGGAGAATGTGTGGGATGTTTGCTTCTATTAACAGCTTTGATTCAACTTTTATTCACTTAAAGCAGTTCATTCAAATTTAAAAGCAAAATGGAACACAGTACCTACTGATGATGTGTCAGAAAGAGACTTCCTGTATGTCTGACTCTCCATTTCTGACCAGGACCCTGCTCCTCAATTCTTGTTGGAGTCAGGTTGCAGCACTATTTGCTACAAAAGTTGTCAAGGACTTGATTGCTCTCAAACCTGTTCAGAGTGCAGAAAATTCAGTGATGATATGGTTTCTAACCTAATTTGAGTGACTTTGCTTGGAATTAAAAAGGTCATTTTGGGGTGAGGATACACCCGCATGCACTTATACATTGAGAACAGGTCACATCTGATGGTTATACGTAAAAGACAACCCTAATAAAACAATGTTTAGACATAAATTCTATAAAAATAGCATGTTTAGAAGCAGAGATACGCACTTCTTTGTGTGACGTTGTGACATGAAGGCCACAAAAATCGACCATTGAATTTACCTCGACCCACTAAGTACACACTCTAAAAAATAGTCCACTAGTTCAACTCAAAAACATTAAGGTCACAATGTGCATGCGTCTTTTAAGTAGTTCAAACTCTGGCATTAAATCCCATGAGTCCTTTCTAGTCTGACAAACTTAATTAGTCTAGTACAACCAACATGATTTGCTTTGACCTCAAAAACCTAAATTAAGTTGAACCAACTTAATATTATCCAAAAGTTGTGCTGCGATTAAGTGGTCATACTTTTAATTTTATTTAAAATATTCTGACTTGTTGGGTGTGGTGGTTAACACTATCGCCTCACAAGAGGGTTCCTGGTTTGATCCCAGACTTCTTACAAACGTCTTAAAATAAGTTGTCCATTGACTAAAACGTTACTGAAAACGTTGTTAATCATTTTTTAGAGTGTATAATGGTATACTTTCAATATGTTTTTTAGATGTCCCAAGGTATCACAAAAAACCTTTTATGATTGCTATTGCAATTTTTCCCGGGTCAAACCACAGATTGACTGAACTATGATAGCAATACAGTCAAGAGTTTATGCAGTCTGTGCATACATTTCTGTGTACACCAACAACCTCCCACACAGATACACTAACATCACACATGCTGTACATTTGCAGCATTGCTGTACATTGCTTTCTCATTTTTCTCCAGTGTGGTCTCCCACTGAAGCGAGGCCTATACGCTCGACACCAGATGTTTTCTGTTCGTTGTGGGTCCATGTCTCCGTTACATCAGCCTCAGAGAGAAAAATAAACACTGTGTTATTAAATCATTCTGCTAATTTGCTTGTACTTTCTACAATGACACATGTATTTTGCATGCCAATGTCACGCTTCTCATATAGTAGCTTATTACTGAATAGCACACTACAAAGAAAACCACTGGACTGTTTCCTGTCAGGGCATCATACCATCATATACCCTGCTGGAGCCTTGTGTGTCATTATTAAGACAAATGACAGCGTCTGTGAGGTAGATTAGGTGGCTGTTATTGACCTTCAGCAGTGTGTTGTTTATTTGGGTATTTTTTATTTACTGTGCTGAAATGACTCAGACTTGAGTCACCCATAACCACATAATTTTTATAACCCTTATCTCATGCTTGTCAAAGTAGCGCAAAGGAAACAAAGCATTAATATGCAATGGCTGTATTCATTTTAATATCCCTGGGCATGACCACAAAGTACAACAACTGATATGCATTGTTTTTGAATAAACACACAGCACATGAGCCCAGTACATACCCATGTATGTTTACTCCTGGAGACATGTCTGTGGCATTGCTTTAAGGCACGTAAATGTTGCTTAATGCAGGCCTTTCCCACAATGAGAGGGCTTTTTAATGAGGAAAGAGAAAGCGTAATGGCATAATAAAAGACATCATCCAATGAACCTTCATTTGATTTCCATTGCATTAGCCTCATTGACTGGCGTCAGCAGCCAGGCTACTCTGTAAACACCTCTTGCTGAGTAGTCTGTGGTCATGTCTATGTACTCTACGTGTGTGTACGTGTGTTTTTCATGGTGTCTATTTGTACAAGCTTGACTCTGAAAGTAGCCACACTACAGACATATGGAGTGATATTTGAATAGATTAAACAAGCCCTTTGTTTTGGATGGTTGGTAACTGGCCTGTATACATTGGGTGCCTTTGACGCATATGTCACATAGTTGTTGAACCAGCAACGGACACACGTTGCCTGGCAGTTATCAAATCACTGATCAAACTAGCAGCATCTAATGTTCTGTAGCTATCAAGCACTTTGAGAAATGACTTTTTAACTGATCTTTACACAAGAGATGGTGCTCATGCTCGCCTTCAGTGTCACTGTTTTCCCCGAAATGTTTTATGGTTCATTCAGACCATTAGTCACAACTCCTTGTAGGACACACTTCAGTCCATGAGTGCTTCGTCTATAACAGTATGAGTCTGTGGTACATATAGGGTGAAGTCAGGCAATATGTGACATCAGGTAAACTGGGACAAATAAGGTTTTACATCCTGGGCTCTCCAAATAGCAGCAGCCAGTTACTAAACATGTCACGTTTTTAACTAGAAATGTCCTTTACGTCAAATGATCATTTTGACTGGTCTGGGATAACTAGAATGGGCGGAGCACAGATTCACAGAATCACTGGTCCCAGAACTTGCATGATAAGTTACGTGGCATGTTCCTCTTTTTGGAAAGAACCGCACAAAACAATAAGGGAAGTGTGGAGTAAAAAGGTGACCAGAGTTGGGCCAGATAGGTCTGGACCTCTTCCCCTACAGTAACTTTAAAGGTGTCAGCTTCCCCTCGTACAGTCTTGCAGTCGGATGAGAAGTACTTGGAAGGACCACTGGAGACGACTGACATCAGATGCAACAAAGTTTATTGCTTGTTTTGGCAATTAAATGCACATTACAGAGCATAAACATGAGTTGGTTCTGGAGCCAGACTGACGTAGGCCTACACTTTCAGTTGCTTTCTCTTGTATACTGTAGAGATTCTGCTGAATCTCCACCTCTTTCCCTTTGTTCTCTTCTCCTGACACCGAACTTAATGGTGTATCCTTTATGCCTGTGTGACCGGGTGCCTTACATATTGGTGTATCGTTCTGGGCATGTCCAGGCACTCAAAGTCAAGGCAATCTTGTGCTTCCAATATGTTCGGGCCTAACCATGCTCTATTTAAAAAAAAAAAAATATTTGTTCATTGTGTTTCTTACCATTATTGAGTGTGTAACACACAGATTACATATGCCCCCTCGAAGAGTCAACGAGAGGTTAAGACAAAGTCAGCATACATTCTGACTTTGTTCTTGCCGCTCTCTGAGAGGTCAGAGGCAGGTCAGCAGTTGAGGGGAGCACATGCTCTCATCTCTGTACTCTTGGAGAAATCAAATGTATATCATTAACCAACCACTGTGGACAGATGAATTCATCCTTCCGCAGTACAGCTGTATTGGGTATCGTGTTGGTCTACTGTTTCTTTGTAATTCAGCTGCAGCAGGTACTCAAGATTACATATGATCCCCTCACCGCTGCTCCTGAGAGGCCTAAGTGGTTATACAGTCACACATGAGGAATATAGTGGTATTCTCTGGTACTTTGCAGTATTTCCTGCCTCCTCTTACAATCTGAAAATGGATGTAGGATGTTGCATTTTGTTAACTGTTTGACTTATAATCAATCTTTACTTCTATTACTGATATTTTACTTCATAAGGGAAAGGGTTTTGAGTGAGGTCTTGGGACAATGGGACAAAAAATTAAGCAAAAACCAGCATGTTTTGGGGCTCTCAGGAGCCATAAAATTATGAGTTGTGTTATTGTGTGTCACCCTGTTGATATAAGACATTTTTTAAGGATTTTTGTCACTTAAAAAATATTAAAGATGGTGCAGTGAGTCCAGAATTAGACATCACTGTTGAGCGCATGCACATGTGTCCATTGTGTCAAAAATGTTAAGCAATCTTTATAAATTAAAGTTAGGTAGCATTAATGATTTTTAATGAATGAACTGATACATGGATTTAACCATATAAAAAACAAGCAAACATGACTGTCCCACTTAACCCTACCAGCTGGCCCATTTTACCTGAACATGTGATCAGAGTGAGGTTGGGGTTTTTGATGTGTTTTCAGGTCCAAAGTTTCTTAGGTGTTTTAAAGGCAACATATTCTCTAAATAGAAATATAGTAGAGATATATAAAGTAAAGTTACACCAAGTGGTTTTCTTGGTGATCTAAAGAAAAGTGTCCTAAATGACCTTCCTTTACCAGGCTCACGGTAGTTTTAATGAAAATTATGAGTTGTTCTATTGTGTGTCACCCTATTAATTAAAGCCATTTTTAGTATTTTTGTCACTTAATAAATATTACAGATGATGCAGTGAGTCCATGTCAGCTGCAATAGATCAGAACGACCCAGAATAACATCACTGTTACACGCACGTGTGTCCATTGTGTCCATTGACAATATGGCAGAAAGTCGGGCAATCTTAAAAAATAAAAGTTAGGCAGCATTAATGATTTAATGAATGAATGACTGAACTGGTAAGTGGATTTAACCATTTAAAAAACAAACATGACTGTCCCACTTTACCTGAACGTATCATCAGAGTGAGGTAGGGATTTTTAATGTGTTTGAAGGTCCAACGTTTTTACAAGGCAATAAGTATATTTAGTTAGTTTTAATAAAAAACAGTGAACCAATTAGTATTTAAGACATTTATTTTTCTAGTAAGTAAAAACAGTGCAGATGGCCATTGGGCTACAAAAGGTGACCTGATGCAACATTATAAAAAAGCAGTTCAAGAATTTAAATCTTCAAAGTCTCTTAAAAATGCATTGCACCATACAGTACAGCTGATAAAGCATTGTTTTCTGCACATGGTTTAAAAGGCATGCAACCTAAAAAAGGAACATTTATCATGGAGAGAGAACACACTGCTGTAAATGTTATTGTACTGCATGTGAAGACAATGTAAGCATGAGCCCATTTTTAACATCCACATGTTGCTTGTAGATGTGATCCAACTCAGACACGGTGGATGAGAAAAAGTGATAAATCAGGCCAAGATATTCCCTGACAACCAGTCTGAGTGACTTCAGATTGCTATAGATTTGCTGAGGTTTCATTAATCCGTGTTCATATTGCCGTGTTTGCACACTGTCATTTGTTTCATGGCAATAAAAACATGTTTTAAATACCTGAATATCTTTCTAAACACCTAAATATCTTTGTCATGAGACTTCTGTAAGCTCTGTTGAGCGGACACAGTCAGTCTGTTTTAGGGGGAGAGCGTGAATATTCACAAAAGTAATGCAACTTTCACTGTCTTTCACCTCCAAAACATCTGTTGCCCCCCCAAGGTATGTGACCGACTCAGCTCCATCCTGAGCAGCAAATCCCATGATGCATGGCTGCTGCTGCTTTGCTGGAAGGGTGTTACCCTTTATTTGGTGTCCGTTTGGTATGTAGCTTGGTGCAGCATCTAAGTTTGATGTCCAACAGCAAGAGGCCTCATGAGCAGCTTTAGGTGGAGTTCGGTCAGGACTGGGGTCCAGGACGTAGCTAATCACTACTGTGCCGCATGACGAACCTTCTTTGCTGACACGGGAGGAAGTCCGCGCGATACTGCTGCGTCCAACACCACTGCCATCACCACCCCCAATCCCAAACCCATGTCCATCCCTCTGCCCGAGGATGTGCTGGTACAGGATTTTCCGAAAGGTCTGTCTGAACTCCCGAATGCGATAAGCGTAGATGAAGGGATTCACGACAGAGTTACCATGGGAGAGGATGATGGCGATGTTCATCACCCAGATATGTGCGCGCTCACAATGCTGACACAGGTGGTTGAAACAGTTGATTATGTGCAGTGGAAGCCAACACAGAGCAAACAAACCTACGATGATGGCCAGTGATTTGGCAGCATGGACTTCCTTCTGTAGGGTCGAACGAGACGAGCTTGACGATGTGGTTATTACTCCAGGAGCGGGCAAGTGTGCAACTTTAAGCCCTATCATTCGGAGCTGGCGCCGAGCGGCCATGAAGATGTGGGCATAGATGACAAGCATGACCAACAGGGGCACCAACACACAGCCGAAGAAATTGAAATAGACCATGTAGTCCAGGCTGACCACTCTTTCAAACAGGCACTCCGTCAAGCCTTCGGCGCAGGAGCTGATGCTGCCTGTGGTGTTCGAACCTGTATAACAGAGACAGGGATGATTTACTGCCAGTTTTATCTTTTCATAAAGTCAACCAAAGAGCAGAGATAATTCTATATATTCATTAAACATTTTTCATATATTCCAGGTAATGTGCATGGTTTAGGTTTCAGACCTCTAAAAGCCACTTGCATTTCATCTAACTGTCCGCATTAAAACGAATTTGAGCACTTCTGTTTAGAAATACTGTTCAATACAAATGGGTTTCTACATTTTCCCCTAGGGAGTCTTTCTTTATGCATTTTAACCCCCAATAGGTCTCATGATTTTGAAAATGGTTGTTCTGGTAAGGGGATGCTGATGCTTGAGGCACAGTTTGTTTTGAGACGTGTTTACTTTGATTAACTCTTCCAAAACTCGGATTTTCTACCTTTAAACAACTAACGATTAAACAAGTTCAAACCCAGTACTCAATACACTGTGACAGAAGCCACATTTATGTTTTTCTACAAGCTCAGGTAAATGACAAAATAAGTCTCCCACCTCCGTGCCAGCCCAGCATGGGTGTCAGGCCGATGCCTACTGAGAAAACCCAGCACAGCCCGATGATGCCCTTCGCCCTCTGCCCTGTCACCAGGCTGTTGTACCTGAAAGGTGAAGCAGAGCACAGTGATACATTAGGGCTGGTTGTTCTGTTGTATCTAATCTCAGTGTGATAGTATCCACGTGAAGCAAAGTCAATATTTGATGATTTAAATGAGCAGATAATGGTTGTGTATTCAAGCCTAAATGCACTATTTATTTAATAAGCCAAAGCAAGAGATGACAATTTTGTTATTGTTGCATTACTCGCTTTTAAATACATTACACTGTAACCACTAACGATAATCTGACCAGTACCTCTCCAGTTCCTTTGTCTGCTAATAAAGACACATCAAGAATTTCAAATATACACCAATCAGCCAAAACATTAAAACCACTGGCAGGTGGAGTCAATAACGTTGATCATCTTGTTATAATGCAATGTTCTGCTGGGAAACTTTTGGCTCCTGGCATTCATGTGGATACCACTTGACATGCAGCACCCACCCAAACACCGCTGTGGACCTAGTACACCCCCTCCAATGGCAACAATGCACCTTGATGGCAGCGGCCCCCCAAGCAGAGCAATGCGCCATGCCTTACTGCAAAAACTGGTCAGGAATGGCCCGAAGAATGTGACAGAACGCTCAACGCATTGACCTGGCCTCCAAATTCCCCAGATCCCAATCTGGTTGAGTAGTCATAGGACATACCCATGAGGTACCCCCGATCCACAGTGGGGCTTTTTTGGATCGGACTTGGCTTTGACTTGTCAAGGCAGGGCGCCTTGTGGAGTCTGGCAGCAGGGCGTTGGCGGTGGATCCTTTGAGACCTGTCAGTTGTGAGGTGAGGTACTGGCACATCCCACGGATGCTTGATCAGATTGGGATCTGGGGAATTTGGAGGCCAGGGTGATGCCTTGCGGTCTTTGTCACGTTCTTCAGGGCGTTTCTGAGCATTGTTTGTGTTGAGGCATGGTGCATGTTCTGCTGGAGGGGGGGCACTGCCATCGAGGAGTGTTATTGTCATGAGGAGGGGGACTTGGTCAGCAGCGGTGTTTGGATATGCTTCAAGTGGCATCCACATGAATGCCAGGACCAAAGGTTTTCCGGCAGAGCATGGCGTTACAACGAGATGGTCAGTATTGATCATGTCATCTGTCAGTGGTTTTAATGTTTTGGCTGATCGGTGTATTAATCCATTCTGATTCTGCAAAGGTCTGTTTGTTGCCTGTATTGTTTTGTATAACCTTCTTTCCTTGCTTATTAGGTTACATCCCCACTAATATATGGAGGAATAGACACAGTGTGAAATGTTGCTCCATGACTCTGCAAACAGCTGAGTGAGTGTGCAGTCATCTGCATTAATAGGCATTTCCTTCCTATACTGTAATTTACTGGCACACTTCTTCCTCATCTGAGTTCTGACGCTAATTCAAAGCTCTGAGAAATGTGTTATTCAGTAAGGTCACATAAGAGCTTCTACGCAATGCAGTGAAATGCAGAAATGACAAACATTAATATCAGATGGTTTACTGGAACTGTAACATGAGTGAAATGATGAAGACACTTATTTTACAGTGCAATCCCTGATAAGATTATGTGCACTTAAAGGGATAGTTTGGATCTCATGAAGTGGGGTTGTATGAGGTTCTTATCCATCGTCAGTGTATTACCTACAGGAGATGGCAGTCAGCATGCTCCCAGTTTGGAGAAGCAGGCAGGAGTACTACCACAAAAGCTAAGCAATGTACTGCTGTGTATGGGTTGCAGCAGCAAAACGTGTTTCAGCCACCCTCTTACTTTGTCAAAAAAGAACTGAACTTGTTATATCGCTCCCTTCAATACCAGACCCCATTAAGAAAAATGGTAATTTTACCTTGCTGAATACAGGAGATGCTGGTCTACCTCTGCCTCAATCAGTTGGTGTGTTTGTGTCATTGTGTGATTTTGGCCTTTAAAAGGGTTAGTTCAGATTCACCAAAGTCGCATGACATCACAAACAAACTAAATGATCAAGACAAAGGTAGACCAGCAGCTCCTGTGTTCTACAGCGTTAAATTACTGTTTTTGTCAATGGAGTCTGGCAGCTTTGACAAAAGCATAGATGGGAAACTGAAGCCGTTAATGGATTCCCTGTCAGAAGAGGCTGCAAGGTAAAGTGGTGAAAATACTCTTAATATATACTTTTGTCTGCTTCCTTAGAATGTGGGCATGCCGACTAGCATCTACTGTACGTAATACACTGATCATGGATAAGTACATCATACAACCCCACTCTGAAAGATCGGAAATATCCCTTTTAAATCTATACAACAGCTTTATGCATTTTAAGTTAGCTTTTTTCTTTTATCCATTTCAACAAAAGCGACACAAAGAAATCACCATTTTGGGTTCTGAGACATAATTCAGAGCTATCATGAAGATTTGCAGATAGTTGCATGTAATCAGGCCATCAAGATCACTGCACCTGATTTTTAAAAAGATCCTGCTTTCAACATTTCAGTCTCCCTTTTTCATTATTTTTTCTACATCCTCAAGTTATTGGGTATTTTTGAAGACTGCGTTGGCAGCATTAACGTGCACATGCTTCATGCAGGCACGGGGAATGCACTGGCAAGAGGAATACGGACAGTAAATCAGCATGACAGTATTCTTGGTAACATCACCTCACCTACAGCCATTGTCCCATGTGACTGAAATCGTTCATGGCCATGGTGGCGGCCAGTAGGCTATATTAAGCCTCCTAAAACTCTGATGAATTATTAGCTCTCCGGTCTTTGGTGCCAGGGGTTGTGGCATCCATGTGAGCACACAACACACACAGAAGCGGTTATGCAACTGCTTATGCAAATGCGTCACCTGCTGTGGCTTACTAGATGAAATATCCTCTCATGGTAGGAGTGAAGAATGCAGCTGTGACTAAACAACAGTGGCTCTGGGTACACGCGTATAAACAATGTGAGTCAACGGTGTGTCAAAATGTCTGTTGCAGAAAGAATGGAGAAGGTACTTTGTTGCAAACTGCAAAATAACTGAGGCATTTTAAAGACATAGAATCTAAATGGTGTTGATTTACATGATGAAAATGATCAAAGCCTTCAGCAGATTTAATCCCTCCAACAGCACACAAGCAGTAACCCAATAAAGCCTGTTGAGACGTATATCTGTGTCTGCCCACAGCCTGCCAGATTAGCCTTAATTGAATAAAATCTCTCTATAATTCAATGTCTTTTGCTACACTGCATAGTGCTTTGGATGCCTCTCACATTTGATAGTTTACCCACACGCCTCTGGGTTCTTGTTGTGTGTAAAAAATGCATTATGTTTAAAATATGCAACAGTTTCTGTCCAACAGCAAAAGAAAATCAGCTAAAACATCATTTTCAAATTCAGCCCAATCGTCAAGCTCCAGCAAGATGTGCGTGGTTAAAGTGGGAAACTGTCTCGGTTTCAGTTTTCAGCATGTGACCTTTCTGTCTCCTCTCACCTGAGTGGGTTCTTGATAGCGATGTAGCGATCGACAGCGATGGCCAGCAGGCTGAAGATGGAGCTCTGGGTGAGTATGAGGACGAAGCATGCGATGAAGAGGCAGCCAAAGAAATTGGCACAGAAGCCGGTGCTGATGGTGGATTGCAGAAAAAAACATCACAGATGATAAAAGAAAATATTGGAAAACTAAAAAATAGCATTTTTACTAATTGAATGAAGTCAGTGTTCCTTAAGTTATTACACCAAATCAGTCACAGTCACGGAATATAGCGGGATTTATTACACTTTCACTCAGAACCACACAGATTTTAAAGGTCCAGTTTGTAGGATATATGTTGTGTTTTCATTACCTTAGAATGGGCCGTATATATCTACATAGAGAGCGTATCCTCGTCCACAAAAATCCGTATGTTCCACTGCAATATTTATAAAGTAGCCCAAACTGGACAAAGGAAACACTGGCTGTAGATAGGGCCATTTGCGTTTTTCGTACCAGCCACTGTAGTAAGAGGCCCCTCCCAGACAGGAGTGCCCGAAAAACACTGATATTTTTAACCTGAAATTGTTATATTCAGTGTTCCTGAATGTCTGGATCTTAAGCTATCAGAGAAAAAAGGTGAGCACGCACATTAGCAGGTGCTGGACTAACAGTCTGTCTCCTAAAAGCCAAACAGCAAGTGAAACTGCTTTAGGCCCCGATCACAGAAGGCGTGTCAGCAACTGGAGGTGGCTTTTTGTAATTGTTTTAATGAGAATGAGGCTTTTTGCTTGCTGTTTTTGCGTTGCTATGCGCCTAGCGTTACGTCTATGCTGAAGCGCTCTGAACTCCTCAAGTTGAAAAAACTTCAACTCAGAGCAAAAAAGCGCCCCGTGTCATCTCTTTCTTCCCATTGTCCAATCAGATTTGAGAGGCACGTCTTCTGTGGTGGTCACGACAACAAGTTTACAGTTGGTAAACAATGGAGCAGAAACTGGTGGTAGTGGTTGCTGGATACCCAGAGCTATATGGCCCGACGATAGAGAGCAGGTTGTCAAACTGCCTCTGAGTCATCCTTAAATATCTCTGGAAACGACCATCATTGAGGAGAAGCTCCTGGACCAACTGGTGGTATCCCCGTGATCCACCCTCTTTATTGGGGTTTCATGTACCCACACAGATCTCTGTTTCTCTGTGCCCAAAAGACCAATTTGCTGACAGCCTCTCACCCTCAACCAGAGCTAGAGCAGGAACATTTTAACTATGGGGGGGGGGGATTATTTTCATTGTCGAATGTTGAAAAATGTTGGTCTGTCTCTCCCAAACCCCAAAATTATGTCATCTAATGTCTTGTTTCGTACTCACACCAAAGGGTTTTAGTTCACCGTCATGGGAGAGTGTGTAAAGCTGCCAATATTTGAATGTAAGAAGCTGCACTAAGAGTATTTTAGGGTACTTTTATTGTACTTTTCTATGAAAAATGACTCAAACCGACTCGAAAATGACTCGAAACGATTATTTTAATAGTCGATTAGTCATCGATTAGTCGACTAACCATTGCAGCCCTACACTTGATACCACTACATCCCCCTAAATCTTACACACTGTTCCTGTAAGTCCTATAAAAACAACAAATTAACACATTTTTAAATGAAATAAACATAATAATACCTAATAGCAATGGCGAAGGGAATCGCCAGCAGCCCCACAGCAATATCAGCCACTGCCAGTGACACCACAAAGAAGTTGGTGATGCTCTGCAGGTTGGAGTTGAGGCAGACGGCCCAGCAGACCAGGACGTTCCCAGCCACAGACAGGAAAGCGATCACCAGCTCCAGGCCAATATAGACCAGCTGTTCAGTCTCCAGCATTGTTATGTTTTTGTTCTCTTTTTTTGCTTTCTTTGCGCTTTCATCCCACACGCTCAGCTGCTTGATTTGTTTTTAGACAAAATACCTGCTTGCCAAACAGCATGGTATAACGTAAGGGAAATGTGACTGTGTCACGGGAGGACAGACACGGCAGGAAGTTCCCACCACAAACGTGACATCTGCAGCGCCTGAGCTATGTCATTCTTTTTACTGTCACTCGACCGGACTGTCAGTCTTCCTCTTCGTCTCTGCAAGCGTCTTCGCCTCTTCAGCTCTGTAAACTTTGCCACAGACAGCAGCAGAATACTGAGGAGGAAGCGTCTGGGAGTTCTGCCCGACGGCTGCCAAATTAAGCGCAGTGTTCTGCGGAGAGAAAAAGAGAGGACACAATCTCAGTGGTCTCGCCTGTATAAACAGATTGCAGGTTACCACACAGGTCAGAAAAGCCATCTATCTCTGGAGGACAGGGGGACAGTTTGTTTTCCATACAGGGCCACGGCAGACAGTCCAACAATGCGCCTTTTATTTCAGGAAAAGTTTCCCGAAACCTTTCCACACACTAATCATTCCCGTCACTGACATGCTTTCTTCCAAAATCACTGATAGGCTAATTACGCAAATTAAACCCCCCTATAAATTTCAAAGCCATTGTACCAACACTGGGACACTTTGTGAAGTTATCTTTGCTGCGTTTTTTTCAGGGTATTTTGCTAAATTCCTCTTTATCGTAAGCAGATTAGGACACATTGTTACAACCTCAGATAACCTCCTCAAAGAAAGGAGCATGAGTGAAATGTGGGCCAAGTTGCCCAGTTAACTGCGGTACAACAGCTCAGGGGAGGGGGGCAGAAAGACACGCATGTTCACAGATCATATCAGATAACAATAACCAAGGCTGCATTGGTAGATTAGTGAGTGCATTATTATTTATTTCTCTTTCGATTGCTGCAAAGATGTTGTTGCTATGGAAGTGTATGTGGAAGCCTGCAATGGATTTGAACAGTTAGCTTACCAAACTTATTCTGTTTCATTTCCTATTTGCTATTTTTGTCAAATCAACCAGGAGTGGTACAACCCAGCACAGTTAGTCACTTCTTTACCCAGAGTTACACGAGAAGGTTAGCATGGTTCAAGTCTGGGGATTAATATGTTGCCAGAGCTGGGAGAAGTTTAGCTTAGCTTAGCATAAAGACCGGAAGCAGGGGGAAGCTGATACCCTGGCTGTGGCTCAAATATCAGCCCTGTTTCCTAGAAATTATGTTTACACACAACTAATCTGAAACAGCAAGTGTATTTAGAGGGGAATAAGGCGGAGCATATTATGTTTTCTCTCAACATACTGTAATGAGGACATGATGCTAATTAAGGTAT
The DNA here is from genome assembly GCA_019142605.1 of Cephalopholis sonnerati. NCBI lineage: Eukaryota > Metazoa > Chordata > Actinopteri > Perciformes > Serranidae > Cephalopholis > Cephalopholis sonnerati. The sequence continues at coordinate 21,700,032 of JAGQAX010000019.1, forward strand.
CTGGCAAGGTACAAAAATGTTGATATTTAACGTATCAGCAAAATGTTAACAACGTATTTCAGTTGTTTTCCTCCCAAATAGGTCATCTAAGTTCTCATTCAAGTTTAATGCCAAGAAATGGTTTGTTGACACCTAAAGATGTGAACACTGATACATGTATTTAACTGTAACATGTGATAGTGGATTTTGTTTGTAGATGTGTTACATGTGATGTGGTTTTTTTTTTTGCTATAATGCAATATGTTTTGACCTGTTTGCTGTATTTATTTGTTGTTTTTAATTTTTTAAGATGCCTTTTTACAGCTGGTGAAGGGACTGCCTTTCAGCTAATTTGGGTGCATTTACACTAGTTAAAATGTTGATAAATGCACACTGTCACTTTTCTTGAATAAATAAATAAGTGAATAAAATTTAAAAAATAAAATAAAATACAATAAAATAAAATAATAAAATAAAAATAAATAAACTAAAATGAAATAAAATAAATTAAAATAAAATAAAAAAAATAAAAATAAATAAACTAAAATGAAATAAAATAAATTAAAATAAAATAAAGTAATAAAATAATAAAATAAAATCACAATTTTTCCCTAACTTTGACCAAAGTGCTTTTGTTGCCTAAATCTAACACAGCAATCTGGACATGAACCTGAAGTTCGGGTGTCAAAGTCTTTGTCGACCCACCATCCTCCCCTGCCACCTCCTCCTGAGGCCTATGTGGTACATGAATGTAGTGTTTTGTTACTTGAAGGAAACATTGTTACTGAACATGATCTAGGGCAGCGATTACGTTGCTACAACAATGGAATTAGGAAAGCAGTTTAGTAACATAAAACTGTAATTTCTAGGAAACAGGGTTGTAAATATGGTACTTTTAAAAGCTGACTCATTGAAACACTGTATGCCATTTGTTTATGTAAAAACAATACGATGTGGTTCTAAATGCTGTAATGACTACCTACATTATTGATGCACAGCAGGTTCTCAGCCTAAATCCACAACTGTTGCACTATTCTTTAAGGGATCATGATCAAAAACAGTTTGATTTTGTCTATTAATTTCATTAGCAGAATAGATACAGCCTCTGTCAGGCTACAATACCAGCATATAAACTTGCTTTTACTTCCTCTGATTTAAGTGGACAGAGCACACGGCAAACATATGTTGAAGGTGGAAGTTACTGACTACAGTGAAAAGAGCAATTTGTAAATATGACCTAGTTCCTGCCAGCGTCTTTACAGTGAGTAACATTTGTAAAGATAAGATTCAAAAAGATTGAATGTATGACAAACCAATGGTTCTGTTACAATGGAGGTGATATTGGGACCAGTCTGACCTATATTAGGTGCTTTATGTCAGCATATATCAGAGAATTGAAATTCCCAAGCCAGTTTTTCCCCATGTCAGCAGTGTATCAATAATTAAAGTGACACTAATGGGGCTGAGTAAACTGACCAGTTTCAGTCTTCATGTGTCCCCATACACTATAGGTTATCTTCTCATCACATAAGGGGGGCTCACTGACTTCCTCCCTACTACTCAAATCTTAACGCCAATCAGATTCTCAACCTCCAGTCAGCTCTGAAGTGAATTCAGCTTTGCATTAAAAAGCTGTGATAATACTATTAATAATTAAATTAGCAAAGTTAAGTTTCATTTCAGTGAAATTTAGCAATTGGGGAATTTCCCATTGAGTCATATTAAACCACAGAAATTTTGGGTGATGAGAGCCCACACTCGTCATTACCGTTCTGCTAAAAATGGCTGTAATTTGATTTAAATAAAGCAGAGCTATTACTGTTGACTCCCTACTTAAGCAGCACTTTCCTGTCTGTAATGGGTCAAACTTGTCCACGATTAAAAAGAGATATTTCACTGCCATTTACTTGTCACTTAAACTGGCCATACTTGTACACTACTATATAAAGAGAGCTTGTTAAAAGGCCCTAAATGCACTTCAGTGTCCTTACATGGAGACGTAAAGACTCACACTAGTGCCGGTGTTGAAAATGTAAAGAGAACAGACAAAAACAACCATTTGCTTCCCTTCCACACATTGTTCTTTCCCTCTGTTGGGCACATATGACCCTGTAGCTTTACCAGCAGTGATCCTAATTGGTAGTGCACTGGAGCAAAGTACTTTTTCCTCTGTTGTTTTGCTGCTGAAACCTTCTCACGGGCCAAAGGAATTTAAAAACCAGGCTTTATCCAGCATGTTTGGAAAGCCCTTTAGTATTTTGAAATGTCAAGTGCCTGTAAAAGCTTCTGAACCTACACAAAATAAAGGATTTTTCAAAGTAAAAGTGACAGAAAAACCAACTTACATAGCTTTTCCCCAACGCTGAAGTTTACATTCTGAGCCATCACATGTTGAGTCCTCTTGTTTAACCTTCTTCCAGTTGACTGCTCAGCAAAAACTACTCCCCTTTATTATAATCATGGCTATATGTGCCCAGAGGCCTTGGAGGAAGTGATAAGAAAATGTACATCCTGCTGAAGGGGGATCTGTCTCTGCCCTGTCAATCAATGTGCCAGCTCAGCTCCACCAAAGTCAAAGTAAAACAAAAAGAAAAGCTGCTGTATTACTGTTGGCGAAAGCACTGCGTGTGCTAATGAGGGAGGTACTGGCATCACATTGTGAAGTCTTGATTGCAGGAACAGATATATGACAACAGAGACATAAACATCAGCTGAGCCAATACTGAACAAACACTGCAGGCAAGTTAGATGTCCAGGGATGGTGAAAGGGCTTCAGCACTGATCACACACACCAGCCTTACAAACTGACTTCCATTATAAAGCTTATGAAGCAATTTCTTTTGTATTTTAGCAATCTAATTCATCTATTTATTGCCATAAAAACCCCACAATCTTGAAACAGTGAAAGCTTCCATAGATAAAGAATAACCATAAACTGATATAATTTGATTGTGCATGTGTCCACTTTATCAAACAGTCGTTATCCCTGAAGTCATGGGGAGAAACACCTGTTATTGATTATAGAAAATATAGAAAATGGTCCCAACATTAACTGACAAACACACTTAAAACAGTCTGAACAAGTAGAGACAATTCTTACCTTACTTAAGAAGTGTTTGCACCCAGTTAGTGTGTTCAGATGTCGGCTGGCAGCGCACAGCACAAAGTAAAAGCGCACAATAAGCTGGTGCGTTTACGGCACAAACTTAAATACAGTGTGGAAAAAGGCGCACTGAAGTAAAGAAACACAAACGGTGTAATTCCTCTGTTAATAGCAGCGCTGCTCGTGTTCAGTTTGACACTGCGGTCGCGCCATCTACACCTCGGTGTGTCAGAAGTCTGAAGGTGCGCACTGACGAGCTGCAACAGGAAAAAGCGTGGCTGCAGGCGCGCCGCCCCCCTCTGTCTCTCTGACACACACTCACACACACACACACTTCTTAATTTATTTCAGTTCAACAAGCTTTATTGGCATGACATTGAATATCTGTTGCTAAAGCACAATTACAATTTAAGACAATGGATTTATTAATACAAAATCATGGATATACAATTTAAAGGACAAAAAAGAAGATAAAAGGAACACTATAGTCAATGAAAACTTTCTGTCCATTTGCAGTATTATATTTGGCAGCATGGCTCTGTTCTGGGGCCTCTCTACCTTTCCTCAGCCTATTTCAAAAGCCTAAGGTGGAGAGAGCACACCTCTCTGCCCTTCCACACGCCTGCGCGCAAAGCCATAAGGTAGAGAGGAGCAGGGTCTCACTGCAAAGTTGTCGAAATTCAGCGCTTCAGCTAGGGTCAGAATTTGGTGTAAACAACATGAAAGCATGGATCCATCCTGCCTTGTATCAACGGTGCAGGCTGGTGGTGGTGGTGTAATGGTGTGGGGGATATTTTCTTGGCACACTTTGGGCCCCTTAGTACCAACTGAGCATGGTTTAAACACCACAGCCTACCTGAGTATTGTTGCTGACCGTGTCCATCCCTTTATGACCACAGTGTACCCATCTTCTGATGGCTACTTCCAGCAGGATAACGCTCCATGTCACAAAGCTCAAATCATGTCAAACTGGTTTCTTGAACACGACAATGAGTTCACTGTACTCCAATGGCCTCCACAGTCACCAGATCTCAATCTAATAGAGCACCTTTGGGATGTGGTGTAACAGGAGATTTGCATCATGGATGCGCAGCCAACAAATATGCAACTGTTTGATGCTATCATGTCAATATGGACCAAAGTCTCTGAAGAATGTTTCCAGCACCTTGTTGAGTCTATGCAACGAAGAATTAAGGCAGTTCTGAAGACAAAAGGGGGTCAAACCCCGTACTAGCAAGGTGTACCTAATAAAGTGAGTGTATTTTCTCCAAGTCGATGTTGCATTTTAGTCTGGTCAGAGAGTTAATCAACATTTTATTTTTGTAAAGAACTTTGTCCCAATGTCTTCATATGCGCTACATTGTAGCAGGAAATGTTGCTCTGTCTCCACTTGTCTCTGAGGACAGAGCTGACACAGCCTGTCCTCTCTTGGCAGCCAGGTCTGCCTGTGTTGGCCAGTCTCTATGGTCAGGCTGTGATCTCTGAGTCTGTACATCGTCAGTGTCTTTTTTCAGTTTCTGATCTGTCACAGCAGTCAGATTGTTTGCTACTGTGTACTGCGTCTTTAGGGCCAAATTGGATTATAGCTTGTTTCGGGTTTTTGTGGTAGATGTCCAATAGTTGGTGTAGATTTCCTTTACTTTAGTAATTTGGTTGGGCTGGATTGTGTGAGGGTTGTCCTGAGGCCTTATGCTGTTAGAGGAGGTGACCCTCAGCAGTTCTCCTCTTGGCACAGAGAGCTTTGTAACGGTAGGAGTTGGGGCCATTTGTTATTAGGTGCGCTTTTTTAATCCTAATTAAAAGGGGGAATTGGCCGAGTTCAGCTCGACATCCATTGTTAGGGGTGTTCCTGAGGTTGTTTTAAGTCACAGATATGTGTAGTTGTGTGTGTTCTGTGCCAGTGCCAACAGGAACCTGAATGGGTTCCCCTGACACCAGGTCTGACAGGAGTTTTGCAGATGATCTAGTTGCTTAGAACAATATTAGATCATCTGCAAAAAGTAGGCATTTAATTTCTGTGTCAGACAGGAGGGGGTCTTTTGGTAAGTAGTGATGCACAGGTTACTGGAAATGACAATTGGCTGAGGGCCAAAAAATAACTGAGATTAAATCAAAATAAAAAACAGTGAATATACATTACATTACATCTTTTATATAATCAGAGTTCACGTTATTGATTGGTGAGGAATAAGAACTTGAAACACTCACACCCTCCACCTCGCACCTTGTTTGGTTTAATGTGCGTATAAGTGCACACACAGTCAAACAGGAGAACTGTAAACTGTTTATGTTTGAAGTTTAAGTGCTGAAATGCCTACACCACCTCTAGGTTTTTACTGCATGCTGGTATCCTGGAGCTGCATCCTTATTGTATGTTAATTTGTTAGGTAAAATGCCACTGCTAAGACACTGTCATCTTTTAAATCACTTTTGAAAACTCATTTTATTGACTGTTTATTGTCTTTTTATTTGTATGTAAAACACTTTGTAAGTTTTTAAAAGTGCTTCATAATTATTATAATAATTATTATCATGAAAGCACAGTGTTCAGCAGGCGCATCATAAATGTAGTTTTGGATCCCCTCTTTAAATATTGCATGATTAAAGTTCAGCTCACACAGTTTTACATCCCTTTCTTCCATCTAATCTCTTGTTGCTCTTACTTTGTATCTTTCAGCCTGTAAAAATGGCTAGCAAAACATCGCCATTAAAACTAGACATCCTTTCAGAAATCACATCTTAATTCTGTCTAATTTGAGAAGACCAGTGGTTCCATGTCATGTGATGCGATGTTATCATGTCATCTTTACAACTTAAATAAGTTTTCTCATTATTGTGTTTTCAGAAATTCTAAAACATTTTGTAGCCATTAAACTTGCAGCTGTATTTAAAGGGTTTTGTTACAAAGAATAAACCTGCCTTTCCTTAAGCTCTTTAGACACTTTAGATATTCATGCATGTTTGTCCTACACTCTCATAAATGCTCTCATAAAGTCAGTGAAGCATTAAGCTTTACCTGCAGAGCTCTGAGTGGGTCTGTTGTTTGGTTTTTCAGCCTGCATGCTTTCAGCTTTCAACTTTCAAAGGTCCATGCTGGCTTGAACCCCGGAAATGCCACTTGCAGCTATATTTATGTGCTTGTTTTTAATCACATCTTGCGTGTTAAAAAAAATTCAAATTCAAACATGGGCATGTTTCCAGGTGGCAGTCGGGCCCTGTCACTCCATGGGCCCCATGGCAAGACAGATGATGTGTACTCAATGGAAAATATAACAGCAAAACTCCATGTAAAGATAGACAATTTTTCTATGGGGCTCTTGTAATTATTTATTTTAGATTACCAAAATGATGAAGTGCTGCACTGATTTAATTGTTAATTTGGCCAAAACTGATATTGATTTCTTTATTTTGTTTTATTTTATTTCATTTTATTTTATTAAAACAGAATAAAAATATTATTGACAAATAAATTGAATTGATTTAAATTTTATGAATTTATTTTATTTGATTAAAACTGAATTAAAATTGACAAATAAATGTAATATAATTTAATTTTCTTCTTCTTCTTCTTATTATTATATATAATTTGTATGTTTTTACTGTCAATATTTTTTTTCTTTCTATTTCTTGACATTTTCAAATGCATGGATAAAATTAGTGCAGACATCAGGGAGAATTACACTAACATGTTAATTATTTATTGTGTTCATGTCGAGTCCAACATGTCATGCTGTATAGGGCGAAGAGTTTTCACCGAAAAGCTAAAATAAAAAAAAACACAGGTGTGTTTCCAGGTGGCTGGTGAAGACCCATTTACAGAAGTTTACGCAGTGCATTGTTAATAAATGTTAAATATAACTAGGGAAGTATTAATTAATACCTTTATTTATAAAGAGGAACTGTCAGGTTTACACAGTGACATAGATGGAGCTGCAGTACACGTCAGCATGAGTCCCACTGTGTATCAGATCTGTGATTCATCACAATGACAAGGAAGATTTTAAAACCCAGAGTGGGTCTCCCCACTAGATTCACTCTTTGTCCTCTTTACAGAACATGGACACAAAACTCCTCTAAAAGCATTTCTTTTTGCAGAGTAGTGTCTGTATCTATGGCCAGAGGGGAGAGGGGTGAGCATGGGTTGATGTTTGGGGCTAAGGAGGCTGATTATTTTGAAAGAGGAGCTGGTATCGATGGTGAAATAGCAGGTGGCACAGTACAGGAAAATGGGTTCAATAATGTCATTACAGAAGGAGCAGGTTTGACTGAGAGAGCCCTAAGTTTGTGGATGAGTCTTCATTCTTCTTTCATATCATAAAGATTATAATCGACAAAGTCAATGAAACATTCCCCAAGACAAACACTGTGCATCATTTACCAACACTGCAGTGCTCTGTCACAGATGGGACTGAAGATGCGTCAGTGGGGCCGGACACTGTTTGCTCTGCGGATAACAATTTTATTCCCTGTGAAGATTTCCTGTTCACTAACACGGCTTATCATTTCTTATCATTTATCCAAACTGTGAAACACAAACTCATCCTCAAGGATATTTGCCAAGGGTGACCACGGATCTGTAAACACACCCAAGCCCCCCCAGTGTCTTACCAGATGGCCTCCAGGATAAAAGCAGTGATGCTGCACTGGTCAGAGATACCAACAACTGTTCAGCTGCTAATGCTGCTACCTGCGGAGGAGAAACATCACCTGATTTGCTCTCTGTAGGATAAAACTGGTACACTTTGAGACGTTCTGCCAGAAGCATGTAACTGAACAGCAGCTACTGTGACCACAAGTGAAGATTATAACGATAAATGCTAACACTTAGCTTAGCCGTAGCACTTAGAATAGAGTTATAAAGTTAGAGAAAATATTTAAAAATGTCAGTTGCATGGCAGCATCTGCAGGCCCATCTGAAGCATGCTAACTTCAGCTAACATTAGCCACCATTACAGGTCGTACCTGACCAGTAAGGCTGTAGGCCGTGATAGCAAAACCACTGAGTGTATTGAACTGAACAACAGTGTGTTTTCACTCTGAGTTCATTGTTGTATTGATATGAGAATGAGCCTGCCATTTCTTCTTTTAAAAGCTGTATAGTTTCAAAAAAGGAAAACTTCTGGAGGGCTTCAAGTTCAAACAAGTGTGATGAAGATGCTCTTTAGTAGGAGCACAAAAGATGAACCCTAATGCAGAACACAGATTTAGAAAGAAAATGGTAAAAATGGGGTTTTTATCACCAGGAGCATGAATGCAGCCGTACAGGGAAACCTGGGGACTGGAGGCTGAAGGAAGTGGGTTGATGGCAGGGAAGCAAAACAAGGCTGGAGAGGTTTGGCTGGTTGGGAGCATGGCAGGACTAACAGGCAGGTAGGTATCCAAAAAAAAAATTCACAAGCAAAAGTCTAAGTTGTATTCACAATTCAACAGCGGCCTGTAGCCCGACTGTACCACAGTGGTGGACTGAAAGAGCTGGTGAGGACTGGAGAGGAGGGCCAGTGTTTTATACTGCAGGGCTGATTACTGGATGGTTCTCAGGTGAGCAGCAGAGAGCAGGTGAGTTGAAAAATGAGGTATTTTAGAACAACTCTCATTGTGTCAAAGTATGATGGCAGTAACATAAATCTGTGCTAAACAGATTGGAGATCACACACACATTTTTTGGGACTATCTGAAATTGGAGACATACTGGAAAGTGATTGATACACAGATAGTGGCCATTTTGAGCACTGACTTACCATTAGACCCACTGTTTTTTATTTAAGCAGCGATGGAGAAGCAAAAGGTTTACTTGCTGCATATTCTTTATTGGTTGCAAAAGAAATCATAAAACCACAGCCTCCCACCCTCCCTCTAGAGCAAGACAGGTTAATGAAGGTGCACTCAATAACAGAAAAACAGAAAAAAAATATTAGCAAAACTCCATGTAAAGATAGGCAAGTTTTTGAATCTATGGGCTCCTATTATTACTTATTTTGAATTACCAAAGTGATGAAGTGCTTTACTGATTAATTGTAAGTTTGGCCAAAACTGATATTGACTTATTTAATTTAATTTAATTTAATTTAATGTCATTTTTAAATTTTATTAAAACTGAATAAAAATATTATTGACAAATAAATTGAATTGAATTAATTGAATTAATTTTTTAGTATTTTTTATTTTTATTTTATTAAAACTGAATAAAAATACGATTGACAAATAAATTGAATTATTAATTTAAGTTTTATTATTTTTATTTTTTACTACATTCTATTAAAACTGAATAAAAATATTATTGACAAATAAATTGAATTTAATTAATTCTTTACAATTGTCAAATGCATGGATAAAATTAGTGCAGACATCAGGGAGAATTACACTAACATGCAAACTATTTATTGTATTAATGTCGACTCCACCATGTCATGTTGTATAAGGCGGAGATTTTTCACAGAAAAGCTTAAAAAAAGAAAGAAAGCCCAACACGTCTTTCTATGTAGATACAAGGAGATTTTATTTAACATTTTTGTGTACAAACATAGGCTGCAAATGCCTTCCAAACATGTTTGCCCTCAGAATACAGTATTCCTTTTTACAGTTCTACAAGCAGAACATTGAATATTGAACAGGAACAAGAGTTCAAAAAATTCAGGAAGGTAAAAAGAGAAAGTGTTTGTGGTTGGTCAGCAAGTCTCATCCTCAGCTTTACGTTACGTGTCGAGTAAAATAAAACTAGCATATTTCCAAAGTAGTCTTATTTAAGGTCAGTTTGATGTCGTAGAAGTGGCAGAAGAGGGTTCATTTAAAAGCAGAATGGAAACGTAGTGATAATTACCAGGGTCATGTACAATATATGGACATCTGTATCTTTCATATAGAGCAATATGTTCCATATCTTCAGGCTATTCCACAGAAAATTAAACCTTTGTTTGTTGTATTTACTTGTTCATGTACAGAGGGACTGAGGTTATGGAGGGTACATGCAGTTACACTGACAATCAACAGACCAAAAAACAATGCAGATTTTTAGAGCAATATAAGACTCTTTTTCTCCTCTACCACAAACTGACAGCTCGGCTTTTCAAAGAGACTAGAGGCGTACCGGCTCAACCCTTTAACGATCATACGTCAGTGGACGCCACAATAAATAAAACGGAAACCAAATAATGTACTCTCTAGTATAATACATATTATACAACTCCATGGAAAAGTGAGGGACGTTTGAATCTACCTTTTCAATTGACAAGAACCTGCATCTGCTATTCAGTTATCTAAATCAGATAGCTAAACAATCACAGTGGCCAGTCTGTTGTACAACACATCTAACTACAGAGATGAGCTGACGATGCAGGAGCAGGGGCGGGTCAAAGGTTTGCAGTTGTACACAGTGGTTCTGATTCTGGGACAAAATCGGGACGAACAGTTTTAACTTCAACAGGATGTCCGATAAACAGACCGTAACGTAAGACTTACATTTCCCCAAAGAAAGCACACCATATAAAGACCATTTTTTTCTAACATTAATTTAGCTTTAGATGATATTATATCATAAATAAATAGATCCAGTAGACCTTTTTATACCAAACAGGGACAAAGCATAAATAAATAAGAATAAAAGGCATTAAAGGAGCTAAAACTTTAAGAGCCAAAACAAGGACAGGGGCAAGAAATGCTGTCCTTTGCCCCGTTAAGACTGACTTTAACACAGCTTCATTACAGCATCGCAGTCAGACTAAGGTGGCGAGCAGGACAGGTGTGTACAGTATGAGCTAAGACCATGCTTAAGGTTAAGGTCCTGTCTTAGTCTTTAAGAGACGAAAGGTGTGTGGCTGTCCTCAGCAAAGGCAACAGGAGACTGAACGTTTCAGAATACCACAGGCGCTAAACGAAAAAAGTGTCGAGGCACGTTAGGGTAGAGTAGTGTAGGCAATTGGGACTTGTTATAAAGGTGATGGACGGATGAATGAATGAATGAATGAAAGGTGCATTCATTCTCTGTCTCACATCCTAACATGGAGATGATGACACAATGTGTGCATGCTACAGTAGGCCAAAACTCTGTGGAAGTACATAAAAACTGGGACTGAAGGCATTAAGACTCGACACTGTTTTTTATGGGGTCGATACGATAATGGCGTTTGAATCTATAACATCATATAAGTGTCTGAACATTTAGAGAGCTGATATGTATCCCAAGGAAAGACTCCTTTTTTTAAAAGTCTTAAGACATTTAAAAACTTAAAATGTGGTAATAATAACATTTACGCCCCCTCTACATTATCTTAAAAAGCCCTTATCAGATCCACTAAACTGGTCAGTTGGTTATAGTTTTATGCCTATTATATATACGGGAAACCAACTATGATATTATCCCTAAAGGATAGGTTCACTTTTTTTTTTTTTTTTTTTGTGAACCCGTCCTTTGAATTACCAGTAAAGGACATGCTGTAATAATGTAAACCAGATACTCAACCAACATCCCAAAGGCTATGATGACACATTTGCCAACAAGACAGCGAAAAAAAGACCAAAATTAAGAGAGAAGAACAATAAAACATGCCTGCATGTTAAATCATGGACACAGAAATTGAAATCAGAGGATAAACAAAATATCTTTAGAAATTTCCTTTAAAATTGGCCATTGAGTTGGGCACCTTGAAGTTTAAAGGGTAACATTGGTATTTTTCAATCTGGATCCTATTTTCCAGTGTTTTTGTGTCTTAATGACTGATGGGAACAACAAGCTCTGAAACTGGTCCGGTATTGAGTGAGAGAGCTGAAGCAGGCAGCAGCGAAACAGGCTGCAATGTAAACACTAGGGGCATTTGGGCATCGTTAATCTACGCCTATTGAAAGTGTGTGTTTTTGCCACTGACAGGATCAGATTGCTATTTTAAGTGTCTGACAACATTATGGAAAGGATCATACAGAGATAGACCTTTGGCTCAAAAGTAAGATTCTTTTTGTTTAACCCCAAACCGCCCCAAAATCGCGATCACCAAACCCACCAGACTCCATTTGAATAAACGGTAATTTCAGCAAGCATAGAGGCAGCATATGTTCACATCTAACTGGGTGAATTAAGGGTTTATTTTTCACCAAACTAGAGTTCGTGATTGTTTGAACAGAGGAAAGATGAACAAAGTCAATTTTTGTGAGCTTTCATTTTTTAATGTTTATTTAAATGAAGTCTGGTGGGTTTGGCAGTGCAATTTTGGAGCTATTTCTGGTTAAAGACAAAGTATCTTAGGCCCTGGTCACACAGAAAGCATTTTAGCAGCTGGAGCTGGCTTTTTGTATTTGTTTTTAATGAAAATGACACATTTTTCTCGCGTTTTTGCGTTGCGATGCACCTTGCTTTTCTGCTCTCAAAGCACCTCACATTTTTGCTGGAGTGCTCTGAACTCCTCAAATTGAAAAAAAAAACTTTAACTCAGAAAGGAAAAGTTCCCCATGTCAACCCTTTTTTCCACTGTCCAATCAGATGATTTGCGAAGTGGGTCTTCTGTGGTGGTCACAACAACAAGTTTACAGTTGGTAAACAATGGAGGAGAAACTGGTGGTAGCAGCTGCTGGATACCCAGAGTTATACAGCCAGACGGTAGACAGCAGGTTGTCAAACTGCCCCAGAGTCATTTTAACATATCCCTGAAAAGGGCCATCGTCGAGGAGAAGCTCCTGGACCAACTGGTGGTACTCACTGTGATCTACCCTCTTTTTTAGGGTCTCATGTACAAACACAGATCTCTGATTCCCTGTGCCAAAAAACTTTTTACTGAGAACTTATCACCCTCAACCAGAGCTACAGCAAGTACCCTCTGCCTGAACATTTTAGGAACTAGCTACTAATTACAACAATAAAATGGTACTTTTTAAAAGGCAGTGCAATGCGTCTTGTGGTTTACCTATTGCAAAACACTGTCTGTGTGATCGGGGCCTTACTCTTTGACAAAAAGCTCCATCTCTGTAGTGATAATTTTTATCATGTTGTCAGACACTTACAAAAACAATCTGAGCTTGTAAGGGGCAAAACCAAGCACTTTTATTGGACGTAAATTAACGCTGCAAGACACAAATGCCTACACTGAAGCTTGTTCCCTGTTGTAGGCTGCAGTATTGCTCACTCAATACTGCACCAGACTCAAAAAATTGTTGCCCCTTTGGTCACTTCGACTCAAAAACATTTGAAAATAGGGTCCAGATTGAAAAATATTAAAGTTACGCTTTAACGGGACAAAGAATACTTTAAGGGACAAAGAATAAGTCGGACATTTTGCCATATGGATGAGATAAATAAAAAAAGATGTCAGAAAAAGTCGAAACAAAAAACAATATTCCTTCATTAAAACCAACAGATATGCTCTATTAAGGACATAAATGTCGAGCGCTCAGGTCACTTGAATTGTAAAACAGTAGTTCTAACATTGCATGAGTGCACTTCTGCAGCCACAGATTAAATGGTACAAAAAGACACAATGTCATACTTGTGTGTGTGTGTGTGTGTGTGTGTGTGTGTGTGTGTGCTCTATCATGACATTGCATAATGTCTACACTAGACAGGCGACGGTCTCTGGATGTGAGACGCTCTGCTGAGGAACACCCAGCAGTTAAAGAGCTTGTGCCTTTTTCCACAGCAGCATACAGTATGTAACTACAATGTGTGTGTTACCCTTCATAATAATATCTAAATGAATAATCGATAGGCTGGACAGAACAGCTGAGTAGTTTCTATAAGAACAAGGCTAAATCCTGCTTATTTACTGCAAGACTTGAAGTCAAGGCTAAGACCTACCACTTTCTTAAACAGAAACAAAAGTTCACATAGAAAAACAAACTGATTTCTCCCCCCAGGCCCCCCAAAATAAATTACAATAATTGCAACAATGATTATACTGTTAAACAAAAAGAAAGAAAAAAATACAACTTTAAGATTATGTACATACTGTATCTGTAAATACAACTGCTTCCTTTTTCTCCTAGAAACAAACAAACGACATATTAATTTGGCAAGATGTCCTATGTTACAATAAGAAGGACATTTCGTCAGCAAAGATATGAACACAGACGATTCCTATGTTAGAAAATATATTGCTTCCTGGATATTCGAGCTGACACTACCTTGAGACACAAACAACACAAATAGAGGAAATTTGCTTTTTAAGAAAAACCGCAGGCAGTCAGATTGCAGTGTGTTACTAATCATCGGGTTCCTTTTTTTTTTGTCCACACAGTCCCTCGTCTAGCTGTAGCACTTGTTTCTGACTCCAACCGGGCTTTGTTTACGTTGTAAACACTTTAACATACAGGTGTTGGCTTCCTGAGACAAAGAAGTACCGTGGCAGCTGTGGATGTTCATTATTGAACTCCCACAAACAGCACACGTCTCCTCTTGTCTTCTCAGAAACAATGATGATGATGTAAGACGACTTTTCCTCAGCAGGACATGAAGCAACGTTTGATGGATTAACATATTTCGCAATGAGCCGATGATTGTCCAAAATAAACACAGATTGAGAGCAATGCCCGAACACAAAGGTACATGGAAACTCTGATCTGTTGGCAAACTAATACAAGAATCAAGAAAGACGGATTTTGTTCTCCTATGGACTGATTTTGACAACGTCTTGATTTATGAACCACAACAAGCTGCAAAGGTTCAATGTTAAGACCAACAAAGAGCACGGTGGAGAAATGTAGATGGCAGATGTACCCACACCATCACTGCAGGTACAAAGAATCAGACTAAATATCAGGTAATGAGTGATATGAATGGTAAGGACCTCACATCCTCTGAGCTCCAGAGGTCCAATGGCGCCCTCTTGTGTTTGAGGGGAGCAGGCATCGCCAGAGACAATCCTTTCCAGCCTAATGGAATCTGGTCAGTCAATTCAAAAACATACTACTATAGGCTCACTTTGAGCCACGGTCTGTCTCTCTTTCACTCCCTCATGGTCAAAGTCTCAATCGGCAGAGTCAGTTTTAGCTCTATACTTCAGTGGAGAAGAGGATGCTCTGTCGTTTACTGTCCGGGGTGGGAATCGTCTCCAGCTGGAGGAAATACAGCAACACCTGGACCTGCAGGGGAACAGAAAATGGAAGACAGACAATGAGGTTTTGGTTGCTGTTAGCAGAGCATTGGGTTTTGTTTGTTTTTTCAGAAAAAAGCTTGACTAAAGTCAGGGTTCCTACACCATTTCCATTTTAAAATTCCAGACTCCAAATGGCATGAGAAACACTCTGCTTGTATGATCAATTCCAAATTACATATTTATTATGGCAAAACAGGGGTAATCGTCTGGAAAACACAAGTATTTTTCGACTTTTTCTTCTTTTTTTATTCTTATCCAGACCTGAAAATGACTAAAAAGCATATCCCATACTGCGTACGAACCCCGACAATCCAAAGATAAAATGCCAGATGAAGATCGGTGTGGCTCACCTGTGCCATGACTTCCAGGGACCAGCTGTCGCCCATGCTGATGGGCTGGGTGGGGTTGGCTGGGATCTTGCTGTCCTTCTCGGAAGGCCTCAGCAAGGTCGGCCCAAACACCGTTGCCAGGTTGTGGAGAGACATCTTGTTGACACTTTCCTTTTCAGCCACCCTGAGGAAAGAATGGCAGACAAAGTCCATTAGTGGTGTAGACAGATAAGGAGAGCACATGCAGGTGATGTTAATGTGCACTGATGGATCTGTGTGTTGTGTGTGCTTCAAGTACATGAATATCAAAGATGTAAAAAGTCTTTATTCCTATAACCGTAACTTTCCAAATCCAAGTTTTTACTTTTTCTTTTTTATGTTTTATAGTCTAAATGATTTTTATTTTATTTAGCTTGTTCTACACCTTGTTAGCTGCTGTCCCTACAATCAAATATTGAACTTTCCATATTTCCATCTTGAGACATAACATCTTCCAATCTCCTGCTTGCTTAACCGTATTTTTAAAGTTCACAGGATTCCCACACATTTTCATGGACATGACTTTTCAAGGACCCAAGATAAAATTTCCATGACCATTCACAACATATAACATGAACAGATGTATAGTATACTTAACATGCTAACTATATCATTATAGGCAAACTTGAACTGGTACAGCTCCCAGAGTGGGGGAGTGACAGTCAACAGTTTCGTCAACCCATTGTTGCCTATTTCAATTGCTCCATCTTAAAAATGTGGAATGATTTAAAAGTTTTGGTGGGGTGTAGGTATAGAAACTTCTGGATTCATGCTAAAGCAGACTCTCACTACATTATTTGTCTTGCCCCACTTGCCTAGCGTTATTCACATGAATCAGATTCAAACTCTACTCATAATCCCAGCTGGCTAGCATACAGATATTGAGCGCGAGGAGAAAGTAAAGAAATGCACATGATGGTAAACAAAACGTCTCACATCATCGCCTATTAGAGCTACATTACATCAACAGCTACAGAAAATAAATTTGCCAACGAGTAATATTTACAATTACATTGGAGTTACTGAGGGTTAATGACAAAAATTACTTTAACAACATTATTAGACACAGCAAACTTCAACTAGAGAATGCAATTTCTGAGGAAAATTGCGGGTGTGAATGCTGCATGCTGAATAGCTGATGCCACACTGCAATGCCTGCTTATGTATGAATGACATGGAATATTTAAGGGTTTTTTGAAAAGCTGACGCCACACTGCAATGCTGGCTTTAGCGCTTAAGTATAAGGTCAAGTGATAGGAATAGTTGAAAGGGTTAAAAGAGTCTAATTAGTATGAATGTGTTCAAAAGTTGAACGATACTCATAATGTTAAATATTTGAAGAGTTGTTGAAAAGCTGACGCTACACTGCAATGCATGTTGTAACAATTTCATTAGATACAACAAATTTTAACGACTCTTCCGAAACTTTCAGTGATTTTACTAATTTCATTAATTTTTCAGGCCTGGAAAATGAGATTGAGGAATTTCATGACTTTTCCAAGGTCTCCACGACCATAGGAACCCTGCTGATAATCAGTGCAAGCTATTGCCTGTCACAGTTCATTACACACTTGTACAATGCTTTCAAAGATCTATATGCATTGTTAGTGATCACATGCTGTCATATGTGAGCCTCTTGTATTCAAAATCACCATGGTAACCAGGAGACATTTCCTGTTGCAGTTTAATGACAGCCCACAGTAATGACTGATTTAGCTTTACAACCACAAAGGTGAATGCTGTGCACAAAAGGCCATTTTGAAAACAGTATGTCATGTCAAAGTGATATTAGATGTCATTCTCCCAAATGCAAGTTTTCAATATTATATCAACATTTGGGACACAAATGAAATTGGGAATGTTAATTTATGTACTTGTGTGCCATCGCAGTTGAACGCACCTCCTGTAGATTTATGGCTTGTTGTGCATGTTCGAGTTTCGGTCTTTCTGTGAATGTGAACATTCCTGTCTACATATTGCACAAGAACGTGTGTGTTGACGTACCTCTTCAGGTGATCCAAAAGGAAAAGGAATGTGACCAGGTTGGGTTCTGGCAGTGACAGCAGTAAGTTCAACATACAGCTCTCTTTGGCAACACTGTCAGACAGGGCTGCACAGAAGCAAAGGAGTTAAGTTTTTACACGAAAGACATTTTCTTGAATAATAATCTTTAGTAGATATTTGCTGCAACTACTCATAATTAGCTATGTTTGAGAATGTCAACAGGCCTGTGACTTACTGATGCCGCCTGCAAAATTGGGGTAGAGCTCATCAGTGAAAAGTGGTTCTGGCAGCTCTCTGAAGTACAGCTTCAAGGTCCCGGCGATGGCGTTGACGTCCATCTCACTCATCATCACTGACACATCTTTATGATCTGCAGGGGAGAGACAAGAACAACATGAAGACGGGAGGTTGTGCAATAACAAAGGGAGATGTCAGGGCAGGGAACAGCTTGGTACAAGCAGCAGTCGCCATGCGTCATGTTTTTCTGTATCTCAAAATCTAAAATTGCAAAATACACACACACCAAATGAGATACATTCATAGTTAGCACACGCAAATGCAAGTTCGTAAAGAATTAGTTCCTGTTTCACATCAGAGAACACCCTCATGTTAACAAACCCACAGTCAGACACAGAGCTACAGTACTGATCACCTGATCAACAGAAATGGAAAGATAAGAGCAAGGATTGCCTTCAGGGGACGATAATAAATCTCCTCAGCCTTCTTTCCTAGAATGCATGGCAGGTACAGAATTACAACCACGAAAGGGGATGTGAAGACTAATCTAAATTCTAAAATTTAGATATGTTACACATATACTGTACATAGATAAAGGTTATACTCACTGGTGTCAAAGGCAGTCTTCAAGGCCTGAATGTCAGTGGCCACTCCTGATACCCGGTAAATGCCCACCTCTTCCATACCCCTCCTTTCAATCTCCTCTAGGCACTGCCGGACGATGTAGGGCACCTTGGAGCGCTCTCGCCTGGATCAAGACAAACATTAATGAACACTAACAAGCAGCTGATTAAAACACCAGCAGAAATATTAAATAAACAAAGCACTACATGTGATAAAAAAGACAAAATGAACATGATTAATAGTCGTGTTTTGTCTTGCTTCGACTACTGGAAGGGCGAACAATGCCTCTGGCTCTTCGCCTGTGCTTCTGTTAAAATGTTTTTTTTCTACAACGCTAATTGATTTTTACTGGTAAATCTAGTTAACCCACTTGTTTTCTGTAATCCTCATTAATCTCACTTGTCAGCAGCAACAACGTCCAGAAACACACAACACACTGGTGCTACTGCTGCATGCTCTCCCCTCTAATGCTCCATTTCTTTTGGGCAGTTAGCATTGTCGCCTCACAGCAAGAGGACTCCTGGTGCGAACATGGGGTGGGGGGTTTGAACCTCGAGTAGGGGAGCCCTTCTGTGTGGAGTCTGCATGTTGTGGGTACTCCGGCTTCCTCCCACAGTCCAAAGACATGCAGGTTAATTGGTGACTCTAAATTGTCCGTAGGTGTGAATGTGAGCATGAATGGTTGTCTGTCTCTATGTGTCAGCCCTGTGATAGTCTGGTGACCTGTCCAGGGTGTACCCTGCCTCTCGCCCAGTGTCAGCTGGGATAGGCTCCAGCCCCCCAGCGGCCCTCAAGAGGATAAGAAAATGAATGCAAGTTCATTTCCATTCCACAGGAAATATATGACACACCGCCTGGAATGTAGGAAGTCAATCAAATTGTATGTTTTGCCTTGGAAAATAGTGAGCAATATCATAAAATATGCACCTTTTTGTACTGTTTATTATTAGCTCTAATTAGCAAATGTCACTAAGATGGTTAGCATTAAAGCATAATTGCTGCAGAGCAGATTGTGTGGCTCCTAAATGGTGGGTTACGGTCCAAAAATGGGTCGCGGGTCCATTCTGAATGGACCGCAAGTGACTCACAAACATGTCAAGTTTGTAAAAAACATACTTTATTTTCAAGTACAGTGAATTTCCAGCACAGAGTTTATATTTTGAAGTGCTGTTCCTTGCTATAGTGTGACTGCATAATGGACAGTTACTTAACAGAGACAGCAAACTAGCTCGACAACACGGCCAAATGCAAGTATGACGCTGAATGTATTAAACTATGTGGACCTTGAACTAATGACTAAGGAGCAATCTGGACGTTGTGGCTGGACCAGTTGGGAGCTAATTTTGGATGAGGTGAGAGACTCAGTAAGCCTGCTACTGTCTAGTATAAGAACAAGACACTTGTCAGTCTGCAGAGGAGAGGATATTGATTTGTTAATGCTGATTAGAAAGTACCAATTTCTCTTTTACAAAGAGCCACAGCCCTATGGTGTCAGACAAACATCCATCCAGCTGGAGATATCAGCTGGGCGAACAGTGTGAATGCTTCAATATTACAAGTCAAATCACACTAAAAGGCATGTAAAATGAGCACATCCATAAAAGACGAGGAGACCAAGTATCGAGCCCTGAGGAACACCACTGGAAAATACACATGTGCCATTGATAACTGACAGGATGATGGAAGTGAGGTTAACTGTCGGGAGTTTAACACTACAGGTAACCAGATGATTACACTATAATGAGGTAGCCTTTGTGTGTTTTGATGTCGACTCACTTGGTCACCGTGGAAATCTTGACTCCAAACACACCCATGGGTTTCCGTGAGGGCATCCTCTTCAGGCTGAATTCTCGGCTGGTGAACTTCATGGAAAGCTTAACCTCAATCTGACACAGGAAAAAAGGGCTTACAGTTAGAACAGGTTTACAAAGTGTTACAGGCCTGACATCCATCTGCAATGGCTTATTAGGATCCTGAGGAAATCCCTCCATGTTAAAACCAGATGTAGAGAAATCAACTGCTGAGCCACGTCCAGCAGAAAATTGTTTTAAATTTTCCTCACTGCTGGGTGCTACTATAATATAAATGCACGGCTGTTTTGGGGCTACGTTACAGAGGTGCCTAATATGAGTATCAAATCTGTGAACTTACTAAACCTGAGGGGAAGGGACATACAGAAAAGGCAATTAAAAAAAAATAAAAAAGGAGAAGTATAATTAACGTGATCTACTCACCCCGTTCATTGGAATAACTGTTCTCTGCCAGTCTTTGCCTTGGAGAGTCGGAGGGTCAAGCTGGTGGAGGCAACACAAAAGCACATGTTAGCATATACTGAGTAATATTTCATTTGAACTAAAGAAATATTTCACCACATTCACACTGTTGATCCTTCAAGACAATCATTAGAAAGCCGCTTTTTACATTAAATATTTCAGTCTGTGATCATGCTGCGGGGTCAGTGTGTTTTTCCCTCTCATTTGCAGAGATGGAAAGTAACTATATCCTGTAAGTACACACGCAGTAAGCACATTCACTCAAGTTAGGTACTTAAATCCAAATTACACTTGAGCATATTTTGATGATAATACTTTTGTGACCTTGCTTGAGTGATACAAGATACGAGTATTGCACGCTGTAGTGCTACTATTAAATGAATGAATGAACTTAATTTATATAGCACCTTTCATGCACAGAATGCAGCAGAAACAATTCAGCGGCAGAGACAAACAGCAAAGAAATAAAACCATAAAAATATACAACACTCATTGAAGGAGAAATGAGAAGGATAAATAAGCAATCAATAATTAATCAAGTTGTAAAATATTTTTGGAGGTTTTTGTAGTGACATTAGGAACACTTAAAAGAGCAGCTGTGAAGGATTTCAGGGTTATGGAGGCATATCAGGTAAGTATATCCAAGTATATACAAGTTACAACACAAAGGTAGGTCTGTGTAGGAATATGGTTTTTAGAATGAGCTGCGTCAATCTATATTTTTGCCTAAAGGTAAGTACAAGCCTAAAGTAAAAAGACAGCATTAGGTTCAGTTGAGCTTGACTCATTTTAACTAAAGAAAATTTAAAAAATGGATGAATGAAATTAGATGGTTGTGGCAATTAAGACCTCACAAATTCCAATCTAAGGCTATTTACTAACTTTTATAAGGCCTAATATCTATATAATTAAATTTATGACATATTAAGACCTTTTAAGGACCTGCAGACACCCCGTTCAACTTAAGAGCGATTTTGAATGCAGGACTTTTACTTGTGATTGAGATTTTTCTACATTGTTGCATTGGTACTTTTACTTAAGGAACACATCTGAATACTTCCTTGTATTATAATTTAGGAAGTTTATGAGCCATGGATAAAGGAACATTCTCACTATTTTAACATGAACCACTGCAGCTACATGGATTTTTAATATTAACACGCTTTGTTTAGATTATATTATCTTTACATGCTGTTGCCTAACATATGTTCTGCGCTTCTATGTCAACAAAGCAGTACATAAAGCTATAACATGCCAACAGTGAACATCTTCCTCTGTCATGGTGGGATGTTTCCAAAGGTGATTTTGTTGTAATGTTTCACCCCTTCACTGTTTTTTTTCATAACTATGATAAACAAATGTAATTTGTTTGCAGAGACTAAATTCACACCCAAACAAGCACAAACACACACAGATCTGAAGAGACATGCCATCTGGGGCAATAAAATCTGCACACACACACATCTGACACACCGAAACAAACACACACACACACACACACACACACACACACACACACACACACACACACACAGTACACTGTATGTTGTATGTTTACCTAGGCTAAGCCCCATCTGGTTGCGTGCGAAGCTGGATCATGTTTCTCATAACTGAATCTTTCACTGCTGAGAGTGCTCTTTGGGTTGAGCCGTTTATCTACAAAGAATTACATTCCACTAAAAACAGCAAAGCTCCTTTGGCTTCCTGATAAAAATGTTTTAAAAGCTCAAGTTTTTGGCCAAGCAATACAATTTGATCTAAATCAGACTCCACCGGTCGAAGGTTTAGCGAGCCCTGCGCTGTTTACCAACATGTACAATAAATCACAGGTCTGTAAAAACTACGCTGTGTTACATGCTGATGTGAAGCCAACAGTGTGAGCTGGGACAGTTTGGAAACACTGCGTAAAGTGATAAAAGGAGACAAACGTTTTTCAGCACATTCACATGGAGGCAGGCCGTTACATAAGAAAAAGAAGTGTGACCTGTTTCAAGATGAATGTGCATGTTAAAGAGAGAAAAGGCAAGGACTACTGTAACAAATACTTGTATTTGTGCACATGTAGCATTCCTTCCTGGATTTCGGAGGCCTTTTTTTAAGGATTGTTGCAGCTTAAAATGCCTGATTCACAGCAGCTTTTCTAAACCATTGTATGTTGCAATGTTTTATGATGCATATTTAATCTGACTCACTTTGATTCTTTCAGCACATGCAATAGATACAGATGCAACAGCCTTTGTCACAGTGATTTGTCGTGTCTGTTATCAATGCATTTCAGCCATTTTCCAGGTGTATTTTGAAGTAGAAAAGTGTCAGTTGATGTTATTTGTCTTCCACCACAAGGCTGCACACAGTGCAAAACAATTTAACCCCCGCTTTCATGCAGAACATCGGGGAACTGCCTGGCATGCTCCTTAGCAGTTGCTTTTGTTGGTAAATGTGAGACCATTGCACACGTCTGCGTCTTCACAACCAGAAACAAGAAAGTGAGTTTGGTGATGTTGTGGAGGGGACTGCTATGACTGATGAAACTCACTGGGAGCTACAATGTGTGCTCAAATTTGTGGAGAAGTCATAAGGATTGGACAAAATTGCAAGGTACAGGAATTAGTTGAATTTGTGTTAATTGTTGTACAGCAACATCGCAACATCCTAGAGGGGCTGATATAGGGAACTTAAAATGTGGATGTTAAGTTAATTTGCAAACATAATATCTATGTTGGCATTTTTACTACATGGTAAGTACATTGCTTTTCACACAAAAAAATAAAAAGTAAATCAACTAAATTATGCATTCATTCATTCTTTGTACACATAGAGACAGACAACCATTCACACTCACATTCACACCTACGGACAATTTAGAGTCACCAATTAACCTGCATGTCTTTGGACTGTGGGAGGAAGCTGGAGTACCCGGAGAAAACCCACGCTGACATGGGGAGAACACGCAAACGCCGCACAAAAGGGCCCCACTACCCTGCACCACCACAGTTGCATTGTTGTGTTGTATTATTTCCTCACAGTTCTGGACTAAAAAGGATTTCGATTTCAAATCCCCACATACACTCACAAACATATCAGACAGATGATTGAAAACTAGAGTCACAGATGCACAAGTCACCAATAAGCACACAAACAGACATCAACAGACAAATAAACATTTAAATTGTACTATATTTACACTTGTCAGAAACATGTTTAGGCAGGTACGTGGTGATTTACCAACACTCTGACAAGTTAATGGTTACTTTAAAGACAACTAAATGACTGGCTAGCCAACGTGTTTTGACTAGAAAGGGTGTCCGCCTTGATGAAGACTCTCTAGTTGAAACGTGTTGGTTTATCCGTGTATTAATAAAGGATTTTCAACCACAGCCACAGTGCTTCAGATGCATTGTTGGACTGCCTGCCTGCACCATGGGCTGTCACACTGACTCAGCTGGCCAGTCATTTTTAAATTCATGTGGCTATATGTCCTATCCTTGAAGAGCACTTGCTTTTTAATAAGTACCTACACAGTGCCTTAACCCAGTGCAGCACTCCCGATTTGTCTTCATTAATGGTCACTTTACTCTGATCTAAATATTCTTTTTTTTTTGGTAACACTGCAAAACTGAACAGTGATCTGTGGGATTTCTCAGTCGCTGCGGTTTCAGGAGCGGCAGTTTCTCACCCTGGATTTATAAAAATCCTGCTGAGCAACTTCTCACCACTCCGGGTGGTTTGTTTTGAATGACATCATCTGTCAAGAAGTGCTCGTGTCACAAGATTACTGCAGGAGCCACTAGGTGGAGCATGTGACTGTATTATTCACAGTTATGGCAGACAACAGGCATCGAGGAGACCTGTCCTCCTGTAGATGGCTGATGCAGTTTGAACAAAGTGTTCAGGACACAAGCTGCTAAGAAGAAATACTGCTAATATGACATGAAGCTAACGTTGCACCAGTGTTTTCTGTGATTTAAATATCACTCATATAAGAAGGTGACAGTCATTAGTGTTTTAGCTTTGCTTTTTTTCTCAGTTTTCTCAGAGAAAAACAGACGTAACACTCCGCTCAGACACCAGAAGAAGATGCATTTGTGTGTCTTTGTGGGTGTGAGGTGAAACAAAGCTCAGCGGTATATAATCTCACACGCGTAAACACACAAAAACAAACACACACCTGCCCTGCTGTGGAGGGAAAAGCAAGAGAAAGACATTTTTGATGATGGTGAATTAAAGAAGAGATTTCTGACTGAATCTTTCTGTCGTGCATTTATCTCTGTCTCTATTGTGTCTTTGCTTTCTCCCTGTTGATCTCCTGAGTGACACTTGGCATTATCCTGCAGGCTGGCGTCGTCTTGGCAACCTAATCACCTGCTATCTAGATCTGCTATCAACCTGCGATCAGCCAGGCTCGCAGCCAGACCGCTGAGGACAGTGTCTGCGTTGTTTTTTTCAGGATGATATCAGGATTTTGGCGCTTTTTAGGGACAAAGCACATGATGTCATTTCCACATCTGCAGGTTGGCACTGCTGTTACTCAATAACCATTACAGACCCTGGACTGTGAGTAATGTTTTAACGGCTAAACCTGGCAGAACGATAGATAAACAGCAAGAAAATTAAAGCTTTACGTCACTCTTATAAAAAAGCCGCACATCCTCATCCTCCCTGACATGAACTGGACAGCAATTACTCTGCATTTAACCACCCCCCACCCATCCATTACATATTAGGGCAATTAATCTAATCAGCCAATTTTTGCATCATGCTCAGTTTAAGTCATTCACTGAGCAATAATATGGATTTCATGCTTTGTGGCAGCGGTGGTGACATAACTGGCTATCAGTAATGAGTCATGTTGGGTCTGCTGAAAGAGGGGAGGGGGTGACGTCATGTCATACCGGGATCTGTCCTTTCCCCATGATGCGGTCTGTGCTCTCTCCATCCTCTTTGTTCTGCTTGGTCTTGTTGTAACACTTCTCGTAGCACAGCAGCCTCAGGGTCTGAGAGCCCTCCAGCTCAATCTCAAACTCCTTAGGGGAAGAGAGAAAACACAGAAATAGTTGCAGAGATGTTGTCGCAGAAATGTCCCAAGATTTGAGTATAATGACACGAACAGAGACAGGAATAACAACAAGGATAATAAGCATCCACCATACATTATAATGCTTACATTCCACCACACAGCTGACCAACATTCCCTGTAATTATGTACTGGGAGCACTCTGCATATGTTTTGTACATCGTTCCGAGGCCCACTCTGTGTTGGTTCACTTAGCATTTGGACAGATGTGAGTCATCACCAGCAGCTCCTCATTAGCTGATATTATTTCCACTTTGCTGAGCAAAAATCCTCAAAGAGTCTTCGGGTCCGTGATGGAAAAAACTGTGCCGCAGATGAACCGAACCGCTGATTGTGTCTCAGAGCTCTTCCTCCTCTGTAGCGCTAACCTCCGACATCCAGCTGTGTCATTAATGCATTCATGTTTGTGTGTGTGTACGCTCGCTTGCATGCATATAGAGCATGCATATGTGTGTGTTTTTGCTATATGTTTGCAGGGGCTGCAGATGCTCTGGGTGGGTTCTGTTGTTTTTTCATTATTCAAAGATGGACAGTTAAGTGATTACAGGACCAGATGTCAGACAAATGACAGGCAGCACAAACTGTACCAAGAGAGAAGAATGTTCATGTGTTCAAGCTTTACTGTCTTCACAGTTTATTGTTTCTTATCTGTGAAATTAAAGTTAATAAAAGCTTTGTTTCCACTGAGGGAAATGGTTTCAGCTTACAGAAAACAGACAGGAGGTCTGCGTCGCCATCACGTGTAGTAACTCTGGGGAGGTGCACGTCAGGCTACGACGTAGGTTACTGCTTTATTCAGTGCTTTCATTAGTTTTAATCACCTGGTCTGTTTGTTTTGAGAGGAAGAGACCTCTGCAGATAATTCGGCTCCTAGTAAAAACCTTCTGAGTGATGAGCACTGAGGAATCCTAACCAGAGAAGTTTCAGCTGGTTGCAATCTGCAGTCCTCACTGCTAGATGCCACTACATCTCCTTAAATCTTACACACTGTTCCTTCAATACAGACTGTGCAGGGACACTTCACTTCTCTTACCTCGTTCCATTTGGGTTCAGTAGTGTATCGATACACTCTCGTCTTGGCTTTATTTGAAAAGAAGCCAAAGGAATCCACCTCCAATGTGCAGTAGAGATCTGACAGAGAGGAGAGGGTTGATAAGACATGACATTTATATGGCTACTGAAGAGTTCTTTGTGAATGCATTACATTCATACACTGTTAAATGTTATACCCATAAAGCAACTTAGGAATGAGTCATGTTCAGTTTGTCAAAACAGTTTCATGCACTTTTTAAAAATGTAAATTCTACAAATGAAACAAAAATGTAGGTAGTGAAACTTTAAAGATTAACATAAAACAAAAGTCAAGTCTGAGGGAAACACATGCTTCCAAAAGTCCCCACCAGAAAATACCCTGTAAGTTTTCCACTGCTCTGTGGTCGCATTAAAGTTGAGCTTTTCTTAGTAACTAATTTGTCTATTTTCTGTTGTGCGCAGGAAGGCTAAAGGTGAATGACTCACTCAAACTCTGTTTGAGGCCGGAGGCAGAGTGGACGATTACATTCAGGAACCCGTGGAGACCGGGGGATTCATCCTCTGGAAAAACAGTCAGTGAGGAGAGAAAGAAAAAAAAAGACAGCGAGGAGGGGATTAGAAAAGCATGCAGATCTCTGTTTGTTTTGGAGCAGAATCAGACATGGAAGGAAGGGATAAAAAGTACAGTATAAAACACATGGCTTAAAACTCTGTGTAGTTTTTATCCTCATCTGAATCATAACCATTAATCATAATCATTTCTTTCCACAGCATTTTTTTCTGACAGTCTGTGGTGAACAACAGAGCTGCTGTACGAGACATGTATGCAGAAAAAGAATGATATCAAGCAAGTGTGAAAGTGTAACCACACATCTATACATAGGGCCTTTAATGGCTTAGAATTTAATTGTGAAAGCCTATCTACTTAATCCATCATGGGACAGCATCAGTGTGTGATACAAACAACTTTGTTTTAGTGAACAGCATTCAAGTGTTAAAGGAAAACTTCACACCCCAAATGACCATCTGTATATCAGTTACTCACCATGTCTACAATAAATTCGTGAGGAAACCTTGTTTTCTCGCACACTTCCAGTTACAAAGACTCCAAAAATGGAGAAAATTCTTGATGACTCAAAGTCATAGCATGTGACTCTCTCATACAACTCTGCAGTATAATTCAAGTCTCATTTATCCACTCATATGCTCAGTACTTCCGAAACACACAGCCCGGCCTGACAAGAACATGAACGGAAAGTGAAACGTATCTATGCTCTCCTCAAAGCCAGACTCCATTGACAAAAACAGTAATTTTACCTCACTGAACACGGAGCTGCTGGTCTACTGATGTCTTAAACAATAGGTTGTTTGTGTCACTGTGTGACATTGGTGAGTGCGAACTAAGCCTTTAAACACCAAAGTCACACAATAACACGAACAAACTAACTGACTGACGCAGTGGTCGACCAGCAGCTCCTGTGTTCAGCGAGGTAAAATTACTGTTTTTGTCAATGGAGTCTGGCTTTGAATCAGCATAGTTAAGTCTCATTTTCATTTTTGTGGGAAAAGGCTGTCTGTTTGGGAAGTTCTGAGCAAATGATAGGTTAAATGGGACTTAGATTATACTGCACGAGTTGTGTGAGAGTTTGTAAATGGATGTTTTGATATAGTTTTGCTGTTGTTAAACACTTTGACTTCAATTCATAAAGATTTTTTTCAGTTTTTTGATTCTCTGTTTACAGGAAGCATACAAAAAAGGGTGCTTTCACAACTGCTCTGTTTGGTTTGGTTCAATCTACCTCAAGTTCGTTTTCCCCCTAAGTTCGGTTCATTTTGGCAGGTGTGAACGCTGCAATTACACTCGAGTGCCCACCAAAACAACTGCACCAAGACCTTCTTGAAGAGGTGGTCTACGTCCAGTTACAAATGAGCTCTGGTGTGGTTCCTTTGTGGTGAGAACGTGTTCTGACCTCGATCTGAACCAACTGCAGTCACATGACACATTGTTTGGGTTAAACATGAGCATGTTACAGTCCTGGAGGATTATTAATGTGCGCCTCCTCCTGTACTGCCTTAATATGCACATTCAGCACATCCAATGCATCAACACATTGTTTTCTAGTTGGAGCTGCGCCTCGTTTTCAAACTGTATGCTTTGACTCAAATGAACAATGACAGCAATATAGTCCACGATGAGCAGCGCTAAAATCAACCTGCGTAGTTGTCCCTCCATTGTGACATTAGAAAGTGTCACATTTATCTTGCAAGTGTACTCTTCTTCAACGTTTGCTTTACTTCCTGGATTTTTCCCACATGGAAATTCTGACCAATCAAGAGCAGCTTCCTCACACAAGGCATTTGATCTGGTCCGCTTGTAAATGCTGCCGTGAGAACACAAACCAACTCTAGGCAATTATGCAACTTTATAACAAAATTAGTCCCTGATTCAGACCAAAGCAAGACAACTCTAGGTCTGAAAGCACCCTATACGTGGTGAGTAATTGATATACCAATGCTCATTCGAGGGGTGAAGTGTTCCTTTAAAACCATCTTTCACATGTACAAATTAGTACCTTACCTTCTTTATTGATGCTAAGTGGAATGTGGTGGACAGTCTGCAGTTTGACACAAGAGTTGGTCAACATTTGCAGCTCCATGGAAGTCAAAGAGGAAGTTTTCAAACCTGAAGAGAGGATAAGAAATGTAGATTGTGAATGACACCGTACAGTGGTCTCTCTATCTCTAGGTTCTCTGATTGGTAGTTGTACATGTATCCACATTTTGCTAAACATGTTTCAAGTGCCTAGGATGTTTTTTACATTAAAAAAAGTATATCTTGGTTTGGATCAGACATTTCTGGGACACTTACATTTCTTCTGCTGTTCCTTCATTATTTCCCTCCACTCCGCACGTTCATAGTCGGATGAAATCAGGAAACTGTAACTCTGAACACAAACACAGACATAAAAATGGCTGTTATTTCATCGCCGATTAATCTGAGGAGAGGCGCACTGAAAAATTAAAAGGACATGTGCCATCTGAGCAAATCTATAACATCAAAATTGTAACTCTGTAGTCGTTCATTCTCGTTCAGCCAGCTTTAACAGATGAAAGATATCAAACAGCATTTGCTCGACACTGATACAAGAAAGCCTGAGACAGATCAAGGAGAATTCATTCTGAGGAAGATCAGCGAGGGGATATTGTGCTGGGAATGAAGCGGAGGAAGACAAAAATGCAGTGAAATGAGAAGAACAGATGAAATATGGAGAAGAGGAGCGCCCAGGGAGCAGTAGGAGGAGGAGGATGATGGGGCAGAAATGATGATGAAGTTGGAGAGTGTCATCACCTTGCCGTTCTTGTTGTAGACTCTGATGGGCATGCTCGGGGACATTAACAGGAGCAGAGACTCCTGTTCAGACAGCTTCTTCCTGAGTCGGTCGATGACTTTTGAGCCTTTGTTGGCTCTCTGAAATCACAGAGGTAAAAACGTTTGATTGTTTGTGTGGGAAACCTTACCTTGGATACGTTCTGAATCCAACATGTCGTATGAAACTCTTTCAAAACCCAAAGGACAAGCTTAAAAAAAACGCAGCTGTCAATCTGAAAACCAGACTTCTGTTCTTGGTTCCTGAACAGATTCAAGTGAAACAGTGTTTAAGCGCTACCTTCTCTCTCTGAATCTCACTGCGGAGGTGTGAGATCTTGACTTTCATGGCGTCGAGCTCTTCATCAGGGGACCTGGGGGATGGTAAGTGGCTCGGTCTCTTCGGGGCCCTGGAAGGTCAGCTCAGTCAGGGGGATGTACCACTTACTGTCATACTGTTGGTTTTTACTGCAGCGGGAGGAGGAGAAAAAAGCAGAGGAGATGGATGGTGAAGAGTGAGTATAAAAGATGGATGTGAGGAGGGCATGAAAGGAGGAGTGGATTAAAGACGGATAAAATATGCGGCAGAATGGTGGTGGGGGAGACAGTGGAAAGAGGAGGAAAATAGGATTTATATGAGACAATTGTACAGCGATTAAGAAGCAGGTTAACTGTGTTTATTAAAAGCAACTAAGCATTATAAAAGTCCTGGTTTTCATGTTGTATATACGAAACAGAATAATGCATGATCAATTTACTGAAATATTTCCATTTCAGCAGATAACATGATACAAGAGCAGCGAAATGAGTTTTCTGTTTTGTGAGTTTTAACTTGAAACGTTAAGGGACAGTTCACCCCAAAGTCAAAAACACATATTTTTCCTATTACCTGTAGCGCTATTTCTCAGTCTAGATTGTTTTGGCAGGAGCTGCAGAGTGTTGGAGATATCGTCTGTAGAGATGTCTGCCTTCTCTCCAATATAATGGAACTAGATGGAACTCAGCTTGTGGTGCTCAAAGCGCCAAAAAAAATACTTTTGAAAACTCAACAGCAATGTCTCTTTACAGAAATCATGACCCAGTTACTCAAGATAATCCACAGACCTTGTTGTGAGCAGTTTCATGTAGGAACTATTTTCTTTCTACCGAACTACACCTGCCAACTGTATCATTGCACAGAAGGAAGCGTGCATCTACTGCTAGCACCACTGAGCTCAGCCAAGGTGGACACCATTAACGTTTACACCTTACGCTGTCACAAGCATGAGCCTCTTGTCCATGAGTAGATGCTCACTTTCTTGAATAGAAAATAGTTCCTACATGAAACTGCTCACAACAAGGTCTGTGGATTATCTTGAGTAACCAGGTCATGATTTCTGGAAAGAGACATTGCTGTTGAGTTTTTTGGGCACTTTGAGCACCACAAGCTGAGTGCAATCTAGTTCCATTATATTAGAGAGAAGGCAGACATCTCTACGGCCAATATCTTCCACACTCGGCAACTCACACCAGAACAATGTAGACTGATAAATTAAATGAAAAATGTGTATTTTTGATTTTGGGGTGAACTGTCTCTTTAAACTTCAAATCTTGAATAAGTGTTGGATAATAAGTTATCTGAAGTGCTGTATCATAGGCAACTAGACTTGCTTGAGTTTCTTGAGACGTTTCACCTCTAATCCAAGATGTGTGTCAGACATGATGGCCAGGCGGACCAACGACTCTGTAAGGGTCTCAGCGACCCACACAGGGTTTAAAGCCTGTGACTCCGCACCAGTCCGTTAGAACTGAAAAAGCCTCTTGGATGAAAGGTGAAACTCAAGCCAGTCCAGTTTAATACGATATAGCACTTAAGATTACCATGACCTGGATGACTGAGAATCTTCACCAACATGACAGTAAGCTGTGTTTTAGAAATCTTGTAGAACTAAGGTCTCAGAAATCTCATTAATAGTGTTATTTCAAACAAGAAAGAAACCAAAATTCCTTTGAAACTGTGATGATAGAATATTTGAGATATCCACCCACCATCTGTTAGTCTTTAGTGTGTTTCACTGTGGTGGCTTACCTCAAGAATAAGATTCAAAACAGTTGTGTTCCTTACCCTCCGATCTGTTTCTTCAGCTTGGCACAGAGCAGCAGATCAGTGAAGAGGAAGACATGCCGCAGCTTCCTAGCCCCCTCCACCAGCTCCACCATGAAGCTGTCCTTCAGGAGCTGACGGCTCTGTGGCAATGACACACGACAGCGGTGGGTCAGTAACACAGTCAGAACTCGTGGACAGTTTGCAGAGCTTTTGTATCAGGGCTGCAACCCTCCCCTCTCTTCCCACCTTACCAGTCCTCTTTTACCAGTAAGAAATGCAGAGAAGACAAGATAAAGAGCAGAGTGGATGAGAGGAGGGAGACTATGAGAGACTGGACCTCAGTTTGAGTTGCTGCTTCGTCATCAAAAATGTCAGCTTAACTCTTTTATTAGTGACAAAGCTCGTGTGCAACCTACTAATTATCACTGAAAATTTGTATGCAAAAAAATGTGGAGGGTTTTCCCTTTAATTGCATTTATTAAACCTGGTTACGCTTTTGTCATATTCTGCCATAATCATCAGTTTCCAGGTTACAGAAGAATGAATGAGGTAACGGCAAACTGGGAATCACTGATGTCAGACTATATAATGAGATGTGTAATACTGTCACTTGCCAAAAGGGGGCAGTGATGCCATTTTCCAAATTAGAGAACACATTTACGAGAATGGACTTAGAACAATAACAGGGAGCAGAGAAATGCCAAACCACAACTGGGTAGTAAACGATCCACTTTCACATGCTCATAACCCTGCTTTTACTTGTGGTGTGCGGTATAAAACGGTGAGACAGGAGAGGTCTGCTGGAAGAAACCGAGAGAGTAAAATAAAACTTTGTATTTTAACTCAGCAGGAAGACACAGCAGACCTTGTAGATACATATACTAGTTAAGTTTTGCGCTTGCTTTCATTCTTTTGATTGCACAAATTATTTTTTGTGTGACGGTATCAAGCGTTTTTGACATTTGGAAACAATGTTTGCTTAATTATTCTGCAAGTTTCACGCTGATTTCACCCGCTTTACCTCAGATATTTAGCTTGATTGCAGCTATTTATCTGAGGTAATTACCTCATAATGACAAATGTATTTAGTGGGATCAAACTTTGGCAAAGATATAATGCATAACAAGAGTTCAAACATTAAATGGCGTCGAGCAGGCGCTGCTGGCTGACGACACTCGGGGTGCAGGGTTTTGTCTTAGTAAGACACACTGACAAAAGGAATGGCAGCTAATGGACTATAACATTACCAATATGCAGACATAAGGGGTTTTACAGTCCATCTACTGCTCTCCAAATTAAGCAAATCAGAAAGTACGTTTGTCCACAAGGATCTGTTGGAAACTTTTAATACACACACACTTACAGCACCCTGGCACCAAGGCCATGAAGCTTGACATCACACTTGTTCAGAGCAAATCCCTATCTCCATCCTCCTCCCCCCTCCATCATGACCACACAGCTACTGTCACCACCAGAACACGCTGAAGTGGAGCTGCCTGCTTGTGCAGGAGAGCTTTACGTGCTTACAAAACCTGACTGGGCATCTGCTGGCAAAGACGAGGATCATGCTGTGTCACTCGGTGTTAACGGTTGCGTATGACGGAGAGGGTGAGGCGAGGGTGACAAAGACAGAGAGAGCCCGAGAGTACATCAAAAGGAAAAGTAAGTGCCTTAAAGAGAACGGAGGGAGAGCGACAGCAAGAAGAAGAAACGAGAGAGAGACGGAGCAGCTCCCGACGGAATACATGTCATGCCGCAGTTTCTTACTGTAGATACCAAACCATGTGACACAGCTCCACTGCAGTGATCTGTTAAGGCATGTCATGCACATGCGCCTGCAAGCACACATGAAGATCCTGCAGCAGATTGCAATCACGTCCTGATCCTGGAAGTAAGGATTTAATAGAAGTCTAATTCCCAGTGGTGGATGTAATTATTCATTACAGCGGCTAGATAATGAAGCCTGCAATAATGGCGACCTGTGATAGATAACTTCCAGATGAGTTGCCGTCTGTCTGTATGGCATATTTCTCTAGTGGAAACTGGGATGCTTCATCTGTCAGACCACACACAAGCACTCATGTAATCTCCAGGTCCAGCTTGAGTTGTGACACAACTGAGATATGATCAAATTGCTCCTTATAATGATTCTCTGCTAAGTATTTACTGTAATGTTCATCGTTCAGTCTCCATCTTTGGGTTTTGGGACTTTGATGCCTCAAGACTGGCACATCTATGAAGTGATTCCACATGCAATGTAACCCCCTGAGGATATTTTCTAACTAGAATATAAAACAAGGCTCCATCTTTCCTTACTTCTATCAATCTACACGCTGTCATGTCGGGCTATATTTAGGACGAGTACAGTACAGTAGAATGAGACATGAGTCACACTGCTCTGCTCAGTTTTGGCACATTACTCAAATACAACATTAAACTGAGGGAATGAGGAATAATGAAGCTGAAGATATGCCGTGTGTATGTATATTAAAAGCACCAATGAACCATCAGTCCTATCATCGGCCAATTGGGCGCTGTAATGCGATGGCGGATTTGAGGTTTAAAGGGCATTTAATCCACTGCCAATTACTGTGCATACAGGATACGTAGGGATTAAAGTTTCATATGTGAAATATAAATAGATACAGAAACAAGGCACAGCGGAGCTTTGAGCTAAATGCTAATGTCAGCATGTTAACATGTAATGCTCATGATTGCAATGTTAACATGCTGATGTTTAACAATTGTAATGTTTGCAACTGTCACCATATTATCTTAGCATGTTAGCATGCTAACATTTACTTATTAGCACCAACACAAAGCATAGCAGAGGCTGATAGGAACGTCATTAGTTTGGCAGGTATTTTCTCATAAACCAAAGTACAGTATTGGAAAAAGTGACACTGGGCATTTTAGGCATCTTCATCAGATTTTAATGGCTGAGACATTTAACTGAAACCCAAAAAATGGCAACTATAAAGAAGAACACAGCAGGCTACATGCTCTACCTGAGTTACAGATTTACACTACTGCTGCACAGTTTTAAAGTATTTTTTCTTTCTATCTATTTTTATATTATTAATATATACTACATTAGAGCTTTGATCTAGCCCTAAAAAATTAGGCTCAACTCTACATTAATTAACTTGAGTTCCTGTCCCAGCAGGACCCAAGCCAGACCCACAGCAGTGGTTTTGGGTCTGAGCCTGATTAAAAACACAAAATTCCACTGTACACGTATTCATTTACTTATTTTAATTGAAACATTTATTACGAGCTAAAGTTAACTACAGCCTTTTCAGTGTGGTTACTAGGGCTGCCCCCTAGTAGTTGACCAAACATTAGTTGACAAGAGAGGTCATCAGTCGGCCATTTTTCTTTGGTTGCATAGTCACAGAAAAAACAAACACAAAAAACGTGAAACTCTATCAGGAGCTGCGCCTTGTCAAAATAAATCAAAACCTATATGACTGGACCATGAGGGAATTTAATCTGAAAGGACAGACACAGGAAGTGGCCACGCTCAGCAGTCAGACAGGGGTCACGTTAATTTACAGGGCTGGTACCTGCGGTTATTCCACAGGCTAGTTAATAACATGTCGGGCAGGAAATCCAAAGTGTGGGATCATTTTGAGAAGGTGAAGGACCAACCCAAGGTGATATGTAAACTCATCTTCATTGGTCGACTACAAACATGATGTATCATCTGAAACATGTCAGTAGCTACATGCCCATTAGCCCACAGCGTCATTAACAGGCGGCTCGCTCAGTGTGTGACGTGCACTTGTAGATAAAATATAGGCCTATATTAATGAAGGTTCATTAGTACGGTTTTGTATTTCTCTGTAATGTAGCACAGTGTTAACAATGTTACTGATACTATTCTTTCTCACACCTTCAACTCAAACCATTGTGTTGCCACGCCAAAAAATATAATTTAAATCATTGAAATAATATTGTAAACATGCGGGCGACTAGTCGACTAATGGCCCTAAATGACGACTACTGGTTAACTTGGAAAAATCTTAGTCGTTTAAATGGACATAAATCGCTCTAATGCTGGGAAATCAGCGAGAACCCGACCCGATTCAAGTCCAGGGTAAAGTTAAGAAATTACAGCACAGGGTTCAGGCTGGATACAATCGGATTAATTACATTACTTCCTCCTTCTGTTGTCATCTCCTATTATTTCTTTTGAAGTTTTTGTAGAGTAACTGCATCCAGTTTAATAAACCTGTGTGTCCAACCTACCAGTGGTGGCAACATGCTTTTTCCACACCCTGAGCAGCAGTGATGCAGCGTGGCACCATGGTACCGCTCTACATCGCCAGTTGGCTGTGGTCACAATTATGACAGACCACACCTAGCTATGACATCACTGGGTGTGGTCAGAGGTTCAAGAGACTGACAGTACACTGTTCAACCCACAGAGGCCAGTGCAGCTGATTTTGCCTCTTCCAAAATCAGAGAAGGGCAGCAAACTAAGTCTTTCATTCTCTGATAGTGGAACAGAAAGTTAAACAGTAGATTAGGCTGGATTGTTAGACACAAACTGACACAAAGTACACTAAGACTGACTACAGATTAAAATGAAGGGTCAGCAGAATTGTCGTACACAGGAGCTGCTGGATTTGTCTAAATGTTGACAATGACCCCACAGAAAAACTACGCTGCCCAGCAGGCCTCGGTGATAATCTCCCTCTCCACTGATCTCATGATAAAGAGATGAAACAAAGTAAGGGATAACAGCTAGATTAGTGATTTTCAGGCGTCTAACTGAGTGGGAGTGAATGGGAAGGGATAAAGCAAGACACACCACTAAAATACTGCAACACAAAAGCATCTGTTTAACCTGCACACTCAAATCTGTCATTTAAAAAACTCTTAACAAAGGTTTTGACTGCATTAAATCAGAATTAAGAGATTATAAATATTCATTTTTAATGAGAAGCTGAGCAGAAAAAAACTCTAATAGCCTCAATATTGCTGTTCTCATGAGTTTCATTATTTTAACACTGAACGTAGGGTTTGACACGTTAACTGAAGGCCTGTAGATATTAAAAAAAATTAATTAAGGTCCATTGTTTTATCTTTGGATGCAGACACATATTCCAGCTGAGGCTCATTCCGACATCAGTAATCTGATAAATTTAAAAATGTGCTTACGCTGCTGCTTTGCTCTGCTACTGGGGGAAAAGACATCCTTAACAAAGCAGCTGTCTCAGCGCATCAGATGACATTTTCATAATATTGCACAGCCAGTAGGAGAAATGTGACTTTCTCTATTTCTCATAATAGCTGACCGGAACATCAGCAATGCCAAAGTGGAGGCAGAGCGACGTGAGGCAGAGCACGCTGACAGCACAGAACGCAGATTAAATATTGACCATCTCCTGGAGGAGCCTTGCTAAGAGCGTGTGCGCGAGTAATGGCATGAATTTACAAAAGATCCATGTTTATTTTTAGAACGCACGCTTCAAGGGGCATCTCTGCGCTTGTGTGTTTCGCCGTTATGTGCGTGTAAACTGATTTGTGTGTACGGGGACCTGTTTGTGTAATGACAGAGAGAAAGGCAGACGTACAGACAGATGAAAGCGGTTTGCATTCCTACTTGAAATACACTCACACACAGTCACATCAGGGGCATATCTGCTCCCACAGGCAAACAAAGCAGAGAGAGGAGGTGAATTGAGATTTAGACAGCGCCATCATTTGCATTTTAATTAAGCAGCTTCTGTTTGTGCCCTCCCCTCGTGTGGCAGGGGCAGGGCCTCTGGGGGCCACTTGTGCTACTCTGCTCCTGCATGCCTCCACTGAACAAACCACAGGTTACTCGCTAGTGCGTGCACATGGAGGGTGAGTGTGACACTTCAGCACTCCCTTAATCCTCTACATGTCAGGTCAGATCATAAATCAGCAGTTTGGCCTGTGTATACTTTATCGTTTGTGCTATCTCGACTCAGTGGCCAGAAAAAAATGCTCGTTTTCTACATTCCTGCAAACAACGGATATGTTACATTTGTCTGTTTAATGTAGAGCAGAGATACTCAAATTGCTTTGCTTGAGGGCCACTTCTGTAAAACGAAAGGAGGCCACTCTCGCACCTTATTTGAATTAAAAGTACAAAAAAAAAAGTCCAGTGTGAATCAATTTATTTCTTACTGTGAGGAAGAAAATGGTCGGCAGGCCACCTGGCACACTGGGATACATTAAAACTTTATGTTTCAACAACACTGTGGTTACCCTTAAGGCTTAGGCACAAGAACCACTTGGTAATGTTTAAGAAAAGATCACGCTTAGGCTTGTAAACTGTGGTTTTAGTGGCACAACTCCAGCAGGAAACGCAGCAGTATCTCAGTGCGCTATCTCCGGAGGAAGAACAGCCACAGGTTATGAAAAGCTGACCACATTTATGGGGCTGAAAAGCCGCAGAAAACACAGCTATGACTCACTAAAAACCCCTGTTTAGGTGGTTTGTTGGTCTTGTTTAGTCGGTCTGCAGCTAGGCAGGTGTCTCGCCTATGAATCAAGCCATCCACTTCCTGATGACGAAGTCCGCCCATTTATTATGTCACTCTAGAAATGTTGATATGACACGTGTCTGATCATTTTTACCTCTTCTAATCTGCACAGAAACAGTTAAACAACAGTCGTGTTGTATTCCCTACACCAGTGGTTCCCAACTGGTCCAGCCACGGGGTCCAGATTTCTCCTTAGTCATCAGTTTACGGTCCACCCAGTTAGATACATTCAGCATCATACTTGCATTTGGCCATGTCATTGAGCTACTTTGCTGTCTCTGTTAAGTAGCTGTCTGCTATTCACTCATTCTACAGCAGGAAACGGCACTTCAAAATAAAGCTCTGTGCTGGAAATTCACTGTACTTCAAAATAAAGTGTGTTTTCTACTAACTTGACACATTCATGAGTCACTTGCGAACATTCAGGATGGACCTGAGACCCACCAGTTGGGAATCACCGCCCTACACCCTTAAACCACCAGTGCTAATTTAACTTTAATGACAGGACACCATGCTAATGTTTATAGACTCAGTGTTTCTTTGACATTTCTGAGTATTCACACATTGTTCACAGGCAGCCAAACGACTCTACAACACTTGTAAATGAACAAAAAGCAAGTGTAAAAACACTTTCGTACAAGATGTAAGCCCAGTGTTGCTATCAGCATCACTATACAGTAACCTACTGTACTGTGGAGAGGTCAGAGAACAGATTCAGCTACAGCAACAACTTAGGTTGTGCTGACGTGAACTCAAATTGCTTGATTGCTAAATACAGTTACCGGTATTAACATAACAATACAAACACACCTCCTCTGCTAGAAGGGATTAAAGTTTAATTTCTTGCTGAAACGATCCCTTGGTTTAAGCATTGTCCTCCTCATTGCATGCAAGGCATCAACCTCTCTGAGCCCATTATACTGTATGTTGGTGAAAATGCAGAAGAAAACCTGAGGCGTATTATATACTCTAAGGTACAATATAATGAGCCCCATTGATTTCCATGTGCTACTTTCATGTATCTATGATAAATATTTGATGACTGGTGTGGAGATGCGGACAGACTGGGATGGAACTGGGGCCTGCGGGGATAGCAGGGGAAGCGTGTGTGTCCGGGTGTGTGTGCATGTTCAAAGGCAAACAAGAGAAAAAGAGCAAGTGAATGGAACAGAGAGTAGATAAGTGTATGTGTGTGTGTGTGTGTGTGTGGAAAGGGTGCAGTAATGACCCCCCTGTGAGCAGAGGGAGGAGCCGGCACAGCCTTTTTCGCTCCTTCGCTCCCACCCTCCATTTATGAATAATTAAGTTGGAATCTGCCAGTCAGAGCGGACCGGTGGCTCATTACACGGCATTATGTACGGCAGTGTCACGCAAGCTATCAATCAGGAGGAGTCCATTCATGTGCGTCAAGTCATCTCCGGGGAAGACAGAGGCAGTGGGGGGTAGACTGTGTGTGTGTTTGGGGTGTGTTTGCGTTAGGGGAGACGGGAGGGATGGGAAGCCACAAGAGAGACACCGAGCAAACACAGAATCAACCCTGGTATGACCATATAAGGGCATGGGCTCTGCTTTAGGCTGCAGATTGGCGGCAGCCTAAACATTCATTTGGCAGTGACTTCATGGTCATTTAGTGGGCGGGGTTATGTCGTCATCATGCTCAACACCAGAGCTGCAAAGAGTTAAAGTGATGAAATAATGACTATATCTTTAGCAGGGATGCACCTGATGTCAAATTACTAACAGGCGTAAATAATGTGACCATCACTGTCACGTCAAGGAGAAGGAGACGTCAAAATGTAGCACAGAACCTGTAGTTTTTATGTGTTCATTTGCTCCATTTTAAAATTATTGGAGGAAAAAAAAAGATATTTTACCTTGTATTTCAGTCAATATTCATCTGTTTAAGATGTAACATGCTGCATGTATCAGCCATACTAACGGCTCAAAGTATTTCATGGCAGTTTCAACACTTAGAAGTAAAATGAACTGGAAATAAATGTGGCATTAGGAAATACAAGTCCCCTGAAATAAGTAAAAGTAGTCTTTGAAAAACTCTCAAATAAAATCCTATTTATTTATTCACTAAGCCATATTTACTGATACATTCATTTTATAGCTATATTTATGTATTTCATTGGCACAAGGCAAATTTATTTATTATTTATATATGTATTTGAGCTTTTATGGCATACCAAAGTTGTGGGGTTCAGACACTTAACAAAACTTAGTTTAATTACACATAAAAATAAAAGAGAGAGAAAAAGATGAAAAGTACAGTATGAGGATGTGGAAACATATTTCATAATTAATTATATGCCATATATGAATCTATTTGATGCTTTAAAGGCACAACAATTTAACTGTCAACAAACATTAAGTTAGAAAATAACACATTTGCCCGATTTAGAGTGACTTAAGGCCAAAACACACTGACGGCAAACGCCGCACGTCAAAAAATACACCCTTATTTTTTTCAATATTGCCCCACATCGGCAGTGGCAAGATGTGTGTTGGCGCTCCTAGATGCGCCACCCTGAGGCACTTTATGCGACTGTCTTCTTTCCAGTCACGCTCTCGCTGGCCCCAGAATTAAACGCATTTTTTCCCTGATCGCTCTCTGCTTGTACGCACCAGCTCCCATATCAGCTCTTTTTCTCTGCTCCCATGGCAGCTCGACTCCTCTCCTCACCACAAATGCATAGAGAGAACCCCGTTGCTGTTGTTTTGTCTCGTGTGTGACAAAGAATGGATGAGGAGAGACTCATTGTTGAGGATGAGAAATATCCCGGGCTAAACGACTCACAATCCCGTCATTATAAAGACAATGGCCAAAAAGATACTTCCTGGCAAGTCATAGCTCTGGAGATCGGCTCTTCAGGTGGGAAATCAACTGAAATTAGTGGGTGTCCACACACGATTTTAAGCTAATGCAGGAGTGAAAGAGGTACAGATCTTTCATTAGCAATAACTTTTTGTGAACGTCTGCTGGCGAGCTGAAGCACAACGTGTGTGCTGTGGGCGGCACTCGATACGCCTCGACTGAGGCGACAGACGTGTTTTGTAAAAAATTCTGTCTGCTGCTGAACTATCCTGTCAGGTCTTTTAGTAACGCCACACTACTTTTAGTCCATATATCAATCCATGCAACAGCCAAATAACATATCATACTGCCTATCAGCTGTTTGAAAAAGAGCTTGTCATAAAGTATAAAACAGGGCTACACTCACCTCTCCCTTCTTGACAGTCATAGACTGCCGTCGGGGCGTCGTCTCTTCATTGATGCTGGACAGGAAGTTCTGGGAGATCCGCAAGGCGTCCTGCAGAAGCGGGTGGTCCGGGTGGCTGGGGGGCGTGTGCTTGAGCAAGTCCTGGAGTACAGCAAAAGATGGAGAATTTACTGACTTGGTACAGGCAAAAGAACACACATCAAGGTATAGGACTGCCCCGTAATAGTCGACGAAACCTTAGTCAACCAGAAAGGTCATTAGTCGGCAAGATTTCATTGGTTGCTTAGTCGTAGAAAAAAAAACAAACGAACGTGAAACTCAACACAGGCTTACACAGGCTGGTTAATAACGTGTCAGGGCAGGAAATCCAAAGTGTGGGATCATTTTGAGAAGGTGAAGGACGAACCCAAGGTGATATGTAAACTCATCTTCATTCGTCGACTACAAACATGACGTATCATCTGAAACATGTCAGTAGCTACATGCCCATTAGCCACTTAGCACAATCATGACTGCTTTGCTGACAGCGTCATTAACAGGCGGCTCGCTCAGTGTGTGACGTGCACTTGTAGATAAAATATAGGCCTATATTAATGAAGGTTCATTAGTACGGTTTGTATTTCTCTGTAATGTAGCACAGTGTTAACAATGTTACTGATACTATTCTTTCTCACACCTTCAACTCAAACCATTGTGTTGCCCCGCCCAAAATATATCATTTAATCATTAATGCGGGTTGACTAATGGCTCTAAATGATGACTATTGGTCGACTAGGAAAATTCTTTGCCAAGGGCAGCCCTATTCAGGTATATATATATATTTATACATGTAAGCACACAGACACAAAACTAAAAAGATACAGCACGGTACATATTACTATGTATCATTCAAGTGCGCTCCTTTTTTCTTTTCCGCTGTGGCTTTTCGATGCTCCAAAACTCCAGTCTAAAATGCACCCTGCCATAAAAGGTTATTACTTTTTCATTGATGCAATAAACTGCACCCTGAATCCTAACAGTAGACAGTAAAATGAGGCATAAAGACAATCCTAAACAGTCAAATACCCTGACTTCTACCCACTGGAACACAAACTAACAGTGTAGTGCTCAAAGAAATTCCCATAGGAGGCAGAGTTGTAGAAATAGTAGAAATACCTGACATTAAGAAAATAATAATACATTTTTTATTCTGACAGTGTTGGCCAGTTAGGTTTTGATCACATGTGTCATGCCCTCCAGGGTTAATTTGTGAGCATCATTATTATGCGACATAATGAGGATGTGTGGCTGCCTCAGCGCTCACTCTCACTTACATGAAGCACCAATGTGCTGCGAGTCACTCTGTCCACTGGTTTATAAAGCAACGCTGTACATGAAAGGGGAGAAACAAGACTGAATTGTTTATATGACTGAATTAATATGCCATGTGTACATATTTTAATTTGTATTCCATTTTAATACAAGTAAAAACTAGCATGAACTGACTGACCTTCTAGAGAGTTCTTGGCCGTCTGGTCCTTAGAGTCCTTGGGGCTCCTCACCTTCAGGTTCTGTTTGGAGACAAATGCCAGGTTCAAAGAGGAACACCCTTTAAAAAAGACCTTTAAAACCAGCTCAGTATGGTTTGGCCATATGAAAACATAGTGAGGTTATTATTCTTGCTCAGGCGCTGAGGTCATCCACTTCCAAATTAATTATGCCATCCTCAGCAGCTTCCCCCCCCGACCATCTTGCTCAGATGGCTCAGAGTCATGCATCATTACTTAGGCCATTAACAACCCTCGATGATGAATTCCCCATCCTGCATGTAGACACCAGCTTCAGTGCTAACTGGTAGACCTCATAAAACATAGACGAAGACTGATGGTGTATCAGAAACTACGTGAAAGAACATGTGCAAAAAAAAAGCTCAAAGACTGCTGAACACACTCTGTTCAACCCCGTACTTTATTTTTATCCTGATATCAGTTAAGACATGTACATCTGCTCCAATTTATTGTACATACTGCAGTTAATAAAGCCTCCAACATTACTTGAACCCATTTTTGTAGCCGCTGGAAAAACAGCAAAATCCCAAAATGTATGAGGAGAGCTGTAATACTGTTTGAACTTTCACAATTCCCACCCTTGTTAGAGCGTTTGAATGTGGCACTTTTGGGATTGTAGATTACTGGTTTAAAGCCAGGGTCAATTGTCTTACATCAGCCTCCAAAACTAGATTGGAGGCATGAGAATTAGTGTTTTCAAATCTAGCTTGTCTTTGATAACAGAAATTATTCTGAGCCCTCGAAGCTGTTGGAAACTTGTGTTTGGGGAAAAGATAAATGAACAAATTTATTATGCTGCCAAGGCTCATCTACCGTCTGTGTAGGTGATACTGAGCTCAGATTTTCCTGGTCAGTGATGAGAATGAGACCAAACAACCCTCGTCTGCATTGTCCCCCCATTTAACTGACGTGCACACACACAAAATATTGCCTCTGGCTGCATTTGTATAGAAATATTCAGCCGTACATGCAAATTTAAAGGCAGGGAAAAGCTAAAAGCTGCATGGGTGGGTAATAGCAAAGCCTTTTTGCAAGTATAGTGCATCAGGGACAGAACTGCTGATGGAAGCTGCCAATATCAGCTATCGGTCTGATGATGATGACATGCTTCTGGGGCCATAGCCTATATTTTGAGGGTTCTGGTGTAGCCAGTGGATATCCGGACTAAAACTTCTTCTTGGCTAATCTCTATAAACAGATATTTGAACATGAATGCAGATAAATAAACTTAAAAAGCTAATAAAAAAGCTAAAATGTCATCAGATGAAAACTGATTGGCTCCAAGACTGCATTCAAAGCCAGCGCGTTCCGCCTCTTTTGTTCCCCACATGGACTACCTAGGCGCCACTCAAATGTGATAGGTCAATAC
Organism: Cephalopholis sonnerati; assembly: GCA_019142605.1. NCBI lineage: Eukaryota > Metazoa > Chordata > Actinopteri > Perciformes > Serranidae > Cephalopholis > Cephalopholis sonnerati. The sequence continues at coordinate 21,744,914 of JAGQAX010000019.1, forward strand.
TTCCCAAACTACAAACAAAAACCAGAAAGCTTCCAATACCAAAATCTTGTCCCGTTGCCTACAGATTCTGAATACAGATGCAAATATCTGTTAATAGATAAGCAGCCATAAAGTAGAAGCCTGGTCTCCGCTCCCAGGGTGTCAAAATATGCCACCGTGCTTTCAACCAACTGTTGTGTAAACCTATTCACATCATTATTAGATGTTCATGCAACAGATGTAGTATAAAGAGCGCTAAAGTCCGCTTAGGGCAGGCAGACGGGGTGGTGCATGGGTCAAACAAGCACAGGACTTTGACCAAAGACACGACAGGGAACACGCAGTCTGTGGTCATTCTGACTTGACCAGCGTACTTAACTACAAGCTGATTGGCTGTTGAAACAGCTGAGAAGCTTTGTGTTCTCAAACCAGTCCCCGGTTATTTGACCAGCGGAGTTGCAGGTGACACCATCAGCCGGCTTAAGTCAAGCTCAGACCGGCCAGTTCACACTGCTGCAACAATGTTCTTCAACGGTTTCGTCTTGTTGCGAATCTTTGGTCTGAACTGGGCTTCAGTGTCTTGTTTGACATTTAAGTCAACATTCAGTTATTTTGCCTTGACTCATGTGAGTCGATTCATGTGACCAAAGTCGACCACAATCTTTTCCTTACTCTAACCAAGTAGTTTAGTTGCCTTAATCTAACTGCAGGTGCCTTCTTAGTCACAGCAATTGACTCATGTGACCTACCACCAGCCCCTTCTGCATCAGTCTGCCAACCCCTTCTGCGTCATGATAGTACGCAAAAGCATCTGCCTAAGCATCAAAATTTAATGAGTAGGGATGAGATCACATTGAGAATAGACTATTCCTACTATATAACACCCCTCAGAAACAGAGGTTACACGCTGTTTTATCTACTTCGTCATTTTTGTTTGACTACAGTAAGTGACACTGCGTCTCTCAGGATGGACAATTTGTTTTTATAGACTCGTATAAGGCTACACAAGACCAACTGTTTTATGCTGACATAATAGTAACAGTGACCATAGGAAACATAAAAAGTAGTGGTATCCATAGCAACCACACTGGAGATCTACCATGCTGCACAGCTCGGTGACTTTCAGTATCATTCACAACACATTTAATGTACTGTAGTAGTAGGCAGTGAAACCTTCAGTCAACATTTCTTGTCGGCAACTGAAATTTGGAGGAAGAAAAGTTGCAAATGTTCAACTGTACATGTCCTTATTCATGTCTAAAGTAGATTGATACAGACATAAAAAGACCAACTTGCAAACTCAGTTGGATCATTTGCTGGTATGCAGGGGGTTAAGTGTTTGACTGACTTTACACGGTGGTAAAACGATCCCATACGCAGCTTCAACCTCTGCTACAGCTTTAAGGTAAAAGTTAAACCAGCAACTGTTCACGTTTGGTCCAGCTCCTTTCCCCACATCTAAAAACCCTGGTATTTCTATCCCTGCTTGGTGCTGTTATCCATTCTTTTCTCTTTCCTTCTTACCTCAGAGATTTCTGCAAACTGTGTGTTGGCCTGGCAGCACTTCTCCGCCGTCTCCACAGCCAGTTCATAGTTGTCCACAAACGCTCGGTAAACTCCGAGCTGGCTGGCCTGGTGGAGAGAAGGGAAGAAACAGAGGAGGGGTGTTTTGAATTAACATATTAGACGTATTGAGGTGTTGTCCAAAAAGAAAGATTGTTCTGCTTGCAATTCATCATCTAAATCCAAATAAAAATGTGAATACAGTGACAGTAAACTCTAAGTGAGCTTCTTTATAGGAGGAATAAAAAGCTGGCAAACATCATCCCTGTGCTCTTGGACAGAACACACTCAACAGTCCTCTTCAGTACTTCCTTTCCTTGGCTTCCATCACTTCATTCCTGAATGTCATACAATCTGCAGCCTTGCTTCAACTCTTAACATAATAATAAACTACTTTTCTAAAAATACCTTCAGTCTTAACAAGATTGTGTGCTGTCAGGTCTATATTTGGCATGTACACGCAGCAAACTAATAAAGAAAGGAATTACAGAAACACAAAAGCCAGACGAATGGAGAGAAAGCTCTATACAGTAAATACCTGCGTCAGGAGTGTTACCGTAAAGCCTCAAGAAATGAGTACATTTGTAAAAATACTGGAAGCTTGTCAAGTCTGAACAGTGGCAGCTGAAATACAGACATTACAAATGGACAAATCTTCACAATGGACAATGTAAAGTCCCCCTCGACCTTCTCAGTCTTATTAAAATGCTAAATTGCATTACTGAGATATACAATCCTTGAAATTTCAGATCTGAGACAGGAGATTCAGTCCAGTCAGCCATGTCTGAGAGACTGCGTATGACTTGCAGACAATCGAACAGAACAACCGACAAAGGAAAGACACACATCACAGTCACAACAACAGCAACGTAACCACGGTGCACCTCGCAGCCGGGCTGGTTGCCCGGGCAACCGTCGAGACCTGCACTGTGCCTGGGTGAGTAATTAATGATTGGTGTAACGGAGGCTATGAAAGCACATTTAGGAAGCTGGATGGCTGAATAAAACTCCACCAAACGCTGCCTGCCAGCGCTGCGATCCATCTCGACGGTGAACAAAAGAACAATCAATTCTCCTGAACAAAAGCTGAAGGAGGAGAGAGTACAGTGGAGATGGGCTTTGTGTGTAAGAGCTACACACACTACTATACAGAATACCAAATGCCCCAGAAAAATCTTGGCTGAGTATATTGAACACGTATTATTAACTTTGAGGCTCTTCATTACGTGTCGCTATGGTTCAGACCTTTTAGTCCCATATTAGCCTGTGTGGAGCTTCAGGAATTTGGGATGTCTTTTGTCCTCTACAGACACCGAACTGAAAGAGTAATTCAGGTTTATTACAACTGTGTAGGGCCGGGCTGTGTGGGGAAAATCAGCAGCATTACAATATCCAAAATCTAATATGACATCTAGTCTCATATCATGATATCAATATAATATCAATATATTGCCCAGCCCTACAACTATGGTCTTACTTTCATTGTTCTGGTCACTGTTTCTATCTATTATGATGATGCTGTTCTCATTGCTGAGATCTAGGACGATGGCAACAAAGCTGTAATGAATGTCAACAAAGTCAAGTAAGAAATGAGCAGTCAGATGATCAGAGAGGTTGTCAACAAGCCAACAGTTCAGCCTGATTATCTGAAACACTTTAGAAAGGTGGTCTGTTAGCTATGATGAAAGTATACAATGAAGAACTTGAGCAAAAAAATTACATTTGTTTCTGACTGACTGTTTTCTAACCTGTGGGTTTGTTTTAAGAAGCTCTACATGACATTCAGAACATATCTACGATGCAGTGTCTGAGCTGTGATTGTCTCCATAAGGCTCTCAGCATGGCAGGTGGCTGAGTTGGCGCCTAGCAGCTAATGGTGCCTACGAGCAGTGCTAAGAATGGCAACAATGCTGACAGAGCTAATGGTGATAACTGGGCGGGACTGGAGGGTGGGTGTCAAGCCATATGAACACAATGCAGAACGGTGGCGATGAACCAGCCAATGGGATACACACACTTAGTGTTAATTTCATTGACGAAAACTTTGATGAAAAATTTCATCAATGACCTTTTTCCATGACGAAAGTGAGACCATGACGAGCTAAAAACAGACCTTGATAATAATAAAAACTAAGACAAATCAATGCTTAATTTTCATTGACGAGACGAGACATGAGACGAAAATGCTAATGGTGGACTATCGGAACATGAAAGCTGAGAACGGCTTCTTCAAATGCTGCATGAGCGACAGGCTGGTAAACTCCAGTAAATAGTCTGCGCCAGGATATTTCGCTAGCCAGCAAAAACATGCACACCGGAGCAGTGTTAGCCATTGGTGCGAGTTGTCAGGTGTAATTCAGCAGCAGATAATCAGCTGTGTGTGTCTGGCTTTGGATGGTGGAGCTATTAAATGGATTTGTGGTGTTTGTTAGTTGCAGCGGTGGCTGTTAGCAATTAGCTCTGCTTTTTAGCCGCTGAATGGTAGCAGAGCAAGCAGCCACCAGCCGCTGGACTTCACAGCTGATCTCTGCAGGACTTAAATCTGGACTGTTTCAGGATGATTTAAGGGTTGGTGCTGTTTGACAGGCAGGTTGGCAGCTCAGTTATCTGTGAGTGTAGCTGTGCTGTCAGTAAACAGTCTGAACTCAGATCAGTTTTCTCTGACAGAGCTGAAAGTTTACTTTCAATCACTAACTCTGTGAGGTGACATGAGTTTAAACTTCCAGACTAACATGTTGCAGATTAAGAAAGAATTAAGGCTTTATCTAAGTTATGTTTCTGCTTCTTATCAGTGACATCAATAAGTCAGAGTTTACAATGAACCTGGGTACATTTTGAGAGCATAAACAGAGTAGTGTTACTGATTAAATGATCACTAAGCTTGTGTAGTAAATCACCCCTTAAACCTTGCAAACACTGCTGGAGAAATGACAGTTTGTAAATGTGAAGAAATAATTTGTAGTTGTGGAAAAAATTGTCCACATAAAGTGTTAATACAACCTGTCACCTTGGCACCAATTTCTGATACATGAATCAGTCTAACTGGATTAGTTTAAAGATTAAAGGAGATAGAAAACATATTGACTAAAGGTAACGGCTAAAATGTCATAAATCTTCATCGACTCAAACTAGACTAAAACTATGAAGAATAAAAATGACTAAAACTAGTCAGCATTTTCATCTCAGGACTAAGACTAAATCTAAAATAGCTGTCAAAATGAACACTGCACTCACAGGGCCTCAAATGCACTAACATACACGTGTGTCCGTACCACAACAAAAAACAGAGAAGCTTGGATTACAACACACACAGTCATACATTTAACAGCCTGTTTGATTGTCTGCCTTGTTATTAGTGATGTAAATGATGGTAAAAACTAGACCCAAGTTGCAGCAAACCAGACTTATCTTTCAAAACTATGGGGCTCAGAGACTTTACAGTCAGGGCCCAGAGGCACTGGAACAACATGCCTCAGGAAATAAGACTGGCTGAGTCAGTGCTTTTATTGTTGATTTTTAATTTGCTGCCTTGTGTGAGACACTTTATAATTAGGTTTTTGAATAATGCTCTGTAAATAAAGGACAACTACACATCTGTAAGCCAGTAACTGTTCCTTGTCTCAGAGTGACCTCATTCAACCCCTGATATCCAATTTTTAGGCACAACCCTGACCTTTGTGACATGTCCTGATCTTTGCTCTCATGGTGGGGTGCGAGATTTAATTATGGCAGGAATGTGAAGTCACAAGTTTCCTAAACATCGTTTAAACTTGTTATGTTATCACTGGCAGTTGTGTGTATATATGTGTGGTAGATTTAAAAAAAAAAAAAAAACATCATGAAAAAACAAAAGAAATGTCCTTTATAAACACACAACTGTCCCTATTTGTGTTTTCCAAATACTCGATGAATTTTAAGCAGCAAAACTTTCCAAAATGCATTTACAATGTCTTCCAAATACATCCGCGCACAAGGAAGAAGCAAAGTGGAAGAAGGCGAGGAGAAAAGCAATTTTCACAATCCTGCAATCCTGTGTCCTGCCCTGGGCCACACAATCTGCACCACAGCGGAGGCCATTCAGAGCGTGACAGTTCGACTGTGGAGAGAACAGAGAGCCCGAATGTCTGCCAGCCACATCCACAGAGCCGCACACAACGCCGTGAAGGCTTACAGAGTGTGCCGCTGCAGCTACAGTATCATGGCAGAAAATGGCTTTGGGTGATGAAAGAAACTGCTTGGGTGTTTGGATTTCTCAGTTCGGGATTTATCCTGTGTGAGAGTGTGTGTGTAATCCACAGCGGAAAACAACATTAAGAAAACAGCCTCATGACAGACTACGGCCATTATAGGGAAAGACTGGATTTAGCCACTTGGTTATAAGGGAGTTCTAACAGACTAGAAAATTTCTCACACAGGGTAAAGACGCTGTTTAGACTATGATATTATAATGATATGAATAGACAGAATTAGAAAGGATAAGACTCTTCATTTGCTGGTGAAACAAAAGTCTACAGTCAGCCTGGCGGCTCTGTGACGCTGTACAGCGGTGCTTTGAACTTAATGCATCAGCATGCTAACATGCTTTTTAGTAGTGTTTACCCTGTTCCCCATCTTAGTTTAGCGTATTAGCATGCTACCATTTTCAAATTAGCACTAAACACAAAGTGCACCTGAGGCTAATGGGCCTGGGATATCAGCCCATCTCACAGTTGTCGAGACATTTCAGTCTGGAGCAAGTGGCGGACCGAGTGTCAGATCGACATGGTCATATCTAGAGCCATGCTGCCAGCCCTCCATACTCTCCTGAGAGACTTATTTTTCACTGCCCTCTCCTGCGGTCACAGTTCTCCCATATTTCCCTCGATTTATGACAAATTTTCACACCTTTTTTTCCTTTTCGTTACCACAACCACCCTTAGACAACAATACAGCTACACTGAATGTCATTTCCTGGCACGCACACGACATGGAAGAGAGCGGCTCCTCCAGACAGAAATGGACAGATGTCCTGGAAATAAGAATTCCAGTTTATCACGGAAAGTTTTAAAGGAAAGGTGCATGCATTTAGTAAAATCTGCACAGTGCAATGAAATGAATGAAAACTGATTTAGTTTTTATATTACTGATTAGTTTCAGCAAGAATACACACCAAAGGAGCAATTATTATTATTAGTATTCTTTCCTGAGAATTAAAGGTAAAATTTGAGTATTGAACATAACAAGTGTCACAGTTTACATGTTCTTTTTATTCTTTAAATGTCACCAGAGGGCAAAGTCTCTGAAAGTCATTTTTTCTGGGGAAGTACCTCTAGACTCCCTACTTTGTTTTTTTAAAATCCTCCCTATTTTTTAGCCCACAGCGTTGGCAAGTAGACCCTCTAGTTGAAACATGTTGGTTTATCCATGTATTAATAAAGGATTTTTGACTACAAGGGTGGCATGGTGGTGCAGTGGTAAGCATTGTCGCCATACAGCAAGAGGGTTCCTGGTTTGAACCCAGGGTGGGGGGTTCAATCCCTGTGTCAGCATGGGTTATATCTGGGTACTCCGGCTTCCTCCCACCATCCAAAGACATGCAGGTTAGGTTAACTCGGAATTGACTGTAGGTGTGAATGTGAGTGTGAATGGTTGTCTGTCTCTATGTGTCAGCCCTGTGATAGTCTGGTGACCTGTCCAGGGTGTACCCCGTCTCTCGCCCAATGTCAGCTGGGATAGGCTCCAGCCCTCCTGCAACCCCTAACAGGATAAGCAATTACGGAAAATGAATGAGTGAATGAGTTTTTACACTCAGAGTGCCTTGGACGCATTTTTGGACTGCCTGCCTGTACTATGGACTTTTACACTGGCCAGTTGTTTTTTATCTCTGACTGTGGCATGGACTGACAAGAAAAGGAGCGTAGCTACCAGAAAACAACACCTATCAGGACTCTAACTCTTAAATCATGTCAGAAACAACTGTAATCAACCGTTATAGATCCCAAATATAACATGACTCAACATCTGCATGGTCTATTTATAGTTGAGAAATTAGCCAAAACCTGACAAGGATTCTTCAGCAACTGAGGGAGCACCTGCCAATCAGTCAGATAAACTGTCCCACACCTGAACAAATCTTAGTGATCCTTCTGTCCCACACTGTAGTTCATTCAATAATACAATCTTTTCCACATGCAAAGGACTGTAGACAAGCGGATGTCACCTAATCTCAGACATGTTAAACTCATTCATTTTCTGTAACCGCTTATTCTGTTAGGGGTCACCAGACTATCACAGGGCTGACACATAGAGACAGACAACCATTCACACTCACATTCACTCCTACGGCCAAATTAGAGTCACCATTTAACCTGCATGTCTTTGGGAGACATGCAGATGGGTGGGATGAAGCCGGAGTACCCAAATAAAAACCCACACTGACACTGGGAGAACATGCAAACTCCACACGGAAAGGCTTCCCCACCCTGGGGTTCAAAGCTCTAAGCCCAGGTCGGAACCACAAACCCTCTTGCTGTGAGGCAACAATGCTAACCACTGTACCACTAAGACGCCAGACTTACACTCAGTAAACCACAGCTACCACCTCAGAGAATCTCACTAAAAAAAAATCTTCAACAGCGCAAAGAACATTTTGTAGGCTGGCCAAATAAAGGATCAATCTTCCTCTATAAATTCACAGAATCAGGCTTTTTCAGTCCTCCATCTCTGAAGAGCAACATTCAAAGCAAGTTTATCAGTTTGCCCGTCTGTCTTCATGGTGTAAAACCTTCACTTTGCCGCTGCGTATGAAGTGTGTGTCTAGGAAGAGCAGAAGTGTGATTTAGCCCTATTTTCAGCCTTCAAACACTTCTCTCTGACACTCATGCTCATAACCTGTCAGTGACGCTTTGCCTCTTCCTCTTTTCTCTCCGTCTCTCGCCTTCCTTGTTCTGATGTTTTATGATTCCTAAGCCCGTCTGCTCCCCTCGCAGATTTCAGAGTCACGGTGAGACAGCTCTATCAGAGTTGCAGCAGCCTAAATCTACTTGCCTAGCCGACTCTCATCCTCTCTCATTCCTCCCCCCCACGTTCCTTGCCTGTATCACCTCCTCTACTCTCATCTAATCTCTTCCTCCCTCCCTCTCCACATCCTAACGGAACGGCTGTCATGTAGTATTTTTTCCTTTTTTTCGTTTCTGTAGTCTCAGCGTCTTCTCCCCCTGACTTCTATTAACTGGTGTCTGGAGAGGAGGGGAGGACAGGGCAGAAACTGTCTGAGTGTGTACAATCACTCTGCTTAATATTCATGTTTTAGCCACATCACAACCATGATGTCATGTCTTTATTTCTAAGCTGAGTGTGGGGCAGTTTTGTTGGATGGAAGCTAACGTGACCAAGAAGCACGTTTAAGGAAGGAAGAAATACAAAGACGAGCTTTAAAAGAAACTATTAGATAAAAAGTGGATTTTGGTGTCTGCCTCCTTGACGGGAAAAGATTCAAATTAAATCCTAATTTCTTAGCTAAGCCCCAGGAGGAGCCTCCTGAGATAAATTAACACGAGTGTGTGTGCATGTGCGTGTGTGTGTGTGTGAGAGAGAGAGAGACTCCTATTTATAGCAGCTTCTTCGAGACACAAAGCACACAGTGCAGTGATGGTCTCAGCTGCCTGAGGCAGAAAGGCGGCATTGTGAAACACCTCCCTCTGTGTGTGCGCGCATGCATGTGTGTGTACATGGGAGTGTGTTCAAGCATAAGTGAGTCTGGGAGGGAGGGAAAGACAGAGAGAGAGAGAGAGAGAGAGACAGGGAGTTTGAGGGAGACACAAGTGGGAGAGGAGCAGTATTTCGGAGAGAATTAACAAATGATTCATTGTGGGTTAATTGACCCATTGTGAAAATGATTAAATAGACCCAGTGTACATTTGGCCCTGACATCGTTGGCAGAAACTACTGGAGGGAAGAGAGGGAAAGAGCAAGCAGCTGTTGAGGAGGAAATAGGAAGAAAAGGACGATTAAGATTCAATTTGGCGACATTTAAAATGGTATTTTAGCCACCGAAAAAAATCAATATCTTATCTATGCTTTCTTCAAAGCCAGACTCCATTGACAAAAACAGTAATTTTACCTCACTGAACACAGGAGCTGTACGTCTACCACTGTCTTGATCAGTTAGTTAGTTTGCGTAATTGTGTGACTTTGGTGTTTTAGTTCAGATTCACCAAAGTCACACAGTTACACAAACAAAATGATTAAGGCAGCGGTAGACCAGCAGCTCCCATGTTCAGTGAGGTAAAATTAATGATTTTGTCAATGGAGTCTGGTGGCTCTGAAACAGGGGTGGGCGAAATGGGCCCTAAAATAGTATCAGTTGTTTTTTTTCCACCTGGACCTTTATGCTCTGCCATTTCTCCTCTCATCATCACGCTGTAACCTGTGACAGGCTGTCATGCTACCATAACTACTGCACATTCACATATATGTAGTTTTTTTGTAGCGCTGCGAGCGTCACATAGGTTTACATTACCAAATGTTTATGACGAAATCACTTGATGACACTGAATCCCGTGTGTGCACGGTAACAGAGGAGAGGGAAAGGTGGCATGCTGCTGCCAGAGGAGCCGCTGACTGAGTTCCCTCTGAGCGGTGAGTCGCTAAAAGAGTCTGAGAAGTCCGGGGCTGTTCATAAAACATTGAGGACGCCACAGTTTCTTCCACACTACTGAAGCTGCTCCTCTTTTTGGAACCACCGTGGAGTTGGTGATATTTTTGCTTTCGGCCATGCTTGTTGTTGCCGTGGGTAACTGTGACATCAACATTTCAACAAGTTCAAATATCACCACTATCACCATATGAATATTTCCTATCATATTAAAATTTATACCCGTATTATCGTAACGAGATAATATGGCACACCCATACCCTGAATAGAGCCATAAATAATGACAGAGTGAGGGAGACGCAAGTGGGAGAGGAGGAATATTTTGGAAAGAATTAACAAATGATTCATTGTGGGCTAACTGACCCGTCGTGAAATGATTAAATAGACCCAGTGTACATTTGGCCCTGACATCCTTGGCATAAACTACTGGAGGGAAGAGAGGGAAAGAGCAGCGGCTCTTGAGGAGGAAACAGGAAGAAAAGGACGACTTCAGATTTAATTTTCTCTACATTTAAAATGATAAAAAAGAGCATCAGTACAAAAATCAAATCTACATGTAGTGGTTTATCGAATTACGTGGACAGATTCTGCCTCTTAAAACCTCCAAATTCAAGAAAGAACATTACTGTGAATAAAGTCACTCTAGCACAGTGCCTTTGCTTCGGGTGTGCGTCCACAGGTCAGAAAACGTAGCTGCAGCACCCTGCATGTCTTTTCTAATACTGTCAACTTTTGCAGGTGCCCAGTGTTGTCACTGAGGGGTATTATCAGGTCCGCTGTCATGGGTACAGGCACACAAACTACCACCTCAATCTCTTTTATTTTCCTCACCAGTTTCTGGAAGAGGTCCCCGACTCTCTGGTGGTGGCTCCACTGCTGGACACGTGGAAAAAGACCGTCGTAGAACTCCCTGTGGATCTCATAGAGCTCAGGCACTTTGAAGAAGATGGTTTCTATCTGGGCCACAGTGAGCACAGGCTGCGAGGTCGTGGCAGCGGCCTTCAGAGGCTTCATAGGCTGAGAGGAACAAACAGAGGAGATGATGGGTATAACACTTCCCTTTGAGGGCGACTTTGTGTGAACTATAAGCACTTAAGATAAACATTACTATGTGAGTTTGTTCTATTCATACTCTCTTCTGGTGGTGCCGTTTTTCAAGCTTAACATTTAAGTGGTTTCATGATTAAAGTAACAAAAAGCAGACACAGGGCAACATTATTTGTCATTTGGAGTCTGACCACTTGATGAATGTGGGTCCAATATTTAGTCCTCTTCTAGTTCTGATTTGGTCTTCACAAACTCCTGAAAAATATCTCGCTCTTTAGCCACTAAATGCTCCACTATGGTCTGTATACTTCTCAATCAACCCTAGAATGTTTGATATCTTTCTTTATTGCAATTTGTTTAATGTTTTTACCTGCTTTCTTTGTCTTTTATTTGGTTTGGCTGTTTGTAACTTTGATCGTCATTTGTAATCTATCCATGTTAAAAATAAAGAGACAAACACCCACACACCGTCTTGGTTACTGCTGAAATCGTTATTTGATTACATTTACTGTACATTTTAGCATGTTTGACCTTCATCAGGTGCCGTATGAAGGTCATAAGACCAAAATGTTATTACCGTAATCAAATAAATAATTCAGCAGTAAGCACAACAGTGTGCTGGAGTTCTTCTCTTGGTTTTCAAGACTGCAGCTTGTCCGACACTCCTGTCACACATTTAGATGTACAGAGACTTAAAAAAACAAAAAAAACAAAACTTAGTTTAGACAACAAAAATTAATTGATAACAGTTTAAGTGTACACTATATTTAGAATACTTTCACAGCTATATCTTGCTGTCAGACAGCAGTTTCCAACGGGGTACTGAACTGAAAGTGAAACTTACCTATGACCTCGTCAAAGCCAGACTCCACTGACAAAAACAGTAATTTTACCTCACTGAACATGAGAGCTGCTGGTCTACGCCCCGATCAGTTAGTCTGTGTGTGTTATTGTGTGACTTTTGTGTTTTAAGGATGAGCTTACATTCATCAAAGTTGCACAGTAACACAAACTATGGATCAAGGCAACAGTAGACCAGAAGTTCTCATGCTCAGAGAGGTAAAATTACTGTTTTTGATGGAGTCAATGGAGTCCAGTAGCTTGGAAGAGAGTGAAATAAGGGCCTCAGTTCCCCAGTGGAAAGAGCTGTATGCATCAAGGTAAAGTGATGAAAATGTTCTAAATATAGCGTACACTTAAAATTAGGATTTTTTTTAGGCGTCTAAAATACGTTTTGCTGCGGCCTCCCATCCACAGCAGTACACCGCTTAGCTTTAATGTTGGTTCTCCTGCCTGATTCTCCAAACTGGGGATGTGTCGACAGTCATCTCCTGTAGGTAATACACTGAATATAGTTAAGTTCCTCTTACAACCCCACTTCAAAAGATCCGAACAATCCCTTTAAGTGTAAAGAGTCCACCGCTAATAACATGCTACTGTATAATAGGGCTATGTAACTGTGTGTGTGTGTGTGTGTGTGTGTGTTCTCACCAGCAGCAGTGCCTCCAGGTGACTGAGGTATGTTTCCTCTGTGGCCAAGATCCCAGACAGGACCCATTTCCTCATCTCCAAACCTTTTTCCAGGTCACATTCAGTCTGTAACAAACACACAGACATATAAAATGAAGTTAAAACAATACACTGTGATACAATCATACACACTCTTACTTTAACTTTAAAAATTTTCTCTCTTCAAAAAACTTTTTAAAGGAAACTGTTTAAACACAGTAAGTCAACCCCAGATTGGTGTTTTGCCTCTGTGATTTTCGTAACTTCCTCTACCTCTAATCTAATAAGAATAACATTTTAAAAAAATACAGGAAGTGGACAGAGTCTCTTTAACTGTTTTCACACTGGAAGGCACACAATTTCATTATTTCCTGCCTGCTGGCATAAAGAACACTGAAAGCATCATATTATTTCCTAAATCAGCTGCTAAAAGGACCTCTAACATTATTTGTTTGTAGATCTCAGATTGAAAGGTTCCTGGTTCTTGGCGGAGCCTGAAACCTCTGCAGGTTTGCTGTTTGTGAGCACCACAGTGTGGAAAATCAAACAGCAACAAATGCACCTTCAAGAAATCCTCTCCGGCTGCCTCCCTGTTCCCCTCAGCCCAGTCAAAGCTCACTGAGGAGTACGGACATGAAAGAAAGCAGACAGACAGAGAGATTCCTCGGGCTGTCTTGTTTAACCACGAACTCTGAAATAACTCAAACAGGCAGGGTCTCCCACGGGAGCAAGGTTGGCGTATAAATATGTGTCTGTGAGAGAATTTGCAAGTGCCGAGAGCGTGCACACACACACACACACAGGAAGGAGAGGAGTCAGGTGGGAAGAGGAAGGAGAGGAATCAGGAAGGAAGGGTGAGAGATGATGATAAAGAAGGAAGAGGAGAAGAACAGATGGAGATGGAGAGCAGGACAATGCAGAGTCAGAGAAGAAAGTGGACAAAAATATCTGACTTTATGAAGAGCAGAGACAAATAAAAGGGCAGGACTACATTTTTTAAATGTTTGGGAAAAAACAAAATATTCAAAACTTGCAGCTGCACCCAAAAAAAGAGCAGAGGAAGAAAGAGGGCAGCAAAAGGCAGGATTTCTGCTTCTCTGCCTCTTCAGCAGGGAGAGACGCAAAGAGAGAGTGAGACAGAGACAAGACAGAGGACAGTTAGACCACCAGATGGAGAAAGAGAGAGGAAATGAGGGGGAAGAACAAAGACGACCGATGACAGAGGTACGAGGTAGAGGCATGGTGAGAGGAGAGAAAGATTGGCAGTAGGAAGTAGAGACAGAGTGATAAACTGCAAAGACAACGAGATGAGTACCATAGCTGATATGCCAGAAAACTGGACACTATGATTGAATTTCCTGGGATTCAAATCCAGCGTAAACAAAAGCCATAAGATTCCCAAACTGAGAACAATCGAGGACTTTTGTTCGACAAAATTAAAGACATTTACACCACAAATTTGATGCAGAAAAAGGCACAAACTGGTGCACAAAAATTCACCATAATCCAGGAAATTAAGTGTTTTATGCTCTAAATTCTCTGGTGGGTGACTCCCACACCAGGCAGCAGGGTGGTGCAGTGGTTAGCACTGTCACCTCACCGCAAGAAGCAAGCCAGATTGGGTCCTTCTGTGTGGAGTCTGCACGTTTAACTGAGTTCTCCAGCTTCCTCTCACAGTGCAAAGACAGGCAGGTTACATGGTTACAGAAAATGAGGACTCCCAAACTGCCTTTTTCAAATACGTCCCCCCCAGTGTTGAAAGAAACCTACACCCTTGCCTGCTCCTCCTCGCCTATCAAGAGCTGTTGAGTCCGATGTGTCCACATCCTGCATGGAAATCTTATAGACGCTCATGCTGCTATGCATGTTTACACAGCAATCATATGGGTTGTACAGGACATGTGAGACGAGGCTAAAGGGAGGTCAAGAGTGAGGGCAGGAGATGGGGAAAGTGATAATGAGTAAAGTAGAATTTGGCTTTGACTGCATTCAACCTGCTGGACTTCAGCTGCTACGAGGCTTGCAATCCACAAATACGAGTATCTGTGTGGAGGTGTGTGTGCTGGGACCAGGGTGTAACAGCACATTAGGTTGTGTATTTGCTTTATTTTTTAGGTTTTCAGTTTCTCTTTTAAAAAATAGGCTCAGATTTTTTCAGGTATTTCTCAAACCTACATGCCTGTATGTCAACTGAAACTGTTACTGGTCGCAGTAATTGTTTCTGTTGCCCAAACTTGCCTTCTTAATGTGATTCCAACAGAGGAGATAAGGACAAAACCTACAGCGCTTGTTCTGTGCAGAAATGTATTTATGGCCATGAGAAATGCCAAAGCTGATATGAGGTTTCAAGCTATTTCGTTTGGAAAAATGTGAACGTTGTCTTTAACCACATGATTATTTTTCAGATGTAGTGATAATTTTTTCAATCTATAAAATGTCAGAAAATAGTGGAAACATAACAGTATAGTAACAACAACACAAAATTAACAACAAATTAACTTCATATCTACACAGCAGAATTCAGGCATTATATAAGTACACATGCTAAAAGGATGTACAGTACTCCTGCGAGCTGCATTCGAGCATGTACTGTGAGTACTTGGACGTCTGTGGGTGGACATGCATATATTTAAACAAGAGGTAAATGGGCCTGAAACCTGTTTCCATGGCCACTGCATGAGCAAAAATAAAAATAGCACTCGACATTTACATGTTTCTGTATTAGGCTGCGGCTCTACTTACGATCAATAACCATCAATCCTCCTGAACTCAGACAGCTGGGTGCAGGATTTAAAGACGCTTTGTTGCACTTTGCTCTCACGTCATTGTGTAAAGACTTTGAAGGAAAGAAATGTTTACATTATTTAAGGGTGCAAATCACAATTATTTGCATTATCGACTAGTCTGCTGGTTATTTTCTCACTTAATTGATTAGTCATTTGGTCTATATCAGGGATACTCAACAGTTTTGCAAAATGGCAGGAGGCCAGGGGCCAATTAATAAACAAACATTAATAATTAATCAAAAATAATTAGCCTGGACCTCTGTTGGGAGCCAAGGAGAGCCTCTCGTTGCACTTGTTTTTCAATAGGCAAGCATTTTGATGCTGCTTTATTCACGGGGCTTATTTACAGTCAAAGTTTAAAAAAAATCTCAATATGAATCAATCCTCAGCGGGACACCCAGCACCCTACTGTGGGCCAGATTTAGCCTGCCAGCCTAAAGTTGCGAATCATTCGTCTATAAGACATCAGAAAATAGAAAAAAATACCCGTAAAAATGTTCCTAAAACCCAAGCTGACTTCTTCATGTCCTGTTTTGTCCAACCAACAGTCCAAACATATCTATAATGCATTATAAGGCCATTCATAGTGAATTATAATGCATTTATATTGGTGTATGACTGCACTCATAAACACACATAATGCTTCCTGATGCACTATGTCAACAGTCATGAAACATTATAGATCTGACTTGTAATGAATTATAATTGTCTCATGGATGCTCTTAACTAGTTTAAACTAGAGGTTAGCCACACTGCAGCCAACGTTTCAGCGTGAAACAACTGTGTCGTCTTTCTTGGACTGTGGTAAAGGCGGAGAAAGTGGAGTTGTAGACACGTCTTTGACACGTCCTCACATTTGTGCCATGATATAGTGAAGAAGGAAAAAAGTAGACAAAATTTTCTGTCCTCAAAATCCCCTGTAACATGCCATAGCTACCAAGCTAACCATTGTAGAGGCTATATGCAAGCTAACGTTGGATTTTCAATGTTTTTTTGTTTTTCTTCCTGTTTAATATGTTGTATGTGTTGCATCTTAATATGTTGTGATTGGCTGCTACCTTGGCCAGGTCTCTCTTGTAAAAGAGATTTTGAATCTCAATGGGACTTCCTGGTTAAATAAAGGTTAAATAAAAAAAAAAATAATGGAATGTATGTTATTAGCCTGTGAGCTATAATGTATACCATATGTTTCAACTAAAGATTGCTAGCTTCAAAAATCACGGTACGGTTTGCTTGTGGGCTGATCAGCAAACATTCAGGTTGCTTGCGTAGCTTACAACTAAGCTAACCTTGTTTGGGACAGGGGATGGTGGTTAGGTAGCCCACTAGCTAAGGCATGCTGCAAAAATTTCGGTCCACTTTTTTCTTTTTGAAGCTAATAATCTTGCAAATAGAGACCGTGCAAAATCCCCCGTCTTTGTAAAATCTAATTCTGCGACTAAGAACTCTTTGTTTCATGACACAGTAGCTGTGTCTCAGTTCAGGGGCTGCAGCCTTCAAAGGCCACATGACCAATTACATCACATTGGCGTGACCAATGCTGTCCCATTTCGAAGGCTCCTTCGGATGCAGCCGAGAAATGCTGCCTTCTTTCCCAAAATGTGGAGGATGCAATGGATGAATCCGTCATGGTCCAACCTATCCCAAGATGCATTGCACGCCGGTGACAATTATGTTAGCTGCTAAAGTAGCTACGGGTTAACTGTTGTTAATATTACTATTGGCTAAATGCACATAGCTTAAACAATCTTAATTTAATAAGTTTACCTGAAAACGGGAAGCATCATGTGTGTTCATGAGTACAGTCACATAACGTCATAGATGCTTTATAATTCCCTTTCAATGACCTCATGACGCAATACAGATGTGGTCTTCATAGAACGTGTTACCATGAATCTTGCTATCAATTACCTAATTGATCAACTGGTCATTGCAGGACTCTGGTTTAGAGAAATCAGGCGCAGACTACACATAGACTGGGAGAGTATTTAAAGTGTAAGCTCCTTTTCATCTGACTGTTTATCTTGTCTTCAATAGTCTCTTTCTCAGGTGAAGCATAAAAGAAATGAATCTGACAGACATGTATTATGCATCACACCGAGCTGTCTGGGGATCTGTGCTGTATATAACAATATCAGAGGAAGCTCTAATTACTGATTATGTACAGACTCTAAGAGAACCAGAAGCGGAAAAGTTTCCTCTCTTCATATTATGAGAGCAAATAAAAGGATATTGGAAGTTAATAAGTAATGTAATTATGATTTATGATCGCTCTTAAATGTATTACATTGCATTGCAGTGGCTTTGAATCCGTCTGACTTAAAAGAGAAAGCCTGGGGCAGCGACTGAGCCCCCCGAATGTTTGTGAATTAATGAAAAATGAATAAATCGCTGCTGAGCTACAAGTATCGGCATGAGCTTTGTGACTTTCCCCTCAAAGGATATGCCCGCTGGTAAGAGAGCATGAGAAACACAAGGGTCCATTTGCAGCATCAAGAATATTCCAAGCAAATCACAAGGAGGAAACTTAAACACTCAGCCACGTTACTGAACTAGCAGAGGGGAGACCAAAGTGTTTATTCATCGTTTCAGACCCCCAGACGACTCCCCTAGGAAGTACCCACATCTCCAGACATATCATCTTTTATTCATCGCCGTGGCAACTAATGAGCCCATCTCTGGATTCAGACTAAAAGGGGTGTCTGCCTGCTTTTTTTGGTAATAAAATAAGACACGTTTTCCCTGCTCGGGGTATATTTGGGTTGGTGTTTCCATGTTTTCACGTCCAGTACTGTATGTTCACATTTGAGCCCACGCTTGAAACCAGTTCAGCTCAAACAACAGCCCTTGGCCACGGCTCTGCCCAACATGATTTAGGAATTCTGATCTGCTTCTGATTTGTTTATGCACGGATGATGTTCTCGGGAGATACACCAGAATCAATACAAACAGTGTTTATTTGACAAGCGCGCCGGCGTAGCTCAGGAGGCGCAGATAGAAACTGAGCAGCAGCGACTGTAATAACATTATTCCTCATCTCTCTGTCTTGTTCCCATGGACTGTCAGCCCATATAAACATTCAGGGCCAGGTTAGAGAGGAGAGAAGTGAGCTGCAATTCATGCCATGTTCCACACTTTATTAACCATTTTCATTTTTCATATTCTAATCTCTTTAGCATCCTGCTCTGCCATCCCTTGCTTTCTGAAATGCCTAATGTGATTGCTTCCTATCTCCACATGTCTGCCACGTAATGGAGCTGTCTCAGAATCATCCTGTGCTGCAGGAGAAGCATTTTTTTTTTAAATGCAGCATTACTTCTGGTTATTTAAGCTGCACTTCAGCCAGATGTGATAGACGCTGACAGAGTTGGTGTCTGCGGGGGTTTTCTGGGTAGGATATCCGTAATACTGCATCACGCCAGCATTATTGCAAGGAAACAAGCTGTGCGATCTGTGAATTTTCACTGCAGATATAACAGATCATAAGAGGGGAGGTTTCAATCCTTACAAGCCTCCTGATCTAATGAATTCTGAAGGTTTAAGACGATGACCTCTGCCATCAGGTCATGACCTCGAGGTGTGATGTCAGACATGATGAGGGAGCAGAGAAAATGAGGGGGATTTAGATATGTAAATATAAATCAGGGATCCATAGAAACAGAGGAAATGGTTTACAACTTAAGAGGAATCAAGGGGTGCCCCACTGGCCACTGAACATAATCTGCAATGTCCCAGGTTTGAATCCAGCCAAGTATGTTTGTTGCATGTCGTTCCACATCTCTCTCTCCTCCCTTCATTTCCTCATTTCATCTTTCTACAATCAAATAGGGACTGGGTGACATGGCCTACAAATAAAACTGTGGTATTTTTAGGCTGTATTGTGATACATGATATATATCTCTATATTTTAAAATCTCAAACTACTGTAAACTTGTTAAACACTAAACTTAAATAAATAAGTATTAGTAGTAGAATTAGTATAGTTATCATGAAGTTAAATAAAGTACTCTCGTAATAAGATTAAATTAAGTACTGTCATAAAATATTATAACCTAATGTTTTTATCAAGTTAAATAAAGTTCTATTATTAAAACAAGTTTAACAAAGTATTTGTTTTAGATGATTTTTTGGTGTTGTTGCCATTGGGACTCGGCCTAAATGGGACACACACTCTACTAGGTGAGCTAGAGGTCGTCCCAAATAAAGCATTTTTATAATAAAGTTAAATAGAGTACTGTTATAATAAAGTAAACAAAGTAGCCTACTGTTATTACACAATTAATTAACTGTGGTTTTATATTTAAGTTAAAGAAAAGTTAGTTTATTCTGAAGCACACGGCTGGTCTCGGGCCTGAAGTGTTGATGCTTCTGCTGTAAACCTGAGCCGCCTGGTCAACAGTTAGATGTTAACAGTTAATGGAAGGTTTAATCGCTACAGCGGCGCCATTAAACATGATGAGGATTTATTCACTGTGAGCTGGGAACAAACTAAGACCCCTTTTCGACAATCATGGGCTCGCTTGGCTTGTCCTGGTTTGGGCCGAGTAGAGTCTCGCAACACACATGGCTTGTTTGTGGGGGGAGATGGGGGGTCGTCGGGGGTTGGCTGCGGTCGACGAGACATCACTACTACCAGACCACGGGCAGGCGGCCCGGCTTTTGGACCGACTCCAGAGAAGGCCCATTTCTGGCGTGGCATGGCGTGGCATGGCGTGTCTAAACTGACAATGGAAACAATAATTGGCGCGGCTTGGCTTTACTCAGCATGGCCAAGAACGACAAGGGAAAAAGGGTATAACAGCACTCCAGTTAGTAAATATATTAATAATATTTGCACGTCGCACTGGTGCTCCATGGTCACAAAATGCGACTAAATGGTCGTGGTCTGAAGCACCTCAGATACAAAACACATGCCTCCCCTGCTCACACACTATCGCCCAGGAGAGATTTGGTCTGGATGGGCGGGGGAGTGTGTGTAACGCATCATATTTATGAGTCTTTTTCTCTTTCTTTTTCTCTGTCTGTAAGAAGGAGGAAGCCATGAGACAGCACAAGAGAACTAAAACGCCAAAGCGAGTCTAATGCCAGTGGCTTAAAAAAATTATATGACAATTTATACTTGAGGTTCTCAATGTAGTCATGTCAAACATCCCACATGAAACAAACTGTGATATATATAATCGATACATTACCCACCCCTATTTAAATGCCCAAGAAAAATGACTTGTAGAGAGGAAGAAAGTGGCTCTGGCTGTCCTTGACTGACCTACAAGTATGTGTCACACTGTGCACTAGGATTACAAGATGAAATATATGTGGTGAGTCTTTAGCAAAATTATCAGGAAACACATTACAGCACAGTCCTCATACTTCAGCTGACTTCCTCCCAGTGACCCCCCTCCTCTCCCTCTTCAGTGCAGAGAAGAGTCAGAATATGAGAGAAAAAGGGCCACAGTGGAAAATTAAATCAGCAGTATCACTGATGGTGATGACTCATCACAGTGACATCATAAAACCATCAGCCTCTGCTGAGCCAATCACTGCTCGCCTGGGCTCTGACTCATCAATTAGAGAAGCAGACTGGGCTGATGTTTGAAGAGGGGCTGTCCAAGGGCAAGTCAAGGACGATGGTAACTCCATTTTCATGGCTGTTATTAAAAGCATGTCTGGCTGCGTGGAGAATTTGCTGATGGATAATCGTTGTTTGGCTGCATAATATATTTAACTGGCCATCAGACGCTGCTTCTGCCAACCCTAAACACACACGGCGTCGGGTTTCCTCCAGGATTCTGCCTCTAAACATGAGACTGCAAATCCCCTTCTACAATAAATTTATCAAGCTCCGAGAGAAGAGGGTGCATTTGTGTACCTAAAAGACTTCATTGGCTTGTGCAAACTAAAGCAGAGACGACAGGACATGTGCATGTGTGTGTATAAATTAAAATCAGCAAGAGTTCTCAGCTCACAGGTCAAAGGTCGGATGCAGTCAGGGGACTCATCATTTATTGGCAGATTCAAGCCATCAATCAGATTGACAGGCGCTCGCTCTCTAGCTCAGACAGAGAGCGAAGAATGAGGGGGCGGAGTAACTGATACCGCTTCATGACCACTGATGCGATTACTTCCTCCAAGGGCACAGTGGAGAGAGGCAGTATTAGCGTATTACCTTCTCCCACAATACCTCTCTGTCCTAATCGAACATATGTAGCTCTGCAGTAGCGTGATCATCTGCTACTCTCATATTCTTTGGTGCAAGAAATAATGTGCAAATGCTGAAATAGACTCTGGCTGTTCATTTTCATCTTTGCTGACGCTGAGGTTTTAGTGTGTGTGTGTGTCTGTGTGTGCATGTGTGCGCCCTCTCCATGGTAACCTTCGAAGAGAACCAGACGTCATAGATCACTGGTTTTCCCTCCGCAGACAAGAAAGAGTAAAGGAGGGAGGGTAAGAGGATGAAGGCAGTGACGGGGTGATGGAGGTGATAGGTAATTCTGCCTAATACCCTGGATGAGAAAGAGCCAGACTCTTAAGGGGGATGAGTTTCTTCACTGGATGACTGCCTCTGGGGTCATGAGGCCGGCGTTGTTGTTCTTTATCAATCCTCTCAAATGGCAGATTTGATTTCTCGTCAATTGACAGACTTTTTACGGAGTGGGATTGCTCTAAGAATAGATTAGCCCACTTCCTGTGCTGTATTGAGGTCAAAGTACGTAAATATTGGCCATTGAGGAGTGATTCCAACCGTGTTTGTTGAATTGTATAATAATGCGCTTTGTATCAATAAAGAAAAATCCTTTATATAATGTTACTAATGCTTTAACACAATTCAGTAAACTGCAGTGTCCAGCAGTAGGAGATGGGGTTATGGAATACTGACCGACTTGGAGGACTCTAACGATCCAGAGGAGAGGGTGTCCCGACTGCTGCGGCTCTTGGAGCTGAGGTGCGGTGAAGAAGACGGCGAGTCATCGATGTACGGCAGGATGTCGTGGTGCCTCCGCTGCTCCTCTGCGCGGTCTGCATCGTAACCGTACGTGGGAGGGGTTCCGGTGAAATGGCCATCTGTGACAGGAGAAAACAAGAAACTTTCATTTAATCACTTTTAACTCAGACATCTACTGTAGACATCTTTTTCAAATCCTCATACTCAGGGCCACCTGTGAAGCTTTCAGCACTGCATTCAATGTTAAACAGGACAAAGTTAGGAGATATAAAACTGACATTTGGTGATGCCAAACAGTCTGCTTGTACTGCCTCAGTACGTTCAATCTATCAGTGAAGGTTCTCAGTCATCCAGGTCATGGTAATCATAAGTGCTATATCGTAGGCAACTGGACTTGCTTGCGCTTCTTCAAGACGTTTCGCCTCTCATCCAAGAAGCTTCTTCAGTTCAATCTACCAAACATCCATTAGAATACAAAGAATGCTTCACCTGCAAAATGACCATTTGTATATTGATTACACACTGCATGTCACCTTAAACTCATGAAGGAACAGTTTTACTCACATGCCTCCACGGTGAACGGAGAATCCAAAAAAGAGAGCATTCTTTATGAATTGAAGTAAACAGGTACTGTGTTTAACAACAGCAAAAATATACACACAAATTATGTACTTCTCAAACGCATGACTCTTTGCTTAACCTTACTGTTTAACCTCTGAACTTTTGTTTGGCATGCATTTTTATTTATACTAGTTATCTGGGATCAGTAGGACCCAATAATTATAAATAAAAAATTGAACATTGTCGACTGATAATTGAGTCCCTATGTCCTCAAACGAGACAATAATAAAGCCCTAATGTCTTCAGACTAGTACTTCCTAATTAACAGCCTCTTATCTTTTTACTGTTGCTAGAATTGGTCAAATTTGTTTCCATATCAAACTCCAAACATTATTAATCATAAATAAACAAGTTTCAACCATAAATGTGATCAGGTTTGGGACCTTGTCCACCTTTCTGTCAGGATCGGCTGCAGACTGACTTGGCTGGAGATGGCTGCTATCTTGTTTTTACATAGATTAGTGTATTCTGCTCTTACTACCGCTAGATGGCACAAAAAAGTGTCCACGAACAAGGACAACAGGTATAAGTTAAGCAGAATGAAGTATAAGGTCAAGTAAACCCAAAATGTAATGTCCTCATATGAGGACACACAGCCTCAGGAAGTCAAAACACTTCTGTACGAACAGTCTCATGCATGCTCTTTAATCTTATAGATAATGCTGTGCTCATTTTTGAGTGTTTTCTTAGCTGTACACTAGTCGACTAGTCTAAGTTTAAGGACAAGGACATGAGTCACTGGGAACATCCTTGACTCATAAGCAGAAGTTTTTTATATTGTAACGTTTTAGCAAAAAATGCCTGTGTTTTGGAAGTACAAAGCATAAGACTGGATAAGTGAGACTTTGATTATACTGGACAAGCTATGTGAGTTTGTAAATTGGTGTTTTGATATAGTTTTGCTGTTGTTAAATGCAGACCCCACTCAATTAAAGAATGCTTGCCTTTTTGGATTCTCCGTTCACCATGGAGGCATGCCAGAAAAACAAAGATTTCACTACAAACACAAGGTAACACTCTGGGTCACTGATATACATGTGGTCATTTTACAGGTGGGTGAAGTATTCCTTCTGATGTCACCTGTGCCTTTACAATGCACACTGGGTATATCCATGTCTTACATTTGCTGGTTGGCCTATCAGAAGGTTGTCATGCATTGCAGAGTTAATTTTCACCACTAATTAATGCGGTTGTAGAAACTGGGGCACACAAAATGAGTTCCCCCCCTGCATCTTTGTTCAGGCACTCATACAAAAACATAAAGCTCCGAGAGGAAGCACTTGAAGAGGCTGACTACAAACTGGGTCAAGGTTCAAATAATTTCAACACCGAGTGCAGCATCTCTGGGGAAATTTTCAGCAACCTCCCACTGACCTGCTTCTGCGGTGGGCGCTATCACTTTTTCTTTGTGGGAAAATAACAGGCTCGGGCAGCACAGAGTGGGTTTGCGTATGATTATGTGCGCTGCCCTTTACAAGGAGAGGTGGGAGAGACAGGAAGAGCTATAAATAAAGGTCAGGGAGCGAACAAACTACAATTTGACTACAGATGACTTTGCTTTAAGACGTCACACTCGGTGAGGTGATGCATTCCATTCGAGTTCAAGTTGTAGCTTCCAACGAACATGCTTTGGTGAGTTCAGATTGTTCAGCTTCCAGGAGGAGACAGTCAGCGGTTTGGGGAATCTGGTGCGTAACAGCTGAGGGGAAGACATCATGCATCTGAAATGCAACAGAAGACCTTTTGCTCATCTCCTCCCACTCCTACATTCAACAGAGCCGCACTTCTCGGAGAGCTGGCCGTGCCTCCTCTGTGCTGACTCACACTAATAACATGCCAGGGCACTTTCTGGAGTCAAACACACAAACACGCAGAATACACGCCAGTTTGCACCATTTATAAGCATTCTGCAGCCTAGAACACACAGCTACTTAAGCAGTCTGTGCCCCTGTTGCCTCTACAGTCTCCCTTTGATTGTGTTTAATGAATCTTCGGCTTACACCAGCACAGACATATGCTCTTAAAGTCACAGGTCATCGCGTGAGCAAAAAAGAGGCAGAAAGAACAATGCCAGAGTGTCCAGGGCTCGTCTGACCTTCAGCCCACCCACTGCTCGCTCCGCGTACTCGCTGCCGCCTGTGGGCGGGTGCTGCCCACTGTGCCTGATTCGACCAGCGGCATCCTGCCAGGCAAAGACCAACATAGAGGCTCTGTGTGTGTGTGTGTTTGTGTGCAAACAATCTCTTTGCACAATGCCAAACCACGCAGCAAACAAAACTGAGTAGCTTACTTCATTCATTTTTAGTCTTAGTATGAGCCTCTGCTGCTATTTTACAATCCTTACACATAAGCTGTTATTTATATTTCATAATTTCCATAGACTCCTGCTTAATGTGTTGTTGTGTTCATTAACACCTTCCTTTATCCTCTCCTTCAGCCTCATCTTTGTTGTGTCCTTTTCCATCTTGCAGTGTGAAGACTGAAATGCCCTGTAGTATCGTTTTAGGTTAGATTTTATTAGGGCTGCCACCTAATAGTTGACCAAAAGTTAGTCGACCAGAAAGGTCATTTGTCGGCAAGATTTCATTGGTTGATTAGTCACAAAAAAAAAAAAAAAAGTGAAGCTCTATTAGGAGCTGCACCTTGTCAAAATAAATCAAACCTATATGACTGGACCATGTGGGAATTTAATTTGAAAGGACAGACACAGGAAGAGGCCACGCTCAGCAGTCAGACAGGGGTCATGTTAATTCAAAGCGCTGGTACCTGCAGTTATTACACAGGCTAGTTAATAACATGTCGGGCAGGAAATCCAAAGTGTGGGATCATTTTGAGAAGGTGAAGGACCAACCCAAGGTGATATGTAAACTCTGCAGGCAAACATTTGTCTATCATTTGTTGACTACAAAAATTACGTATCATGTGAAACATGGAAGTAGCTACATGTCCATTAGCCGACAGCGTCATTAACAGGCGGCTCGCTCAGTGTGTGACGTGCACTTGTAGATAAAATATAGGCCTATATTAATGAAGGTTCATTAGTACGGTTTTGTATTTCTCTGTAATGTAGCACAGTGTTAACAATGTTACTGATACTATTCTTTCTCACACCTTCAACTCAAACCATTGTGTTGCACCGCCCAAAATATATAATTTAATAATTAAATTAACATCATAAACATTTGGGTGACTAGTCGACTAATGGCCCTAAATGACAACTGTTGGTCGACTAGGAAAATTCTTAGTTGGGGGCAGCCCTAGATTTTATAATAGCAATAATAATAATAAGTTTATTTATATAGCACCTTTAAAAATAGAGTTTCCAAAGTGCTTTGGCAGACAAAGCAAAAGCAGGTTACTCAGAAGGTAATATAACAAGACAATAAAAAGATGGTCTCACATAAAGCAGGTCTGTAAAGATGGGTTGTAAGAGATGATTTAAAAGACGTCAGCCTTATCTCAGGCACGTTACTCCAAAGCCAAGCACTGTCACCTTTAGATTTAAGTCCCGACTTTGGAACGGCCAAAAAGGCTCCACCTGAGGCTCATACTGGGTCAACATTTCTGCTATGTAGCCAGAACCACAAGTGCCTTGAAAGTGATGGGAAAAATCTTAAAAGCAATTCTAAAACCAAAGGAAGGAGCCAGGATAAGGGTGATGTCATGTTCTCTATTAAAAACTGTACATTACTTACGTATTTATAAAGCACAGATTGTACATACATTCACTGCCAGCAGGGTGCAGCTCTCTGTATTTATGGTAGTTAGTACCACTGGGTTGCCAGATCTAACCTTTTTACAGCTTGTTAACTACATTTTAAGGCCTAAAAATACAGGGTGTGGATGTGAAAAACACCAAGTGTGAAGTGGCATCCCTACATGTTTTCCTTTTTACA
Organism: Cephalopholis sonnerati; assembly: GCA_019142605.1. Taxonomy (NCBI): domain Eukaryota; kingdom Metazoa; phylum Chordata; class Actinopteri; order Perciformes; family Serranidae; genus Cephalopholis; species Cephalopholis sonnerati. Next base: position 21,771,893 of record JAGQAX010000019.1, read on the forward strand.
GTTTTTGCCTCCAAACACCACCTCTGTGTATTCATGTTCGGGAGCATAACATCTCCAGCTGACTTATTTTAATCTTCCTACCACCTTGCTTTGGAAACATGCTGTCACTAGAAACACACTGAGGTTGAGCGTGCGTGTGTGTGTGTGTGAGGAATGCCTGCAGTGCCCACACAACCCTGAGGCCAGAAATATTGAGCATCCAAACAACAATTTTTAGGCTGTAACCACCTCTTGGTTAAAAAGGGGCGCAGACTGAAAACCACAGATGTGAATAATAATGATAGATTAAATATACGAAACGCCAATGAATCACTGCAGAGCTGACTCTGACTAAACAGTGTGTCTTCAGGGGAATGTATGTCTCCAAGGTACAAAGGCTACAAGGTAAATAGCTCCAGTTTATCTGCTTTTTACAAATAAGACATCCTAGGGTTTTCTTTTATAAATACATGAAGGATTCATGGAGGAATTACTAGTTGGCCAGTAGGCTTGCCTTATATAGTGTTCATGAATATCTTCAAACCAGCAGTTTCCAGTGGGGGAGGGACAGAGCTTTACAAGTCTGTTAATGGGTCACTATAGCCTGTGGTCGTCAAACACTAGGCTTCAGTCTGTCCACGTCTGACCTCATCTTGGCCCAGACGCTGCTTCTAACGCCGCCCTGAGTCAGTTTCTCTCCCTCTATCTCGCACGCTCTTTGTTTGTGTGCCTCTGCATCTCCGCATATATCTACCTCCCTCTTTCTTTACCTTGTGCTGTCTCTTCTCTTTGCCCTTCCTGTGAACAGATTGCTTGTGTTTACGCTGATTTGTGGCCTCCACAGCTGGCCTCTTCATCCTCATGCTGCTCACAGATCAGCATCTTCCTCTTCCTGCTCTGAGCTGCCTCACTTTCCCTTCTCTTGTTTCCCGAACGACCACCCCGCCTCAGGAAACGAATAAACTGCAAATATGACAGAAAAGCCAACACATATGCGCACACACACACACACATACACACACACTAGCGCCTTATATCATTCTCCAAAAAACAGTCCACCCATTGATTTCTTCCTGGAGCTATTGGCAAAATAAAACGGCTAAAATCTGCTTCGATCCCCAGAAATAACACACACACACACACACACACACACACACACACACACATGCTCATACGCACACACATTCCTGTAAAATGTTTACATGGAAACAGTGTTCGGGAGGGGAACAGGTCTTTTTCCTGCTGCAGGTGGAAAACTACAATCGCACGGGGAATAGCCGGTGCTCCGCTGCCATGGCAACGCATGGGTCTTTCCAAAACAATATCACACAGGCAGGGCAGGGGTATCAGGGTATCAGGGTGTCATGTGACACTGATCTGTTGATGGGATGTCCTATATAACAGAAGACTTTGGGCTTCAAATACAGAACACGGGAGCTGTTTGCAGCTGTTAAATCACTACAGCGTCTGTGTGTGATGCACAGTGAAGGGGTTATTCAGAGCTTGATAACTTTGAAAAGAATGGATTGTGCATCTGTGTGTAACTCTCAGAGTATCTGAGAAGTCTAGGGCTTGGTATTGAACCTCAATATGTTTTTGGTACAGATCCCACTGTGCCTGGATCACAGAGTGTTTGAACCTGCCAGCTAACAAACGTTGGCACTGAATATCTGATTAGATACTTTATTTATATTTCATTAGATCGTTCTTGCTTCCTTTGCCAAAGGCTTCGACCTTTGGGGAAATTTGTATATTTGCTTTCTAGAGAAGATCGATACCACTTTTGAGTCCATGAGCAGAATATGAGAGCATAAAGAAGCATAAAGACTGAAAGCACAGGGACACAGCTAACCTGGCTCTACCCTCATGTAAAAAATCTGCTTTATTGCACCTCTGAATTCAACATTTATAGCAACTTTACACTCCTCTTGTTCTCTATTGTTTTGGTAGATTGACAAACAAGAAGTGTTTTTAGTGAGTTTAGGCCCTGTCTACACATTTTTGTAAACTGATCTTTTACTCTACCTTTTGGCGTCTCGTCTACATGCAATCAGATTTTTTAAAACGCCTTCTAAGCTCAAGATTTTTTAGTTTTGTTACTTTTTATCTGTGTAGATATGTAAAATGGAGCATTTGGCAAACAATGACATCATCCCCTCAATTTCACATGCCTTTTGTTGCTTTGTGTAATAAGCATCCGCCAAGAGCAATAATAACGGTGGACTACCAGTTCGTTTACATTGTTAGCATGGCTGGGACTAATGACTATACTTAAACTTAGCACTGTTGCACCACTTTGTGGCCAAATGCAGCCTTCCGCTGTGCTCACTGGTATTTAGTCCACCTCAGTGTCCACAGTCAGTCGAAGCAGTGGATGATGGGACTATTTCTAGAGTGGGGTTGTTCGTCCAGATCACTCATATCTTCGAGTTCCTTCGTCCTTTTGTTGAGGGGGAATCAACGGTAATGAGCTCAAAGGCACTTCATAGCCTTTGTGACGAGAGGAGACTGGAGACATTTTTGCATTCTTGTGTGGACGGAGGTATTTTGCAAAATGAAGGCCGTGTGGATTGAATGTTTTTACACACCAAGGGGCAATGTACTTATAAGGTTTAGACTCAATCAGGCATCCATCAGATGTCCGGATTGTTTACGCAGACTTCTCCAAAGTCAAACTTTTTGGATCTTTAAACTTGATGCACTGGTAAATCCTGGTTTAAATGAGGAAACTGATCACACACGCTTCCTTTAAATGTGAAATATCACTGTATTATTGTTGTTGTCTCGATATTAGTCCAGTTCTTCTTATTACTCATTATCATTATTTTTATCCTAGATCTTAAACACATCAGTGACTCATGAACATCATAGGATAGAGATAGTTAAACACACAGACCTTGTTTTATTTTTCTATTTTCTTTTTCTATTTTATGTTTCTGTACATAAACAACAGTAATGGATTGCATTTTATTTTTAATTTTTTTTCATATGATGGATGTAAATTTTATGTTTGTTTAGTAATTTCTCATTTTAGCGCAGGATTTTTATTTATTTATTTTTTCCTCTGAACACTTAGGGTCGAAACCGTTCGGTGTTTTAATGTAAGCAGCCATGTTTTTAGAAAAAAGGCCTTTTAACCTATTTCAAGTACATTTGTTCCTGCTGCACACAAGTGCCTAAAGTTCATTTTTCCTTCCCGGGGATTGTTTCCATTTAAAAAAATATGTGTACACATGTAGACGGGGCTTTAAAGATGCAGGACAGAGGCCGGACTAGCAGTTTCCCATTGCTTCCAGTCTTAATGCTAAGCTAAGCTAATTATCTGCAGGCTATAGCTCCATACTTAGCATACAAACCTCTAATTTTACTCTCAGCAAGAGAGCGCATAAGCTAATTTCCCAAAATGTCAAACTCTTTAAACTGAAAAAAGACTTTTTTCTGGAAAAGTATTTTCATATTCTTCAAAGTCAGTATGAAGATAATAGCGTCTAAATGATACCCAGCACTAGACGACCTGTAAAAAGCAGCTTTCCTTTGTTTAAGTTTGGCAGCGCCTCATTAAGTTTTAGGCATACAACATGTTTTGGGCACTACCAGGTGTCTTCTTGTAATGAGACGTCATTTTGAGAGGCCCCTCGACACACTCTCTGTCTCTATTCAGTCTTTGTCTCAAGCTATCCCACGTTTACTCTCTCTTCATTCCCAAACCTCTTCTCACTGCCCTTTTCTTTGACAGAGTCTCAGTCTTTCCTGTTCTTGCTCTCAGCCATAATGGATACAACATCTTTTCATAGTGTAACAGTGCCAGAGTGCAACAGCTTAAAAAGATGAATGAGCTGACCTTCGTTTGCCTCACTCATTCTCACACATACGAGGAATTAAAAGGCTTGTCTGAGTTTAATTGCGATAAAGAGAGTCTGTGGCTGACAGACAAAGGAAACAATTGTTGCCCAAAGCCCTGCAATGCTCTGTGTGGTGCTTCAGGAAGGGAGGGGAGGGGTGAAAGTAAAAAAAAAAAAAAGGAGGAATTGAGCCACCGTTATGACAGGAATAATTATAAAAATTACAATAATAAGAAAGAAAATGATTTACAGCAACAAAAAGAGAGAAGACAAAGACAACGCGACAGACTGAGAGCCATGAAATTGGAGAGAGAGAGGGAGTGACTCTCAAAGGAGGCATAAGATATCCTCGATAGTGAGAGCCGCCTCTCCATCCCCCATCACGTTTTCCACTCAGCATGGCTGTCATAAATCTGCCCCGGCTGCTGACTCCTTTATAGAAGGAGGCCTGTCATCCTAACACCGCCAATACAACCCCACCTCTGGTCCTTTCTCACACACACACACATCACGAATACATTCACACGCTTACCTTAAAGCCCCACCCAGCCTCACAGGACCCTATTGTTACACTACAACACTCAGAGCCCTCTCTCTTAATCCTGCTATTTGATGAGAGAGGAGAATGTAATCAGAGATCGAATGGTGTGTTTTAATGGCTTCCTCCTGCACCCCTCGACTAAATCTGATTGATATACAGTGGGCTGGATTTGAGAGGGCTAAGCTTATTGAAAAGGCCACGTCTGGATGCTGGAGATAAATAAGATGCACCTCTGTCTAAGGAATAACGTTGCTCTTTTCATTACTGCCCCTTAAAAAATGGTGTAAAATACATACGCAGTGCTGTACAGTAAACTATGACGGAAAGGGAACTGGGGTGAGAGTTGCCGCAAGGAGAGGGAAAGAAAAAGCGAGGGCACCCCTTCCCCTGAGTTCCCACATGCCCTTAAATATCCAATTTAGAGACAATTTAACAAGAGAAGAGAGGGGGCTGGTAGACGAGCGAGAGTGGAAAGCTGTGGAAATTAAAGTGAAGCCTCAGCTACAGCATCGCTGGGGGCGACAGACATGCCGTCAAATGAACTTGAGCACAGCGTTTCACTCATAATCCTCCCGCGACTGCACAGGCACTTGACAGCAGTTAATTTGATAAATGTCACTATCTTGTCATTAGAGGGCAGACACAGGGTGTCATAAATTGAACGGGTGGCTCTGTTCTTAAAGTACGCAATATCTGCAAGTTGGGCACGACAACCGAGAGGTGCGCCTCATTTCACCTGCTGAAGACACGACTGTGGGGACAGCTTAGAGATGAATTCTTGGCTTCATCTGAGGTCACAGTGGGCACTTTGCATCCCTCACAGAAGCCATTCAGAGTAAAAAGATTGAGGCTCTTACAAGATAAAGATGAATCCTGAAGGCGTTTTTCACAGAATTACTGTAAAAGATACGACTGCCTTGAATTCCGTTTAACAAGCAAAGTGTGTATTTGGAAACACAAATCAGCATCCCTGCAGAGGCAATGTGTCCCTGGAAGCTTGTTTTATTTTATGAATTTATTTTTGTATTTCTATCGCTCCTCTGAGAGGACCAAAAGGGTCCACACACTCCCTATATGAGGGCAGCGACTTTCCTCATCTTGTTTTTCCAATTGTCGCCAATTTATCATGAATACATTTCAAGCAGCAATCACAGCCGCCTGACGTCTATCCGCTGGTGAATTCCTTGTTCCCGCTTCCCGGCATTATCAACATTACTCGAGTTGAGAAATCATAATAAACCAATTTGTTTCCCGGAGGTAATCTCTTTGCCTCAGCGTTGATAATCTCTGTGGAAACGACCCAGCAGCAGCAGCAGCAGCAGCAGCCGGTTTCAGTTATAAAGCTGGGGCGATCGCCAAGTCAGAGACGCTGCTCCTTTAAAAACAAACAGCGCCCCCTGCAGTGATGTAATCGTTCCTTTGTTTCAGGATGGAGGGATGAGAGGCAGAACAGGGATGAAATAGAAAGGCTACACAGGAAAGGGCACGGCCTGAAAACACAGCCCTGGAGGAAGAGAGATGAGCAGAGGAATGTTGATATGTGTGTGTGTGCATGCAGGGGTGCTTTGTTCCCTGTGTGGCTCCACAGTGCTCATTTGTGCTATGAGCTTTTTTAAATGTACCTAAATGTGTGTGTGGTTTTGTGTGTTTCCCTAAACTACTTATGGGAACAGATGTTTGTCCATGATTTTCCATGTCATAAATATCTACCACGAGTAAAGAAACAATGTCAGATACAACACAGACATGGCACTGAGGAGTTCACCTGCGGTATTGCCTGTGGCTGCTTGGTATGCTGCTTACTGGGATCCAAAAGAACAACTTTGTAAGTATTGGCATCGTAGTAGTACAGCAGCTGGATGTTTCTATGATACTGACAGGTATGAGGTTTTTAGGCTAGCCGCTCGAGGCTATATTAGCTATATTAGCATGTAGTTGTTGGCGGTCAAGCTGTATTATGGGGGATGTAGATGACATGTTTTGATAAAGAAGAAGAATGTGTGGAATAAAAACAATATCTGTGGTTCTGCTGCATTATAAAGGGAAACTATTATGCTCATTTTTAGGTTCATACTTGTATTTGGGGTCTCAACTTGAACATGTTTATATGCTGCACTAGTCAAAAAACACGTATTGTCTTTGTACAGTCTGTGCTTGAACACCTGTATTCACCCCATGCTCTGTTTTAGCGCCTGTCTCTTTAAGCCCGCCTTCTGAAAAGGCTCAGTCTGCTCTGACTGGTCAGCTTTTTTGGGTCTTCCGCATCTTGGCATCTCTGCACCATCATAGCGGCCGAGGAAATGACTTAAACCGTCAAAAAGTCACCAATAAAAGCTTCCAAACACAACCAGACACATTCCTGCAAAAATATGATACGAAATCAGGGAGGAATTTACAACAGCAACCAACTTTACATATTTCCCTAATGTTAGCATGTAGCTACATGTAGCAGTGTACTTGCAGCCAGGGAACTAAACTTAAGCTTTTTTGGACCTCTGCTATTTCAGTTTGATTATTTGCAAATTAAAAATGTTTGATGGAAATATGTCTTACAAATAAAAAGAGAGTAAATGGTAGTTTACGTCTTATGTCCCTAAAGCTTCTAAACACAACCGGACATGCTCCTGTGTGACTATAATCTGAAACTGGTCAGAAGTTTACAACATTGGCAACCAAAGTTTACATATTACCTCAACATTAACCTCATGTAAGGCTACGTTTAAAGGTGACCATTTAAGAACAATAGAGTCCCGGTAAAGTGTCAATCATGAAGGATGCTCTTTAAAATTCTACAGGATACCGACACTGTATTACCACAATTACAGTGCCAATCATGTTTCACTATCCTCAGTCTTTTATAGTGGTTTGTCAAAGGAGCATCGACAAAGTTAGAGTCAAGCTACACTGAACCGTTAATAAAAGCACACATGGTGCCACAATGATTCTTAATCGACTAACTTTTCAACCAACTTGAAAAGTTGTCTCTCTCATTGTTTAATGCTTTTTGAGGAAGTTCAAGATACTCATCGGTCATATCAGTCTCTGTAGTCCTCTTGACTAGATGTCTGAGGCGGCTCATGTACCCACCTATAAGCCAAAAAGCAATTGGAATATACAGGAGAGTGTACCCACCTTCCATTTCTGCCTAATAGTACACACACCTCATCAACTACCACTACACTACTGTATATACTTAAGTGTTCTAATGCTGCTCATATGCCTCATGAAGGTCGGACAGACCTAAATGTAATCAAATATTGCAGCTGTAAGCCAGAAAGTGTGCAGGAGTTCCTCTCATTAAAAAGTTTAGTGCAGCAAGTAACTGTCACTTTCACTTTGAGACTAAACTGCTGATTACATTTTGATTAATCACTGAATTGTCAGCTCTACAAAGTGTACGAAAACAGTGAAAAATAACCATCAAATTTCCCAAAGCACAAAGAGACACCTTCAGATGTCTTCTTTTGTATGACATAAAGTCCAAAATTCAAAGTTATTCAATGTATGATGATAAAATTCAGAGAAAAGCAACAAAGTGTGTTTGGTATCAAATCTGTGTTTCACAAATGTCATCGTTACAGAGTTTACTGACGTTTGCTGCCAGGGGATACTTCATCACTGTCATAACTCGGGTATAAAATATGGGGAAGTAGACACACAGGGAGACAAGGACTAGAACAGAAAAACGATTTGATCAAAAGGAGGACCGATGAAAAGAGACTGTGAGAAAAAGACAAAAGTTGACAGGCAGGCAGGTAGAAGAAATATACAGACGAAAATGACCCAAACACAAAAATAACATAATTACAGTGGAACTAAAGACATGGACACAAAGATAATTACACAACCAATCACACACACAGCCACATGTCGCATCTTGTACGTTGTGTCAGCTTCCCTCGGCGCTGTGTGTTTTACATCCTCCTCTGTACCCACCGCTTCTCTCCCTCTCTCTGTTTCAGTCTTTTCTATTCTCTCTCTCCTTCCCTGCCGCCGCCTCCTTTGATCACACAAGACTTTCAAGGAGAGCGCTCTTCTGTCTCGGTGGACACATGCTCAACCACACACACACATCACTCTGCCAGACGAACCTTTGATTCCACAAGCGCCTGTCGTGTCTTCTCTGTCAACTGCTAAAGTCATTAGGAAGGAGACTCATTACCCTGACCCCCGAAGCATTATGGGGGAAATAAGCGTTCAAATTGCTGCAAAATCACACAGAGACTCTGATTAATAATACAGCATGCTAAATTACTAGCTCCGCTCTGGAACGTGGACGGCGCTCATTAGACGGCGGTTTCTACGGGCAAAGATGGTAATGTGTGATGAAATATAGAAGATGCTTGGCTTTTAGGTTGTTAAGTCAGCAAACGGTAGACTGTGGGAATTTAGCGTGGAAGGTCTTTAGTGGTGTTTACTGTACGTGTACTGTCTTGAAGGTAAAAACAACAACAACACACTCCTATCTGCACTCTGCTCTTTCTATTTACGTTACACAACTGGAGCTTTCTCTCTCTAAACACTACCTTTCCTCAGCAGCTCTTGCCCTTTTGTTACGTCTCTTCACTGTACTCTCATTTCCCTTCCACGCTGGCCTTTGAAGGAGCCAGTCTGCGATCTCACCGCGGCGGTAAATCTTGCGGGCAGACCTCAGCCCTCTGACACTCTCTTTAATGCATCATGAGCACCGCAGCAATTGCGCGTGTTTCAGTGTGGGCGGAGAGCAGCCTCATTAATTTATCTACACTGAAGCTGGCACTTAAATCTCCATGGCAAAACACTCAGTGGCCCATCATAAGTAATGTGTGGGTTTTAAATGCTCTAATGTGCCCTGATAAAAATAGAATGAATGGGACGGACAGGAATGCTATTTCTTTATCTTTGCTGCAGTTGGTTTAAAGACGCTAGCGAACACCCAAACAGACCAAAGTGTGACTGAAACTGTTTATCCTGATTAAAACCGGGTCATCAAGATGTGGTTTGGAGAGCGAAAATCCTCTTGTTGTGTTAACCACAATAAAAAATCACAATGACAGCTCATTTTCTGGTAAATTCCGAATCATCTTTGTAGAAGGAACAATTCAATAGTGTCTACAAATGGCCAGAAATGGCCTGTAAAACTCAGTAGTTAAAACTTAAAACATTTGCCTTTTCTATAAAGCAATTTCTTGTAACTTATCTTCTAAGATATGCTGATACAACTATAGATATTAATCAGTTATGTATGTACTTACATACTGTATAATTAGAACTAATAAGTTATGACTAAATGATTATTATTAGGCTGGACTTGTGGTGCTTCGAGCTAAATGCTAATGCCAACATGCTAATATGGTCGCAATTACATACTGTTAACATTGTGGTAACATCGTACTGTTTGGCAAGTATAATGTTTACCATGATCACCATCTTAGGCTGCATCCACACTGACATGTTTTGGTTTTATAAAATGTTTACACCTCTCGTCCACCCTACTGTGGTGTATCTGAACCCCTAAAACAGAGACTTTCAAAAAGCTGCCTAGGGCCATCAGCAGATCAGTCCATAGGGACTTGGGTTTGGAACCGGCGGTATACAAGTTCAAGTCTCCATCAGGACCAAATATGGAGCATGGTAGCTGGAGAGGTGCCAGTTCGCCTCCTGGGCACTGCTGAACATTGAACCCCCAAGTGCTCAGGGCGCCTGTCCATGGGCAGCCCCCTCACTCTGGTCCTGTTTGTGCTTGTGTGTGTATTTCAGGGCCTGTGTGTATATGGCAACTAGAATTTTCCCTCAAAAATAATTAAGTATATCTTCTTCTCTTCTTCTAGTTTGAGAAGGCTACTTTCAGTAACAGTTAGACCTCGTCTTTGGCTGTACATTTCACCATCTCTGTAGTATTTTCTGTAACTAAGAAACCAACCACAGAGTAGATCAGTAGTTCCCAACTAGTCCCGCCACGGGGTCCAGATATATTCGGCACTGTACTTGCGTTTAGCCATGTCATCGAGCTAACTTGCTGCCTCTGTTAAGTAGGTGTCCGTTAGTCATTCTCTCAACAGCAGGAAACAGAACTTCAAAATGAAAGCTCTGTGCTGGAAATTCACTGTACTTCAAAATAAAGTGTGTTTTTCACAAACTTGACACAGTTGCAAGTCACATGCGGTCCATTTAGAATGGACCCGTGACCCAATGTTGGATTGCAACCCACCAGTTGGGAACCAGTGGAGTAAATAATCTGCTTCCTGTTTACACTGGCATGTGCATGCCCAGTGTACATGGATGGTAAACAGTAAATTCACGCAACTCAGTGCCCCATAATACTGTTTTCCAAGCTACTATAGCCATCATGTTTCACATGAAGTGTGGTTTCGTCTAAAATAGGTTGGAAAATCACTAACGCAGATGGGTCTATGTGTTCGTAAGACAGAGATTGAGAGCAGGGCATGGAGCTTAAAAAAATTAAAATAAAAAAATAACAACAATATATTGTAGGCAATGGTGATATTCTGGTGGGCCGCTTCAAATAAAGAATGTATGGAAAACCCAGTCTAGACCAAAATTGAGACAATTTAATGGACAAACATTACCATCTATGGAGCCGCGCTGCTAACCTGGCTAATTAAAAAACAACATTTGAAAATCCCCTATAACACAATATTGCCACACAATCACAGGTGTTAAGTCTGTTTATGTGTCTGTTGCTGGAGGGTGGAGGCACTCCAGCAGAGCAAAGGTCGGAGGTTAGAGGTTAACGCATTGGAGGAGTGGGGGCACAGGTCACATGGGTTTTGTGTCACTGTGTGTTCGTATGTGTGAGTGTCGGTACCCATGTATGCCTCGAGCAGGGGAGCTGAAATCCAATTAACTAACAGTATCACTACTTCAATCAATAAAATCACTAGCTAGGGAGTGCACCCCGGCTCTTATCAGCCATTGACAACACATACCTCCCCCTAAAACACTGTCTTGTTTTAAAACCATGAACCAGAGTGGCTTCAAACAGCTGACTGGGGATTATTTATTTTAAGTGCTTCCAGACAGCCAAACTGAAAGTCAGTCACTCTTTTCGTAAATAGCAGTCTTTAATTTTAAACACACAAAATTTCCTTAATCCTATCTGTCTATTGATCTCACCCTGAAGCTACATCAGGACAACCGCTCTCCACATTTCCTTTGGCATTGTTTTAGCCAAGCACAGAGACAAATGACAGTAAAGTTTTGCTCCTGCCTTCATTTCATCCACTCTGACAGAACCACATGATGCGAAACCAGGAGTAAAACACACTGAGTGACTGTTCAATGTCAGCATCTGACGTGTGATAGAAAATGTGACACTTTAAAGTTATCATTAATGAGTGATGAGTGCACTCCCACAACTTAGAGACACTACAGTGTGCTGACAGTTGGCAAAGACGAATACTCAATTAATAATCTCTGACAGGCCGCAATAGTTTGCAAATAAAGGTAAATTATCTGTTTAACAGACTGACGTTCAACAAGGGTCTAATCATAATTGACACTTCTTCTGAATCAAAAATTGATAACTGTTGAGTTTTCCTTGAACTACATCATTTTCAGATCCACACACACAATAATACTGCTATTACCTCTACCGCTAAGACTTCTATGGAGCATGCTATCCACTTGTATTTGATTTCTTCTCTCCTATAGAAGAGCAGTCTTGATGCCACTGTACTGAACATAGTGAACATAGTACTTTGACTATAAGTCAGAGCAGACAGCTGTGGCATGTGGGGTGCCACAGGGATCCATTTTGGGACCCCTATGGTTTAATCTCTATATGCTTCCATAAGGCCAAATCATACAAAATGATAATGTAGCCTATCATAATTATGCAGATGACACGCAAACATATATTTATCACTTGCACCAGGTGCTAACTTATTTTAAACTCAATTTTAAATAATTTTAAATTATCTTTTTATCTTTGCACCTCTTGTCTGCACTTTTGCAATTTTCAATGTTTATTCTTTACATTGTAAATCATTTAGTAGCTACTTTTACCTTTAACATCTTTTTCTTTACTCTTTTATTGTAAATCTGTATCCTTTATTATGTTTTATATTTTCTTGCTCTGTAAAGTACTATATTGCCCCGGTGTATGAAATGTGCTTGGTTAAATGTGCTTTTGGTTACTTAGAAAATAAGCTTGATGTGATACTGTACAAGCACTCAACAATAAGTAATGCAATGTAATAATATAACAAGCAGCTTCCAGATTCCAAGCACCTGTACTTCAGCTGAGTATTTCCATTTTATGTAATTTTATACTTCCACTCCATAATATTTTGTTCTCAAGGATTGTACATTTTGATGCTTTTACTTGAGTAAAATTTAGAATGCATGACTTTTACCTGTAGATATTTCTACATGGTATTACTACCTTTACTAAAGTGGAAAATCTGAGTACTTCCTCCACCACTAGCTGTGGTTTCACCATGAAACAACACACCAAGACCAGGTAATTAAAATGCTTTGTTAGTTCCCCTGTATGCTCATGCGTAACACTTTCTATTACTTGCTGTACTTATGTGCAGCGGTTGTGAGTTTTATGGTGATGGGATTATGGTATATGTACTGTTAAGGTGGTGCAAAGCTACATGAGTCCTGCATAATTGGAATACAGTCTGGCAGCACACCAGACTGACAATAGCCAGCTGGAGGGTGTGGCTACTTCGAGAAGCTTGGTGATTGGCTAAATGTAAAGCTATGTCAATACATTAATTTTTAGTTTTGAAGAGTATGATACCAGAGCGTGTTGGGTGTAAACAAGTTGAGTTTCAGAATAGAGTAAAGCCCCATCAATGATGTGCCACTGCTTCCTCTCCAGTGTAGGACTAAGCCATAAAATCCTTGGTGAAGAAGTAATGAAGATAAGTGCAAATGGCTCATGTGTTCTCCCAACCATGCTGCTTGAAACCGCATCCAATAATTTTATGTGCTTCATACAGTAGGCCGACATCTAATGAGTGTGTGTTCCTCGCATTACTTCATCTCTAAGGCACATCACATCATCCCCATTACAATCCCCCGAGTCCTGTAACGCAGGTAATGTTGCACTCCTGCTGCTGTTGCTGCTGAGACTGTCTCTAAGAAACCAAGTCAAACCCACAAAACTCCGGCTAAACCTTCCTGCCAAACAACTGAACTTTTGCCTGTCTGTAATACAGTACTGTTACCTTCACATGGCTAATACAAGTGGCTGACAGACATTCAAAGGCACTTGAATAATTAAATATGATGGCAAATCATTATCATGGCAGGTATGACAGCAACAGCTACATGCAAAAAATATAAACTGATGACTTACACAGCAGCACATCATTAAGAAAAACAATGAAATACTATTTTAAAAGATAGAAAATTTCACTTCTTTTGTCAACCCAGGATATAAAGCTGTTAACCAATGGGAGCGGGTGGGATTGTTGAGAACTTGATAATCATTTTATTGTGTGCAACCCACACACCAGAATAAATGTTGGCATTGTACATTGTTATGTAGCAGCTATGTTGAAGCTTTATACATCCTTGCATTACAACAACACTGTGGTTAACATGTGGTTATGTTTAGGCTCCAAAACCACTGGGTTATAGTTAGGAAAAGATAATGTTTTGGCTTAAAACACCCACTTTTGGTGACACAAGCACGGCTGGAAATGCTGCTTGGTAATTCTGTCGCCAAGGTGTCACACCACCCACCATCCCCTCCACCTCCCCACGACAAAGTCAGCACAAATGTATCCATAACTACATCACTTTAGAAGCAATATGATATGTATGAAACCAACAACTGTAACATAGCTGTGGTCTGCAGACATATACAATGCCAATATATTTGTCAAGTGACTGGGCTGTTGTGTGGGTTGTATCTTTTTTTATTAATAAACTAGTACAGTATAAGCTACCCTTTAAAGAATCACTTACTTTATAAACAGGAATAAAAACATTGTACTCCTTGACATTCAATTTTCATTCAGTGTATGACATGTAAAATCAGCTAACAAGCTGAAAAGGTTATTTCTGATTTCCCTGCACAAACAACTGAATATGCAATAATCCCCTGCTTATGAAATAAACACTGTAACAATGTGAGGCATTAAGGAAACCATCAATCACTGATGTACGCCCGAGCCAACACCACATCGAAACCATATCTATGGTGTAGGCTCTGCGTCGATGTAGAGCCTATGACGTACCCTACGCTGTAGCCTGATGTGCACCTCCCCAGAAATGTAACTACACTTCACGGTGACGCAGACCTCCTGTCTGTTTTTGTAACCTGAAACCATTTCTAATAACGTTAGCATGTTGTATTTGTTTCGGAAAACATGTTCAGTATAAGACAGTTGTTTTGTCAGTGAACCTTGTGAGTTGTAATGGAACCAAAATTTGTAACATAACCTTTGTTAAATGTTGCTGTTGCCCCTGGCTTCATATGAATAAAGGAAAAGTCTGCTAGCTGCTAGGCTAATTTATACAATGTAAAATGCCACAGGCTTGTGCTAATAACATTAGCATGTTGTATTTGTGGGGAAAATGTGTCCAGATAAAGACAAGTGTTTGTCTGTGAATGCTGTGAGTTACAATGAAGCTGATTTGTGTACTCACGATTAGAGGTGATGCGCAAGAATAAATCCCGCTTTAGAGCTCTGGTACGTCTTCAGCTCCAAAAATAAATTTGCCGTTATGTCACATTACGTGGAAGGTTATCTACGGAAGAAAGACGGAGTGCCATCTTATTCCATTATATTCGAGAGAAGTCAGACATCTCTAGGGCCGATATCTCCAACACTCTGCAACCCAGACTAAAACAATTTAGACTGACAAACAGCACTACAGGTAAGAGGAAAATACATATGTTTTACTTTGGGATGAACTGTCCCTTTAACCCCGTCCCCTCTCACACAGCTCCCGGCTCAGACTTTACAGCCTGCAGCGGCGCTTATCATCGCCACACAGCAGAACGAGCACAAAGGGCCCCAATCTGCCTAATCTCTGGTCAAACACAGGCCGCAGCATCATTGCTGCTCAGGGCAATAAACTGCTGCTTTATGCCGGGGCTGTTCAGGGGACACGCGTTAGGACTTTGCTAAACGGACCAGAGAGATTTGCCAAAGCCCCATCTCCAGGGGAACTGTTGCCTTGGTTACCAGAGCCAACAGGAAGAGCATTTCATTTCTGATTAGGTAACCTGTCAAGATGCAGAGGAGGCTTTTATTCATGCTACTTAGGAAATATAACCAGAAGGAATTAAGCGTCTCAAGTGAATATCTGATAGATGATTATTTTTATTTCAAATTAGGAAGCAGTGCAAACAATGAACCTCCCCGAAAGACGGATGTATGGCTCATGAACACTTTAAAAACACACCTAGTTCCTTAAGCGCACATGGATCTAACCTGCAGCTTGTTTCTTGACGAACCAAATTCTGGTAGCAACTGACTCCAAGCATGCTACGTTCAAAACAAACATCAGGAAGGAAACTAATTTTAAGACTGCATACCACCATAAGGTTGACTGTCATTTTAGCATCCCTTTAATTCATTTCTCACCCAATCCGATGGTTGCCATGGAATTTCTGTGGCCTCTATCTCTTCTTCTCTAATCTTCTGCTCCTCCTCCCCCCTCTTTATACTGGCACTGGGCCAGTCTGACTGTCTGCCAGTTTCAAGCGTCCCAGCATCAATTACCTGAACCCAGCACTCACATATTCCCATAATGGCTCTAAAACCTACACACACACACTTACAACATACATGCCTCGCCCCGTGCACAACGTCTGATCAAATACATCCTCATGAGATCCTAGAACGTATTCCCACTTCCAAAACTCTCAGCCTTGCTCCGTTCATGTGTACGCACACGCACACTTTCACAAAATGAGGACACTGAATAATTAGGGAGATGAAAAAAAGAGTCAGAGCCTACACAGACAGTCATTTCAATTATCTCTATTCCTCTGGCTGTCTGGCTGCTGTCTCTTGAAGGTTATGGGCTCAGCTCACCACAGTCTCCTCTGGGACTTAGTCATGAGGAACCAGTTTGGTATTTGATGCCCCTCTGCACAGGATCCCATGCTAGCTCTCAACATTGTGCTGGGAACTGCTGTGTCTCCATCCAGCCTGTTCCCTGTGTGTGTGACAGCTGCTTGGACCAGGCAAAACAACTCATTTCATCCTCTGGTTTTATGATTCATGAAGATTTTTGACTCCACAGTATACCTGTGATATTAACGCCAACAACAGCTAGCAGCAAACACATCTGCATGGGCATTTCTTGTGTCTTTACAGCTGCACTGTGTTATGATAAACAGGGATGGCTGAATGAAACAAACCCCCCCCCTTCCACCTCTCACTCCCACTCCTAAATCCTCCCAGGTATTTACTGGATACGTTCAGCCCAGGCCGGTCTCCTTGGCAACAGGACCTAGCATGGAGACACAGGAAGCTCTGGGTAGACCTGGGTATGTTTGTGTGTGTGCTCTCTATCTGCTTCCCTCTGGAAAAGCATGCAGGCACACTGTCCTCCATGGCTCTGCTGCAAGGACACGACTCATAATAACGCAGTGTCATACTGACAGTTAACACCTACACATAAACAAAAGCTAACACAGAAAATATGTTCAAAATTGGAAAACAAAAACACGCAAGTGAACGCATATGCAACAGACACACATCTGCCAGATGTCTGCCAGTACAAATAGAAACAAAGCGCATGTAGCTCTACATGGCAGGTTAATACATACATTCATGGTAACTTAAAAAAAAAAACCCTCAGTAACACTGTACTGGAATAGTACAGTGTGTTATGTAATATGCATGGATACAACAAGGGCACACTCTGTGGGGGAAAAAGCCCTGAAAAATGTACATTACAGTCAGAGATTCCTCAAACGGAGACGCATCAGTTCCCATCAGTCCATCGCACCATAAACCATCCACCCATCCATGTCATTCAATCAAGAGATCAGTATGAACATGAATGAATTACTACACAGGATGAGACACACTGCTTCACTGCTGTTTCATTTCTTAAAACCACAGTTTCACATCAAGGTGGAAAATGGGCACTGTGGGAATAACTGCTACATCACATATTATCACTTCTTATTCATCAAATGCTCCAGAGAGTCCGAGGCAATCAGCGAAGCACGGAGTGTGAAGTATACAGAAGCATAATTGTCACTGGACATGTCCCCCGCACTTTTCAGAATACCACCTCAGCTTGATTTTCTTAATGAGACCTGCTGAAGATGATCGTAAGACTGTCTTGCCACCTTAGTCCAGATGTAAAAATGACGATATCTTCAAATATTACCTAACAATGCTGGATTCACACGGCCCGCGGATGATCCCATTTCCGGCATTGGGAAGTTGTTCTTCCGACTTTAGTGTACTTACTTACTTAGTGTACACAGACGCATGTTCTAGGTCATTGCTCAGAGCAGTTAAACAACTTGTTGACAACAGTTTGAAGCTTTATTTTACAAAGTGTTTAGTCCCAGGCTTGTTTCTGCACCAGTGCAGCCCCTAAAACTACTAAAATATTTCTTCACCTGACTAATGCAAAAAAATAACGACAAACCTGGGTCACTCTACATGGACAGCAGCTAATGGTTACAACCTAATGCCATGTACAATTACATATGAGCAAAACATTGACATGCTGTATGTGAATTAATAAAAAAATTATTACCATCAATCCGACATTTATATATGACGTCAACTCAGCAACTCCTGTACCAACTTTTTTTAACTTATAGAGTTGTTGTTGTGACTAGAGGGGGCGTTATGCAGGAGACTTTTGGCCCTGGGTTCATTATAAGAAAGATTTTACATTGCATTTGCATTAATTTTTTTTGTTATACCACCATATTACAACCAATTTTATTGCAATTTGTTAACTGCTAGATTCATATTGTATGTCTATATATGCAGGATATGCCTATATATGTGTAGCGCTGTTTGCAAAGTACTAAAGAATCTGTTTCTGCTAAGCGTACATGTGGCTTTTGTGCAATTAACTGCTCAATCTGAAATAGCAGTAAGTAAGAGAGGGCATGACCTTTAGATATGGAAAGAGTAGGTCTTGTTTGGGTGCTTAGTGACGACGTTTGCATGCACAAAATATTAAATTTTTTGTCCTTATTCTGAAAAAGACAAGATTCCTACTAAGCTGTTAACATGGCTAAAATGAATATTTCACCAATATTCCCGTTTAAATGCAGCCGTACATGAAAACAGGAATATTCTCATTTACATGCACTGTGACTAACATATCGTTGTAATGTCAAAATACAGAAACGTGGAATGGCTGTCGCTTGTTTTTCACCCATGACAGACCGTGCAAGCACATAGTCCCTCTTTCACTCCTTCAACACCTTCTTGAAAAGGCTGGCGTTATGATATTTGTGCATATCTGATATCCAAGTCTTTCATGATGTTTAAAAGAAGGTGTGTTTCTACCAGAAATGTGGGCATTTCCTTTGGACATACATCTCTACCCCACAGCCTTGTAAACAGTTTGCTACAACACAGAGAGCTGACTGTAAACAAGCATGATGCTGTGTGTCGCAAAATGCGGTAAAAACACTCATTCTGAATGCGCTGTATACATGTCCCAAAAATGCTCCTAAAACATGTCTTAATTGTAAAATGCTACATTCGCAGAAAGCACTGTTTCAGAATATCCAAACAGAATATGCTGTTTACGTGACCCGTATCAAATTCAGAATAAAAGTGGAATATTAGTGTGCGTGCAAACATACCCACTGTGGCATATTCAGATACACACACCTCTTTGAAAACATGCAGTTGGAGCATTTCTACACTTCAAACACATGTCTACAAAGAGTGTTAAAAGGTGAGAAACTGGAGAACGGGGTTGAAAGTTCAATTTTTTTCCCCCACAGAGTGTTGTGTGTTGCTTTTACAGGAGAAGAAGAACAAGCCTGCCCCCCTCACTGTAGAAATCAGTGGAAAATTGCTTGTAAAATCTGTCTCGTACGAAACTACTAAACAACTTAGACAGAAAAAGCGTCAGGCAAAACAAGGAGGGAAGGAGGGTTGACAGAAAGTTAGTGAGAGAAAAACAGAGATGAGAGGAGATAGGAGCCTCTCAGAAGCATTAAGTACTCAGAGAGAGACGGTGAGGGAGGCGGTGTGAATTAGAGTCTTTCTTCTCTGGCGCCTCGAGGGAGGAATGATATATTCAATTTGGGTTAAAAGAATGCGTTTAGAAAGGAAACACTACGACGGGCCCGGAGTGCATGCAAGACACGCATTAGAGGATTAATGCCTTTTCTGTGTTTCTCTGCTGGATGGTAATTGAGAGATTCAGGAGTGGAGCTTTTACTGAGCCAGATCAAGGCTACAAGCTGTCAATGAAAACTACAAACATGGCCACGAGGGCAGCTGACTGTCACTCAAAACTGCTGAAAAAAACACAACCTCCTCAGGAGGAAGGAGCACGTTTCCTCCTTGGCTTCATCCCAATCTTTACTTCTTCATCATCACCTCTGATTCTCTACTCCACTCACTTCCCTCCCTTCCACCTTTTTCAATCACACCTCTCTCTGTTTCTCTGACCTCCTTATATCTCCAGCTTAATCATTTCATTGCTCTCCTCTGACTCTCCTCCACTTTCATCTCTCCCTTCTTTCTCTCCGTGGTGGTGACTGACTTCGAGGTGCCACTTACATGGCCCGCTAATGTAACATTAGCCTGCTTATGTAACGAGACACTAAGCAGGGGAGGGCACGGCACCGCAGGTTGTAGGGCTGCTCATATGTATGCATGGGTGTACGCCCACGGGTGTCATTTAACTATAGTACATTATGAGAGAGCAGCAGAGCATATAAGCACTTTTAAAGCTTCAGTTGCTACAGGCAATCAAAAAGTTAATATTGGCTTAGCTCGACTGTAACAAATGATTTGACACAAATAATTCAAAAACAAGCAGCGACTTTGTGATAAGCTGTAACCTATTGGATTCTGTGTGACTAAATAAAGAGCTGAAGTGAAACCAAGACGTCCAGAGTGTATTGCAGGAGCTAGAAAACCTCAAAATCAAGCTGGTAAGAACACAAATTCCCAAAAATACAACATTGCTCAACAATACGTCATGCTGGGTTCTCAATTTGTCTAACTGGGATTGGTACGTTACAAAACATAGATATAATAGTGATTTGTACTTAGTATTTCTGTTTTCAGCAGCATTAAAGAGGTTAAACATGGGCGGATAATATGAATGGACAGGTAGATGATTACTTGGAGAAAAGAGAGTGTGGTTGGATATCATGCATCAGGGAGAAACAGTAACAATGTGTTTTTTCAATGCTAACAAATGTCCATCCATCTATTTTCATCTGCTTATCCAGGCTAGGGTCGCTGTGGCAGCAGGCCAAGCAACGCACCCCAGACGTCCTTCTCCCTAGCAACTCTTTCCACCTCCTCCTGGGGGACCCCAAGGTGTTCCCAGGCCACATGAGATGTGTAATCCCTCTAGCGTGTTCTGGGTCTGCCCCGAGGCCTCCTACCAGTGGGACGTGCCAGGAACACCTCTAACAGGAGGCGCCCAGGAGGCATCCTGATCAGATGCTCAAACCACCTCAACCGACCTTTTTCGATGCGAAGGAGCAGCGGCGCGAGCTCCCTCCGGATTTTCGCGCTCTTTACCCTATCTCTAAAGCTAAGCCCAGCCACCCTATGGAGGAAACTCACTTTGGCCCCGAAATGAATTAAACAAATGTGTGAAAATTCAAAGCAGATACTTTATACCTCCAACAGATGCTTTCACTTTTGTTCTTCAACATAAAATACGTCAGTAAATTCCCCACTCATTAATTCTGAAGCTTTTACGTGTCTTAAAAAAGGCAGTTGCAAACAGGTGGCTAAATGAGACTACAAATAGCTATCACAAAGACTGTGGTGTAGTTCGTTTACAGCCTAACGTTAGCTTTCTACATCTGGTGATTGCATTCACTTCTTCAAAAAGGTGTAAAAGTGGTGTCCATTTGAAGATTATCTTAGCCGAACAAAACACAAGTATCATAAATTCTTGTTTGCTACGGAGCTTATTTTTTGTAATAATCCAAAATGTACTGGTAAAACAGCATTGGCTTTTGTCATGGGAACCAAGGTGACGTTAACTTCCAGGCTGACCTACAAAAAAACATCATCTCTCTACCACGCTATTATCTAAGAATATGGATTATAAACTGCAGCGACATGTTTCTTTTTTCAAACAGACTGATGAAAGAAATGATTATTGAGTTACAGTAAACAGGACTTCAGCTTTCTCCACAAATCATGACTTGTCAAGCCCAAGCCCCAAGGAACAGCTCAGGCTTTGAAGCCAATTTGATATAGTGGCCAAACCGTGGAATTACATCTTCCGGGTCCGTCATGTGATGCCATTGGGCCCAATAAGACTTTTTCCCATAAAATTACTTTGTGAAAGAGACGTCTGTAAATCAGTGGATACATTTTCTTGAGTGACACAACTCCTGTAAAATGACTCGTTTGACTGTTGGTTCAATAGCATTTCAAAGGTCCAGAAGAGCTGCACGATTAAATCGTTTTGTCCTTATTCAAGTTAGCAGAGGGCTAAACCACAGGTTAGCCGCTCTCTAGTGCGCTTTCTCTATGGGCGCAACGATGCAGGAGATCTGGGTCATTTATACCCAGGAAGTCAATCTTTTTTTGGGCTTCATGCACTACTGAACGCCTTTCACAAGAATTAACGGGGCCCCACCTCCAAAGCTGTATCCAGTTCTCTCTATACATCCATGGTCAAGCCTGTCGTTACAACCCAGGAACCTGAGTGAAAGTCTGCTACCGGCTAAGTGAGGTAAGGTAACAGCTTTGCTGCTGAGCTGAACTAATAATACAAACTGTACATCAGGAGTGTGTGACACAGTGAGGGGGAACATGATGAAAGCACAGCAGATCCATGCACTCATTCAGACAAAGGCACATTTCCCCGCGGAGTGTGGGCGCCCTCAAACTCTGGAAACGACCTCCTTTGGTGTGTGAGTGTGTATGTGTGTGTGTGTGTGTGTGTGTGTGTGTGTGTGTGTGTACAAAGTGACTGGGAGGGCATAGCAGGTGGGGGGTGGGGCAGCTGCTGGTGGAAATGGTGCACAGCTGCAGCACTGCACAGTTTCTCGACCACCAGACAGATGTGCAAAGAGCCGCAGTCCCACATGCTTATTACCTACCAAGGACAAGGCAGGGGAGACACACACACACACACACACACACACATAAAGACACACTCACACACATACATGCTTGCGCAAACATGACCTCATACAGAGCCAAATGCACCACAAGGACACATGAATGCCATCTATCAGCGCTGGGCAACTGTACTCCACACACACTCAGGCCAGATGTGCACGTTTGAACCAGCCGCCCAACAACAATTTTAAAATGGCAACTTCCTCATCAACACACAGACATACAGAGACATTAAACTCCATACGACCCAAAAAAGGGCAGACAGACGTATACAGAGCATGTGGAAGTACAGAGGAAGAACAAAGGAGTCATTTTCATCGTCATCCCTGAGCTGTGTGTGTGACGATGAATCAGGCCTGTCTCACCACTCTGTGTGTGTGTGTGTGTGTGTGTGTGTGTGTGTGTGTGTGTGTGTGTGTGTTATATACTCATGTTGTACAATACAGCAATGCAGTGGAGCAAACTGAAAATGCTGCTTCTCTAACTAAAGCCCCAAAGTCCTGCTGCCCTTGAATCCAAAGACTTTCAGTCTGAAAACCCTTGATTTAGCTTTAACATCAAAAAACTTCAGGATTAGTACAAACTACAGGCTGTGAGTCAGATTCAAAATAAAATATAATTTTCCTGAAGGCAGGATTTAATGCAGGGCTGTTGGGCTGTATTAGCTTTAGCTTTGTTTACCTAATAAACTGGCAGCTAAGGGCACTTGGCAGAGGTGGGACCAAGTCAAGGTTTGCGAGTCACAAGCAAGTCAATCTTATCACTCAAGTCCCAAACAAGTCATGATACGCTCTTCACCAAATGCAATACCATTTTAACAGAGCAGGCTTGCTTAACATTAGCCTCGACTTACCATTCTTTGTGCAGCTTCAGATGTTGGACAAAGTTGGAAGTTGCTGCACCTTTGTCTGTAATTTTCAACCTGCAAGTTTTGCATACTGCAGTTTTTTTTAATCGTTGAACATAGCGTAGTTTATGTACACAAACAAAATTATCTTTGGTGTCATTTTTTTCTAACTAGCGCTCAGTAGGCCTAATGTGATGTTAGTTCGTCATAGTTCTAGTTTTCATTCAGTCACTTCCTGCCCCTGTGTGTTTTCCCTCGAATTTGACAGCTTCACCTGTGTCTAATTGTCAGCCCCGCCCTGATTAGCCTCACCTGTGCCATGTTCCCCTCACCACAGTATTTAGTGTGTGTCTTGTTTTCTCTCAGTGCCAGTTTGTCTTAGCTCCACGTGTGTC
This sequence comes from Cephalopholis sonnerati, assembly GCA_019142605.1. Lineage (NCBI taxonomy): Eukaryota > Metazoa > Chordata > Actinopteri > Perciformes > Serranidae > Cephalopholis > Cephalopholis sonnerati. Next base: position 21,795,742 of record JAGQAX010000019.1, read on the forward strand.
TGGTGTTCCAGCCTTTTGTTCCCCTGTGTTCTTTTCTTGGAATTTTGGACTTAGCCTGTTTATAGACTCCATCTTATCCCTGTTGGATTTGTCTGTCTTCACTGATAGTCCATCTGTGAACCTACTTTTTGACCAGTAAAGACTGTTAGTTTTTCTGAACTGTCTCCAGAGTCATGTGTTGAAGTCCACTCTCACCTGATTTACCAGTTGTTACAGACTGGATGTTGTATACTGGTGCAAACAAAGTGGATGTTGGGATTAATAGTGTTCACTTAAGCTGATTCAGGAAATTATGGAAATGAACTGATTCGAGAAACGCTTTTTAAATAACATACTTGTCAATCTGTGGGTAAAGTTTTTTCAAGTCACGAAGGCTCAAGTCCAAGTGAAGTCACAAGTCCTTTTTGTTAAAGTCAGAGCAAGTTGCAAGTCTTTTTCATTTTGTCGATTCTAGTCTAAAGTCATCGAATTTGTGACTCAAGTCTGTCTCCGGTCAAAGTCCACTTCTCTGGTATTTGGTTCTTGATCTCATTATGCCGAAGTGTGACGCAGACACAAGCATCTGTGCAAATAATTTCCCACTCATACAAACACACACACAGGGGTTGCTTTCCACTGAAATTCACAGTATGACCCAGACTAACTCTGGAGGTGGTCTGCCACGTCTGATCACAGTCCAGGTGTGAAATTACACCCTGCACTCTCATGGGTTTCCTCCTGTCCTTTCCCAGACGCACACATCACATTTTAAGGCCAGCGTCTGTCTTTAAATGCACTCACATTTTTGATTATCATATTAACATGTTTTTCCTTGGAGTGTTTTAATCTCTCCTGAACAAAACTGTTACTTTTTGTCATTTCCTGAGAGCAAATAAAAACTCAATTATCTCCTGAAACTCTCGATCACCACTGAACCATCTGTTCCCATGAACATCAGAAACACTGCCTGAGAAAATGACAGAATTAGGGTACCACAGAGAGACGGGAGAACAAAGAGTTACATGGATAGAGTGGTGGAGCGAGAAGACGTAACTATTTCTGAAATATTGATCCAGACATCTTCCAGCACGGTTCTCTGACTGTTCTGCATGTCGGCTGTGTGTCTGAGCCATTATGCAACCAAGCAACAGCATTACTTTGATTAGACCAGCCAGTTGTTAATTAAAGAGGAGCTGAACTCAGCTCAATCTCATGTTGTTTTCAGCAGCACTGGAGCAAGAGGACAAAGCAGGGGCGGAGCAGGGGGTGGTGTCTGGAGCTCCAGCACTAAAACAACCTAATATAATTGAGTAAGTGTTCTTCTGTTGGCCTAATATTCAATTCAAAATGTGTTGAAACCACATTTACTGGTTGGGTGTCTTTGATTTACAGTCAGAGCAGCCAAGGTTATCATGGCATGGATTTAAATGTAGCAGATGTAAGAAATATTACACAAGAGTGCTTTAAAGGAGAAGTCCAGTATTTTGCACTTTGAGCCCCATTCCTGGTTGTTTATGATGAAATAGAGTGGTTAAGACCAAAATCTTGACGATTGCTCCTTCTCAGAGAATTTGAGAGAATTTGTCTTTCCCCTGCCTGGCTTAACAATGCTGTCTATGGTCATGTGTAAATCTGTCCTAAAACCACCTTAAACGTTGGTTTTCAAAGCCATGAAACTCACCCAGTGGTCAGTGGTGTTCGTTGATGTTCCAACATAAAAATCGTAGCAAACTGTGGTTTCCGTGATGATTTATTTGACATTTTGTCCATGCATTGATTTCCTATAGGAAGCCTCATTGTCCGTTGGTAGTAATCCGCCACCGGAAACGGAAAGGGGGTTGTTTATGACAAGGCTGTAGTCATTGTAGTCTTTTAGCTCAGCGAAAGTGCCGGCTCAACAGTCGCTGACTCCCACAGTTGCTGACCACACAAAACTTGCCCATTATTACTCGCTTGTAAACAACCTTCGCAGTACGATGCCTTTGAACACAACGCCAGCCTTCTTCTTCTGCTTCTTTCTGTGTCCCATTACATTGCAGTGGTTTCCTGCTGGTTGGTGACACCCATGAAAAGGAGCATTATCGCCATCAAGTGGGCTGGAGTGTATAACGCTTCAGGGTCAAACAAGTGATCAGGCGGAAGTTTACACACCGGTGTGAGGCAGCTGAAAAAATAGTTCCACAATCGAGATGAATAGTGAAAACACAGATGAAAACCACAGTTTGCTACGATTTTTATGTTGGAACATCAACGAACACCACTGACCACTGGGTGAGTTTCATGGCTTTGAAAACCAACGTTTAGGACAGATTTACACATGGCCATAGACAGCATTGTTAAGCCAGGCAGGGGGAAGCCACATTCTCTCCAATTCTCAGAGAAGGAGCAATCGTCAAGATTTTGGTCTTAACCACTCTATTTCATCATAAACAACCAGGAATGGGGCTCAAAGTGCAAAATACCGGACTTCTCCTTTAACATCAGTGTGGCACCTTACATACAGGTTACTGCAACTAAAATAGCTGTGCGGATGACTGACAAGCTGATGATGATACTCACTGCATTAAGCCAAGATGAGACTCAAACACAGTGGCATAGGGTATTCAAGAAAACATGCATGACACGGGCAAACACATAACAGTCACACATCAACACAGGCTGATGGACAGAGGTAAACAAACAAGAAACACATACACAGAGGGGATTCATACCGAGCAGACGAGAGAAGAGAACACAGAGTATTTTTAGCTTCATGGCGCTAGAGGTAAAAATATATAGATTTCGGTGTTTTTGATTCACTGCATTTAGTCTTTTGCTTGTACTTTAACTCAACTCTGGCCTTTCTTACCAAACCCGCTCTCACAGCTTACTCAGAGATGGATGGAGGCCATCAGGCACAGCAAGTCTCAAAGCAGAGCAGCTGCACTTTAAACTCAAAACACAGAGAATAAAGCTTGCAGCTATGTTGCTTGTTTAATAGTATAGCAGGCAAATAAGTTAAAAAGCTGATCTACAAAGCACAGGGCAGAGTGTAGAGAATTTAGTTAATCATAACAAGCAGGATGAAATAGAGCTCTGACCTCAAGAGCAAAACTCAAATTAAAAGCGTGAGTTTCCCAAAAGGTTCTCAGCTCGTCTCCGCAGAGCCACAAATGCACCTATTCCCCCGTGGGCGCTGTGCGCTCCACTAATCTGCCCGCCGGAGCATCTGAATGACGGCGAGAGAAGGAGACGAAGAGGGAAGCAGGTAGATAACAAGAATGTACATATGTATTATTGCTACATATATGTATAACTGTACCTCTGTATGTATGACTAGGTGTTTGCTGAGATGGTTATGTATTTGTTAATATGGGATTTGTCCTCTGGATTTAACAGCCATATTGTCAGCCTTGTTGTTCTGTTAAAATGAGCGTTCACATCAGCGTGCTGCTGGAATAAACACTGTCAGCACACACACACAGATGATGCTCTCGGGGAGGTAAGCAGGGCAGCAGTGTCTCTAGACAATGCAGTGCAGAGTGCATGATGTTGTGAATCACATTACAGACTCTGTCAAGTAACATGCAAACACACAAAAACGAGCGTAAGTGAAAAAGCTGTTGAAACACAACATCCCACTTTCAGTTTCTCCATTGTTGTCTGTAGAAGCAAACTGAACAGATTGCTCACCACATGTTCACTGCTGTGTGTATGTATAAATCATAGACTGTATAAAAATAATGGATGTAGCCACCATGACGTCACCCACTGGTTTGTAGTTTGGCATTTTGGACGTCGCAATCTTGATTTTTTGGAGCACAAAAGTGACCATATTTGGATGGGTGGAGCTGTGGGAAAGTGAAGGGTAGGTCTGACTCATGGACTATGGTGAGGCCTCACAGACAGCCTGTCGCTCAAAGCAGCCGTGCACTTAATTATACATAACTGTCAGCCTTTATAAGTGAGTAATATAAAATTCATCCTGTTTACAGTTGTCATGAGGGGGGAAATAAGCTATAGAGGCAGTACCAGGCTGTAAACATGTTTGTCCCTGCTGTAGAGTTGGGCATTTTAATATGGGGGTCAGTGGGACTCGCTTTTAGAACCAAGCCTCAAGTGGCCATTTGAGAAACTGCACTTGTGCGTCGGCTTCATTTTTCAGCCCCGGATTAATGCTTGGTATAACAACACATTCTCACTCCAACCACGTCACATATTGACGTGCTTGATCATGGATTTTCCACGTCCAAATACGACATGCAAGGTACCCTGGGTGCGTTGGTTGTTGACGTTCTGGGACACCGTGTCAAGTTCTGACTGTTACATGCATCTTCTTCTCTCGAGATACACCTCCTTTTTTTACAGGAAATTTAATGTTTACATGCAGTCTCCTTCAAAATAAACGCACTACATTGATACAACACCACGAAATGATGTTTTTTTCCTTCAACAACAAAAACACGTGGTTGGGTTTAGGAAAAAAGACCAGGGTTTGGTTTTAGAATCTTATGGGACACGGACACTGCTCTCTTGGGTGAAAGTTGGTTTTTGTTGGACCCATCCACCACCCCTCCTGTCCGCCCTACTCGGACATTCAGCGCCTTAACTTTCGTCTTTGTCCCACCACGTTTCTGACACCGCAAGTCACTGCCCAAGCACCGGATTTCGATGACTTCGAAGTGAGACCAGGCTCGCTGTAAATAAGCGGTGCACCTGGACAGGTTACACGTAAATGTTGCTTTCACACCTCCGCCCTGTAGCTCGCTGTCTCCAGTCATTTCAATAAGGGGAAGTTGGCAGAGGGGAAGACAAATCCTGAAACAGCCACAGGATCTAAGATGGAGCCACGCCATGGCTACCACTGAATAAAATCTCTAGCAGCTGTTGAGTTTATGCACCAAAAGTTCTGAGATTGAACTTGATCGATATGCAGTTAACTGGAGGCTAACTTTGTCTAGACAAGCCACGTTCAGTCCGAAGAAAAACTATGGTTGTTTTTTTAGTGAGAAAGCCACTCATATCAAAACAGTTAATCAGAAAAGATACATAAATATAGTAAAACAGAAAACGAAAGAAAAATAGAGAAGAGGATTTGGCCTTTGAAAATATCATCACCAATTGCTTCCATCTGTGGCTGAGTACGCTGTTAACCTCTTCAGAGGCAAATAAGATAAATCCTCACCAGACAGATACAATGACTCATAAGATGTGTCTGAGTTAATATTACTCCTACACACACACAAATACAGACGAGCAAGAACCACTACTACAGCCACAAAAACAGATCTGATCTGACACTGTCTGCTTTGTGGGTGTTGAAATGTTTAAGTGGGGGGTGATTATTTTCATGTTTCATGAAGCTTTTGTCAGCTTTCTTTCTTTGTCTGGGTTTGATTTTAGGATCAAGGCTCTGCTGTTTCCCCTGTTATTACATGCTGTGTGAATGCCACAATGCAAAGTGACCACTTGTGAACGTGAAATCTGTGAATGATCTGTAAAGCATGCACATGGACCACCCAACCACCAAAACACTTCCATAAATGACCAACTGAACGGACGATGTAGGAAAATGTAGCCATGTAGTGTACTGTGTATGCACAAAGAACAAAGAGAAACACACATAAAGACTGGAGACACAAACCTTCATCACCACACACACATTCACTAAATCACACTGGCTGAGGTGGCCTCAGACAGACTCTCTGTCTCTGCTGTGCATGAATATTTCAAGATGGGAGGCCAAAAAAATGTGGTCAGTTTTCAGGTATTCATCAAGAAAGAAGGCTTGTGAACCCAAAACCACACACACACACACTCCGTCATGACTGATTCCTCAGCATGTCATTTACATGTGCTCCTATTACCCCCTATCTGCCAACAATAGCAGCCTACATACAACGCTACAGGAGACCTGTCTTCATGACAATAAGCAGAAACAGATAGCACAGAGCTACTGTTGGGATATCAGTGGGATACAGAGGCCGGGGCCCCTAAACACACACACACAGAAGTGTCTGACCCAAATTCTCAATGTCCGACTGGGAGGGTAGAGGATAAAGTGTGTGTGTCTGAGTAGGTGCCATTAGACTTGTCAGCCAGGCTTTGTAAGGATACATGCAGGGAGTTCAATTGTGCGCCTGGAAACAATTAACCCAAATTAGTGACAGAAGTGTAAGGACATGCAGTATTTATACTTGTGGTTTAGTAACACTTGAGTCTCAGAGCGCTACAAAGAGCAGCTCAGCACAGTTTCCACTACACCACTACTACACAGCAGGAAAAGAAGCATTTACAAATCTTCATCAAGCCTTGATAGCTTTCATCAGACCAGCTCCCCAGACAGACATCAATTTAGTTTTGTTTTTCCTATTAACTTAACAGTTGGTCTAGGAAACAATGTTAATGTTATTGTTAGGTTATAAATTGCTTTTAAAGTCACGCTGATCTGAATGAGTATGAACTTTTTGCACGGCCGCAGAGTTATATCAACATCTGTTATTGTGAAAACAGACAGATCACATGCCGTATGTAAAGAATGCCCTTGTTGCCAATGTTACATGGACGGGCATCTCATTCATTCATTCACTGGAAGATGCAGTGATTTAAAGCAGCGGTGAGTGAGAAAAATAATAACGCCACTTGTAATTTGTTAAACTATGAATGAAGGTCAGTCCGCTAGCCACAAGGCTAATTGATGCAATATTAACATGCTTGAGCTAATAATGAGTGACTAGCAAAAACAACTGTCTATGACATGTCTTGTTTGATGACTATAACTCTCTGGTGAAAATGGCCAATACTTCCAGACATCCAGTGTAGCCAGAGTATATCCTGACCAAGACTTATTCTTCCATGCAGCACTCAGGATTTACAGTTCGATTAGCAACTTGAGATAGGTCCAGAAAGCATTTCAGCTAATTTATACTAACAGTTATCCACACTGAATTAAAAAAAAAAAAAAAAACACTTAATCATTATCGGACGATAGCTGATGGCTTTCAAGACTGCATTTTAGCCAATGCATTCTGCCTCTTTTGCTTTCCACATGGGCTGCTTTAAGGCAACCAAAACCAGCTAAAACTTGATTGGTCAATACTACTTGGACTGCAAACAAAAACCATAACGCTTCCAATTCCTAAACCTTGTACCACTGGCTTCTTCCAAGTTGTGCGAGTACATTAGACCTTAAAAAAGAGGGTGGATCTTGGGGAGTACCACCAGTTGGTCCAGGAGCTTCTCCTCGATAAAGGCCTTTTCCTGGGATATTTTAGGACAACTTGGGGGCAATTTGTCAACCTGGTGTCTATCATCAGGTCGTATAGCTCTGGGTATCCAGCAACCGCTACCACCAGTTTCTCTTCCATTGTTTACCAACTGGAAACTTGTTGTCGTGACCACCACAAAAGACCCGCCTCTCCAATCATCCAGTAGGACAATGGGAAATACGATGACGAAAAAAGAGATGACATGGGGCTTTTTCTACCCTCAGTTGACGTTTTTTCAACTCGAGTTCAGATTGCCTAGAGCACAGAAACACAAGGCGCGTCGCTACCCAAAAAACGCAAGCAGAACACTTTATTTTCAGTAAAAACACTGACACAAAGGCGCCTCCAGCTGCTAAAACACTTTCTGTGATCAGGTCCTACGAATACCAGGAGCAAATACAATAAAGTGCAGTAGCACAGTTACAGGGGAAATGCTGCAGCAAGCTGCTGTTAAGTATGGGCAATTAAAAAGCTGTCAGATAAATGTAGTGGAGTAGAAGTAAAATAAAAAGGAAAAAGTCAAATAAAAGTCTCTTAAAATGGTACTTAAGTAGAATATTGAGTCTTCCACCTTTCTCACAACCACTGCTCAGCACTATAATTAGAAAATTAACACGTCAGTCGACAGGCACACACAAATTGACACACGGTTGTCAGTGCACTCAGCAAAACATTTGAGTGATCTCACACCCTCTTCAGCCGCGCTGGCCAAAGTAAGTAACCTTTTAGCACTGAGTCGTGAGCCCTTGGCAATGAGCCTGAGGCAATACTGAGTCAACCAGTGGTCAAGGACGGACAGAAAGGGAGAGAGGCAGAGAGGTGGAGAGGAGAGGGAGGGAAACCATTATCCATTGAGAAGTGAGACAAAGGGCGTCGGGGCCTCGTCACACTCGAGTGAGGACAAATAATAGCCCCCCCCTCTCTTAAAAATGGGGCAAGACCCTCAAGTGACCCACTTTTTCACCGTTAGTAGACCGGCGATACTCCAACTGCACACCAAAACGATCACCAAGTCACCCATAACTGTGTGAGGCTGTAGGTGTGTGTGTGAGAAAGACGGAGGAAGATGTGTGTCGGCAGAGACAGGGAGGGGCGTGGGAAAGCAGCATGTGCTTCAGTTCATCTTCACCTCTCTCTGGATCTCAGCTGCGTTCTCTCCCCCTTTCATATCCCTCTGATCGCCGCAGCATCAGTCGGAAATGATCTACAGTTACGACTCGTGATTCTTTTCATCACTAAGCGCTATATTGTTTTGATTAATCAGTTAATTGTTTCATCTATAGAACGGCAGATAACTGCAGAGAGAGTCCCCACACGGTCCTCTCAGCCTGATCCAGGCTGGTTGCTTTTGTGCCTCCTCAGCAACTTTTATCGCATTTATCTGTGCACCCTGAGAGCAACCTGAGAGCTGCATTACCCATGAGAAAAAGATGGTGTGGAGAAATAATAAACAGGTAAGGCAGGGTGTGATTCAGCCTCTAATTGAAGCCATCAATAACACAGCACACAGGTCTCACAGCGATATCAGGGGGGGGGCTGACAAGCTATCTGCGGTCCACATATTCTCTTTTATCACACACACACTCTCTCTCTGAGGTCTGTAAAATGTACAGCATTGTCAACTCTGTGATAACCTCATTGTCGTCTGAGGCTGGCTATTATCAGCTGCCCATTATGAGTCCATTTAGAATGGAGAGGTATTATTTCTGTTTAAGAACTTCGGCTGAATATTCACTAAGGTTTTAGCCTTATTATTGAATCTGAAAAAATCAAAGAACATGTGGACTCATACAGAAGTATTCCCTCTCAATCATCACTTATGACCCATTAGAAGAGTGTGGCCATGTTTCTTGTCTTCAGAGACTCTGACCTCTGCCTGTAGTTTCTTCTTATTTTCAGTGTGTGAGACATTTATGGGGGTGACCTCCACAGCGCGTAGGTGAGGGCAGCGCTTTATAAAAAGGTAGCATCTAGATGCCAGACCATTAGCAGCAGGTATACAAGAGGCACAGCGCCGAAAAAAACGGAAATATGGTGAGGCATAACAGCAAATGAGAGTGAATCTGACTTTGACATTCACTGGCGAGCCTGTTCATAAACCGTAACTGACAATCCTGCATAGCATACCTTAAATATTTTCCAGTGCGTCTTTTATTTATATGGTATGCAGACTTTTTTCCACAAAGATATTTTACTTGGTTTTCAATTTTATAAAATCAATCCAATCATGTACACATCACGGATACACTTGATCAAATATTATGAAATCTTGTTATATGTCAATGTTGGAGTTTTATTGTTGTTGTTGTTGTTGTTAATGTTGCAATGATTGATGTTGTGTCGTTGTGTCATGAATATGTTCTATTTTGTAATTGTGTTTTTTATATAATGTGTTTTTTAGCAGAGAATCTATTCTCTGTTTCCTGCCCAGGGACTACACATGAAAATGAGCTTATAGCTAACTCTGGTGCAGCTAAGTAGCTGTGCACTGTCCCTGTTAAATAAATAAAATAAAATAAATAAATGACAGAACATGACACACAACACATGACAGCGGAGATAGAAAAGAGCACATCGCAGACCTTATGGCATTTTAAAAAAGAAACACACACACAGAGAAACAGCATCCCGTGTAGGCATACAAGTTACATGGGAAAACATTATAAAGAGGTCTCAGAGCTTGGGTAAGTTGCAGAGGTCAGGGGGTTCACAACTAGTTTAGAGTGCCAAAACACTCAGGGAGAGCTTCACAAATTCACAGGGGTACTCAAAGAATGCCGGTCTACATCACTCTACTCGCTTTCTTGCTTAGTTTGGTAACTGCACGTTTTATTTCTTAAATTTTTGGTATTATTGTGTTGTCTGAGATAATGACAGTACAATGCTACTGTTCCTGAACTAGTAATATTTTAACAGAAACGGCTAGTGTGTAGGATTTAGGGTGAGATATTGGCATAAATTATATATACTAAGTTTGTTTAGTGTATTATCAACTAAAAATAAGAATTGTTGTGCTTTGTTACCTTAGAATAAGCCATTTATATCTACACAGGGCATGGGTCCTTGCCCACAGAGTCCGCCATGTTTCTACAGATGCCCAAAACTGAAAGACCAAACACTGGCTAGAATGGGTCATTTGCATTGTTGGATCGGCCACTGTTTTTATCGGCCCCGCTGCGTTAAGCAACATTAGAAAAATACTTATTTCTTGACGTAGTTTTTTCAGTGTTTTTACCGGTTTAAATCACCAAGTCTATTTGTTTTGGAGGGGAAAATACCTTTTTGAATAATTCGGCTCCCGGTTAAAATCTCCTAAACGTGTGTATCTTAAGTTATCTGCGAAAAAGGTGAGCACACATTAGTAGGTACTGGGCTAGCAGCCCATCTGTGAAACACAGATTTGTAACCTGAAACTGCTTTTTTCAGTGTTTTTACTGGTTTAAATCACCTGGTCTGTTTGTTTTGGAGAGGAAGAGACCTCTGCGGATATTTCAGCTCCTGGTAGGAATCTCCTGAGCAGTGAATGCTGAAGGAATCCTCACCAGGAGTTCATGCTTAGCACATGGAAGAAGTTTCAGCTGGTTGCAATCGGCTCTCCTCGCCGCTGAATGCGATTAAATTCTACACACTGCTCCTTTAACAAAAAAGTCAGCGCAACAGCATTTTAAAGGGAACAAGTCCGGATTTATCTATGAAGACGAATATGAGAAGGTCCGCTGCTGCACTGCAACATATGTGCCTGAGATCCAAATGAGTACCTGCATTATCCAGACTGTTTCTTTAGGAACCATATGGGAGCCAGGCTTGTTTTGTTTGAGTCACCAAATGGCACATGTCTTAAATATGCTCTAACAGGCTTTGCCTCCAGAGCAAAATTAACTCTGCTTATGTTGTGTCCCAGTCTGAAAATACTTCACAGCACTTGTTCCTGCGGCGGTCGCTCTTATGACTGCGAGCTTTTTATGGCCCCTTTCTTCGTTACTCATCCGATGAGTTTATTTAAAAATCTGTTTTTTGCCCTCTTCTCCTCTGTTAGCCGATGTTCCACGCCTTAAAAATCACCCTACTGGATTGAAAATAGACTCATTCTCATTCAAGCGACCACGGAGGAGGACATGCAAGAACACACACACTTGTACAGCCTGAACACACTCATATGTGATGTCCCACCCCTGCTGTCCCCTCAGTCAGATGTTCCGCCTGAGATCCATGAATCAGCCTCAAACAGACAAGATGAGTGACTGTGACATCAGTGTCAAAATATAGCCGTGCTTCTGACATCTGACTTAAAAGCATTAGCAGGAGCGTTCCTGCTGTCGTCCAGCCTCGACCGCAAATAAACACCCATGTAAAAAATATCCACATTAGTGAACTAAGTGGCCAGACAGACGCTGTTACCTCCATGAAAGTCATTAAGTCCTCTGAATGATGTCATGTTTTGATTGCTGCAACAATCCTGCTTTCTCTTTAACGCATTAACCTTTAATTACCTCTGTAAATTAGACAAAGCCTCCACACGATTCACAAAAATACTTAATGCCCTGGCAAAGTAGCCATGTTGTAAAAATATTCCAGTATTTTCAGACTAGGTTTTCCCTTAACTCTGGCCGTATGGGTCATGCTAACGTTGCACCGCCTGCGCCACCTGCATTGTACAGATTCAGGACACATGACTGCAGCAAAACAAAATATATTGGAGCATAAGCTGCAGCCTTTTTAAGCTTTCCAAATAAATGTACATAAATCACAAAGCCCACAAATTAGCCCTCGAAGTTAGCTGTTGTAGCTAACTGCATGGGGAGCTTCTTGCATGGAAACCACGCAGCTAATCCAGGGGTTGCCAACCTTTACTTTCAAAGCAGCCATTTTTGACCAAAAATAATTTAAAAAACAATCTGTGTGGAGCTGCAAAACATATTTGAGCCAAATAATAAAGGTAACATAGCCTATTAATTTTAAATTAGCCTATATTAATGGTCTAAATGAGCATTCATCAATATGTTTTACCACAATGTGGCTACCGTGCAGGGGACTATGATTATTTGGTACTTTAACTTTGCAGAGCCGGCAGTGAACGCAAACAGTTCTGTCCACACACTACAAAATTTTCTACTTTATTCCAGGACTTTTACCTTTTTGGATTTGGCAACCATAGCTAACCAGCTAGGGAGACTCAAGACCAGCCACTACTTCGGTATATAGGCCTCACATTTTTACAATTGGAGAATGTAAGAAATTTTTTAGGCCTACAACATTGATAAATGAAAATGAAAATACTATTTTTTTTTTAAATCTATTCGTCATTTCCATATAATCTTTTGGTCAAAGCCACGGGTTGCCTACCCCTGGGCTAACCAAACAGCCTGTTTGGTTAGCTAACTGGAAAACTCTACGTAAAATACCAGAATTTTTCTTAAATGTTTGTGGTGTAAAAAGGTTCAGGGGTAAAATTAATGTAAGATGCCCCATGAATTAGCTACTGTAGCTAACTACGCAGGGATCTAATGGGGGCATTTCTATGTTATGAGGCTCCTATGTTCCCCAAATTTACGTGGCACATGAGAACATGACAAAGGGTCCTATACTGTCCAGTTCTATAAAGCACATAATGGGAACCTGAGAAAGACATTTCCCAGCTCTGTATTCATGACATGGGTCAGGTTAGGGGACTTAAATCATGACTGTGAGAGTGACAAAACTGTACTGGCACGTTTTTGTCCAAATATAGATTTTTCTGTTATGAGAAATGTTGGAAAATTAATCGCTGCCCCAAAAAATTAAAAACAAAAACCATTATAAGAATAAATGTATCGACTAACCAGTTGAAGAACGATAAAAAGGGCTCACTAAGGGTTAGAAAAGAGGTCTAGAGCCAGGTTTAATTCCCATTTCTAAACAGGTTATGGTTAGGAGAGGGGTCAAAGGTCAGGTTAAGGTAAAATATCCACAACAACTGACTATTCCAATCTCTAAAGAGGTTAAGGTGAAGAAAACAAGATCTGGAAAGGGCGTCAGAACCCTTCCCATGCTTACTATTAAAACTATTTTAGGGACAGAGAGAGGTTGATGTGTGTTGACACAATGCTGAACTGGGGGACCCTAGGAACATAGAGCTCCGCTTCAGATTGACTTGCAAGGAAACCGTGTAGGAAATAGTTAGCCAAGCTAGCTGTTTGGTTAGCCAACTAAAGCCTTTTCCTGTAATACCGGAATTTTTCTTAACTGTTGTGAAAGGGTTCAGAGGTTAAATGGACCTGCACTTGTATCGCACCTCTCTAGTCATCCAACCACTCAAGGCCCTTTTTACTCACCCATTCACACACTGGTGGCCGAGGCTACCATACAAGGTGCCACCTGCTACTCAGTTTTTAACACACTCACACACCAATGGGACAGTCACCAGGAGTAATTTGGGGTTCAGTATCTTACTCAAGGATACTTCGACATGCAGACTGGAGGAGCCGGGGATCTGATCTTCTGATTAGTGGAGGACCTGTTCTACCTCCAGAGTCACAGTCGCCTGAGTTGCAGAGACCAACAAAAGCATTTGCATTTGCCTGGTGAACAACACTGCTACATATCTGCTTGGCAGTTGGAGATTGTTTGTTTTCCCTCATATTTAACTAAAATCTTTTCTTACCAAGGATGCATTTATTCTACTTATCATCGCCCCTTAAATCCTGCCCTGCTCTGCTTTAAAGCGAGTTAAAAATAAGTCGAAGAAGTGAGATGGCACTTTTTGTTTTTTTGGTGCAGGGAAAAGGAGATAATGGCTTTTTACCGGCAGATAGCTTCTTTTCCTCAGGAGGTCTGGCCTTGAGACTAAAACGGCAACAGAAAATGGCCCACCGTCAATACCAATCTATCCACCTGAATAGGAGAACAGCCTTTAACCTGGATATAGCTGCTATTACATTCAATTTAACTTGTGATGCTCTGAAATAGCCCGTACTGGCTGTTAAGTCTGGTGGATTGATGTTTCAATAGGGACATTCTGAGAAGTGGTGCTACTGTGAGTGTCTTGTCCTTCAGACTTTCTGCAGTAACTGTCTTTATGAATGCATGAGCTCACATCTGACTGAATGACAGTATCTGGTCATTAGCCCTGTGAAAAGTTAGGATCATAACGTTACTCTTTGCTCAAAGCAGTACAGACCTTTACCATAAAGAGTAGACTAGGGCTGGGCTATATCACTCATATGGCCAAAAGTATGTGGACGTTACACCCACGTATGGTTGTTAAACATTTCATATCAACGTTGGTAAACAATAAAGCATAACAGTGTATATACACACTGCATAGTTCATTGTTTATTTTTATTCTATTCTTGTTTATTCTGTGTATACATTGTAGTTAAATTTCACACTTACAGCCTCAGCACAGTGGCAATATATATATATATTTTTAATATTTTAATATCTAAAGCACAAGTGTTAAACACCATAGCATAATGCACATTCTATTTTTATTTTGTTTTTTGTATATTTTTATGTCTATTTTAATGTTTTATTTTATATTATTATATTTAATTTATTTTTTTAATTTAATTTAATTTTTTAATTCATTTAATTTAATTTAATTTAATTTTTTATTTTTTTATTTTATATTATATTTACGTACTTATATTTCATACTCTTAGTCTTATGTCTTATATTTCCCTACTCTTTATATCTGAGCTACTGTAATGAATCACAACATCCCCTCAGGGATCAATAAAGTATTTCTGATTCTGATTAATCTTACTGTCAAGTATTCTTAGTTTCAGGGCCTCATGTCCTGGTAACGAGAGGAAAAGCTTTTAAAGATTTAAACTCAGACAGGATAAGGAGAAAAACAGAAGTACTTAAAGTTTGCAGATTCATTGCAGAATCAACTGCATTTAACTTCACGTTTAAATCTTCCTCCTCAGCTGGAGCGGGATGACATAAGCCAGCCAGTCTCCGATCGCCAGCACAGCACATAAAAAATGAAACGCTACATTGCACGCTAATTCACTTACATAAGAGCCTCAACTGAGACGTGAATTTAAAAGTACAGTGACAGAGAGAAATACAGAGAATAAACACAGAGGAGCATCTAGGCAGGAGGCAGAGAAAGCAAGACAAAAATGTCCATATTTTATTGTCTATTACAAGCCTACGCATTTTAAATTGTCCTTTGTATTTTGGCCAAAATAGCACAGAACATTAACGAGACATAAAACATAAACTACACTGCAATTATTCTAATATATACTCTCAGCTTTGGGCCGTTTTTTATATCACAGTGGATTTCTCAGACGCCCTGTGAAGATTTCCTCTCCCACAAATCATCTCGCAGTCTTTAACACACACAGACACACTCACAGGCGGCGGAGATTTAGTAACTATGATCAACACTCCAGCTGACAGAGACGGGATGTAATTCTCCTGCAGTATTTCTGGAAACATGCCACTTTAGTTTCAATCTTCAGTCCAGACAGAACCAGGCTGCTTTGCACTTCCTCTTCGCACGCATCACAATTGTTTCCAGCTCGCGTGTCTCAGTCAGTGTGCGTCTACATGTGTGTCCTGGATGACATTAGAGAGCCACAGACGCACACATGCATTTTGTCTTTCTTGATCTCAGTCTCTTTAAGTCTCGCTGGTTCTTGCCTTAACTGACAGCTAATGCGCTGGCCTTGCTTTCCTGTGACTTGCCCATTACCAGACTGACTGACAGGCCAACCGACAGCGGGCCAAACAGCATCGACTGGAGGGCGATACATGCTAATCAAAGCTAACAAGAAGCTTTCCTTTTCCCTGATGTGCACATACAACAGAGCAGTTGTTCCAGTGGCTGACCAGCCTCCTCTACAACACGTTTACACTGCTTTTTCTGGGTTTGTTTATGTGAGAACAACTTGATCCTGGAGGGGTTATAATTATTGATCAGTAAAAACACCTAAATTCAGCATTTGTCAGCAGTTTTCAGGTTACAAGCTCTCTACCTTAGCCTTGGTGTTTACCAGTCACACTGCTAATCAGACAAACTCATTATGTTTGCAGTCAATGATGCGAAAAAGGAATCAACTAATTGGTGCAGTGAAACAACATAAGTGGACACAAACAGACCTAAATTGAGGCAAAGATGTGTCTACGTGAGTTGAAAATGTTTCAATCTTAGGGGTGGGAATCACCAAAGGCCCCACGATACGTACAATATTATCACGATACATAAGTCATGATACAAAATTATTTTTTTTATTTTATACATGTTGTGATATGCTAAGTATTGTGATAATATATACTGCAGTATATATTGCAATTTATTACCTTTTTCAGTGGCAAATGATGTCCCCAAAGGAAAACTTTGTCGACATAAACAGTTTTATCAAATAAAATAAAGTAGTCAGCCTGTTCATTGCAGCAAAATGTTTCTAGAAAACTGAAAAAGCAACTGATTATATTATTATAATAGGCTACCAATGTTTATTTGTATTTCTAATATCAATAATTTATGTAATTAAAAAAAGGATACTAGCTGTCTGTGTGACGATATGACATTGCCACACAAGAAATATCGCGATACACACTGAATCAATTTCTTTTACAAGACTTAATAAGTCTATAGGGCTGAATTGTTTTTTTTAAATATCTAAATGTGATTATCTTGACTGATATTGCAACTGTGACATGAAATATTTAGATGATTTGGTGGTGATCTGTAATAAAAAAATATGTTTTCTTGTGTCTGAATATAGGGCAGCACGGTGGTGTAGTGGTTAGCACTGTCGCCTCACAGCAGGAGGGTTCCTGGTTCGGAGGGAGCCCTTCTGTGTGGAGTTTGCATGTTCTCCCTGTGTCAGCGTGGGTTTTCTCCGGGTACTCCAGACATGCAGGTTAATTGGTGACTCTAAATTGTCCGTAGGTGTGAATGTGAGTGTGAATGGTTGTCTGTCTCTATGTGTCAGCCCTGTGATAGTCTGGTGACCTGTCCAGGGTGTACCCTGCCTCTCGCCCAATGTCAGCTGGGATAGGCTCCAGCCCCCCCGTGATCCTCAAGAGGATAAGCGGTTACAGAAATGATGGATGGATGCGTCTGAATAAGATGTGTAGGCCAGGACATCTTTGCAATATGACAATATTTCATTTAAAATGGTATTTTGACACATTGCACCTCTAACAAATGCTGTGTCTCCTGCGATTTGAAAACTGCAGTGAGCAATATGACCATTACAATAACATTTTGATTACTGTTTGGCTCTATCATTAACACAGTCAGGGATATGGGATGCAAATAACACAGCAAGCTGGAGTTTCTTCTAAGTTCTGAGATCAGTCAGAGTCTCAAATGTCTCACAAACACGGGCACAGCTAGCATATCTTTATCAGATATTAGCTTTGCAGTCAATCTGACCACGCCATAAAAACACACTTTACCTAAAAAACTGTACACTACACACAAAAGTAACCCCTCTCTATTATCACATATGGCCTGCTCTAGGTGTGTGCCAGTGTGTTTATCCATAGAGACTCTGCCCTGTAACAGTAGTTTTTTATTTCCCTCATATTTTGCTGTGTTAAGGACGTTCGGCATGTCACGCAGGTGAGGGTTGGGACTTTACAAAAAGGTAGCAACCAGATGCTGACCATAAGCAGCATGCATTCAAGAGGAAGCCAGGAAAATTGCGGGCACAGCGCCGAAAAAATGCAAATATAGCAATACAAAATGGCAAGTGGACAAAGATGGGGGCTTTCAATTTTCGCTGGCAATAGTGTTTGCACACAGTAACCAACAATCCTGCGTAGTATATGTTTAAAGACAGGGTTATAATCCTGTCTGTGCATTTGTCGTTCAGTTGTCTCTCATTATATGCTAAATATAAGACTCAAATATAAGACAATCGCTTTTATATATACATATAAAAACTAAACAAATCCCTCTTGTATTCTACACCGTCACATTGCAGAAGCTAAAGATGCTCTAGCTGCTATTTCACTGGGACTTAAAGCTAATTTAGGCGTCTCTGAAAGACAAGAGAGGACAGTTTGAGACCTTAGTGTGCTGTGGACTTAATGGACAGTATGTAGCCATGGTAACAATGAAGCTCAAACGTGACAAACTACAAAATTGTCAGTCACAAGACTGCTGTGGAACAGAGTGACTGAGAGGAGGAGCACAGCTGCATTAAGCTTTTAGACGGTAGCACACACACCGACACACGCGTAAACGTTCCGATCCAAAATCTCACTTGAGCGCTCATCCAAACACACTTCCATAAAACTAACACATCTGTTCCTCGCCGTGAAAGAACAGAGGCCTCGAGGCGAGATGCCACGATGCGTCTGCCAGAGGAGGACCTGATTCTCTGTGTGTTGTTTTTTATACCGAAGCCATCTCTACCTTGGCGGGCTAATTCAATTCATTACAGCTAATTGCGTCAGTGTAAAACACTGGAAGTTTCCACTGTGTGGGACGCTACGTCTTCTCACACAGTCGAGCCATCTGTTTGGTTTTCTAAAAGCCCTCTTCTTCAGGAGACAGAGGGAAGATGGCAGGTAGCTTAATGCTGTTTTTATGTGCTTGTGTTAAACAACCAGACAGCATAAATACTCTTATTGCTCTACTGCTCCAAGCCCAGAAGGGAAGGTATCAACTACCAAAACAAACAAAAGTCTGTTGGATATAATGTGGCCAAAAACATCGACTTATCAATACATATTGGTTACAAATATTTTAAACACGTTCATTATTTCTGCAGTATCAATACTGGTCTCTATCTTTTAAATCAAATTTTAAATTGTATGTCATGATTGGATATCGATATTTTTCAAGGTCTTGTATCAAAGTTAGAAATTCCAGTACCATGACAACCCTAGTTGGATATAAATCTGACTGCTGACATGTTTTGTATCGCTGCAGAAAACTTCATCTTGAAGAAAAGACAGCAGGGTGACAGCTTGTCTGAGTGAAGGATAGTTTGTCACTACCCGGCCACATAGCTGCCTAACTGCCACAAATTCAGAGTACGGTCATCTCACACAGACAGGCGTTCAGCCATCTTCTGCTCAAAGATTTATAGAGGTCTTCTGATAGGCGCCCTCGCCGTGGATTCACTTAAGTAATCGATAGAGTTATGAATATCTCTTGGCGCGGTACAACAGTAATAAAATTATTCCACTTTCCTCTGGCCCGGAGAGCAGACTGTGGGCACCACAGGTCCTCGTATAGATCGCTCTCTGTTTTCAATACAAGGTCACACTCCAGGCAGACTGACAAGAGCACACACACACACAATAAATAGAAAACACATTTATGCCCACACATTAACAGACATCCACAGCAGGGAGTGGCTTCCCTCTGTGGCCAGTAACACAGTGCACACCAGAGAAGAAGCTCTCAAAGAAACAGCATTTCTAATGAGGGACTAGTGTGTTTGTGCATACCAGGGAGCATTGATGGATTACTGAACGGGCCTACTGGGCACAGGTCCAGGGGCCAAAAGTGGAATGGCCCTCGCCTGGCCTTCAACTGCAAAATGTCACTCATGTGAACACGTACTGACCAGGAAGAGACACGAGAGAGAGAAGAGACACAAAGAGACAAAAAAAAGATGCAAAAGAATTGCAAAGAGACACAAAGGAACTAGAAAGGGGGCAAAACAACCAAGAGGAGACACTAAATGTCTACAAAAAGATACAAAACAACCAAAAAAGACACAAATTTACCTTAAAAAATACAAAATTAGTTTAAAGGTCCAAAAAAGGATACACAAGATAACTGCAAAAAGGGGCAAAACTACCAAAAACAGACACAAAATGAGTGACAAGAGACAGAAAACAACCAAAAACGACACAAAATGACTACACAGAGACAGAAAATAATGACAAAAGCGGCAAAACTATCAAAAAGAGACACAAAATGTCTACAAAGAGACACAAAAAAACAAAAAAGACACAAAACTACCCTAAAAAATACAAAATTACTTGAAAGAGACACAAAACAGATACATGGAGACATGAAAATAAGTCACGAAAGACACAAAACAAACAAAGAAGACACAAAATTACCTCAGAGAGAAACAAAACAACTACAACGAGACACATGATAATAATAATAATATCTAGCAAATGGGCAAAACTACCAAAAAGAGACACAAAATGACTGACACAAGACACAAAACAACCAGGGAAGACATAAAATTACCCCAAAGAGACACAAAACAGATACAAGGAGACACAAAATATCTACCAAGGGGGCAAAACTACCAAAAAGAGAAATAAAACGACTGACGAAAGACAAAACAACCAAAAATACATAAAATGACCTTTGAAAAACACAAACTTTCTTCAAAGAGACACAAAATATCTACAAGAGGGGCAAAACTACCAAAAAGAGACACAAAATGACTGATGAAAGACACAAAACAAACCAAAAGGGACACAACTTGACTGACAGAAGACAACAAAAAACAAACAAAAAAGAAGAGACAAAGAGATAAAAAAAAAGAAGACGACAAAAGTGGCAAAACAACGGGAAAGAGACACAAAATTGCCTTTAAAAAAATCTCCACAAAATTACCTCACATAAAACAACTACACAAAACCACAAAGAGACACAAAATAACTAAAAAGAGACACAAAATTACTTCAAAGAGACAAAACAACTACAAGGAGACACAAAATAACTACAAAAGGGGCAAAACAACCAAAAAAAGGACACTAAAGGACCTCAAAGAGACACAAAATGACTGCAACAAAAAATACGCAAATTCACCACAAAGTCTTGTGTGTGTTTCCAGTTCTATGTAGGAGAGGTGGTGGAGCCTTTTTACAAGGCTGTGCCCAGGGGCCAATCGTCTCTTAATCCGCCCCTGCCAGTGAATGCACCTAAAGAGCAGTGCCTTCTTTGGGTTTCAGTCAAGATCCCATGACAAGGCCTCCAGCAGGAGGAAGTGTGTGTAGAGTAAATAGTGCTGTGTGGGGTTATCTTTGTGTCTTTTATCTTTGTGTGTGTGTGTGCCAAAGCATCTCTGGTGACACAGGGATTCCTCGAGACACCTTGTCCTCTGGCTACTGTCCAATCCACTGCAGAGAGGAGGCGGGGTCAACACCACGTCAATCAACTGTCACAGCACTGCGGCTGCTTCTTATCCCTCTGAGGACATTCAGAGAGTGACTGTGGGGCTTCTGTGGACGTCCAATCAGACATTTATACACTTTCCTATATGTTTAATTGAATTAGAGGCTGTCCAATCAGAATAAAGCTCTCACTCTGGGTGTCTCATAAGAAAATAATAAGGTGTTTTATCCCAGT
Source organism: Cephalopholis sonnerati (assembly GCA_019142605.1). Taxonomy (NCBI): domain Eukaryota; kingdom Metazoa; phylum Chordata; class Actinopteri; order Perciformes; family Serranidae; genus Cephalopholis; species Cephalopholis sonnerati. The sequence continues at coordinate 21,817,246 of JAGQAX010000019.1, forward strand.
GTGTGGAGCTGCATATTGTCCAAACCCTCCATTTTCTAGCTCACAGTCAATTAGATATTTGCACTCTGTTTCACATGATGGTTGACTAACCTAAATTTGCTCTGACAGATGGAGCCACATCACTGAGCATATAGCCAAGCCTACTGTAGTGTTGTTTACTCTGCCGTGTGTGTATCTGTTCATCATCTGCTTGTAAGTGACTGTTTAGGGACGCTGAGTTGTAAGCTACGAGAGTATTTACAGATTTAAGTCAAAGTCAAACGGGCCTCGCCGAGCTGGATCCAACGTCAAGCCTCTGTAGGCTTCTCAGCGGTAATGGTCGAGGTCAAACAAAGCACTCGGCGGTGGGAGAGTCATCGTGTTGTGCAATATTTCCTGCGTTGTAGGTATTATTAGTGATTATGTGACTCATGGTAGCTGCAGCAGGACTTTTATTTTAAGCCTGTTTTCTGCAGTGTGCAGAGCCAGAGCTCAGCTGCTACAGTTTGCCTTGATCTTCACTTGTAAATGCCAAGTTGTTCAGACAGCACTGGAAGAACAGGATCCTGTGTTTGCATGGTAAACATAGCATTTTATAACCTGTTAACATCATCAATTGTGGAGGAAAGAACTGTGACAGAATAACATCCCATACAGACACATCACTGACTGCAGTGGGGTTGTTTGATGTCTTGCTGCTCACAGTACTTTATAAGTGTGGACCACCACATCGCTGCTGATCACCACAGAAGACAATGAATATAAAGGGAAACTTTGCTGATATTGAACCAGCTGTGTGGCATCGCAGTGTGTGCAGATGAACGGTGTTGACGGACGGGTAGGGATCTCCAGGGGAAGTCAAACAACGTTAATCTGTACAGCAGGGTCGGTCTTTGTTTCACTGTTATAATCATTACAAAGCAAAAGCAGCATGTGTGTACATTCAGTAGGCTATATCTTCAGTACCTAGCTAACCCTACACTTTTCAGGGTCTGATTTTGGTTTTGGAACAGGGAAGAAACGTATATCTTTTTCCAACCTCTCCAGGTAACAAGTATCATTAATACACGACGTGCCCCAGGCACAACATTTAGCTCCAAATCCACAAAACCAGCCTGAAAATGAAGGAAATCTGAAATCTGATGCTACGTTATGATTGGCCAGTCTGCGTCCAGGGGCGGGACTTAGCCAAGGGTCAATTACTAAAAATGAATCAGTGTAAAATTTGGACTGCTTTGGGACAATTCTGGGTTATATGTGAGAAAATGCAGGCAGATATTCAAAGCTATTTGTTGTTGACATGTGTTGAGCTGCAACAATTAGTCAATCGATAGCAAATTAATCAACAAATATTTTTATAATCGACTGTTTGAGTCATTTTGAAGCAAAAAATGAGGAATGTTAGTTTCTCAAATGTGAGAATTTGCTGCTTTTATTAGTTATATGTGACAATATATTAAAATCTTTACCCTTCGGACTGTTGGTTAGAGGAAAAATAGAGAATTGAAGACATCACCATGAGCTCTTTTTACATATTTTTAAGCATTTGATAGAAAAAACAATTCACAGATCAAATAATTTGCGATACGATCAGAGCATGCTGCTCTGCTGTGTAGCTCTGAGGGAGTCAGCAGTCCTCATTATACTGCAGATATTGGTTAACCCATCAGATTAGGATGTGTTAACGTGAGATAAGCATGTTCATGTTCTTTTGTGTGAATGAGGGTGTGTAGACACGGCAGGTTGGCTGCTGGGTGGGGAGTGGGGAATGTGACACCATGAGTCACCACAGTCAGTTACTAGTTTTGCAACAAGTGGGCTACAGCATCAATAATGGATGACAGAGGAAGGGATTAGGCTGGGAGGCGGAGTGGTGCGTGCATGCGAGCAATCGTGCGCTTTTATCAAAAATCAGCAGTCAATTAGTGAAAATGTATTCAGCTCTACGTGTGTGTGAGATGGCGAGTTTGTTTCCTAAATATCTGTATTTCCATTATTGTGTATTCATGTGAGGAGGCAGAGGAGGATCAGCAAAGAGGCTGACTGCTGCAGTTTAAAGTTTAATGTCTAAAACCGTCCTCGGGGTTTGGACAGGAGACGCACACACGCAGCAGAAATTCGACAAAGCGAGCTACTGTACGCCCTCCTCACAGATGTGACAGGGAAAATACTTCTTGAGTTGTCACTCCGGGCCAATCGCAACCGCTTCGCCCTGAGCACGCTCTGCCATTTATAGGTCTACAAAGTGGGCCAAATGAGAGGGAGCCGCAGTGACAATGACACAGGAAGATATGAAAACTGGAGCACTCGGAGAGGAAAAAGGGAAACTGAGAAAAAGAAAGAGCTGACAAGGAATGAGAGAAAGGAGAAAACTGGAAAAAGCGGAGTTAAATGGGACAGTTTTGGCCATGTGGACACCATGTGGACACTACAGAGGAAGCTCCAAATCCCACAACAAAGCAGCACATGAGGAATCACTTCATATTCTCTTCCTCCTACATTCACAAGCAGCTCTGGCACTCAAATTGTTCCTTTAACACGCAGAAATATATTCAAGTCCATGTCAAGTGAGCCAAATCAGCTGGTGAGGGTTTTTTTAATTTGACATTTTACACACCAGAGTGTCAAAGGTTTTTTTCCCCGCAGTGTTTGATGTGTTACTAACATAAGTGCTTATGTTTGAGTCAAATTGCCCATTTGGCTCGTAGCCATCTCAGTCAAAGTATCAGCCCAGAGCAAACATCACACGCCTTCAGTGCGGCCTTGTTATCTTGCCGTTATTTGCACAAGGTTTCGTAGGAGACTTACACATTGCATAACTCTTAGAGAAACCATCCAGAGCGGTTGTTAAGAAGTCTTAAGCATCTGCATCGTTTGAAATTATCTGTAACTTGAAAATACGCTTTTTAATTGCTCAGCTTGGGGCACACAGGTTGAGCAGGAAAAACCCACGGAGTCCTCGTCTCCATTTTGCTCCTGGGTAGGTACGTAGGAGGAGGATCAGGCCGAGAGCTGCTGGCTCGGATTCTGACGCCCGTCAGAAGAAAAAGAGGGCTAACAATGGACTGAAACAGAGAGACAGAAACGGACAATGCAGCAGCGGAAAAAAGGCTTTTAAAAGTCTGACTGACTGTGAAAAGACTTGGCATCTCACGTTTAACGAGGGATTTTTGCAGACGAGTGATTTCCATTCACGTTTCTGTCGACCTGTTAAGGATCATATTCAGATTCAGATCCAAAACTCAGTTGTTGAGGCCACAAATTAAAACACTACAGATAACGTTAGCCGACTGGTGATGCGTCTTATATTTGTGCAGACGAGTGCAGCCTCTCCGTGAACTTGAAAATCAGTTGTCAAGGCCAAATTGGGCTTAAAATCAGCCTTTATATTGCGTAGTGTGCTCCGGGCTGAATAGCGCTGAGTGAAAGAGGCAGAGAGACTCAGAGAGAAATGGTCAGGGGGATAGAGAAAGGGATATTAAGTGGCATAAAAGAGATATCACAGAAGGAGGGATGTTACCGAAGGGCATTCAGGGAAGAGATGGAGGAAAGGGAGGGGAGGCAGATCACGACATGAAATCTGATCTTTCCCAGGAGCCTGCAGTTATCCAGCCCCTCTGCAACCAGCGGCTCAACAAACAACACACAATAAAAGGAGCCGGAGTCAGAGGAAGCATAATGGGAATAAAACTTGTCTTCACATCTGGTAAAATGTTGGGGTTTTTTCTCCATGTTTTTTTAACATTTAACAAATGTCTGTTCAGACGGAACAGATTCTGCTCTTCCTAAAAATCGATTGTACCGCAGCACAGTCGGTTTTCATCCACTCATGTTTCCTCCCTCAATCTGTGCAGACATCTTCCAAACAGCATCTGCAATATCTATCCTGAATCCATATTCATCTATTAGTGCCTTCATGTGGAGTCATGTTTACACGAGGAGTCTAATTGATGAGCCACACAATTTCCCGACTTTGTAAATGGAAATCTTTGTAACAGTGAGTTGTGTTTTGACATTATTCATTAATTTATCACCCTTTTCTTGTTCTCTTATGACACCAAATCCAAATAAGTCACTTAGCTGCAGTGTTTTCATCACTTAAAGGCCCAGTGTAGGGCTGGGTGATAAAACAATCTCAAAACAGGATCGCAATAAAATGTATGTCAATGACAATTATAAGCTATACTCATTTTTACTCAATATGGATAGACCTAGATAGATCCAAACAGTGTGTCATGCAGGGGAAGTTGACAGACAGTTGTCAGTCAATCTGCAGTGTTGGGGATGCGCGTCATTGTACACGCCCATTTCTCACTGCAAAGTTTGTGCTGAGGTGAAGAGGAATTGAAAGTAGCGTGGACATGACAACAAGAGGGGACAATGAGTGGAAGTGAGGAGGAAAGCGGCGGTGAAGCTGAAGAAGAGCTCACGCTGTCCTCAAAAACAGATGAAATTGTGGATAAAAAAGGTTACACAACATCAATAATTTAGAAGTGGTTTGGCTACTTGAAAGGTGACGACACACGGACAATGACGGTCTGCAAAATATGTCGTCACTTGGTGCCAACCAGGACGGGAAACACAACAAACCACCATCACCTGAAGAGGTGGTATCCTAGTAACTACCCTGGGAGCATGAAAATCCCAGTCAAAACTGCAGTAAGTCCACCAACAAGTGTTGCCCAATGGCCTGGTGCTTCTGCTAGCATGGCTACACAAAAACAGCAGTCAATACTGTCCTCTTTTGCCGCCATAACTCCGTATGAGAAGTGATCAAAAAGGAGACGAGATATAACAGACGCAGTGTCAGACTTTATAGCCAAAGACATGATGCCAATATGCACTGTGGAGAAAGACGGGTTCAGGAAATTAATTAAAGTGCTACGCTGCAGGTACGAGCTCCCAGGCAGGAAATATTTTCTGCCCCAGCTTTACGACAAGCGCCATGGGAAGCTGGAAAATCATTTGGTCTCTTCAGGTGTCAAACATTATCAGGATATTTTTAAAACTCGCAGTTTTATCAAATTATATATCGTGATAAATATCAATATCGATAAATGAGGGGAAAATTATCGGGATAATATTTTCTGCCATATCGCCCAGCCCTAGTCCAGTGTGTAGGAATTACGAGGATATTTTGGCAGAAACTCATAAAAGTGTGTTTTCTTTACCTTAGAATAAGCCATTCATATCTACATAGAGAGCGGATCCTCATCCATGGAGTCCGCCATGTTTCTACAGAAGCCTGGAACTGACAAACCAAACACTGGCATTTTTGCATCAGTCACTCAGTACATTTACATGCAGCTTGAGGAAATCAAATTATTGGCTTAGTCTGACTGAAACCGGACTTTTAAATGCATGTAAACAGCTTAGTCTGACTGAAATTGGACTATCCGTGGCTTGACTAACACAGCTAAATAATTCAAATGAAAATCGAACTATCGCTGCATGTATCCACTTAGTCCGACTGGAGCCGGACTCGGCATTCTGCGCACGCACCACTTTTTCTTTCGCGAGGAAGGAGACGACATAGCAGCAGTTCCCGGAAAAACAAACAAACACCATGACAACCGAGAAGCAGAAGACACACTTCTGGACTGACGAGGAAACTACATTCATGCTCCGACAGCTAAAGGAGCTAAACATTTTGAAGTCAGACCGACTCGATTTTCTCTTCTGCATGTATACTCAGACAAGACAAGAAGACCGACTTGACTGATTAGCCGAGCTATGAGCTTAGCTCGACTACTGCGTGCATGTAAACATACTGACTGACTGCAGTTAGCAGCCCCTCCAAGATGAGCCTAACAGAGTTGGAAAAACACTGTTTTTTCACAGGAAACTACTTTATTCAGTGTTTTACCGGTTTAAATCCTCTGGTCTGTTTGCTTTAAAGAGGAGGAGACCTCTGCGGATGATTCAGCTTCCAGTAAAAACCACCTGAACAACAAACACTGAAGGAATCCCTAACAAGAGTTCATGCTTGGCACATGGGAGAACTTTCAGCTGGTTGCAATCTGCTATCCTCGTGGCTAGATGCCACTGAAACCTACACACTGTTCCTGTAAACCACTTGAATGCAAAACATATCGTATACTTGACTCTTTCCCTGGTCCTGGTCTGGTCCAGTGAAACACACAAAGCGCCATCACAGTCACTTTCACTGAACTTTGCCTTCATTCTCAGTCTTACAAATATGACATTTTTATAACACATCTGTGGTTCTATGTGCACGACAACGCATCTTCTGTGAATCCTGCTCACTTTCAAATGTAGCAATGTGATGACTCATCAGCTGAGGAGTGAAAAAAGATGGGCTGTCCCCTCAACTAACTACTGGATGTACTGAAAATTAGATCAAATGATTTTTTACAGTGTTGTTCTTCTTCCTGAGTCCAGCCGTTCCCACTGGCTCCTGTCCACGAGCACTCACCAGAAACAAGTAGCCAGCTGCAACAGTGATCAACCGCCAGACACTTTCCTCATTTATTTGATAATGTGTTATTTTTATAGCACAGCTACCTCATTCTGCCGTCTCCCTCTCGTGCAACTTCACCCCCTCTGCGTGTCTCTCTAACTCACTCAACTCACACAGCAGGTTCGCCCCCCGAAACCTAACACACACACACCACTGCCTCTAATAGCCCAGCAGCCCGAAACAAGTGCCATTTATTGAGCAAACCCATCCAGCTGCCCAGTGCAAACACAGTCCAATAACAAAGAGCCTCAGGGAAGACACACACACACACACTTACAGAAAGAGAAAGACAGAGAGAGTTGACAGGCCCAAAGGAGGCAGAGGGCCCAGAGTGGAGGAGTAAAGGTAGAAGAAGGACTGCCTGGCTGTAACGAGGTCTTTGTTTTCTTGTGTGTGTGTGTGTGTGTGTGTGTGTGTGTGTGTGTGTGTGTGTGTGTGTGTGCTCAAGCTAGATCTGGTTCCATTTTGAGTCCAGTTACAGGTTGGTAAAAACACCTGAATTCAATAAAAGTTTCAAAATGACGAATCTCCTTTTGAATCTTTCGTCTCTCGTTCTTATATCATAAGCTCAAACACACACAGACACACACACTCGAACAACGCTGTGGTTGACGTGTGGCTATGTTTAGGCACAAAACACTTGATTGGTTAGGTAAAGATCATAGTTTGGCTGAGAACACACATGTTCAGTGGCATAATCACCGCTGGACATGCAGCAACAGCTCGCTAAAAACAACCTGTGTTGTTGTTTGTTGGTCTCCAACAGTCGTCTACAGCCTGGCAGCTGTCTCACCAAGGCGTCACGCCATCCACCATCCTCTCCACCTCCAGATGACAAAATCAGGTCATATACAAGTTATCAGAACCACGTCACTTAAAAAAAAAAACGTTGATATGATGTGTCTGAAATGTACAAAAATAACATATCCCTAGTTTGCAGAAATGTACAATGTCAGCATTTTCCTCTGGCGACTGCTGCATCACAGTTTGTCTGCATCCATGCTTGTGCTACAGAGCGAGGGACACAGACTGGGAGTCTGAGAGAGAGCATGTGCGTGCCTGTGTCCCGTCTGGCAGAGGGGAAGAGGACAAGGTGTCTCATCTTGTAGCTCTTCATCATCTGCAGCTACAAAAAGCTAATAAGGTCTGAAGTACTTCCTCCCTCTGCTCCGGCCTTTCAGCTTCGCTATGGAAACAACTACAGGTCTGTCCCTGCAGGAGTGCACTGTTGACTCCTGTGCTTCTCCTCTAGTATAGAGAAAGAGATGTGGACCCCACACTCTGCATTATAAGCTACCAACCACTGAACGAGGTGATGTTTTGACCATCAAGCACTTCAGGATTTTGTCCTGCATTTGTGCCCAGCTGGAGCTTGATGTGAACACTACGCACTTTATTTATTATTATTACTATTACTATTATTATTACTGATAAACTATTTGTAGAATTAGACTTTAGTGGTTGCTGCGTACTGTTTCTGACTCTTCTGATGCAAACATCTACAATAACTCCTTAATCATTTCCAAATTCACCACAGTTTCATCAAATAAAATATTCAGCTTCAATCCATATTTACTTGCATTCAGCCTTTTAAAAACATCATTTTCACTGTGGTCAGGCAACTGTTTGCTCTCCCACTCACCACACACAAAGGGAGGCACTAACCTGTATTAATAGGGCAGTTCAGCAGCAAACTAGCAGCACTATAAATGACATTTATTCAATATAGAAAGTTGATTTAATTAAAAAGACTAATTCTGAATAATCCCATGAATCACTTTATTTAAATCAAGGATTTTGTTTGAGGGTGATGATGTCAAAAAATATGTTAACAGACATTCAAAGAGTCATTCAAAAACATGACTTTTAAATGTAAGAATAAGCCCTGCTCTACACTGTACCACATAACCATGTGTCTATATGAACAGATGCATGATGCGCGCAATTTCATTATTTTCAAGGACATTTAAGAGCTAAAGGATAAGGAATGCTATATCCTGCATACAGCTTACCGCTCAGTGATCCACAACCTTTACCACTGAGAGTAAGCCGAGGTTAACTCCATTAAAGTCAACTAAACCCATTTTCTAAAGAATCATAAGCTTTTAACTGTCTGTCCACACACACACACACACACACTTGAGCTACACACTATGAACATATGTGTACGAGAGCATTGTGGACAGACAGACAGACAGACAGAAGAAAAACATGCAGGCAAACAGAAATAGCTGGAGGAGAAGAAAGAAAACAAAAAGACTGAGAGACGCAGGGGAATAGACACTCCATGCTGTTCTGTAACAAGGAGGCCGGCTGCTGACATTTGGCATTGATTGCGTTGTTTTATAGGCATTCGTCAGTTAAACCCCTATTGGACAATTACAGAGAGAGAGAGCCTGCTCGCTCCTGCAGGGGGGGTCGTGACTTTGATCTCTCCCTGCTTCACCCCCCCCCCTCCTTTTGTTGGTGGAAAACCCGTGGAATCGCAGACGGAAAGGTGATGCACCTCTAATTGGCTCCGAGCAAAAGGAAACCAGGAGCAGCTGTTTGAATGGAGCGTAGACGGAGAGGAAGAGGAGGAAATGGAAAAAAGGTAGGATGAGATGAAGAGAAGAGGTGATAATAAAGTGAAGAGGAGGAGGTTTAGGGAAGAAATGAAGTGGAAAATAAGAGAGAAGATGCCTCATTGAATTAAACAAAAGCTCTGTGTGATAAATTTTCACACTGTATTCCAGCAGCCATCAGCCTAAACACAACCCCCTATTTCCATAAATCAGCGAGGAAATCTCAACTGTTGTGCCTCATTTTGTGTGTGTGTGTGTGTGTGTGTTAGTCAACTCTGTATAACCTGTTATGGTGTGTGAGTGATGATAATCCCATCTGTAATATATGGGGCATCATGCATTAGTGCTGTAATGAACGCAGCGCCGTGTGAGCTGAGGAGAAATGGTTAATCTGATTGTTAGCCAGTTTCTAATTCCCAGACTAAAGAGTGGAGATTAAAGCTTACATGTTTGCATGACTAGACAGGTTCCTGTTGCCCTTTGATACAGAGAAGAAAATCACTATGATTTCAATTGTACGTGTGTGACAAGTTTGCAGTGTGTGCTCCTTGCATATTTTGTGCATGCTTGCATCTTTAGGTACCGTTTCATGCATTTCTGCAGTTCTGTTTTCACCCACCCTCAGGGCTCTGATGATGTCTGAAACTATATCTGTCTAAAGACGTGTTTTATGAAAGTTTTCCATCAAACATCAGCAATATGTATTATATTTTATACTCTATATTGTGTTATGTTTTAATGTTGGTGATTTAGACAACAGCTAAAGAACAGATTTCCCATGATGCACTGGCAGACTGTTAAAGGTGCACTTTGTAAGATTTTTAGTTTTAAACATCCAAAACATGAGCAAACACTATCAATAAAATGTAAAGAGGCAACAGTTTACCTTCATGACGAGGACATCTATTTGTTGTGTTGCAGTAATATCTACTGAAATGAGCATGTTAACCAGATAGTTTGAAGCACACTTGTATCTCAAGAGACAACAGTGAGTCACTGTGAGTGACAGAGGGGGAAAACAGTGTGTAGATCCAGGTTCTTTTCACCTCTGTGAATTCAGGGTTTATTTTGATCCAACCAGAGCTAATGATTGTTTCAGTTGAGTCTGAATGTGTTTTACGATGAGTTTACTGGAGCGTTAAGCTAATCTTAGCTGGGTTATATAAACTTAAATTCAGAAGGTGTACGGTTGTATTTTTCTGTTTAATAAGGAAATCAGATGTCAGAATATTTACTTTCTCGACATTTTGTGACTTCATTTAATTTAATTATTGGAATAAAAATGCTATGAGAGCTTGTAATAGTTGGCTTGAAGGTGAAATGCTGCCTCCAGGGGCGTAAATATAAACAGTGCAGGCTGTGCAGTTGCACTGGGGCCCGTGGGACTGGAGAAGGGGACCGTAGAGAGAGCAGACCCTCCGACGGCATGTTGGCTCAGAAATGCACCAATGTTCAAAGAAGGACTAAATTTAAAAAGTGGGGCAAACTGCTATATATGTCGTCATAAAGGCAAATCCATCCCCATCATGGTTTCTTTTTTTGTGTGTAAAATAGTCAGTGGCAATCTTTTCTACAATAAACGTTTATGTTTACTTTACATAAACTATAAAACCACAAATAAATTAAAAAATAAATGGAAAAAAACATAAATAAAATAAATAAATAAAATAATAAAAAATTAATTATCTATAAAAACTAAATAAATATATAAATATTGAATGGGATGAATACTTTCTTATTTTATTTGGTATTTTTCCTCATATACAGATTTGCGCTGATAATTGCTGAGTAATATGTATATGGATGTTGTCTGATGTCAAGTTGTAGCTAGTTTAGATACTTAGAGATACTTCAGTGACGTGGCTGCAGTAAATTTTCTCAGACTTGACAGAGCTCCTCCAGAGTCACTGACATTATACAACTGTTTTGACAGTTTCCCTGTGACCAGCACATTGACTTTGACATGTAAAATAGGTGGAATCCTCCTTTAATGCCTACACTCCAGCACTGGTAAATCTGGACAAATTCTCTCTGAGGGCCTTTCAGGTCACTCTGATATTAATCTTCATGGACGCCACGTTGCCTTGTGGTCTTAACCAGAGACCATAAACTAAGTCCTTTTTTCCATCCCACTCCCCCCAACATTAACCCGGTCCCTTAGAGAGCCGCTGTGATTAACGGCCCATGCAGCTCAGATAGGATACACAGGAGCAAACCAGAACACACACACACACACACCAGCGAGCACTCACACTACAAGGCCTGTGGTGAGTGGTTAGCGCTAACTAGCACAGTTTTCCTGCGCTGTGGCCGATCCAGATGACAAGCTCAGCGACTGCGACACCGTGGGCCATGTTACACAGAGCCAAGATGGCCGATGTTCAAAAGAGTAAGCAGCTTCACATGGGGAGAAAAGAGTCACCAGAATTTATGGGAGGGATTTTCCAAGATTTTTTTTTTTTTTTACAAGAGCTGTCGGTCACCAGAGGAAAGATTGTGGCTGGATGCTTGGCATAGGACGTACACAAGCACACACAAAAAAGGAGAAGAAATAAACAGAAGCAGGGAAGAGTAATTACCCTATGGAGGGGCTGCGAGTTTGTGTTTATGTGTGTTTGTATTTGCATGTCTGCAGAGACTAGTTACGAGCATCCAATCTGCTTCCCTTCACCCGAAGGTTAGCTGGAACGTCCGAAAAACCTCCCCGGTCCTCAAATTAATGGACAGTAGACACACAAACACCCCCATCCTTAATACTGTTTTCCCACATGCATCAAACACACCAATAGAGGCTTGCGTCTGAACCTGGCGGCTCCAGCCCCACAAACCAGGCCAGGCTGTTTGACTCTCACTGGGTAGCTGCTGGAGCGGCTCCACCCTCCTGCCCACTGCCAACCCAGTAATGCCACAGAAGCCTCAGTGCCAGGCTGGACTTGTAGGGGATGCAGCACAACCAGACATGATTGCTTAGTACATATTTGTACATGTAACGGGATCATTTCAAGTTGTATTTTACATTGTTTATTTTTGGAATACTGGAGGGTTGTGTTGCCAGGAGCGTGATGCTTCGTCATATGAACCATGCAACAAACACAACACGCTGCAGGCAATATTACAGAGAAGCCAAAACTCAAATCTTGAATGAGTTTACAGGATTCTCAGAAAGTTTTCTTCCTCCATAACTGATCCCAGCGAAGGAAACAAAGGGCCTGTTTTGTGGCAGCATAATTGGTCCGAGCAGGTTGCACCAGCCCAACGAAAGGCTGAGCAGAGCACCCAGCTGGCAGGAAAGGCAGATCCGCTTTCCCTCCTCCCTCCACATCATCTCCTCTCCTCTCCTCTCCTCCACTCAGGGCCCGACTGCGAGCCTGCAGCTCCTGTGTGCCGGGCCGGCTGAGGTAACCGAGGCTTTCGCTGCCAAGCTCGCTCAACGGCAACAGCCTGAACGAGCCTTTTTAAGAGTTAGAGTCGCTCCCTCCTCCCTCCTCCCCTCCCTCAGTGTGAAAAGGGGGTCACTGTGCCACGCCGGACTACTGTAAAAAGCATGTGAGCTTGGCCGGAGGTACCACCAACAAAAACTCTCTCAGTGTCTCGTGAGCCGTCTCTTCCCATCATTCCTTTTCTCTCCCCCCATCCCCCGCACACACATGGAAGAACATGCTGAATCACATGGTGCGGCTGCACATATGCACACGCTAAGGCTCAGAGAGGAAGACGATCCTCTTCGCTGATCATCCGCTTATTGCTGAGACAAACACATGACCTCAAAGGAAGTAAGTGAGGGTATATTGTGATGTTAAAGGTTAAAGGTCAAATACAAGTTTTATCAAATTCAGTGAATGTCTCCTAATGGTCCGCTGGCTGTCCGCTCTTTGCGTGCACTTAAAAAAATCCAGTCTTCATACACAGTGGCACAGACCAAGACACACAACACTGATCCAGCCAAATCAGCAACAGGGAGCGTCCATGCTCGTGCACAGGACAGGGGAAAGGCAAGACGGACGGTAAATCTGGCACAATATTTCTCCAGAATCGCTGCTTCCACCTTTAAGTAACAAATATATTTAGCAAAATACCCAGAAACACACACAGCGCGGCACTGACGACATCACTGCATTTGATCTGCACATGTCCCTCAGGGGCACCGAGCCCTTTTCCTTTCACAGCGACTGTTTTTTGTCCTTTCCACATGCTATAAAACCTTCAATGCCACCCACACTCCCAGTAAGGCTTCCTTTGATGACTTGCAGGTGTAAAGACATACAAATTAAAACAGGGCTGAATATGGTTGAAAAGTGAAAGTCCTTTTAGAGTTCTTGAGTCACATGTAACTGTTGTTCCTACAACATTTCACTGTGAAGCACGACTGGGTCCTCCAGCTATTCATGAATCCAATAGACCAATTTTGAGTGGACGTCAGTTACATCAAAACAGTTGCGTGCGCATACTGGTGGCAGAAAAGAGAGAAACAGTTGATATACCTGGAATATAAAATGTCCTCTTGTGTTCCCATATAATATCATGTAATGTGGAAGTAACAGACAACTTTTTTAACTGGCTAGCTAACACTGTCTGCTTATTAACTCCTTCAAAACAAAATCTAGTAGCTTTCACCACTGCTCATTTTACAAAGGACACCAGAAAACATGTTTTATGTTTAGATTAATAAACAGACAATGGATTATCGTTTGTTCCTAGCTGTCAGTGATCAGCCATAGGTAGCACGCTAGCTACGTTAGCTACAATGTTAGCGCGCCTTTCACTTTCCCTGCCTGGATGCAGATGGGAACTGAACTAAAAGCACATTATAGGCTTTTTTGAGGTGGCCTTCTTAAAGTGAGCAGTGGTGTTAAGTTAATATATTTTTCTGTCCCTTTCTGCCACCAGTTCGGCTCTGCCCGCAAAAAACGTAGTCTTTGTTTACAACCACAAAAAGGGTCTATACTGAGGATTTACTAAATCGGATTGCATCACTGAAAATTAACTTGCTTATTTAGTAAATTGGCGAGAAAACATCTGCCAGGACACATCACTAGTCGTGTTTCCGTTACAGTTGTTCGCAAAATAAAAGCGATATTTCTGAAATTTCGACAAAGTTCAAATGCTGCAGGTGTTCCCATTGAACGGTGTTTTGCGCACTAGCCGTAATTCTCGTAAATTCTCGTCCGTCCCACGAGACTTCACTTTGAGGAAGATGGCCGAAAGCGTTATGCGTCTTGGGACACTGATCGTTCCGAATTTCTTTGTTGTTTGCTATCCAAGATCACGAATAACTGTTAATAATAATCTGTCCACACATACTGCGCCATCTTCCTCGAAATGAACTGGTCGCGTCACCCCCTACGTCATGTCCGTCGACCCCGGTGACGTGTAAATGCAAAAAAAGTGTTTCCAATACACTTTTGCGATACACTTTTATATCGACACATCTGAAAAACCACCTCATGAGAGCGTAAAAATGTTTTAGCGATATTTGAGAGGATTTTAAATATAGGTGTTTCCATTACCGGTTTTTTATTGCGATATTTAGGTTTTGCGCATTTCTAGGGGTCATGGAAACGCGACTACTGTTACATGCATAAATGGAAAAAGATGTGTTTCAGGGTTAGTAGTATTCATATACTTTAGAATGAGCGGGAAACTTCACACGCTAATATTGATGCTAATATGCTAACCTCGTGGATTGGAATGTTGTAAGCAAATTTTTTTGTAATTTGAGGTATGTTGTGTTATTTTTGTGAACAAAATCTTCAGAGTTTCCATTAAAGTGCATTTTGTGTTGGCAGTATTACATATTGTTACCGGCTAACCCTTTTTACGCTTAAAGGGCAGTGACCTTGTGGGTAACCCATGAGGGTGTGACGTGTACTTCATTTTGTGTTTAGAGGGAGGGGTGAAGGGTGAAGACGGCAGGCGGCGAAGAGTGATGATAGCAGAAGAACTAAGTGTCGAGATAAGCTCAGGGCTACGGTTCAACCTCATGAGACGGCCATGTTTATTGTTTTGTGGTGAAGACACCCGACTGGCTCGCCATCCTTCCTTCTAAAGCTTAATGTTAATAAGCCAGCATGTTCCCAACTACGGTTCAGAGCCGGTAAGCTTTCACTGAGAGAGGCAACAATATCATCTTCATTCTTCACTCTTAACGGGTCAAGTATCAGCGAGCTAACGGCTCAATTTGCCTCATGTCTTTTGCTCTACAATTTCACATCTATTACAAATTTAAATGTCCATAAAAATGCCTGACATGGCGGCCTCTCTCCTCCCTGGCACCCAAATTCCAACTAAAATGACTTTTTTCCTTCAGCTCTCGTGGTGTCTATCCCTCCAGATAGTTTGGGGGGTTGTAAAATGACGTGATAAATAACCCTGAGAGCAAAGAGCATAAAAGGTTGTTCCTGCCTAAAAATACAGCCGCTGACAGGACCCAGCTGAGGGAGGTGGAGGCTGTGGACAATACAACCATTGAAGCTTTCTCAGGTCTGTTCTGCTCTGGCATCCCCGCCCCTCAGAGACACAAACCCACAGGTATTCCCTGGCTAAGAGGCAGATTTCCCTTTAAATGAATCAATGGAAACAGCGTAAGGAGAAACATGCCATTTTTGGTTTCCACCCATTTCATTACAGAGAGCAGTGAAAGCTCTCTTTCTTCAATGAGCTGACCTCACTAGAACTTTCCGCGGGTTACTCGTGTGGGGTTTGGTTTTGATCTCAATTCACCTTTCCACAAATCTGATACTTCTTCCACCTTTAACTGTGTGTGGGAAACTTTCCAAATTCTTCATTTAATAAGAATTTTCTTCACTTTCACAGAGTCATGGCGACGTGAAAGAGACTCGTCGGTCGACTAACTCGGCATGAATGCTTGACGTAACATCGCTCGTGTTTGTTCAGTTCAGTTTAAAAATGAGAAGCTGGCAGCTGAAGGTTGTGCCTCCGAACATGTTTTGCTATTTTCTTCCCGAGCCTAGCTTTACCTTGCCAAGCGTCTCTGCCTTCCCACTGAACGACACTCGAGGGAGATATCTCTATTTTAATCTTTCGCTCATTTTGTCTGTCGTAGTCACAAAGACAAACTCGTCTCCGCTTTCATCCTGAAAACCTCCCCCAACATTAAATAAACAAAACACACCATGAGGCAATTACTACAGCTGCTGGCATGCAGAGAAGAGAGGAGGACCGATCACTATGGATCAGAGCGGCTCTGGGAGATGGCGTGATCTCCTGACCCGAGTCAACCACTGGCAGGAAACATCCTACTGTACCTGAACACATACGTGCACACCTATTGCTGAAGGCAAAGCAGCCTCAAGGTTTAAGAGTAAACATCAAGCTGTGTGTGTGTGTGTGTCTTTGTGTGTGAGCCAGTGTCTGTGCGTTTCTGTTACGCAACGGGAGAGTTCTTCCCATCTGTGCCTCTCTGCAGCCCCCGCATCCCTGACCAATGAAGCGAGAAACGACAGCTCTGCCTTGCACTCTGCCTCCCTCAGTCTCCCTCAAAACACCGTCCCACTCTTCATTATTATCATCAGCCGCCCACCAAAAACACACTCGTCTTCCCTTACTATCCGCTCCCCGCTCTCTGCTCCGCTCCTGTTGGCTGAAACTACACACCGCCAGGGCCCCGAAACGATGCAATATTCATCGTTATCACCACCTTCTCTGACAGCATCACGCCTGTCTGCCCTCAGCTTAAACCCCAACTAGAAAACAAAACCACTCCGCAGGGTGTCTATCCAACATTTTTACTTCTTATGCTCAAATTCCAGATTATCCCACTAAATGCATCACTGTCTGTAACCCCCCCCCCCCCTCAACCAGTCCTCCATCTCCATCCCGCTCTTCCGGCTCGCCTGACTCCCCACAGGGCTCACTGTTGTGGAAAAGATGTTAAAACAAAGACAGCAGACAGTGCAGCGATAATCCTAAACATAGCAGCTGGGGAATTAGCTAGCCATTTGCTGGGGACTCGCTATCTGCTAACTGTGCACAATCTTAATTGCTGTTGGAGCTACAAATGTTAGCATAATTGTTGATGGTGTTTGCCTGTTAGTTGTCATCAGGGAGGGCATTGTAATTAAACAGAGAGGATGTCTTTCACTTTCACTGCAGATACGTCTGAGGTGGTTTTCCGGGCTGGATGCGACCCTGTGGTTTGACGGTCGCATCCGGTCTGGAAAAAACATTTTAGCTGATTCCACCGGGGCCACTGTGTCAGTGTTTCTATTCAAATAAATGAATTATAGATGCACAGAGACCTGCTCTCTGTTCAGGATATTTAGGCGATGAGCGGCATCGGGTTTCAGACAGTAATGCTACCCAGAATGATGACAGTGATGTCTTCAGTCCTGTATCACATATTACAGCAGCATAACATTAATGACAGGCCTTCACATCATTTAAATTAGCTTTAACTTTTCAGCTGACACACTTTCTTCCACCTGAGAAACAGCTAAAGTAGCTAGCTAAAGCTAAATGCTGAAAACTCTGCAGCTCGGCTATCAACCAGAAGCAAGTCAGAGCACATCAGTCCAGTTGAAGCTTCTGTGCACTGTCTTCCTGTAACATTCAGAATCGATTTCAAGCTCCTCCTCCTTATACACAAAGCCCTAAATGGTCTCAGACTGAGCTACATTGCTAAATCCCTTGTTGAGTATTTGCCCTCAAGCACACTTCGATCATCTGCTGCTGGTTTATTGCAGATTCCAGCAACAGCAAAAAGAAAATCGGGGATTCAGCCTTTGTCAATTACGCCCCACAGCTATGGAACACACTACCTATAGATATCAGGGAAACCAGCTTGCTAAACATTTTTAAAAGGACGCTAAACAGCTGAAACTTCTAGTGATTCGTTCATTGTTCAGGAGGTTCATAAATGGGAGCCGAATTCTCTACAGAGGTCTCTTCCTCTTCAAAACAAACAAAACTATAGCCCCTTTTACACTGCCAGATTTTCCGCAAATGTTGGGCCGTTTTGCCGGCAAGCTGCGAGCGTTTAGACACACAGAGCCGGATTGGCGCCCAATTTTCCACCTCGTAGGGTAGTCATATTGGCAGAGCGGTTTTGGTCTAAACAAAGGGAGGCAGCTTTCCGCCTGGGGAGGGTCTGTTGATGACTTGTGGGAGGGGCTGTTGATGACGCCACACGTTTGACCCACTGGCGTGGACTTCAAACCAGGAAACAGCTGACAGCAGGAATGAGTATCTAGCAGCACTAAGGAGACGCAAAGCAGAAGATGAGCAACTGGGGAGATAAAGAATTGCGCGCCCTCCTTGCCCTCACTAACGAGGAGGCCATTAACCGTCAGATGCCGGGAACTGTGAAAGACGGGCCGATGAAAGAGAGAATCGCCGAAGGACTGACCAGCTGTGGCTTTCCTCGGTACGTCATCGTTTACGTCACACGCTGAGCTACACGTCTTGTCACTCGCTCACGCCCCCCATTGCCCCGAAAAGGCACATTCTGTATAAACAAAAGTAGGCAGACGGCATTTTGCCGCACTCCCTGATTTTGTTTTTATACTGCCAATGCTGAAAGAAGACGGATTAGGCTAGGATTTAAACCAGTAAAAACACTACATAAAGCAGTTTCACGTCAAAAAAATCGGTGTGTTTCAGGCGGTGCTCGTTGTGAATAGACTTCTAAGTACGGTGGATGACACAAAAACATAAATGACCCTACATAGAGCCAGTGTTTGGTTTGTCCGTTGTGGGCTACTGTAGAAACATGGCAGTGCAGCATGGCGATCCCCGTAGACGAGGACCCACTCCCAATGTAAATACAAACAGCTCATTCTAAGGTAACAAAAGGATGACAATTCTTATTTTCAGGTGATTATAAACTAAAGCAGTGGTTCCCAGCTAGTCCTGCCACGGGGTCCATGTTGCTCCTTAGTCATTAGTTCAAGGTCCACACAGCTTACACATTTAGCGTCATACTTGGGTTTGGCCATGTCGTCGAGCTAGTTTGCTGTCTTTGTCAAGAAGCTGTCAGCTAGTCACTCACTCTACAGCAAGAAACTGCACCTACAAGTAAAGGCTATGTGCCGAAAATTCACTATACTTTAAAATTAAGTGTGTTTTTTACAAAGTTGACACATTTGCAAGTCACTTGTCCACTCAGAATGGACGCACGACCCACTTTTGGGCTGCGACCCACCAGTTGAGTACACCAGCAGTAAAGACAACATACTTATTATATTACATTATACTGCATTTCTGCTAATATGTCCCCCTACATCCGGCACACTGGACCTTTTACTAGCTATGAGTGACCTCATAGAGGCCTGAAACTCTGTTCTGATTTTACTATTTGTAGTTTTGCTGATATTGAGCTATGATGCCTTCTATGTACTCTTTTTTTAATCTTATTTTTTGATTTTTAATTGTGTTTAAACATCCTTTTATAAGGTTTATTATGTCCATTTTCGCAGTACATGTAATTCCATTACTGTAAAGCACTTTGTGTGAAAGATGCAATAAAAATGAAGTTTATTACGATAATTATTATCTTTCAGTGTTCAAATTCTCCCCCTCCCTCTCTGTTCCTCTCTCCTCCACTATCCGACTACCTCTTCCCCTCCTCCCACTTCATCCTGGCACTAGAGCAGGCGTATGATGCCTGGACCCTGCTGCCTGTCTGGTCCAGCTGGGCGCCAGTACCAAATCTGTTACAATACAGTGAGGCGCTACAACACAGTCCAACAGCAGAAAACCAGAGAGAGACAACAAGCAAAAATGTGCACAACTGCAGGCTAACAGCACCTCGGTAAACAACACTCAGTGACTAAAAATGATGTCAAATATTTGAACTACCCGAGCAGTGTTTGGTTTCACTTCTTGTGAGCTGGCACCGCCTCTGCAGTGGAAACTTTAGCGAGGAATTACAGCAAACTAAGCTCTCTTAATGTGTGTCTTTGAGCAACATGCTCCACTGTTGTTAGGCTTGAGCCTCACTGCCCGGTAAGCTCCAGGCGGCACATGTATCTGCTACAGGTACTGTGGCTCCAAGGCTGCAATTAAGTAGTTAGGGATACTTCACAGAACGGTTTGAGGAGAGGATTTCTTTTGTGCTAAAAGCTGGTGAGGAGCTTCAGCCGGAGGTTCAGGGGATTGTTTTCTACTCTGTAAAGTTTCAGGCCAAAAGAGAGACAGACGTGCAGACAGACACCTGTGATTGGAATTCCATACTCAGAGCCGGAGGAGTCGTCTGAGAACGGCTAGACCTGCAGCTTCAACCCAGACTGACCGCATTTATTGTTCACCCACCCGCCTGACATTCCAAGAATAAGCAGAGGTGGATCTTTCATCTGTCTCCCACACGGGGCCATCCAAAGAACACACACACACACACACACACACACACACACACACTATCACGCACATAATATCAATCACGTCAACATTTGGCTGCTCTGTGAGTTTAAGAGGAAAGACGTATTATGTGAAGAAGAGGTGAAATATGCAGAAGAAGAGATGCCAACACATGAGTAAAATTACACTCATTCACTCAGGCTTTCATTCATGTCTCCTCCCACACTCTCCAGCAGCCACACTGCTGCTGCACGAGGTCTGAAATGTCCTCTCCAGCCCACCTGCTCCCCACCAGCACAGAGATTAGAGACAGCAGCCACCACTCACCTAGGTGGTCTCCATGGTAACTGTTGTCATGGGACGTTCTACCGTGGGGCACGAGGTCATGATGGGCAGCAGGTGGCCAGATTTGACCGGTCTTGCGAACGCTCACAATAGTGGCTTCAGACATGACCACGTGGCCTCCCTGCTGCCGGTGGTGACGCTTCTGGGACTGCGGCGTCGGAGGGCTGCTGCTGTCAAACGAGTGCTGGGAGTTCTGGGAGTTTTGGGACGGCGAGCGGCTCTTCTCTCTAAAGGGTCGGCGGAAGGCCGTGGTGGGACTGGGTGAGACGTGGCTGGACTGACCTGACGAGAAGTCCTCCTCGCTGGACGTCAGGTTCTCGTTGGAGCTGCAGTCCGGCGTGTACCCGCCGCCTCCGCCGACATCCTCAAAGCTCCCCGGGGAGTAGGAACGGCGCGGCCAGGTCAGGAGGTGGTCATCGCCTCCCCCAATGTCTCTCATCGTGACTCCGCTGCCACTTCCACCGCCGCCTCTGCCATCTCCACCACCACCACCGCCGCCACCTTCACCCATCATCACCCCGCCGACGTAGACACTTGAGTACGCCTGGAACTCGGACGGCTGCCAAGGAGGTGGCGGAGGTTTGCCACCGTTGGCCCTCCCTGAGTGTCGCTGGTTGGGCTCCCCATCTTCATATTCAGCATCATAACCGCAGGTGCTCTCAGTGGAGCGGCCTCTGTACACCGGCCTGGCGCGGAGCTCCCCCGCCACCGTGGCGAGGTTACCTGGGAGGGAGTGAAGAGATCTCTTCCGCTCCATCTGCATGGCCTGGCTGCCCAGTGAGCTGATCTTGTCCGACACATCCCGGTCGTTGACCCTGATCAGACCCCTCTCGTGGTGGAATTCCATGTTAGAGTAGAAGGGTGGCGGCGGTGGCGGCAGCTGCTTCTCCTGACCCTTTGCTACATCCCCCGCTGAGTGAGAGTTGGCCCGTTTGATCCTCTCGAAGTTGGACCTGAGAGCTGCCACGCCGAGTCCCATCCCCATCTTGTCTTTGGGGTCAGACGGCAGGTCCTTGTCTGAGGGTGGGACATTGAGCCTGCGGGGCGACACGGAGATGCCGCCTCTCTGCTTGGACGGCGAGAGGCCATCGAGGTTGTCGCAGGATGTTGACTCAGCCTGCTGAGGGACCTCAAAGGCTGACTCCAGGCCGTCTCCGTGGGAGGCTGACTTCCTGGCTGGTGGGGGCCTGGGTTTAGACCTGCCAGCTCCGTCTCCAAGAGGCTGATAGCGGCTTCTATCCATGCTGCCTCCACCTCCATAGCCTCCGCCAACCACTCCAACTCCAACCCCACCAGTCTCCTGCATGTGCGGCTGCTGGGACTGGCACTCTGCGCCCTGTGTGGCCGCAGGGTCCATCCCCTCGCCCAGAGGCGTCTTCCTGAAGCCCCACCGCTGCTTGTCATAGCTCTTCCTCTCCTTGGCCAGGAGGGTCTGCAGGTAGATCATCCGGAAGCGCTCCTTGTTCACCTCCTGCTCCAGGCGCCTGATGGACGCTTTGCACTTCTCCAGCTCCTGCTCTATACCACCAACAGACCGCAGCTCCATTTTGGGGGGCTCGGACTCGGGAAACTGCGCTTTCCACGCCTCAATGAATCCCACCGGCTCCACCATATTGTGCCTAATGTATCTCTGTGACCGACCCCGGCGCGCACACGCTGGAGAATCAAACCAAGGGCGCACGGTTTGCCCTCTTCTTCCCCCAGTCCACTTCGCCTCTGGATCCTTCTCGACAACAATGGCCACTTATAGAAAGCAGTGTTTAAAACAGGCCTTTAGGTAACCCGTTCACACACACACAGTCTAATTGCTGACACTTGTCGTGGGCTGCGCAGATGCAACAATACATCCCATTCTGAACAAGAGAAACCGGCTGCTCAACCACTGGAATAACTGGGAATGTGCGGGGCATGAAAAGGAATAAAAAGCTGCAGTCTCTCTCATGCATTATTCCAGAATAGGACACTTTGAGAAGATTTATTTTTTTTATAAATCTCAGCCTCGACACAATGACAGCATCTGTCCTCGCAGGGTGACACGGGGCTCCAAGGGACGGAGAGAGAGAAAAGAAGAAAGTGTTTTAATCCTGCTCGGTTTACTCACTCTCTGGGTACTATTCCGGGTTTAGCAGGTCCGTTCACTCTTCCCCATTCATATAATATTAATCCCAGGTGCTGCTGCTGCTCCACACCAGGCGCCTTTGTACCAGCAGCGCTCAAGGAGAAAGGATAAAAAGCGCAAATCACAAGCGACGACAACATCTGAGTTTCTTAGAGCGCGCGATCAAGCGGTGAGATCCGGTGAGAGTGAAATCACTGTGTCGTTATCCCATGTTTCTCCTCGGTACCTATGTGCTATTGTTGACTATTTTCCCCCTGTTCTTTTCCAGGTTTATCCCGTTTCTTCGGCCGTGATGGTGCCGCCGCTGTGTGCGCTCCCATCTCAGGCCAGCAGCACTGGAGGGCTGAGAGAATGGGAGGGACCAGAGTGACAGGGAGCCTGCTGGTTAAAGAGACAGAGCAGGGACACACTCTCCTCCTCACATCACTGCTGATCCACTGCTGTTTTATGGATGTAAAATTCATCTGATGAAACTTGTTTTCACTTGTTAAGTTTTAGAATAATGTTTTGCATCAGCGGCACAGACCTCATGACTCTGAAAACCCTGACACATTTATTTTACTGCAGTACAGCTGCTGGTTTCTTTCTTGGCTGCACATACAGCCTGAGACTCAAACACTACCACTGATACAAGTTTGAACATTCCCCTCTAAATGTTTCTCAAACCAGTAAGCCACCACTGCTCCCAGTGCTCTACAACAACAGATGTTATTAACAGTTAATAATCAGAGTAATTTCAGCACATTGGTCCTTTAAAAGCTGCTGGCTGTACCTGTTAGGCAGGTGTTACAGAACATGCAGGAGTGCTGCTGGGATCTTTAACTCAACGCTGCCACCCAGTGGAGGAATGACATACATGGTTTGGGTTTTTTTCCAGTTTGCACACATCTGGTGCTCCATGTTACAGAAGCGAAGTGCACTGACTTAAAAACATATTTTTTTTCTGAATTAAGAAGATTATTATTTCAGAATTCTGAAAAAAATATAATGGAAAATGAAAAATTGTTTTTCTTAATTAACGAGATTACCTCAGATTATCTTGTTAATTAAAAAAAAACAAGAGTAAGCTTTGAATTTTTTCTTCATGAAAGATTTCTCTTAATTCTGAGATAATAATCTGATTTATTCAGAAAAAAGGCAGATTTTTTTTCCTTCCATTAATGGTGATAATGATGATAATTTAACTTACTGTAATTCTGAGATCATACTTTATAAAAGAAAACAATCAGTTTTTAAATATTTTTTTTTCTCAGAATACTGTGATGATGATAATCTAATAAATTCAGAGAAAGCAGATTTTTTTCATATTTTTTTTTCTCATAATTCTGAGATAATTACCACTTTGATTCAGAAGAGATTTTTCTCTTTCATGAAGTTCAGAGATTTAAAATAATAATAATAATAATAATAATAATAATAATAATAAAGCAATTTTTTTCATGAAAAAAAATCTTAATAATCAGAAATAATTTTTTTTAAAAAGCTGTTTTTTCATGAACATTTCTCTCATAATTCTGAGATAATAATCATAATAACTCAGAAAAATACGTGATTTTTTTTCTTTCCAATATTTTTTCTCGTACTTCTGGAATAATTATTTAATACAGAACAAGAGTTTCTTTAAAACGAAATATTTCTTCAGAATGCTGTGATAATACTCTCGTAAATTCAGTGAAAGAACAGATTTTTTTCCCATGATTTTTTTTCTCATTATTCTGAGATAACAAGTCAATTCAGATTTTTTTTTCCTTCATGAAAACTTCTCATCAAACTGAGATAATTTTTTAGAAAGCTATTTTTAATGAAAACTTTTCTAATAAATCTGAGATAATAATCTGATTAATTCCCAAAGATTCGCAGATTTTTTTCCATCCATAATTTTTTTACCTCATAATTCTGCAATAATGATACAGAAAACATGAGTATTTTTTTCTTTTATTTAAATCTTTCCTCAGAATACTGGGATAATAATCTCATTAATTTAGAGAAGAACATTTTTTAATAAAAATTTTCCTCAAAATTCTGACATAACAGACATGTTGATTCCTCTATTAAAACTGTCTTTACTAATCAGAAATAAATTGAAGAGTGCAGTTTCTTCATGACGTTTTTCTCATAATTTTGACATAATAATCTGATCGTCAGAAAAATAAGCACATTTTTTTGCTTCCATTGATTGTTTTTTATCATAATTATGAGATGATACTTTTATACAGAAAAACGAGCAGTTTTTTAAAATAATTTCTTCTCAGAAAATTTTAATTAAATTTATGAATAAATTTTAATTGAGAAATAAAATTTCTTTAAAGAAAAGCTATTTTTTGTCTTGAAAACTTTACTCATGAATCTGAGATAATTCTCTTTAATTCAGAAAAACAAGAGCATTGCTTCATGAATTTTTTTCTCACAATTCTGATAAAAAATATGAATTCAGAATATTTTTTTCTCCCATGAAGTTAGATAACAATTTTGTTAATTCAGAGAAACAGGAGTTGATTTATAATATAATAATAATCTTTTTAATTCAGACAAACAGGGTGTTGTTTCCCCTTCATGTGAATGCATCACACTTCAGTACTATGTATCAAATCTCACCAGATTTTAAAAGATCTCAGTGCAGCTCTTTGCTGAATAGATAACCCAGTGGTACAGATGTGTTTAGTCCCATAAATGACTAATATAATTGTGTAAAACATAAACAAAACATCAGCCATGCAAGAATACAAACTGACACAGTTCAAATACTATATTGTTTTATTTACCTGAAACCACAACCTCAGTAATGCATGTACAACCATTATTACTCATCAATAATGATCGTCTTTTTACATATGGTTAATATTGTTCTTCAACCAGGTGTCGCTGAGGGGACTGCACGGGCCCCCTCACATTAGATCACAGTTTTACAGCAGTTGATAAAGATACATGATGATAATTAGAATCATAATCATAGTAGTAATGCAGATGCAATAAGAAAACAGGAGAACACTGTTGTATTGCAGGATTACCAGTGAATCAAAGTGTTAGTCTGTTGTCCTCATTGCAAAGGACTACTTCATCAGAAAGTAAATGAATCAGTGATCGGCCTACAGTACCTGTCAGAGGGGAAAATCAACGTTAAAAAACTCAAGTAGAGCACAGTCAAGTTCAGCATGAGTCACTTCTCCATGTCTTCTATTGTGCAAATTACCCAAACCGTTACATTAAAAACAGTGATTTACATATCTATGATATATCCATCTTAAAACCATCTTAATATGTCATTTGAGTATTATACATTAGAATCTATAAATACAAATTGCAAAGCCTACATACAGCTGGAACGCATGCATGAATGTTTTGTACACTGATGTACAGCTAAGACCATTCAACCCAGTGTTTAAGATTCTCTACGTGACAAGCTACCATGGAAGTCGGAAACAAGTTCTTCATGCAAGAAGGAACGTCGAGGGCGTCGAAAACTTTCCCTGCACACAAAACTGGAATAGTGTCATATTGATATAGCATCTGCACACAGAGGTATAAGTGTATTAAGAAGTGTGTGTGTGTGTTGTGGTGCATGATGGGACAAAGGGAACTATGTTTCCAGCCCGACCACTCTTAAGTTAAGTACATGTATTTTGGTCTTATTACTGTGAAAACAAGTCCTTTTTTTTTTAATCTGTGCAAGGGTACACACATACTGCTGGTCGTCATGGTGTCTGAGGTGTGTGAAGGAAGAGTGAGCGCACATGCTGGACAGTAGGATGACTCCAGCCTCTGAGCCCACTCTTAGAAATGTGCGAAGCTTTTATGAGAGCCAACCTAGAAGGGAGAGAAAAACAATGTTAGGACAAAACAAAAGAAAGACGGCGATTTTAACATCACATGTTCTACCAAAAAACCTAAGATGACAGGTTTTGGTTTGTGAATATAGGCATGTGTCAGAGCGGTGAAAAGAAGAGCACACGGTGACATTCAAAATGGTGGAATGTGGTCGACACAGATTACATTTACAACTCAAAATGCTTCTCCATTAAATGGTGGAATGTTCCTTTAAAGCAAAGTCTCTACTGCCCTTCTGTTTCATTAGATTCTACTGTAATGAACTGGTATTTGGTGGAGTGTGAAAAAAAAAGCAAATGGGATACTCACTCTAGTGACAGGGGAGCCAATGGAAGGCATTGAGGAAGAAAAGCACACAGTTGTAAGTGGAACACAAACACACAGTGCGAACAAACCCAGGCATCTACCCAAAAAACATGCTTTAGATTTCTCACACAAAGTAACGCTTAAGTGGATCCAAGATCAGTGCAGTCGACTGTATGGGCTGAGATCCAACATGTATACACTACCAGAGTGTGTTACGCCCAGAACAAACTAAGACCTCGAAAATATTGAAGCCTGTAAGAGTCAAATATACACAAATCTGTGGCTGTGTTGTGAATATCTCCTGCTCTCCCGTCATGTTGTGCCAAGGACACTGAAGCATTCATATGTCTGAAATGATTTGTATTCAAGTATCATATGCACATACAAAAAAACACTGGATATGAATAACGTTTGGCCTCAATAAATAAAGACAGAAAACACTTTGATTCAAAGGGTTTATGAGTGTATTTTTCTTTGAAGTAAAAAAAAAAAAAAAACATTTTGGGTTCTTATTTGCAATCCACGATCATTTTGGAGTACTTTGTGTATTAGTATTTATTTCTTAGGATTTTTAACATCACTGTCCTTTGAATCAAACAGCATGGAGATGTTAATTAACAAACATCATCCCCACTCAGTTCTGTCTCCAAAGCAAAACACAAATAAAGTTAATGAAAGTCCAAAAAAAAAATCAATACAAACAAAATATATCCTTAAAAATGTTAGAGGGAAGGAAAATTTTGTTCTTTGTTTTCTGCACAAGCAAATAGGGGCACACCTCAGATGTTACGCTTCAGCAAGACCGTTTAGGAAAAGCATCTAGAGATGAGCAAAAAAAATATCTTTTTATCATATTGAGGTAGCTGTGCTCTGCCCAGTGCAGAAAAACTGGCTTATTTTCAAATCATTGTAGTAAAAAAAAAAAAAAAAATCCATGAGGTTTATTTATACTCTAACATGAGGGGGGGGGGACATACACAATTAAATTAGGAATGAGAAACCACATACAGTTCATGCTTGGTCACAGGACATGCGGCTTTTGTTTGTCGATTTTTTTTTTCCTTTTGTTAAAGCGGAGCATTCAAATGTTCACTCCCAAACCTTTCCCCCGTCCTGGTCTGCCACACGGAGCGTGTCCTCTCTGAAAGAGTTCTGAGTTTATACTGAAGACACAATGGTAAACATGAGAAAATAAATGAAGGCGGTATGTCTAAGCCACGCTGGTCAAACAATTGACAAAGCCATAAAAAAAGTTGCATAAAATTCAATCTCTATACAGATCAATGGATTTCTGGAATTACGTTCATGATAGGGAGGCGAAACAAAACAATTTGCTGTTGTTACTGTAGTGACATGAGACAAATGTTCCCCAAATCATTTAAAATAAAAACCTTCAAGGCAATATTGACAATAATAATAATAATAAAAAAAAACTGGCAACAGTATATTTTCTTTCAAACCAGCAACAAAGTCCACAGCTACGGGAGTGATGGTCTTCTAACACTCGCATTTAAAGCCTCACCCACTCAGAAAGCCTGTCCCAACTCAAACCAGGTGACTTCTTAATGTTAACATTTTATATTATCTGTTACGTTTCATGTGTTAAAGTTGGTCCTTCTCGTACACACACGGTAGGCACGCACAAGTACACACACTAACTCTACAAACACGCACGCACGCAAGCTATGCACATGTGGGAAGGCAGAGAGGGAAGAGGGAGAGGACAGAGGGAGGTGATGGCAGGTGGGGGGGGTGGGGAGGAAATGGAAAAAGTCGAGGTTGTGCTCAAGTCAGTCAGGACCAGAACATGTCGGCCAAGTTAGTGTCGGAGCTGTAGATCCAGAGGACCAAGGGGAGGGAAATGGCCACGAAGGGCCAGGAGATGCCCTCCATGCATGCAGACAGGCAGCAGCTTTTGCAGCTGGCAGGCTTCTCCAGTTCTTTACCGGGCTCCAGGTAGTTCCTGGCGGCAAACTTGAGCATCTCGTCAAGTAGTATGACAGGCAGTGAGATCTTTAGCACCATCAGCCACTGTGTCAGATTCAGAGGGGTGATCTGGAAGATAATCTGAGAAGAAGCACACAAGACAAATGTCAAACCGTGGTTCAGTCTCACTAGCACACTTAGACCTGACTGCCATTTTAGCTCCATATTTGACAGCAAAATAAATACATCTTCTATCTCAACATTTTTTTTCGTTACTCAAGGAAATATTTCTCACTGGAAGAGGCTCCACGTAGAGGATGAGGAAGTGAAGGGACATGGAGAGGCAGATGGCTCCCAGCAGCCACACGTTCTCCCAGGGAGGCATCCTCAGCAGGGACTGGTTCTCTGACACACTGAGCAACAACAAAGACAAATGGACATGTTTGTTAAAAACTTCCACACTGACTTCAGAGCCAGAGCTAACAAATACTGAACTGTATGTTTATCACTCCACATAAAACACAGCAGTTGTGTGTCAAAGTTGAGGTTAAATTGGTAACATAGAACATTATCTAAGGAAAAAGATAACAGCTTTTGTTTAAGTTGACTTAAAAAAAACAATTTTGAACATGTTGGACATGCAAATGTTTTGGCTCAAACTCACCTGTTCAGGGCATTGCACATCTCGATGGTGACCAGCACAGACAGAGCCATGGTCATAGGGTAAGGGGACTCAAACACTTTACAGTCCAGATCCTTAAAGTCTGGATTCTCTGGACCACACTGCAGGAAGTGGCTCTGTAGGAAAAAGACAGAATACAGATGAATTAACTTTTGAAGTGTGTTTAATCAGTGTGATAGTAGTTGTTTGGTTGTTAATTCATACCAGTTGGTAAAAAGTGATCCTTGGACCATCCTCAGCAGCAACAAACCACCACGCAGCAGCACCCACGGTGGCGGCACCAACATAACCTGGTGATTAAACAAAAAAGGCATCACTCAGATACACACACACAAAATCATTCAGATGTCTGGTTATTAAATCTAAGATGAATGCAAACTGCAATTAGATGTTATGTAATGACTGCCTAGGCTAACTTTACTTTCACATCCTGCCCAAAATTTGACACAAAACATTGATTTAAAAATGAATTCATTGCTCCCGCTTAGCACGATCACAACTGTGTCCATAGCAACAGTCTGTTATTCATTGCTGTGGTCTGTTATTCAGAAATAAGAGATCGTACTATGCTGCCATGGACCAATCGGAATCAAGTGTTCAACAAAGCCTTGTCATAAACTGTGTTGATGCAGAGATTGCAGCAAACTAATTCCTAGCTATTGCACTGATTATTAGGTGGACGTTCAACCAGCTGCCTGCCCTCTGATGGTTGATGCTTCCCAAAGTTTTCAACCAGCACTTTTGGACAAACAATAAATGACACAAATGAACATCAGCAGGCAGAAACACACACATACAGCTAACACTTACATCCAATGGCTAGGTATCTGAAGAAGAGCCATCCAGAGATGAGGGGCTCGCGGGCGTTGCGCGGCGGCTTGCTCATGATGTCCAAGTCTGGTGGGTTGAAGCCCAAAGCAGTGGCGGGCAAACCGTCTGTCACCAGGTTGACCCAGAGCAGCTGGACAGGGATAAGGGCTTCAGGGAATCCAAGAGCTGCAGTCAGGAAGATGCTGCACACAAGAGAAGCATGATTATGATTATGACAGAGTAAAATACATTGTTGTGTTGATTGAGGTTTTGTGTGTATTTCAAAGAGACTGTGTTGCACAGGGACTGGAGTGTGTCTTAACATAAACGAGTCATACTTACCAGACAACTTCGCCCACATTTGAAGAGATGAGGTATCTGATGAACTGCTTCATGTTGTTATAAATGGCTCTGCCCTCCTCGACTGCAGCTACGATGGTGGAAAAGTTGTCATCAGCCAGCACCATCTCAGAGGCGGTCTTGGCCACAGCTGTGCCTGAGCCCATGGCAATACCAATTTCAGCCTTCTTTAGAGCTGGAGCGTCATTGACTCCATCACCAGTCTGAAGGGAGAGCAAAAACCACGGCAGGAAATTAGGGAGCAGTATTTTACAGTGTGTGGTAAATTTCCACTTGGAGACCACTGATTTTATTTAATTTTATTTCAGCATGATTTTGGTTTGGAGGAAATGGTACATGTTTAAAAAAGAATAAACTAACAGATGGTAGATAGTAATGTTTTATGGGTGGGCCAGAGGTCCTAAACACATTTTAAGAGAATGAAAAGGCACATAGGGCCTTTCTCTTTCTTACCATAGCTGTGATTTCATCATAGGACTGCAGATACTCAACAATCTTGGACTTATGTGAGGGCTCAACACGGGCAAAGCAGCGGGCTTTGACCACAGCATCTCTCTGTGCAGCAGGGCGACAGATCATCAAACTCTCGGCCAGTGAAAGCCATGCTGGAAACATCATCATCCTCTCCAAAAATACCAATACGTCTGCAGATAGCCACGGCCGTCCCTAAGATACAAAAGAGGGCATCTTTACTTCTTTAGCCTTCCTGGAATGCAAGTTAGTATGCAGGATTATATGTGACCATTTTCCTGTAGTGTTTAGTGAAGAATGCTCTCTTGCACACTGACATTAACATTGCTAAAAAGAAGTTAATTTTCCCTACATACCCTTGTTGTCTCCAGTGATCATGATTACTCGGATGCCTGCAAGGCGGCAGAGTCGAATAGAGGCTGCCACTTCTGCCCTGGGGGGATCCAGCATGCCCACACAGCCAACAAATGTCAGATCAGTCTAGATGATAAAAGAAAATAGATGCAACATTCAGATTATTTCCTTATTCTCACTTAAAACCGTCAGACGTTGACAGTCGACAATGTCACACCTGAAAGGGAACCTGGAAACCAAAAGTGAGACAAAAGCCTTATGAGAAAACACTGGCCGTGTCAATGTGTCCAAGCTCTCACCTCATACTCAATAAAACGAGTGGAGTCCTCCAACGCCAGCTCGTCTTTGCTCATGCGGTGGTCTCGGGTGGCGAGAGCCAGACAGCGCAGGGTGTCCCTGCCAGTTCCATATTCCCTGATCACAGACATGAGTTTCTCCTTGATGCCAGGGGTCAAGGGCACCTTGTTGCTGCCTACACGGATGTGTGTGCACCTGTCAATCACTCCCTCAGGAGCACCCTATGAGTAGGCACAAAAAGGGGGATGAGAATACAAAGGAAAGGACAAAACAGTATTTTCAAATAAGCAAACATTTTATTTTATAACGTCTTTAGGGACAGTGAGTCTCAATTTGTCGGTTTCTTACCTTCACAAACATCTTTCCAACAGAGGAGCGGGCCTTATTAGCAGTGCAGTACACAGACATGGACTTCCTGTCTCTGGAAAATTCCAGTGTAAACTCTTTCTTCATGAGCTGCTTGATCACCTGAAGATTTAATAAAACACAATAGCTTTGTTAGCAGTCTGACTGCAATTGGCTTGTTTCATCTATAAATACAGCACAATTCAGAAACAGTTTAAGTTTCTATTGGTGGAAATGACTTTGAACAACAGGAGGTTACATACAGAATTACAGGCGTTGGCCCTCTCAATCTTGGACAGGCCTTTGACATCTGTATCAAACACGTTCATCTTCTCCACCAGGCATGTGAGAGCCTGTCTCTGTGGCCTCACCCACCTTCTCATACACACCTTTGGTCTGAACGGACACAGTCACAGAGAGAGAGAAAGGAAAAAGCATCAGAAAATGTCACAAAAAACATGCAGGCATTGTCAACAGAGCCACACCGCCACTGACAGAATATGTGCCAGCTAACATGCGGAAGACTCACTACTAACCTCATTATAGTCCAGTGAGGAATCATTGCAGAGAGCACAGATAGAGGCCAGCTCCACCAAGGCATCATACTGGGAACATCTGACTGGTTTGCCATCATGGAACCTAAACAAAACGGATGAAGACAGGAAGCAACACATGAGCCAACTGTGCTGATTCCATTAAAAACAAGGTGGGGTTCGTATTTGTAACATGAGCACAGCGTTCAAAAATAAGTGATCACATTAGGCTGTGAGGATCCCTTCAGTGTGGTGGGACTGATTTAGTTATACATAAATTATTTTCATCTAATGGCACACAGGCATATGAGACTGAATACTCACACTTCTCCATCTGGGGCATATGTGGAGCCAGTGACAGTGAATTCCTTTAATGAACAGTGGTCACCCTCGGCCTGATCGATGATGAACATCTGGAAAAACAAACATTATGGAGACAAACTATTAGTACTTGACTCAGTGGGTAAATGCCCAAATGAGAGCTGCAACAATATTTTTGTGCCACATTTTAGGTGCTGTATCATACTATTATGTGTTGAAGTCAAAATGCCAAGAAGAAAAGATGGACAGAAAAAAGCTGGGATTGTAATGAACATGACATCCAGCAGGTGGCAGCAGACTACCATCCACAGGACAGAAACCTTCATATCATGAGTCCGCTTGAACATAAAGCAGAATATCATAATGAAATGCTGAGCTAGAGCAGACGCTGAGCACTCTGGTGGGAAGGGTCCATAAATGTCATCTTACAGTGAGGCAGAAACAGAATTCCTCCGTGTGCAGTCACACTACATGTGTATAAAAGTGAATCACTCTAAGGCGGAAATAGTGTGACCTTGAGTATCCAAACCTCTGGGTAAGGAGACTGGTTTTAGAGTCTGTGGTTTACTGAGGAGCTTCATAAAAGTAGATTTTCAATTGAAATACAAGAATAGCAAAATTAATATTTTGTTCCTAATCCAATTATAAGAGGCTGTTCTTTTTTTTCAAGAAAGGGACATAGTGACGTCAGTAACCAAGGCCAAATCTGAGAAAAAAATGTAAAAAAAAAAAAAAGAATAATAGAGGTTTTGAGTTGAAACACTCTGATGTCAAGAGTGTGCATTCATTCATAGCACTTTCTTACATACGAAGCAACACATTTTGCCCCAAACTGAGAGAGACAGGACAGAGCTACTTGAGGGATGAAAATAGAAGTATCTGAATAAAATGATGAGCTGGCATTATGGCTGCACTCCCCTCAGGCACCAGCAAGACTACAAAAAGCAGTGATGTCAGTGGCATCCTTTACAAAACAACAAGTAAAGAACTGAATTGAGCAGAAACACTCAGTTACTTAGTCCTGCCCTATTTGGACAGGGATGGTTTGCATGCGTCAAGCAGAAGCTTCTCCGTCACTGACTACAGGCAGCAACAGCATCCTATGGTTTCCAAAATGAGGTCGTTCTAATTTGCTTAACATAATATTGACTTTAAGAAAACTGTGCAGGATGAGCAAGGAAAGAGGAGATAGAAGGGGGGGGGGGAGAAAATCTTTCAACACAAGGTCAGTTATGCAACTCTACTGCTGGTTCTGCTGCAAGTGACTAACTACTGCATACTGATCAGCATGCAGCCTGAACAAGAAGGGGGAGGAGAGTAAAATGAGGAGGGGAGACTGGAGGACGAAAACAGAAGACCAAGGAGATAAAGCGCTGAAGAATAGCACTAAGAAAGATGAAGGTACGGAGCAAAGGGGAGAAATACAATGTCAAAAAATGAGCTGTGAAGAAACTCTATACACACTTTGTAAGACTAAAATAGGCACTAAACAGATAATACTTCATATAGCCTGAAGCTATTCATGCTCATAAGGAACGGAAAAAGAAATACATACACCTGTGTACACCTAAGTCCTTCATTATCCGTTATTAGCCATTCAAAGGCAGCAGTGCTTCATTCTATAAAAATCCCTACTGTCAGCAAAAGGCCATAAGTCTTGCTTTATTTCTCAGTGAGAAGTTTACACTTGAAAAGTTCTCAGTTATCTGGAGCATGGCCAGCCCTTGCACTGTCCATGTATGGCAGCTGTTTTAAAATTCTACTTATTTTTGGAATTTTCTCCCATTTTTCTTCCAGTTCCTATACACTGCAGACCCTGTCGTTGTGTGCCTGCCCTAGGGAGGATATAGACAGCCATCAAGGGCCATCAGTGTGTGTGTCATACTTCTGAACAACTTGAATAATAATTGTTGTTTCAAGAGAATTTTGGTACCTAAAAATGAGGTCAGGGAAAAGAGGATACTGTTTGGAGAGAAAGCTGTATAAGAGATGGAAAACTCAATTTAATCACTGACAGCTTCAACTCCACAGGGCCCACTGTGTCTTCTGTTTAATTATGATGGTGTGCCACTTAAATATTTTCCCTGATGCGATGCTATTCTGAGGTACAAAAAAGAACACTCATTTCACTCACTCGCCCCATCTGCAATTAACTTTCAATCACTTCATCCAGTAAGACACACTGAGCATGTCCTGTCACTGAGTGCTCATTTATCATACTTTGCTGATGGGGTTTTACCTACTGTTCCTAAGCATGGAGTAATTATGATATGACTGTGGCCAAGTGATCTGAAGCATTCAATACATCATTTACACATGTAGAAAAGGCTGCATGAATGCATATGATGAACAGTTTTGTCAGAATCCTCAGTCTCGGTCATTAAACGACTGATAATTGATCATTTCTTTAATAATAAAAGACTTTTGTTATACTTATATAATGTAAACTAGTTAGAAGCCTAGTCTGATCCTCTCACTTGTTGACATTATTAAGCACACAACAACTATTTACATAGGTACACTGGTTACTACGAAACCATGTAAATATTGTTGGATATGCTAACAATGTCAACATCATTTTAAGTAAACTGGACTGACAGTTGACAGGTAATGAGCTGACTTTAAATACTACTAACAAATAGCCTGTGGGGTAGATACAGGAACTGGAGTAAATATAGGACTTCTGATTCCCGGTTCAGTCAAATGAATATAAATCCTTATGCCAATAAATTAGATAAACATTCTATTTAGAAACTCCCAACAGCCAGGCACAAGTCACTTCAATTGTTGTAAGAACATTAGTCAAGATAAGAGGCGATGCAAATGTTCTTCAGCACTATACAATATTATTTTCTCTCTATCTTTCATGAAAATGTGCATCTCCAAACTGAGGTGCTAAAGCTGTAAGATCTTGTTAAACATCTTAACAGCAGATTTCTGTCTGGCTACTCTACAGTCCGTAGGCATGTTTGGACCGGAGGAACTTTTTTATAGTTTTAAGAACCCCCCTATATGATGTGTCTGCACTGCAAGAACTAGAATCAAAGTTCTTTAAGCGCCATTTTAGGGGATTTTTATGGGTCCTATCCCAGCACAAGAAAACCATGAGTGACGTAAGCATGCAGTTATTGGTCCGAACATCGTAGAGCACTGTGACTGATCCAACAAAGACTATGCAGCACCAGCAACTGCCATTTTTAAAAATCCATTGGTTGTGTAAACAACAGACAAAACAAAACACAAAAAATAGCTTGCAACGAACAAAACACAGACAAATGGACCGACAGTGAAGCCTAGGCTTTACTGAGCATATATATGCGATGGTTAGAAAAAAAACCCAATTTTGACTTCTAAGTGACTTCAGCAGCCCTGTTAGCGGTAAAAATGCAAACAGGGAAAAAAAGCCCTTTAAGGTATGTAGTTCGCCAGAGAGCAAGTCCTCTCAGGGAGTCTCCAGAGCAGCTCAGTCAAAAACGCCTTATGATTGCCAAAACTAGCTGGCTGGGTTAGCCCCATCAAAAATCATTAACGCAATTCTATTCTGTATCTAGACCGTGGTGTGTGTATCAGATTTATCAAAAACAAAACATATCTCAACACAATCAAGCTTTTTCTGATCTATTTCGGGTTTCGTCTCTGCCTCGTTCTCTCTTCTCTTACCCTGCACACAGACATCTGATTGGTGGTCAGCGTGCCGGTCTTGTCAGAGCAGATGACAGATGTACAGCCAAGGGTCTCCACAGATGGCAAACTGCGGACAATGGCATTCTTCTTGGCCATGCGCCGTGTTCCTAAAGCCAGGCAAGTAGTGATGACAGCAGGAAGACCTGAAGAGAAATAGCAACAGAACCACAGAGGGAAAGAGGATTAAAAAAGGAAACGTCCATTTATATTAATTTATTTACTCAAGAGAGCAAAATGCTATCTCCCTTGTCGCTGTATCATGACATATTGCAAAAAAACCCCCATAAAGTAGGCTTTTCCTACCAACTGCTCATGCAGTCTGAATAATGGCACAGCAGTGGGAGCTCTCAGAGCAACAAGCATGTCAAGGGCAACGCTGCATGTGTGTAGCTCTCCAGCTTACCCTCAGGGATAGCAGCAACTGCCAGAGCCACAGCAATCTTGAAGTAGTAGACAGCCCCTCGGATCCAGGAGCCTCCGTGGACGGGATCATTGAAATGTCCAATATTGATGATCCACACAGCGATGCAGATCAGTGTAATGACCTTGGATTATACAACATTAGAGTGCATGTTGAGACCATCAACAGTAAACACAACCATAACTGAAATCAACATTAAACATTTTGATCAAACAGAAATAGCTGAGGTTGTTTCATCAACAATTTAAGGGGATTGTTCGGATCTGTTAAGATGGGGTTGAGGTACTTATTCCCAGTCAGTGTACTGCATACAGTAAATGGTGATCGGCACGTGTCCAGTTTGGAGAAGCAGACAGGAGTGCCAACACAGCAGCTAAGCAACGTACTGTTGTGATTGGGCTCAGGAACAAAATGGTTTTTACCCCCCTACAAAAGTCCAACTTAAAAAAAATCATTTCTTTTTAAGTGTATGTTATGTTTACATTTTTTTTTTTTACTTTTTTACCTGCAATCAGACAGTCATATCCAACGGGGAACTGAAGCTGTTATGTCGCCCTCTTCAAAGCCATTGAGAAAAACAGTCAGTTTGGCTTGCTGAACACAGGAGCTGCTGGTCTACCACTGATCAATCAGTAAGTTTTTTTGTGTTATTGTGTGACTTTGGCGTTGAAAGGGTTCATTTGGATTCACCAAAGTTACACAACAACACAAACAAACTAATCGAGATAGTGGTAGACCAGCAGCACCTGTGTTCAGCTAGCTAGAATTACTGAATTTGTCGATGGATGAGAGTTTGATTAGAGTGTAGATAGAGATCTGAAGCTGTTAAAGGGCTGTCTGCAGCAAGTTTAATTGGTGAAAATATTCTCAGAAGCATACATTTAAACTTTCTTAGGTGGCCGAAATATGTTCTGTTGCTGCTCCTGTCCACAGCAGTAGATTATTTAGCTTCCATGGTTGTATTCCTGTGTACTTCGCCAAACTGGGGCATGCTGACCTGCATCTACTGAAGGTAATACACTGACCATGGATAAGATGGATAAGTAGCTCATATAACCCCACTTCAACAGATCTGAACTGTCTCTTTAAAGAGCAAAAAGGCGAGAAAAAAAAAAGCAGGAGTTGGGGATGGGGGGAGGTGAAGAACGGGGGGGGCATACCCTGTGTGAAAACATAACGCAACTTAACAAATTACCTTGGATAGCTGCTGTCCGAACTCATCCAGCTTCTGCTGCAGTGGCGTGCGCTCCTGCTCTGTTGATGCCATCTCATCTCGGATTTTGCCAATCTCTGTGTTGCCACCTGTGGCCACCACCACACCAACAGCCTTACCAGCTGCAATGTTGGTGCCCTGTCAGGCAGAAGTGGAAGGCAGTTCGTAAAAAACAAAACATATTACACACTGAGCTTCTGGCCATGGGGGTAAAACTAGTTTAACAACTATTACGAGTGGTGTCACAAAGACACAGAGAGGAGGTTCAATATGCAGCAAGTGTCAACATGCAGTAAGTCAATACACTGCGTTCCTCAACAAAGTTTAGAAACAGTGTAAACTGCCATGGGAGTGAATGTGACAATGTCTTTTGTAGATTAATGGACACCAGCTGTTCAGACATGCACTGTTATTGTATGTTCTCTTGCATGTACGAGACAGAAAAAGCAAAGATATAAATGGGTAATTCATTATTTTACAAAAGTGCTGTCACTCTCAAAAAAGAAAATGGATGTGAAGCGGGATGGTGGGATTAAAAAAACAATAGAGGGAATGAGTAGGAGGATGACAGCAGAAGATTGTTGCTTTTATAGGTGTAGTCAGATGCCAAAAGAAAAAGTGTAAAATAATACTGAACAGACGACTAAAATCAGTGTGTGAGTCACTCACAGAAAAGAGCATGTTCTTCTTGTCCTGGTTGACAGCACGCGGGTCAGGCACAGGGTCAGTGTGTTTGATCACAGACACAGACTCTCCTGCGGGAAGCGGAAACAAATGATATGATAGAGGGAAGCAGTGAGAAAGTTTCTACACAGTCGAGAAAAGTGAGGCTTGGTTGACACTTTAGGCAGATATATGTGGAAGAGGCTTTGCAGCTGACTGAGCAGGCCTGACAATTATCAAATACTGCAATGCCACTGCCTTTCAAACCCCATATCTGATGTATCTGATGTGTGCTTGCACCGTGTGTGTCTGTGCGTGAAAACAACTGTGCAAGGTCTGCACTGTTCTGATTAGAGTAAGGCAGGGAGCATTTGACAAGCGGTATGGCCATGAATGGGGAAGGGGAGAGAGGAGAAAATAGCTGAAACACTAAAATATCCCACGGAATTTGCTACCAATTAAGGCAGCAGAGAAAGACAAGCGACTTAAGGACTTGATTCATGTAAACCTCTTCTCTCGTGCACTATCCATCCCTCGATATTCTAGCCTTCTAATCTTTTCCATCAACACGGCTGTCCAATTATCTATCCACGGATTCATCCATTTACTTTTCTTCTCATCCGCATCACACTCACTTCTTTTTGTTTTAGTAGTGACTGAGCAGCCATGACAACAGAGTATAATGAGGGCATGTGCGTCAAAACCAAGAGGAAGCTGCTTATTCTTGCTCTGTGTCTGGGTTGATCAAAAGAAGTGAGTCTGTTGCTGAGGCAAGCCAAGAAATATGTACAAGTAATGCATGTGCATATATTCATATGTAAGCTATATGGGACACATACAAAATGTATATATGTATCATCCTCTGATCTAGAAAGAGTCATTTGTGCACTACTGTCATCCAGGCTGGGCTACTGTAACTCCCTTTACTTAGGCAACCATTTCCCATTTACAATTACTTTAAAACACTGCTGCCCGGTTATGAACGAGGTCCAAGAAACAAGACCACGTCACATCTTTCCTTGCATCCTTACACTGGCTTGAATTAAGGATAAACCTGTCTACAAATCCCTCTATGGTCTCATCATATTTTTATGTAACCAGGAAGTCCAATTGAGATTAAAAATCTCTTTTACAAGGGATATTTATATTTAAGATATATTACAAAAATA
Organism: Cephalopholis sonnerati; assembly: GCA_019142605.1. Classification (NCBI taxonomy): domain Eukaryota; kingdom Metazoa; phylum Chordata; class Actinopteri; order Perciformes; family Serranidae; genus Cephalopholis; species Cephalopholis sonnerati. Next base: position 21,857,427 of record JAGQAX010000019.1, read on the forward strand.
CAACAACTAATCAAACATATTGGCCTCTCAAGAAAAACAAGCACATGTCTCTATCACCACATTCTTTATGATGCCCTTGAATCTATCAGTGGACAAAGTGTTTCTAATTACAGATCTTTCTAAAGATTGTCCCATGTCCAGGGTGCATAAAACCCCGGAAAACCGCCTTCTACAATGCACCTTGGACAAATCTCCAAACTTCTCACCCCTTACAGCACCACCAGACCCCTCACATTCATCCACGGCAGCATGCTGGCTGTGCCCCGTTCCAGAAGAGCCAAAAAAAAAAAAAAAAAAAGAGACAGAGACAGGACTTTTGTCTGTAGTGGTTTCTCAGCTCTAAAATAGCCTGCTGGAGGCCATTAGACGGGCTGACTCTGTTGATGTTATTAAGATGCACCATAAGACCCTTTTTTGATCCCTGGCTTTTATTTGTGTTTCAACATTTTTCTATTTTTATCCGATTCCCTGGGTTAAACTCTGTTGAAATCATTTTAATTTCATTCTACACACCTATGCACTTTCATGTGTCTATTCTTGTATGTGTATACATAAATAAACACTTTGATGCAAACCCTTTTTGGCTTTTAAAAGTGCTATATAAATGAAATAAACTTAAAATAATAATCATGTGTAAAGGGTGAAGGCACAGAGAGAAAAAATGAACAGACAAATAGGGTCTAAACAATTAAGAAATGGTTTTACCTGTAAGAATTGATTGGTCTACCCTCAGTGTTGTTGACTTGATAGAAGTCAGCCTGATGTCTGCAGGCACTTTATCACCAACTGTGGACAGAAACAACAAAGCACAGGAGACACTTAAGTACCTCTTTACAATTTAAAAGCATCTGTAAATGGCACGACTACAGGTGGATGGGTACTTTGTACAACACAAGCAATAAAAGCAGTGAGTGATGTTCAGATTTGATCAAACACTTTATCCAGCCATGTAAATGCTCTGCATGTACAAAGGCACCTCTAAAAATAGAACATGTTATCATGAAAAGACAAATACTTTAAGATAAGTGCAATAAACAAACAAAAATCACCACACAGAGACACTGTTGGAAATGAAATTAACTGCTGTGTTATCCCAACTCGTGCTCCTTGGGAGTGATAAAATAATCAAAGTCAAGTTATTTGTTGGAGAGAGGCTGCGGGAAAGTCATGCATTCAAAATTGTTAATGTTCCACTCATCTCCTGCACAGGACGCAAATAGATTGCTGCTCATTCTTTCCACTAACACATGGCTTTAGCAATCCCTAGTAAAACAAATGTAAAATGTAAATATACATCAAATTCCAAACAAGTGTTTCCTCTGCAGAAAGCAGATAAGTACCATTGAAGCCACTGACATTTATTAGCTTTGCTTAAAAGGGTATCAAACAGTTTTTACTCGTCTGTGTGATTTCACATGCAGTTTGGGTCAAATATGGGTAGATAAAACGTGCTGATAAAAAACCTTTCAGCTTTGTGGTTTGATTAAAGAAAAAAGTACTTCAGGTTTTCCATTATAAATCCCTTCTCAGGGATGGGACTGGAAATACAAACAGGCAATATATTATCTTTTGAAAGGTCAGATCAATGATGAAAGATCAAAAAATAAAACCTGGGAAGATGTTATTAAAGGGACACTGCACGGATCATAAAGGTCGTATAACTATTATGTTTGTTTAATACTGTACTATTACAGTAAGACTATGGGCCAAGGGTCCCCATGGCACCCAAAATTGACGTCTGACGTTTTAATGAAATTCTTAAGCACGACAGAAAATGCCACTGTTGCACCAAAGTGAAATATTACTTTCAGCTTACAGTGAGACATCACACAGCTTGAAAGGCTGAAGGTAGAAGCAATATAAAGCAATGACCCAGAGGCTCTTTAAGAGATCCACTTGTGGACAGTGGAGAGTGGTGACAGACATGTAAACCAACCCTTGGGCCTCTGCAGTGCCCTTCTGACTAGAGAGTTGGAGAGGGGGGAAGGACGAGAGGAGAGAAAGGGAAGGGGGGGATCAGATGAGTCCTGCAAAACACACGTCCAAAAATGGGAAAACTATTTTGATCAGTTGCAAACATGTGCTGCTGGATTTGGGGGAGGGGGAATGATAAAAACTTCTGTTTTAAGCAAGGAGAACCCGTTCACGTCACATGAGTTGAAATAGAAACAGTGTGACGCGATCTTCAGTACAAACTGTTCATTCATTCCCACAATTCTCATGAGTTTCTGACAGGTTTAAGCAACTCCTACAGAGACTGAAATGGGGAATTTCTGCTCAATGACTAAAAGAAACAGTAGAACAAAAACATCACTGTATTGTTTCACATCTTTTTCATACTACACCAATTATTCAAAAATCAGTGTTAGTACTGTAATTGCACTGTAACATGAAGTGATGCTGAACTCACGGTGAGTGATAATGCTCTCGGACTATGCTAGCTCCACTACCAAATTTGGTCCTCCACTTGACTAGAGGCTGTCAAAGGCACTTCATCATAACCTTCTTGCCTTCAAACTAAGAGATGACCAAGCATAGCATGAGTGAGGACGTAAAGGAGAGGGGGAATTTAAGTTGATGGAAATATTAAAGACTCAAAGTCCTCTGGGAAGGTTCCTACAAAATCTCACTAATTAGAAAAACTCCCCCTCATTTGCCACTCACTGGTGTATACTGGGAATAAGGTCACAGCAAGTAGAATAGCCCACTTCCACAGGCACTGAGAATAGTTTGACAGCAAGAAGAAATCAAAAGATCTATTAATTATTAAGGCCTTTCAAATTAAACCCTTATCAATAACAAACATGGCTTATTTTCATAATCTTAATTCTCCAAATATATTGTGGTCACCATCATGAGAAACCCATTTATTCTGAGAAGAATGGCCCTATTACATTTCAAGAAGCAAATCATGCATTGGTCAATGATAAGTAGAAAACAAGCCTCCAAAATTACTGTTACTGTTTATGATGCTGCTACAAGTCATTTTGCACATATTGAACAGTTATATTTAGAAATTTGCTGCAGTGACCCCAAACTTGCAGCTGTCTCAACTTAAGAGCGACATTATCTTTCCTTTAATCTAGCATCATGTTTGCTTTTGCTGTTATTTTCCTGGGAAAGAGTGGACAGCCTCTGGGATAAGGACCTTTCTTCTGCCCATGTGAACAAAGGGTTTTATCTGTTTTGTCTGTTCCCTAGAGTGAGGGACATGTATCAGTCTGCATACGCTTAAAGCGATAGCACCCCATCAGCCTGAAGAGACCGAAGTAGTCTTCATTCTCTATTCAGGGTGAATATCCCCTCATTTCCTTCCTTAAAAATCCCTTCCCCATGCGGCTAAAAGTATGACCTTGACTCTTGTGATGAATCCAAGAAAATGTTGCAGACGAAAACCATACCAATGAAACAAAGTCTTTTGGATTTCAGTTACAGTGGAGAGTACACAGTATCCAACTATTCATCATGGAGGGGGTCCAGTGAAACTTTAAAGGTCCTAAGGGGGTTGTATGTTTTCTCCAGCAGTGACTGGGGCTCCCTGATGTGCTAGCACGTAGTCTGCAGCCTTCTGGGATCTTTCATGAGGTCCCCCAGCCCTCAAGGGTCTCTTCCACTTAGTTTATGAATGGAAAAATGATAAGATCAAGCCTTAACATACACAGACACACATGATAATGTGAATATAATTTCTGTGTGTTCCAATACTGAGGCAATTACCTGGCAGGGGGAAAAAAAGCAAAGAGCATGGACAACTGAAACACACAGTCTGCAGAGGACTGGTAGAGACAAATAGCTTGGGTGATGACAATAGACAGACTATCCTACACTCTAAAACACCAGAGGAAATCTGGCCATGTGGCCATCTGGAGCACAAATTATTTATCAAATTGAATCTGTACCCTTTCTAAACATTACATCCTGCCTTGCCGTCACCTCCCCCCTCAGGGCAGGACAACTATAATAGTGAACACTGCCTTAACACTGCGGTTAAGACAAAATCACAGGCCAGGAGCACAGAGGTGATCAGTCTCACATACAGTATAATACACAGTTACATGCAGCCAAAAAGAATGAATCAGGGGGAGAGAAAGAAAGTGGGAAGGAGTGGGAAGGGCACTCTTTTATTACTTATGCACAGGATGTTGTTACTACAAGGGTCAAGGCCATCACTGTGGCAACAGACCAAAAACCCCTTGTCCAAAACAGCATTGCACGGCAAAACAAAGGCAGCCCGAAAGGCAGCAAGGAAGCAAAGCACCGTCACTGATGCCTCAATAGATTGCTGGCAGTAATAAAAAAAAAAAACAGCAGACTGACTTAGGAGTTTTTAATGAAACCTTGCCATACACAGGAGACAAAACAGTGAACGAATGGCTCAACTGAGAGACAGAGAGTCGATACGATGTAGGAAACACAAGCCAGAAACTGAGGGTATAGCTGAAGACGGCCAAGAAAACTAAGACCCCCCCTTGTAAAATGAGGTGATGCAAAAAAAAAAGGAAACTCTAAAACTGGAAAACAAATCTTTGGCCAGCATGGTCTCACCCCCAGATGATAGGGATGCAAAATGCACCCTTTAGCGTCCATATGAGATGCACCAGGCTTTCAACCAACTCAAATGCAAAGCCAACTGCGTCATCATCATCAGACAGTCAGAGCAACTAGAGTGTGAGAAAGTCCATCAAGGGTGGGTGGGTCCAACAAGCACAGGACTTTGACCACAGAGGCCAGTGTTCATGTCTCGTGTAAAACAAAAAGTCAGCACTGAGTTATTAGTCATGAGAGTCATTGCTCACTCAAGTCGACTAGCATGACTAGCATCAAACACAATCTTTTTCTTAACCCTAATCCAGTCATTTTGTTGCCAAAACCTGACTGCCAGCCTAGAGATTGAGTCCCTGCCCAAACTTGTTTGGGCTCGACCCAACCCACAGCGTTCATACACCACATTTCATACACCTGACATATGTAATGCGGACCTACTGTTGCGCATTTAACCCACGTCAGAGCAGTTCTATTCACTGTCACTCTGTCACTGTTGTCCTGCGATACATAAGACCATCATTTTTTGTGGGGGCGGCTGCAGGGGCCATGATGGTAAATGGCTAAACCACAGGGCTATGTTGCTTTTTCACCATGGTAAGAAAAACCACACAGTCACAGCCCTGGCTGCATCCTTTCCCATTAAACTGGCAGCTCAGAGCTATGCCACTGATGCGTAAGGGGGCAGGTGTGTCACTTGAAGCTGTGCCCAGAAAGACGGACAAAAACTGTGGCCAGTGACACTCACAAAACAAACTGTTTGCGCGACACAGCCAAAACACTGAACTGTGAAAAGTCGGCAAACATTGTAGGAAAAACATGTTTCAGAGGAAAATCATAGCTAGAGCCTGTAAGGCAAGAATGTAAATGTCCTCTGGATAGTTGAGGCAGCAGATCTTTAGATGAAAGGAGTATATGTGTGACTGGGAGAGGAGGAGACGGCATAACCCTTACTGTGTTCAACAAAGAGAACACACATAACCTTAGTAATTCATACAACTGGCACACAGAGTTCCACTAACCACTTCACAATAATTGCTCTGACGGAGCGTTTAAGCTTGTGATGGCAAAATCATCGCAGCTCTACATCTAAAAGTACTCAAAGGATACAAACCATATGCCTGGTCTGACAAGACACTTTGCAGCCCGGCATTATACTTATAAATCATCAACCATCACACTGCAACTTACGGGTCGACTACTTGGTTTCCCTGCCGCTGGTAACACAAACATATGGAGAAAGAGCTCTTTGGATAAGTAAACAAAGACAGTTTCTGCAGATACTATACAACTTAAACAAGTAAAGGGACAGTTCACTCTAAAATCAAAAGTACATATTTTTCCTTTTACCTGTAATGCTATTTATTATCTAAATTGTTTTGATGTGAGTTGCCAAATGTTGGAGATATTGGCTGTGGAGATGTCCATTTTCTCTTGAATTTTATTGAACTAGATGGCACTTGACTTGTGGTGCTAAAAGCGCAAAAACAAAAAGAAAACTTTAACACAAAATGTCTCTTCTCCAGAAATCATGACTCAGTTACTCAAGATTATCCACAGACCTTGTTGTAAGCAGTTTCATGCAGGAACAATTACTTTCTACCACACCCGTGAATCGTATCTTTGCACAGAAGGAAGCATGCATCTATTGCTATCCCACCTAGCACCACAGAGATGGCTTCTGTTACAACTATGCTGACGAGAACACCATTAATGTTTGCATCTCGCGCTGTGTGAGCACAAGCCTCTCGTCCGTGAGTAGATGCACCATCATACATCAGATAACTTTGTATATAAAACAACAAATCAACTTTGGGAAAGAACTGTCCCTTTAATCAACTCCATCCTCTTTACTTATGTGACCTCAGAGGCCCATGTATCAGATTTAGGACCATATTTATGTGAACAGCTTGCTGTCACAGACGGTAAATCTTATGGCAGCGGTAACTGTGTATATGGAGCATGCAGACCCACTTGTATGGTCCAGCTACTGTCCTACTAAAACATTAAAAGTAGCAGGTTGAATAATCTATATAACTCTTTGTAGCAGCGCAGACAGTAGTTCTGCTTGGATCATAACATAAGACAATGTACAGTAGTCCCTGCTGAGATCTTCTTCTGTGGGATAGAAACGAGATGAGGAGAGAACAGGAGCCACATGATCACTGAGATTGTAAAGCTGTGGCATAAAAATAAGCATTATCCAAAACTGGTGTCAGTACATCCTAGTAGGGTTGATTACTGTTCTTAATAATAATCAAAAAAAGAAATTAAATATGTTATGTAACCTTACTGTGAGCAAATTAAGGTCATATATGACAAATTACTTTGTGATTCTTTTTGATAAAAAAACAAAAAAAAAAAAAACAAAATATTCCCATATTTTCTCCATGTGTAGGTTAACTGTTTAGTGCTTAAAATTTGTTTTTACTTAAGCCGAGAGTGCTCGCATTAGTTTATTTGATGGGATTATTAAGTATGACTCAATACATCAATGATGCTGCACTGTATTATCATGCTTCAATAAATGCTTTGCGGAGTCAGGCAGGCCTCTTCAACTGAATGAGATTATTATTATAGTCATTTTATTTTGGTCTATCATTACTGTACAGGAGTTTGTGATGCTTGCCCTCAAGTTGAGTTTCCGTTTAAATACTGTGAACACAATATGGACCCTCAGGTTTTGTAACTCATAACCAGAGCACAGAACACAGTTTCAGTACTAAAACTGGTCATAATAGTTTCTCTTGTTTCAGAGTGGTTTATTCTGTCAGTCACTGTCATTTTGTTCCATGGTTGTCTGCACCATATTTTAGCAAGCAAGACTTCCTGGATCCTGTTTTTCATACATTCATCGTCATTTGTTAAAAGCAGGCACGGTGTAATTTCACATGGACATTTCCCCAGTTGTGCAGCAGCTGCAGTAAAAAGCCACAGTCACTACAGGCCATGATGCTATGCCAGACAATTACATAAATGCAGATTACAGTTTGATGCCTCGAGTCTTCATTTAGAAGAAAAAAGAAACTGAGTGTACGATTACGCAAGATAACTTCATCCAAGATGAACAAATCAATCCTGCACTTAAGTTCTAAAAGCCAAGTCAGTGTCAGAATTAACAAGATCTTATTATCTCACTCAAGTTAGATTGAAATGGTAATTATGTAAATTTGTGCCACAGAGTGTAAAACAGCTTTGACTCTGAAAGAGTGAAACACTGAGCACATCAACAACTCTTTCTTTTAGCTTCTGATAGGATTATTAGACAGTAAATAAAAAAATTCTTTAACTCCACTCCCCCAACCTTTGTGACAAAGACAGAAGTCTTTTATGTAAAGCTAGATAATTAAGAGAAAACATAGACAGAATAGAAAGAAAGACAAACAAAGATAAAAGGCGACGAGGCCCTCTGAGAAAAGTCTGATCAGTAAGAAAACACAGAAAACGAGAAATGAGGTGCAGTGACGCAAAAGGCATAAACATATGTGGCCCTACTCAAGTTGAGGTTAGCCAAGAAAAGAAGATGTTAGGGAACGGATTGGGCCTCTGCTTTTGTATTGCATAACTGCTTTACATACTCGGTACCTCCATTATTCTGAAATTGTCAAGGGAGATGAACAGGATGAGGGATCAGCTGTGTGAGTGTGTGTTTAAAACTGGGTAAAGCGTACGTCATAATACTGTTGATAATGTTTACAGAACTGATGACCGATGTTATCCGTACATCTCTTACCGTCACCGCTAGTATCTGTGTGTTGAATTACAGCAATGTCTTCATCACCTCTTTATTTTTCAGATAAAGAACACCAGTACCACGTAGATGTGCTGCACGTCAGTGACTTATCAGATTAAACAAATGGAATATATTTGCCTAATCATCTGAAAACAGGCCAAGCTTGATCAGAGAGAAATCTCTGCTGTGGAAACTGTAACATTAATCAGGAACCTGTATTTAACTGAATACAGTGCAAAGATGAGATACATGTTTTAACTGAGAAACTGTTTTGTTTGACTGTTTGTTTTGTTGAAAATATACACTAATGCTGAATTCAATTTTCTTTTCATGCCTTTCAAAAAAACTGGGACGGGGCAACAAAACAGAAGGAAAGTTGCTGAATGTTTTAAATATCTAACAGGGAAACAGGTTAATTGGTATCATGACTGGGTATGAAAGGGGCATCCTCAGAGGGCTCAGTCGTTCACAAGCAAGGATGGTGTGAGGTTCACCACTTTGCTTTGCTTTGCAGGAAGTGGAAAAGTGTTCTGTGGTCTGACAAGCCCACATTTCAAATTGTTTTTGGAAATCTGAACATCATGTCCTCTGGGCTAAAAAGGAAAAGGACAGCCCAGATTGTGACCACTGCAAAGTTGAAAAACCAGCATCTATAATGGTATCGGGGGTGTTTTGGTGCCCATGGCAGAGGCAACTTGCACATCTGTGACGACACCATTAATGCTGAAAGGTTCATACAGGTTTTGGAGCAACATGCTACCATCTAGATGACGCCTCTTTCAGGGATGTCCCTGCTCATTCCAGCAAGACAATGCCAAGTCACATTCTGCACATTGCAAACAGCGTGGCTTCATACTAAAAGAGTGCAGGTACTAGACTGACCTGCCTGCAGTCCAGACCTGTCTCCCATTGAAAATGTGTGGCATATTATGAAGCGCAAAATACGACAACAGAGACTCCGGGCTGTCTTACGTCTTATATCAAGCGAGAATGGGAGATAATTTCACTTTCTAAACTTCAACAATTAGTGTCATCAGTTCTTAAACACTTATTGCTTGTTTTTAAGAGAAAAGGTTATGTCACATGCTGCTAAACATGTCGCTGTCACAACCTTTTTGCAACATGGTGCAGGCATCAAATTCAGAATGAGTGTATATTTACAAAAAACGATTAAGTTTATCAATTTGAACATAACATTTCTTCTTTCTACCTTAATAAACTGAATACAGGTAAAGAGGGATTAGCAAATCTTTGCATTCTGTTTTAATTTAGGGTTTACGCAGCATACCAACATTTTTGTAATTACGGTTGTAATGCCAACCAACCGACAGAGACATTATGTGCTTTAGTGTTAGTGGATATTCACTTTGGCCAACACAAAATTAGCTATATTTTGAAACCTAGATTATCTTCATTCCTCTAAATTTTGCATTTAAAGGTCAAGAACAAATAGCAAAAAGACTGTGGAAGTGATCAAGAACATAGAGTTTCTTTAATTATCATTGCAATGTGACTTCTCCAGCTGATGATGTTGTTGACCTATTTGCCTTCTTTCATACACGCAAGCAAGAGCATTCGACGTAAAGTATCTGAATGCATCTTGTCTGAGTGCTTGCCTAAAGCTTAGTTTATGCTACGAACTATGAGCACACACAGAGGCTTTTATGCTAAGCACTTTCTCCGTTGTAGGATTCACTAAAACGCCAGGGGGTGGACAAACAAATGGGACCATTCTGTTTACACCTGGGTCCCCTCTTCTTTCCTTGAGTCCTTTTTTGACAAAGCATAACTAATGTTCTTCCAAACTCTACAACAAAATGCCTCTTCTTTTCCCAGTGTGATGTTTATTTATTTCTGTAAATTTAAGGCCACATCATGTAAGACTGCCCATGTGGTCTTCCAATAAAGGGTCATGCAGATGTTTGTACAGGTGTACCTGTTCATCCAATCTACCTTCCAACATGTGCATCTTGAAATGAAGGCACGTGCAGTGGGTGCTCGGGCTACAAAATTTGGAGGTGACGCAGAAGGCAAGATGGAGACTGTTTTTTAATTTTGCTTTTGCAGATGCAACCACTCAGAGACCTGCAGCTATTCAAGAATATGTATGAAGCCGAGTTGTGTCTCATATACACACATTTGCACTCTGGACACTGCATCAAGCATAATTAAAGCTTAATACTTTTGCCCTTACCTGCCACCTCCACGATGTCCCCAGGCACAATGTCCCTGGCCTTGATTCTCTGGACACTTTTCCTGTCCTGACGATACACCTTGCCCATTTCTGGCTCATACTCCTTAAGTGCCTCGATGGCATTTTCCGCATTTCGCTCCTGAGCAATAGAAATAGGAGGGAAAAAAGGAAGTTAAAAACAAGCACATTTCACACAAACGCAGAGCATTTAATGGGAACTGGATGTAACAGAAGAGAGAAACAAAGTGATGTCTCAGATGTGCTGCTTCAGTTAGAGCACTGCTATTCAAAATGGACTGATGAGTATCTAATCTTTACATAAGCAAAGTGACAAAGAAAAATAAACTAAGTGCACATGATCAGTGGTCAGGATAGGCAGCGGAGGGGAATTAAGTAGACACGGGAACATGTTGTAAAAGGCTGGACAAAAATGGAAAGAAAGCTTTTCCTCGGTCACGTTTCCCTTTTCAGATGTGAAACAAAACACCTTGGTTACCTTAACAATGGGGCTTCTCTGTACTAAGAATACAGTATATGTGCAAATACCATAACTTAAAGACTACAATGACTTCCTAACTTCCGTTCCCCCAAATGTTCCCTTTCTGCTCAGTTCCTTCCTGATCATTCTTCACTTGCACTTTTCTGTTAGTGCTGACTTTACCTTGTCTGACAGATTGCTCTCAGACTGGACAGTTTTAGTGGCAGCTCCCAGCCTGGCTGGCAGGCAGGCAGCACTCAATGAGACATGGCAATACAGGGCACACAACCCCAGGACATTAAGGTCTTTTGTTGGGAACAGCAACAGGGACACACACAGCCATTAAAATGGCTGCCAGTAAAGTTTACAAGTTAAAGGAGGCTAAAAAACCTCCAAAACATCTATCCTAGACTCTTAACAGATGGGGCCATATCAATAACAACAGGAAAACCAGCAGATGCAGCCTCCTCCACCTCTACGTCATTCACAGAGGCTTTGTTTAGATAAACAAATTCAAACAAGCAGCCACTTACTGTAACAAGTCCCCATTTACACAAGCCTCAGCAGGACCTTCAACAAGCATTTAATTTACAAGACAATCCAGCAGAGACCCACCCAACCTGCCAGGTGTCTTCTTTTAACCAACTGTGGTGTGATTTACAACCACGGGGACTGTTCTTCAATTATGTTTATTGGGCATTTATCCCAGAGGACACTTGCACCAGCAAAACACACTTGACACACACTATGAAAAGGGTAACAAAATTTGCCTTACTCAAGACCTACAGCCACTAATATTCCACACTGACTTCAGGGGAGACATTATCTCATTTGTAGATATCACCCAGAGATTATAATTCAGAGGTTCCCCTACTTGTTCCCCAGATATCTATGAACCTATGTGGGTCATGCAGGTCTTTCTTTTAGTGAGATAGCTGCACGAAACAAGTAAGAATCCAGTGAAAAATCCAAGGGATGTCGTTTGTTCTGTTCAGTTATTCTCACATAAACCTTAAACCCCAAAACAGAGCCAAACAGGGATACATCAAACAGCAGAAAACATCTAAAAGTAGGTATTACCTAATATGAGGTAATACACAGGTCAGGTAATTGATATATGCCTGCATAAATATGTTCTTCAATAATATGATCAATTAGCTTGACAGGTGTGTTACTAAATCTGCCCTGACCTGTTTTGGGCTGCCTTAATCTAACATTATTATCCACAGCTCCAGGGAAAGATGCTGTTTCCTGGCCAATTCTGAATTTGATCGAAAAGGGTGTCAGTGGGGAAAAAAGGATAATTAGTTTTTCTGTGTGTCCAGATGAGTGCCTCCATCTGTGAGTGTTTCTGCCATTGCTTCCTGCCTATAATTAAGGTGTATGTGGACAAATCAATACTGCTTCCCAAAGGAACTGATACCATAAATCCAGGGGGAGGGCCAAGACTTGGCAGGCACATATAAACATAAAGGCATAGAAATACCTCCTCGTGAGCACCATTTAAAAACAACTGCATTTGTTGCCTTGTTTTAATTTTGGAGACTAAATGTTGCCCTGATCAGTCAAAGGGTAAGTGTTAGTTTCGCTGAAAGGGCAGATTAAGGAATGATGACTAGAATATATCAAGTTTGGAGGAAGTGGAGCTGACCAAGTTTTCAGTATGACGGAGATAAGAAGAAGTGTATTAGATTGGTGTGTTTTTATGAGGGTCCAACAGGGTCTGTCCTGTATCCTTGGCCTGATTGGGAAATTTTGTATCTTAAATTTCTGTCTTTCCTGGTAAAAAAAATATTATAAGCGCTCCCATTGCATGATTCTTTCTATGGCACCAGTTCCCTCCTTTACTACTCCTATTCAGCTCGTACATTCTCAATACACATGTTGAGACAGCTATCAAAGTGGCAGACTCTTTATATGATGCTTTAAGTATATTTTTTTTAGGTTTTGGAGCTGTGTTTCTTTTGCTCCAGCCATTGAGCTATTATCATAACATAATAAGATAGCTGTGAGGAACAACTAGCAGAGCAAAGTCACGAAGCAAAATTCTACTGCTCCTCATTTTTCCAGCATCAAGTGACACTCCATTTGCCATCACCCCTATTTATTAGATGAGGACATGTATTACTAAGCAGAGTTACTTCTTGAGCAAAATTCCCCAACCTATCCAATGTTAGAGGATCATTTTAAATTTCTACAAAAAAGCTGTTGACACCACTGTCAAGGCAACTTTTTTTATGAGTATTCATAGCAATACAAACCATTTGGCTCAAGAAGACAAGATTTTTAATAACCCTCACATGTAGATTTGTAAAGTGCTTACCTGCCAGACTCCTACAATGGCATTTGCTATGAGAATAAGCAGGATAACAAAAGGCTCCACAAAGGCTGTAACGGTTTCTTCTCCCTCTTCAAACCAGGCCAGCACCTACACCAAAAACAAAGGAAAGGACATCAAGAATAATTAAATACACTTCAGATAACAATCAATACTGAAGTGTGAGATACTGAGACCATTGAAGTCCTGATTGGATAACACTGGCTGCATTCCCAAAGAACGACCAGCAATAAATACGCTAGCAAGCTGGATAACCACATTAGTGTGACTCTGATTAAAGTGTGCGGGTATTTTTCAAATATAGTTTTGCCACGAGGCTTTGCTACTGTGATGGTAATTATGAGGTCCATTTTGGGATTTCCTCCCAGTGTCTTTTCCACGCACCATCCTAGCAGTTGCAGTTGTGCCAGAACCCCACTTTGACTTTTACATATTTGGCACAATGATGTGAAGTATCTGATAATCATTTAATAATTCATAATAAATACCAAGCCAGTGTTCTGCCAGTGTTGCAGAAACTGGGCCAAATGTGTTAGAAAGCCATGGGAGAGAATCAAGAGTGTAGTAACTCTCTCCTCTTTTAGAATCTGTGCCAGGAGTGAAGTATGTCAAACGAAATGCCAATGCCCCCCCTCAATTTTCAACTCCAACCCATTTAAGCATGGCCAATTAAACGTCAAATTCAATTCTAAGAGTCTATCAAAACAACAAACTGTACTTTGCATATAACTTTATTGTCTAAATATTGTCATGCTGAAATAAATGTAAACGTGTCTGCATGTGCTCGTGTGATTGAGAGCGTGCTGCGTACTACAGCTGGTGATTTATAAGATTTGTAACCATAGCTGGCTGTCATCGCCATGGCTTGGTGACTGATGATACTCTCAGCCAGTAGGCAGACTGCCAATCGTAGTAGAAGCAGTGCCACAGGATAGTTACCCTACCATTGTGTCACACATAAACTAAATTCAGGACTGCCACTCACTGGTGGAAACAACACAAGCATCACAAGTTATGTCTGTACCGGAAGTGTATGTGAGATGTATTCACAACAACATAAAAACTGGGCAACAAAGTAATGTTGAGACTTGTTACAGGGTTTTTGTCATCGCTAGAGAGCGGTAGCATGTTAACGCCAAGAAATTAAATCTTCAGATTCAGAGAGACATATGGATATCTCAGGTATCTGTTGCTTTTACTCTTTAACATCCTAGCACAAAGCATGCGGCACATTTTAATCCGTTCCCAGATTAACAACATGCCAGCATTTCTTTTAACTATGTGTTTCTTGTGTGTGTTAACATAGTGTCTATAAAAAAGGCTCAACGAGACTACATTGAGTTATGATTTACTTTAAGAGCAAAAGCATAGCTGACATAATACCTTGAGACATAATTGTGAAAAAAATTGGTCATCTGGGTTGTGTCACCAGACAGATTCTGGGCGCCTTTCTTCTCCACTCTGAACAGCATTCTTGCTAAACTGTGATCTGCGCTGAATCAATCATTAAAAGCTCTATATATACTTTGTAGGATGATAGAGCTGTGCTGAGAAAATAAAAGAACCCACTGAACTCGTCACTAAAAGGGTGAAGTGAAAGATGGTGACGGAGATGAACACAGACACTGTGCAACTGGCACAATGCCATGTTTTAGTATGTTATTTCCTTCTAAACACTGAATATTCTGTGCTGGAGAACATAAGGCAGGCCCTCGCAATACTCTGACACCAAATTACCCAATCTTAAATCAGCTTTATCTTGAGTTGGGCGTCGCATGTATCCTTTAACCACAAGTAACACAAGCTGCTCATAGACTTTTACATCTACTAATCTTGATGATGTAGTAAAAAAGGCGCAGCGCCTGGCTGACCACAAGTGTGAAAGTCAAATAGGAACCGTTAAATTTGAGTTTACTAAGACAGCTTTATCTGGTCCATATCGATTAAATGAACACTGCACAAACCACCTGTACAGCTAACAAGCAATGTGTGTTATACTTACAAAGGATATGCAGGCAGCAAGTAAAAGGATCCTCACAAGCAAATCTTCAAACTGTTCAATCACAAGTTCCCAAAGGGATTTACCTATAAACAAAACATGAATTTCAATGAAGAAATATAAATGTTAGAATCTAATCATAATGGGGGTGATTCATTACATTTATACACATTGGTCCACTCACCTTCCTCAGCTGGTAATTCTGCAGATCATCCCATTCACAGCGCAGACATAAGAGAGATGGACAGGCAGTTATTTAAATGTCAAATTGCTGTAGCAGCAGTGATGCAGTATTACACACATACATAATAAAACAGCAGACGATGTGTCGTTTACAAGGTGAGTCACAGTGCAGATGCTTGTCAGTGTGTTACAACATACAGTTCGTGACGTCAACAACCTTCCTTTTTGTTCACCATGTCGCCCGTTACTGATCGGGAGCCATGGGCCATACATGACACCGGGACAGTATGGCTACTTGTTTTGTAACAACCCGGCGTTAACCAGCTGCTTACCGTTTGGTCCATATCGTTCCCGCTGTTTCTTCACTTGCTCTGAACTCAGACCTGTGCTTTCGTTCACGTTAAAAAAGCTGTAAACTTCTTCAACCGTCTTTGTGTGTGCGTTGTCCATGGTGAACGGCCACTTGAGGACACCGCTTGTTTCGCCCTGTCGGTCCCAACCTCAACCTGTCACGGCTCTCCCCTCCTGTAGTGTCACCCCGGGGCTTTAAACAAAAATACTTGAAATATCAAAGCGGGGCCCCGCGGCGTTAAGAGTTACCGACTTACTGGCGATAGCACGGGACAGCAGGTGCCTGGCGAGAGTGGACAAAATAGCGGCTCCTGGGCTAACGGAAAGCTAACAGGCTAAAGCTAGCTAACAGTTGGGCTCCTTTGGCTCCGCTTGAATTCGCCGGTTGTGCTTCGCTAGGTTTCCTGCGAGACCCTGAACGAATAATTCATACTAACATCGCAGTCTAAACTGGGTGTTTTAATATCTTCCTCTTCTTTTAAAACGGCTAATTCCGGAGTAATTCTGTCCAAATAGACGGCTTAAACATGTGGCTGTGTTGCAGCTCGGCTCCCTTCGCCCGCTCTGCTCTGCCTGTGTGTTGCGGAATCACCAGCGTCCTCGTCGGCACCAATCGCGTTTGTCCGCTGCAGCTCTCGCGTGCGTCGAATGCGGTGTTCAGTGTCCGCATGTGGAATCAGCTGATTGGTTGGAGAAACCGGAAATCCTCCTCTCTCACTTTCTCTCTCCACGACGACGGTGCTTGTGTGCGGTGTCCGTGGGTGATCAAGACAGTCCACGTTACATTTGCACTAAACTGAATTCATAAAAACACCACCCATATTTAAAGCCCTCGATGATGATTGTTTTCTGGCTGAAAATCTCCAAAATGTGTGAATTCCAAATATGCGAAGGAACTGCTCAACTCTACAAATGAAGACCAAATACCTTTGTTTTGTATTATTATTATTATAATTTGTGTCTTTATTTTTTTCTGTTATATATTATACTTTTTCCCATCATTTTTTATTTTATTTTATTTTATATTATATTATTTTATTTCATTTTTTACTTTTTCTTCTACTCAGTTTCATGCCCATGTGCTTTGATAACATGGTGGACTTGCCTTATTGTTGTAAATGTCAATTATTCAGTAAAGTAAAAAAAAAAAAGTGTTACATTTATGTTTTATATTTCCCTACACAATTTCAAATTACCAGCCAAACAAAGTATGCTATTGTGTTTGATGCTTTCTCCAAAACTAATTCAGTTTACAGTGGGGATACAGTCTGATATGCATTTATAGGCCTATTTCACAATAATATACGTTTTACTTTAAGGAAAAATTAACAATGTAATAACAGGCTATTCAAATAATGGTTTAAATTCATCATCAAAATATCACTGGCATGTTATAGATGTAATAAAAATTTTAAAAAAAATAATACAAAATGTGTGAATTCCAAATATGAGAAGGAACTGCTCAACTCTACAAATGAAGACCAAATACCTTTGTTTTGTATTATTTATGTTGTAATATTTTTAATTTGTGTCTTTATTTTTTTCTGTTATATATTCTACTTTTTTCCCATCATTAATTTAATTTAATTTAATTTAATTTAATTTAATTTAATTTAATTTAATTGTATTGTATTGTAGTGTATTGTATTGTATTTTATTTTATTGTATTTTTTATTTTATGTTATTTATTTTTATTTCATTTTTATTTTTATTTTTGTTTTAGTTCTTTTTTTTTCTTCTTCTACTCAGTTTCATGTCTATGTACTTGCCTTATTTGTTGTAAATGTGAATTATTCTGTGAAATTGAAAAAAAAGATTTGTTTTATATTTCACTATACAATTTCAAATTACCAGCCTAACAAAGTATGCTATTGTGTTTGATGCTTTCTCCAAAACTCATTCAGTTTACAGTGTGGATACAGTCTGATATGCATTTACGTTTCACAATAATATACGTTTTACTTTAAGGTAAAATTAACAATGTAATAACTGGCTCTTCAAAAAATGGTTTAAATTCATCATCAAAATATTACTGGCACATTATAAATGTAATATAAAAAATAAAAATGTCTGAAGCACTGTTTTACAAAGAAGGACTAAAAAAAATAGGCCTACTTAAAAATAAATAAATAATAAGAATAAAATATATAGATATAGATATATATATAGATATATATCAGAATCAGAAATACTTTATTGATCCCCAAGGGGAAATTGCTGTGTTACAGGTGCTCCTTACAAGTGTAGGAAGAAGATATAGTGCAAAGAAAATATAAGAATAAAGCAAA
This sequence comes from Cephalopholis sonnerati, assembly GCA_019142605.1. NCBI lineage: Eukaryota > Metazoa > Chordata > Actinopteri > Perciformes > Serranidae > Cephalopholis > Cephalopholis sonnerati. Next base: position 21,875,533 of record JAGQAX010000019.1, read on the forward strand.
AAAAAAAGTTGGAAATTAAGAAAACAAGCAGGAGCGACTGCAACAGGCTGCACGCATGGTTGGCGCATGTGCACAGATATATACATATGTCTTCCTTAAGCTTGGGTCCTGGGAGTTTAAGGGTTCTGTGCAGTATCTTAGCTGTTCCTAGGACTGCATTCCTCCAGACAGAGACCTCAGATGTTGTACCTGGAATCAGCTGAAGCCACTCTCACAGTTTGGAGGTCACAGCCCTGAGTGCTCTGCTCACTACTAGCACCTCTGTTGCCTTTACCCCCCACATCTTTTCTAACTCCTCTTTCAGCCCTTAGTATTTTTCCAGCCTCTCTCCTTCCTTCTCCCTGATGTTGCTGTCGCTGGGGACTGCTACATCCATCACCACTGCCCTCTTCGGTTGTTTGTCCATCAACACAATGTCAGGTTGGTTAGCGATCACCAGTCAGTGTGGATCTGAAAGTCCCACAGGATCTTAGCTCGGTCATTCTCAACCACCTTAGGGAGGTGTCTTCCATTGTGACCTTGGGACTTGGTTATGGTTATATATAATATAAGTATGGGCAGATTGTGAGACAATGGGACCCTGGACACAGATAGGCAAAAGGCCCCACCACATCTCCACATAGGAGCAAGACACAAAGACTTTGTGGTGGTTTTGCCTTTTTTTCCCCCTTTTTTGTGTTGTCCTGTCATTGTTCATCTCCTTGTAGTTGTTTTGTGTTAAATTGTGTCTCCTTTGATCCATTTGTGTCTCTTTGCAAGTTCTTTGCTGTGTCTTTGTAGTCACCTTGAGTCTTTTACCAGTCACTGTGTGTTAATTTGAGTGACACATTGCAGGTAAAGCCCATGAGGCCTGCTGACAACTTGGGTCTACGCCTGGTATCCCCATTCAGAAATCCAAACATGATAGTAGCCAAAAATCAATCCAAACTGCTAACATTTAGTTGATCATTAAATTATCATAACATTGCTGGCAATGTACATAGTTGTCATGTCATCTCTTCTGTGCTCCAAGTTTAAGAAGTTTGAGATTTGTCTTCGTTTCTGTACTCAAAACAAAATATTTTTTACACATATATAGCTTATAAGGTCTAAACCTTCTACTCCAAAATGTCCCGTTCATATAAGTGAGCTTGTTATTCCTACACTCCTCACTACTGTAAAACATTCTTCAACCTTCTGTTCTATTTTGAGTGAGAGCGGCAGGTAAATGGGATTACAAACCTCAGATTTAAGTTAAATTTATGTTTAAATCCCTCCTTTCACCTAAGAAATGCTTCCAGCACAAATCCTGATAAGAGTGGAGATATCACTTTTATCTCATATTTGTCAGTGTTACTGGAGATGTCCGAGAAGAATTTCCTTCTACGACAGACTGACAGAGCAGCAGTGTCAGTGATATACACAGTCGACCTTATCAGTTGCTCTGTGGACTTTTATCATAGTGTCAGAAAGAATTTATCTGCTAAAGTAGTTCTAAAAACGTCTCAGGAGTGATACCGTAGAGTCAGACTGGGCATTGACATAAATTTTTGCACCTGGACATTACCATGGTTTCAAGAAAGAGAGACAACATATACACTGAGAGCTGTCAGAAATATTTCATCTCACTGTTGCCTTACAAGTAGCAAGATGAATCCTTTAAACCCTACAGACGATGAGATAGCTCCTGTGTGAGATGGTGTCTGTCTTTTGCAGCCTACAGTATCTGCTGTCAATCAGAGAGATGGCCTATTTTAAGACACTGTGACTAATGTGTGCTGTCACAACAAGACCATTGATAAAAAGGGAGGACTTCATCTGTGCAGCTGGAAGTTGGGATAGCTTGATAAAGATATACATCGAAATGCAACTCAGACACACAACAGCTAGACAGCCAGACAGTATGCATTGCTCATTACTTTAATGCATTTTAACTATATATTTACTGTATCTATGTTTCAGTGGTAATGCCAATAAACACCTACTTGCTATAAGACACATTATTAACCTCCTGAGACCCTGTGTCCACACAGGAGAACATTACATTTTGGGTTTCCTGCACCTTATACTTCAACCTGCTTAACTTAGACCTGTTGTCCTCATTTGTGGACACTTTTCTGCTCAGTCCGCAGCCACAGAAGTGAACAAGGTACAAAACCTGATCAGATTTTATGGTTGAAACTTGTTTATTTGTGCTAAATAACATCTGTAGTTCAATATGGCAAACAAATTTGACCAATTTTAGGAATAGTAACAAGCTAAAATGCTGTTAATTAGGAAGTACTTGTTTAAGGACACTGGGACTAAATTATTGTATTATCCCAGCATTTCACACAGGCCAATTAGGTGTGACAGACTGAGATTTATAGACAGGGACTATGGAGCAGAGAAAATGTAATACAGAGTTACAAAACAAACAAATCACAAGGCTTTTAGATATGTTGCATTATTTGCAATTTTGTTGTTGCGCAGCCATGTCCAGGCATTGAAATGGACAGTTTTAAACAGTTTTAGTCTTGAGCAGTGACCTCTAACCCTTACAGTCATGACACATTCAACAATTGTTGCATTGTTTGTGATTCTGTTTTTGCAGAACAACGTTCAGGTATTGAAATTAACAGTTTTATGTTTATTACACCCTTGTGACTATTGAAAATAAACCCATTGTACCTGTATGAGGACATCTTTTTTTCCAACGAAATACCTCCTGTTCAAAGACAATGCTTAATTTTTTATACTATACGGTCCTATGTTCACAAATAGCTCAGAGAAATTAAAAATGCACACCAAACAAAAGCTGGGGTCTCAGGAGGTTAAAGGATAATAGTTCAACCAAAATAGAGAGAAGGTCAGGGTCACGTCTGTTGTCATTGTGATGTAACAAACTCTAAAAATCAAACTAATGTGTATAAAGACAAAATTAAATAATCAAAGACATGCAGGTTAATTGGTGACTCTGAATTGGCCGTAGGTGTGAATGTGAGTGTGAATTGTTGTCTGTCTCTATGTGTCAGCCCTGTGATAGTCTGGCGACCTGTCCAGGGTGAACCCTGCCTCTCACCCAAGCTGGGATAGGCTCCAGCCCCCCCCGCGACCCTCAAGAGGATAAGCGGTTAGAAAATGGATGGATGGATGTTTAAGAGCACTATGTAAATGAAATTCAAAGGCAAATATCAATAGTGACAATTTCTCCTCATCAATTTCACTCATATACAGCATTCTATTATTTGCAAATTTACAAATAAATTCCCTCCATTTCCCTTTCACTTCGACAAATAAGTGATGTTTGTCTTGTTCAACAGCTTATATAATTCAGCCAGCAGGGCAACAGCTTCAACAGCTGTGGATTTCTTAACTGACAATGAGAATGTTTTTTAATGAATTAGTTTTGTTATAGCCTGTGTGGGGGCAGCACGGAGGCAGTGTGCTCCAGTCCAATCTGATCAAGGTTCTGCTGCGGCTGTTTCCTTGCAAGTAAAGACTGTGGCCAGCTGACATTATATAAGAGTAAAGGTGAGGGTGAGCTTTGTGGAAAGGTTTAGGTCTGTTTAGACAGCTTGTTACGTGGCTGACTTTGAGGTCAGTTCACTCTCTTTTCCTGCAGTTAGATTTCTCTCTATAAGACGTCTGATGAGACATCTCCAAACACTGAGATTAAAACAATGCTGGCTTTGTTTATGTCTGACTCCAAGGGATAGATGAATGATTGGGGTGCCTTGATCATCAACAAAATGCATGGTTATTGACTAAAAATAAAATAATTGTTTTTTATCCACTGTGTAAAGACACTCTTTTGTCATTGAAACCTTACATTTGGGAGTTATTGCATCTGAGTGGAACAGCATAAATCTACAATTAACACTTGCCAACTGAAAAAGATCCTTGCAACACTCAGTAATTTCACAGCTTTTTAATTTTGGGACTTAACAATCACTTATGGCCCTCACAGAGAAAGCTAAAATAATAATTTCACTAAAAATACTCCTGCTCTGAGCTGTTTCATCCAGTAAAACCTCATCAGCTGTGTTACCAGTCTTGAAGAATCCCTGTTTTACATTAAGAATAACCAGCTTTTGTTAAAAAATTGGACATATGCCATGTGATATATGACTGTGGCAGCTGGGACCCTTTTCCCATTGGAGGCCTATGTTTGGCTTCAGCAGAAAACTACTCGATCACCTTATAAGGTGCTATTAAAAAGTGCAAGTGTGCATTCTGAGGCCATCCCCAGATGAGAAGGTTAAAGGTTTGACCTCCTGGCAACTACTGTCCCTCGTTATTGTGGCGTCCTTGAGAAAGACATAAACACCTCTCTGCTCTGGAAGTGTGGTACCTCTTTGCTGCTATAATTTGACAGTAGCGTTTACTGACATGCATTGTGGTTACATGAGTCATAGCATACTGTATTGTGATGACTGGCTACTGTTAAAGATTCAAGTAAGACTTTTTGAGATGGCCTAAAAATGGTAAAGAAAGTCTAAAGCTGTGCGTCATGTGATTGGTTTCTCCACAAAGCCTTATGCTTGCTCTGACTTCAGGTGTTGTCTGGACTGATTGGGCAAAGGTAAGGAGAAGTCTTAAACCCTTAGACACAAGCAGCAAGTCTATACCATAAGGTCTCAATTATGTTTATGTTTAGTTGACTTAAAAAAGGACAGTGCACATTAATAAACATGATCACGTAAGTGATGTAAAAGTGCCAGATTTAGCCATACAGGCTATTTTCATCTGCAATCCCTGGTTGATGGTATATGTATACGTAAGAGAGAGACTTCAAGATAACATACTAAAGCACAGAAGCACATAAGCACGGATAAAAGTGGATTGATGACATGTCCATAGAAGGGCACATGAGCACAGAGCAAGTACATAACCACAGACAAAAGCACATAACAAGGCACATGAGACATGAGCACTATTAATAAAACAATGACCTGACCATATAACCAAAAACATTAAGAACATACTATACAAAAGTACAACATATAACACAACATAGACCAAAGCATATAGCCATTCACAAACACACAAGAGCACAAAGCAAAGCATATAAGCAAGGACAGCAGCACACAAGCACAATATGCAAGACAGTGACATAACCAGGAAGCACATTAAGGAAAATGTACCATACAAAAGCACATGAGCCCTAACATACAGTAAGAAATGAGGACACGACCACCAATTTGGGTCACAACAACATGTTTGGTTGTCCAGTAACGACTGTTTTATTGATTTGGAGAATGGCTTAAGAGATGTGATGCTCCTGAGTTCTATGGGTACAGTGTTACAGGTGTGTGCTGCTCAATTAGGAAAGGCTGATGAGCCTACAATACAATAAAGTGTAGTCTAACCTATCTTTAATTTTAAAGATGATTAATTGTAAAGCTCAGTTGATGTTTGGCCCTGACTATTCAATGATGGTCCTTGAGGCCCACCTGAGGAAAAATCTCATAAAGTCTATGCTGTTTTCTGAGCACAACACCATAAGTATGAGAGTCAGATAAAACTGCAAACCATAACTTTAACTACGACTTGGTGCAACTTGAATTTAAAAATAGATTTCCCAAAACAACTGAATGAAATCCCCAATTTGTGTGATTTTGCTGCACTCAAGTGGACAAAAATATTACTGCATGTGATTTTTTTTCCTCTAAATCCTATTTAAATTGTATTCTGCTAAATGTGGTGCACTTTGACCTCTAAGTTATTCCTCTGGGACAGTCATTGTAGATGCATGAAAACATTATTATTACCGGCTTGTAACAACAATTATGTGAAAATTGGCTGTGAGATGTGTGTAAAATAAACAGTGACAACACGACAATCAAACACAGTCATTATATGTTGGGATTTTGCCCTCAGAGCGGCTAAAATTAATTAATTTAAAGAAATAAAATGATTTTGCAGAGTGCAGCTATGACGTAGGCAGAACAGAGAACAAGCCAAATCTCGCGATATTTACATCCGAGGTCAAAGTTGACATTGGCCATGTGTGTGTTGCCGTACATACTACAGAACCCCACACAGCTTCATTTGGCACTTTGTTTACACATATTTATGAATATAGGCATTAAATTTAGGCTATAAGGCTGACTTACGTTTGTAGGAAATATTACATGTCGTCAGCGGAAGTTAGTTTTATCTGAATTTTTTTTTGCTCCGCGTTAGCTTCCGTAGTTCATTTGCTATGCCTGTTTGCATCCTTTAACGTTAGCTTTATGATGGCTTAGCGTGACATGCTAAAATTTCGACCTCTTTTGAGTGCCTTAGTGAACCGCAGGCTGACGTTAGAGAGAAACGGTAAGCAACACAGCAACGACAGTGTGACGTTGAATGTGTTCAGCCTGTGTGCTGTGAATGAGTGTGTTCCTGTTTTCCTAGCAAGACTCATCTCTTTAGTTTGTTTGAATGTGTGCAACATGTAACTAAGTCTTTGTGTCACATAAGCTTACAGCAAGGACATGACATGATGCACTACTGCCCATGTGACATGGAAGTGGTTGTAAATGCAAATATAATCATCAAGGAGGATTTGTTTTCTTCACAGGTGGCCTTTCTAAGTTATTTTGCATGATGAGTGACGGATCCAGAGATGAGCAGCCAGCCAAGCAGCTGAAAAGAGCCAACGAGGAAAATGAAGCAGAGAAGGTGCAGGCTACTAAAAAAATAAAAGCAGAGGGAGAGCACGCTGAAGATGAGAAGAAATACCCCAAAAAGAAAGTGGTCCTCCTCATGGCATACTCTGGAAAGGGATACTATGGCATGCAGGTACAAACTGTGCTTGGTTTTCACTTCCTCTCAGTTCCAAGCACTTACTTTTAAAGTCTTGCTGAATGTAAATGTTTTCTATGTTTCAGAGAAACCCTGGAACCTCTCAGTTTAGGACCATTGAAGACGATCTGGTCACTGCACTTATTAAATCAGGCTGCATTCCTGAAAACCACGGTGAGGACATGAAGAAGATGTCTTTCCAAAGATGTGCCAGAACAGACAAGGTATGTGTCTGTACATCGCTGAGCTCCTCTGCCTCCTTTCCAACACTAAATCCTTCAGATCCCCAGACCAGTTGTTCCAGTAGTCGCCCCAAAGCGTTGAAACACCTTACCCTTTTCAATTAAGTGCATCCTCTCTGTAGACATGTTTAAATCTAGTCTGAAGACCCACATGTTTTCTAAAGCCTTTAATTGTCCTCAAGGTTTCTGTTTTATCTTTAATATTTTATTTTCAGATCTTACTATTCTGTACTTTATTTTCTTTTTCACTCATTTATTTGTGCATGTTTTTGGGATTGTTATTTCTCTTATGATTTGCTGTTGCCATCTTATGTCATTTTACTTATTTTATTTTACTGCACAGCACTTTGGTCAACTCTGCTTGTTTTTAGATGTGCGTATAAACAAATTTGAATTTGAGTTTTGCACAGTGGGCACAATATCAATTAATTTTAATCAGATATTCAAACTGTTGTATGTCCTAAGTTTTAAGTTTAATATAATGGCCGATGTTATCATATTTGAACAAAGTCTCAGGGCTGCAGCAAAACTGCGCCCACTTAGGGCAATAAAAAAGTTTATCTCGGGTGCGTCAGTACAATGGATAACAAGACAGGATGGCGGAGAAGTTAACCTGACACCAATGCAACTGGGCTGGTCAGCAACGAAAAAGTTTCACAGGCTGAGATTGATGCAAAAAATGTCATTTTTTGACATCTGTAAACAAAAAGAAGGGTGCTCAAAGTGCAAATAATAATGAAAAGTGAATAAAAACAGCAGCAAATGTTTCAGTCCTAGACTATCGTCAGTGCTTGCTGCTGTTCTTATTCACTTTTTATTATTATTTGCACTTGAGCACCCTTCTTTTTGTGTACAGATAAAATAAATGGACATTTTTTGCGTTGGTCTCAGCCTGTGAACCTTTTTTGTGGCTGTCCAGCCCAGTCTTATTGGTGTGCAGGTATCTCCTCTGCCGTCCTTTCTTGATCATATTATAACAAGCTATGTTAGCAAGTGTTTGCACACATTGTTATTATTGGTGTGTCATTATGACTAACCATGCTAGTGTTTATGTATGTCATTTTTCAGGGTGTGTCTGCAGCTGGCCAAGTGGTGTCTCTAAAGCTGTGGTTGATTGAAGACATCACTGAAAAAATCAACGAGCATCTGCCACCACAGATCAAAGTGCTCGGTGAGACGCTGGTTTTTATAATCTAGTTTTATTAATTGGAGCTGAGTGGAAGGGGTTTTATCATGCAGTCATTTTTGCTTTTGTTCCAACAGGTTTTAAACGGGTGACACAGGGTTTCAACTCCAAAACAAACTGTGATGCTCGCACATACACTTACATGCTTCCAACAGTGGCCTTTGCTCCGAAAGACTATGACACTGGGGATATATCAGCCTTCCGCCTAGAACCAGAGACACTTCAGAGGGTGAACCGCCTGTTTGCTCTGTACAAAGGCACCCATAACTTCCACAACTTCACCTCTCAGAAGGCTGCAAGTGACCCCAGTGCCCGCCGCTACATCACAGAGATGTCTTGTGGAGAGCCTTTTATCAACAGCAATACTCAGTTTGCAGTGATCACCGTACGAGGCCAGAGCTTTATGATGCACCAAATCCGCAAGATGATCGGCCTGGTGATCGCAGTGATAAAGGGCTACGCGAAGGAGGACGTGATGGAGCGGAGCTGGGGACAGGATAAGGTGGATGTTCCCAAAGCTCCAGGCCTGGGGCTGGTCCTGGAAAGGGTTCACTTTGACCGGTACAATAAACGCTTCGGAGGGGACGGGCTGCATGAGCGGCTGGAGTGGGACCGCGAAGGGGAGGCGATTAAGGCCTTCAAGGAGGCTCACATCTACCCCACCATAGTTGAGACGGAGTGTCAGGAGGGCTCCATGGTCAGCTGGATGTCCACGCTTTCTATCCATGACTTTGAAGCTACAGCCACAGCCACTGACTCACAAGACAACAAGGACCAGAAACAGGTACGTGGAAGTCATACCTGATATAACCCTGATATTTGACATTAAAAATCTGTTTGTTTCCAACTCATCTTTGCTCTCCTTTTTTCCACAGGGCAATGCAGATGTAGGAAATGACTCCGATTAGGTCACCCTGCCTGCTGAAAGACGTCTTCTCACCAAAACTTTAGTATAACTTCCAAGATTGACTTTTTTAGTGTGATAAAATTCTGATTCTCTTATACAATGTTATTAAACAAACAACGAGATAATAAAAACCTCTGTGTTCTTTATTGTACTGTGACTGTTTCCTTATTTTAATTTCACTCACGCTCTCACACCTTGTTAGTGTCGGCTGTTAAGCTGTTTCACTCTTTGTCTTGTAAGCAGACCCTAAAGTTTGGATTTATTGCAATGAAATATTGGCATACCCATATGTGCATCAAAAGACTTACTGGTTGCTGTAGTCATTCTGCCTGTCTGCATTGGCTATGAAAAGACTGCACATCACTAGAACTCCACTTTAAGAGCAAGGACAAATTTCACTGTCCACCGTTCATGCACAAATGTATTGTAAAGTTTAGCTGAAGCTGATATGAGGGTTCCACACTCAAGAGTTAGCCAAATTTAAGTGTCTATGTTTTGTAAAATTGTAGTGATCAATCATTTATTAGGCAAATCAGCCTTTTTATTTTATTTATTTGCAGTCCATTTGTATTGAGCCAGGAAAGTCAGCATCACAAGACAAGACTATAGCTTTTATATCAGAGGTGCAGTGGTAAAGATAATTTTTATATGGGACATAATGTATTTTATCATATTGTACAGTCAATGATTAATTAAAATCAATGTTTATATCAGAAAGAAATATGCTGACTGAATGCAGCTGAGAGGCAGTCAATATAAATGTCTGATAAAATATCTTATGTACTGTAGCAGTATGTAGTCTCCAGTGGTGAAACCAAAGCCAGCACTTCACCCTCCAGTCACTGGGAGGCGACACAACAGCTGAGTGTATGGGACTAGTGTTACATTCCATGACCGCTGGATTTATAGGAAATTAGACGTTTCATCTTAGCAACGATTGCAGCACATGCACTTCCACGGCCGTGAAAGATAAAAATCTAAAAGTATAAACCTGCTGTGGGAATATTTAAGTTAATCCACTCTAAATATGATTTAAATTATTCATTATCAAAATGTCTAAGATGTTTAATATTTTTTTTGGTATTCCTCAAGTGTCACGTGAACGCAGCATCGCTCAGTAATCATGGCGCCGGCCAAGAAACGCAACGTGAGTTCGGCAAAAACAACCGAACAAAGTGTAAAAACAGCCAAAATAGACCTTAATACCAAAGTCGAGAGTATACTCGAGAGTAGGAAAAATGCCAACGACGTTTTTGACATCCTCGAGTTCCTCCAGGTAAATATACACAGCTAAATTACACTGTCAGAGCACCTTAACTGAATACATGCTAGGTAGCTAGCTTTATTGACACCAAACAATCTGTAGGATGACTTCAGAAAAACTCTGCATGTGTCTTTTTTCTTCACGTCCGTTTGCAGTCAGAAAAAGAGAAGGATGTTGTCAATGCTGTCAATGCCTGTAGCAAACTGTTCTGCACCTTGTTGGAGAAGAAGGAGCTGTTTTTGGGAAAACTGCCCGGAGAGGAGGAGGCGCTGAGTGGTGAGTAATCACTGTAATCACAATCATAATCTTATGTAATTATAACACATGGTAGTTATGAGGTGGATGTTAGCAAGTTTCACACCAACACTGCTGTATCTACTGCTCATGAGACAAATGGGACATTAAACTAATGCTGACAATGTTAGTATATAAGGAACATTAAGTGGAGGTCAGATATTCTAACCCTAATCCTAAATTATAAGGCTATTTCCACTCCTCTTTTTCTCTTCATTTAGTTATAACAAACAATCAGTCATACTGGTTAAATAGGCAAAGAAAGAAGGAACTTAGATTACAATAGTAATTCTATAAAAAGACCATTTATAGATAAACGATATCTTTCTGAGACCCTGCGTCCTCATGTGAGGACATCACGTTTTGGGTTTCCTTGACCTTATACTTCATACTACTCAAGTCAGACCTGTTGTCCTCGTTCGTGGACACTTTTTTGTGCCATCTAGTGGTAGTAAGAGCACAATACATAAATCTAAAAGACATCTTAGAAAGACATCTTCTTCATGTCCTCACCATTGTTTTGTGCAGTGACCAGATCATCTTACAGGATTTCTCTAAATCATAGCAAACTTTTACAATCATATAAAAACAAGATGGCAGCCATCTCTGCCAAGGCAGTCTGGAGCCGATCTCGACACAAAAGTGGACAAGGTCCAAAACCTGATCACATTTCATGGTTGAAACTTAATGTTTGTAGTTTGATATGGCAACAAATTTGACCAATTTTATTAATTGCAACAAGCTAACACGCTGTTAATTAGGAAGTACTCATTTGAATACATTGGGACTTTACTATCGTCTTGTTTGTTGTTTAGTATTTACACTTATTAGGTCCTAATGACCCTAAATAGCTAGGAGAAATTAAAAATGTATACCAAGCAAAAGTTTGGGTATCAGGAGAGTATGATAGTCTCTGAGTAAATTTTAGTCACTGACATGGATTTCTTATGTGTCACAAATTTAAGTGACCCAAAACAGCATGCAGTTTAAAAGATGGGATTAAATTAATAAGTTTCATCTTATGAAAATGAAATTTCCCTTTTGAGCATTTCCACTCATTTGCGTTTGTATATCAGACAAGAACTTCATTCATTTATTCATCATACCATCCTTTTGTTTTCTGTGTGTATCTTCTGTGGTTCAGGAGAGTACAGTGCTGAGGAGAAGTACCGCATGTTCATGCGACACCGTTACAACAGCTGTGTGGAGATGCTGCTCGAGCACCTCAGCCATGAGCTCCACGATGTCAAGGTGAGTTGAAAGCTTGAATAGAAAAGGTGCTCTTAATGTAAAATTGTGTTTGAATGAGTACTGTAGTGTGAAGCCTCCTATTTAATTAAGACTAACACATAAGAGAAGGATCACGTTAAAGTGTGCATGTGTGCAAGAAGCTTTGTTCTTTAGGGCGACGTGTTTTTTCCCCTGTACTTTTCACTCAAACAGTTCAGGTGTGCATACAATTTTCAGTTGTTGTGCACAAATGACTGGCAGCAACGATGAGGTAGACTGGTATTACTAACAACATTGTGGAGTCAGTAACAACAACAATAAATTAACAACGGTCTGCAAGCTTTTATTGCTTAAAGCCATGATGATAATCAAGTATTATGTGGTTTGTTATTGGCTCGTGTACTGCCATGGCAATCCAGCTCAGGTCCCTGGATGCCTATCAACATTTAGATGTTATTAGATGTTGCATTTAAAAAAAAGAATACTGTCATTAGTCATTGTGCTGTGCTCAGGGACCTGGGAAAAGAAATCAGTGTGTCTGTGTTTTTTAATACACGTATAAATGTCTGATTACAGGAGAGTGCTCTGTGCTGCCTGATGAAGTTTGCTGCAGCAGAAGGACAGCATCCCCTCGAGGACTTGGACTGGAGTGAACACTACAGCTTCCCAAGAGAACTCATCCAGGTAGTGACATCAATAATTTCCTCGTGTTCTTAGTCAAGACAAGAAAAAAGGCAATTTTTTAGAATATGTCTGTAAGCATTTGCTGTTTTGTGATCCGTGGTTCAGGCACCTTCTGATATTTCTGTTATTATTTCATGCTCAGGCAGTGGTGGACAGACTGCTCTCCAGAACTACAGACAACTCCCTGCTGATCTCCAGATTCCAGGAGTTCCTTGAGATGGAGGACGTACGCTTTTATGTCATGAGCTCCATCCGTGAGAGCGTGGGCCAAGTCATGGACAAAAGCAAAGGGGTAAGAGAGCGTAGCTGTCCTGTAGCTGTTCTTGTTTGTTGCTTTCATTGTCACTATTTTGATTAAGTAAATATAACTTGCTTTGCTGACTGTTGTTGTCTTGTTCCTCTCAGGCACTGGTGCCCGTATATCAGAACAACGTGTTCACCCTCATGTCAAACATCAGCGTACCAAGCAAAGAGTCGGAGCTCAGCAACTTCATGGTCAAACAGGAAGGTGAGATCTGCGTTTTAAGGATGTCACAATGCCATAGTGTGTGTTTCTACTTTGCTGAACTGCCCCTGTGCGAGGAGAAGAGGCCTGTTTTTGTTGTTCTGTGTGTGAGTATTTTTATTTTAGTCATTAAAGTGATGTATGTGTTTCCAGCCAAGCATGAGGACTGGAAAGCCGCCAAACTGAATGTAAGTCAAGTCTTATTAATCAGACTTCTTCTGCTTGCAACTTCAATGTTTAATGTTTGAAACCATTTGAAATGGTCTTCTTCATTACAGGAGCACAAGCGTGTCTTTGAGAGGATGTGGCTGGGCTTCCTCAAGCACAAGGTATTATAAACATCTTGATTACACAGCCATGCCCTTTAATGTTAATTAAGCAATAAACCACAAGAGGCTTTGTTTTAAAGTGATGTTAAAACAGCTAGGGGCGTTGTTAGCTGCTCTAAAATCACTGTGAACCACAGCCTCAAGTAGCTTATTGCTTTCATAAAACAATTACTACACATAACTGGCAATGTAAACACACAGCAATTAAAAATTCAATATTTTACTGACGATAAATAATCGTTCTTCTGTCAAGCATTGTAGTTCTTGAACATTTAACATGACGGTTCATGAGGAACACAGTCAGAGAGGAGAGTGGCAGTTGCTTTACAAATCCATAGCAACATGGAGCCAGTGAAGTTTACCCTCATTGGCTCTAGCGCAGCGTAATTAACGTTAGGAGAAGGGGAAAAAAAGTGCTCATCATGTTGCAGTTACATTATAACCACATATATATCTATCATCTGCAACTTTTATGCTCCCTTAACATGAGCTCTCATAACTTGCAAGCAAAACGAAAACAAAAGTGATACCTAGCTAGAGAAAAGTGAGCACAATAGGCTACAAACAAAGACATGCAAGCCAGCTAAAGTTATATTGTTAACTTACAACAGATTGTTAGTGTGCTTTGTCCGCTTTGGACGAGATAAAAGGCTGGCAGATTCGGTTATTAAAAAATTCTACAATCAAAATGTATCCTCTGAACACACCTGTGGCCCTGTGCCACCAAGACAATGCCTTGTCTCATTAATTTTTCATCTCTCTGTTATAGTTGCCAAGCAACATGTATAAAAAGATCTTGGTGATCCTCCATGACTCCATTTTGCCCCACATGAGTAAACCCACTCTGATGATCGACTTCTTGACTGCAGCCTATGAAGTTGGTGAGTTGAGAGCTGACGATAAATACTTTAAATTGACTATAGTCGTGTATTTACATCTGGTCCTAGGGGTTTATTATTTCTATAGGATGATGCTCTTTGTTTTAAATAGGTGGAGCTATAAGCCTGCTGGCTCTCAATGGCCTCTTTGTCCTCATACATCAACACAACCTGTGAGTATTACACAGAAAATTAATTGATTTGGCCACTTTAAATAGTCAAATTAATTACAGTAATATGTTGAGGAAATGTGAACACAAAAAGAGGCTCCATCTTTAAATACTGCACTATATTGTGTGTGTGTTTTGCAGAGATTACCCAGACTTCTACAAAAAGTTGTATAATCTGCTGGAGCCTTCTGTTTTCCATGTGAAGTACAGAGCACGCTTTTTCCACCTAGCTAACATCTTCCTTAGCTCCAGGTAAGATTGTTTTGCTCTCATTTTATCCAGTTAAAGTTGCCTTCATTGGTCTTTTTGGTGCATCAGACAGGAGTAAAGTTGTAGTTCATACTCTTTGTAGTTTACCTGCAGTACCATGGTTACAGATTGACAGCTGTATTTCGCAGCACAACCACATCTTGGTCCCTAGGCTGGGAGCCAGGTCCAGCCCCCATAATGTTTTCTTCCACCTTTTTGTTTTTCATTATTATTTCTTGTTTGGCTATACCTTGGGCCATTACGAGTTGATAAAGAGCACCCCCAAAATATGGGCCCAAAACCCATATTTTGTTCTTGGTGAAAATGATGTAAATGGCAATATTAGGGCACTACGATGGCATAAATATTCATACAAGTATGAAATTTGGCATGTAGTATCCTGACACAAAGAGGAAAGTAGCAAAATAAGATTCTGGGGCTTGCTGCTATTTTATTTCAAAATATCACTCACAACATTCCCAAAAAAAAAAAAAAAAAAAAAAATGACTGTCCATTTGACAAATTCTCACCAAAAATGCCTATTTTTCATCTCTTTGTGTGTAATATCACTGCTCCACTTGTATATTGCAAACTTGATAGTTGATAAGCTTAAATTTGAGCCCCATTGACATTTCTTTCTTGAAAATTACACTTGCTTTGGCCTAAATTTGTCACTATACCTCGTATCAGAGGACACAGAATTGTCAGTCATTAGCCTTCCAGAGAGTCTGTTTGCCAGCAATATAAACCTGGAAGTGATGGGCACCACAAATCCAAATGGAGGTCAGGTGATACTGCAGGAGTAGCTGCAGGAGAGAATGTGGTTATCTGATTCATACTGACTGTATCTGAGATATTAAAACTGTTATAATAATTATTCGTAGCCCACCATTCAAGATAATGACCATGAAACTCAAAAGGTGTATTTTAATTACTAACATATATGCTGTTTATGTGTTTGTGCTTTCCTCCAGTCACTTGCCAGTGTACCTTGTGGCTGCGTTTGCCAAACGCCTGGCCCGTTTGGCTCTCACAGCACCGCCCACAGCCCTCCTCATAGTGCTGCCCTTCATCTACAACCTGATCCGTCGTCACCCATCCTGCAGAGTCCTTGTTCACAAGCCCAGCACGGAAGATGGTGAGTGTCAGTCAGTCTCCTCTTAATGGTTGGATTCACTATATTCAAGACAGCTTGTAAGAGTTTAACTGATGTACCATCTTCTACAATCCAAGGAAGCATTTCAGGATATATGTAGATGTTTGTTTCTGCTCATAATGACAGAGCCTCTGGAGGACCTGTATCTAATGGATGAAGAGGATCCTGCTCAGTGCCGTGCCTTGGAGAGCAGCTTGTGGGAGATTAAGGTGTGTACAGCATGTGGTGGTTTTGGATTTACAAATGAATCATCCATGACGCTGACTGCAACTGAGATGTGACTTGTGTTGGCCAAGGTTTTAGTCACGTAGATTGGAAAACAAGATGAAGGAATACTATAGACATTTAGGAGTTGAACTTAAAGGAAGCATATTTAATTGTCAGTGAAAGTTGACATTGTTGTCTTCTCCTTTCTTGCAGACACTGCAGAAGCACTACCATCCAGATGTGTCCAAAGCTGCTGTGATGATCAACACACCTCTGCCAGAACAAGAGGATGACATCAGCGAGGTGCTGGAGATAACAACATATGAGGTGATCTGCGTCCTTCATCTTCTTCTTTGGTGTTTAAACATTTAGAAAGCATATTTATTAGCATATAGAAACTAAATGGAAGTTAACTGCTATACTCATGGTCTTCTACGTTGCATGAATAATGTGTCTTATGTTCTCATTCGCAGCTGATGGAGAGAGACCTGAAGCAGTCGCAGATCAAGAGCATCCCACTGGAGTTTGAAACTGCCACACAGTTACTAAAGGGAGGGGGAGATGTGTTAGCACAGCATTTCTGTCTGGGATAAAACACGTGAAAACAAGGAGCTGTGTTCATGGTGTGGTGTACATCTCTGGGACCAGTTCATCTGTCAGGGTGAATGTTTTTGAGCTGTTTGGCCTGAACAGGGAGCGTGGATAGACTTCACTTTCGGCGCAGTGACAGCAGCATCAAGAACAAGAAAATTGTGTTGTGTTTTTGATTTATAACTATTGTACATCAGTAAAAACCTTTTCCAAAGCTTGTGGTGAATACTCTTTGTTTCTGTTTGGCACATTTTGGGACTGTCAAATGACATAAGTTGCAAATTAATGGGTTTAATTAATGTTAAATTTAGCGGCTGAAGGTTTTACTCCTCTTTAATTTATGTACAAGTTTCATTACTGTATTCCCAAAATGGTGTGTGATGATAATGCAGCTCTGCATTACAGTTGGTTTCGGGCTCACTACTACAGCAGCCATCAGCTAAAAAGCTCTGCTAAACCTACACTACATAAGAACCACACTTCCTCAGCAGCTGACGACACCAGTGATAAAAGGAGAATAAATATTGGGTTTCTGTGTGTCAGGTGGCCACGAACACTTCAGCTGAAAGCCAACCTGCGTCTGTTTGATGTGTAAATCTTTGCTAAAATGTTAGCCTAACAACTGATTAAAGGAAGAATATGTCAGGGCTGTGTTGTGGAGCTCCTCTGTAGCCATATGAAAACAAAACCAAAGTAATGCAGCTTTAAAAGGTGCTGCACAGCCACAGGTGTTTTCACTTAGCCAGGTTGATTGCAATTCAGTTAGACCAGCCATGTGAAGGTAGAGGGGTTCATGCAGTCCTGAGAGAGCTATTAGGCAACATTCAGGTTCTTTATCAAATGCACAACAATAGAGAATTTGAGGATACATTATGCTGTGTGGGACAGGGCGCCATCTTGTGAGGTGTGCAGACTGTCACCTTTGTCTCCCAAGTGTATGCACTCAGTCCACCAACGTGATGGTTCACAATTTGCAGGTATGTGACAGGAAGCAGTACAACAGTAATTCTGCCTCTGGTTGCTAAGTCATATATTTGTTGGCAATGAAAATTTTAAAGGTTTAGTGTGTAGTATTTTACTGGCATTTTGCAGTGAATTTGCAGAACTGAAACATCTCCCATGTACAGTGACTGACAAAAAAATAAATAAAATAAATGCAAATAATCCAACTTAGATCCAGTGTTTGGTTTGTTCGTTCTGGGCTACTGCAGAAACAACATGGTGGAAGAGGTATATCATTTTTCTCATAGATGTAGTAACACATTTTTCCACTCCTGGTTTCCTCGTCTCAAAGTCAATGGGTTTGGTTTAATGCCCGACATAATGTCTGGTTAACACAAGCATAAGAGACTTTTACATTTTGTCCTATTACATAAAAACTTTTATGTGTCTTAAAAAAGTTAAAGAAGTTGTTAAACAAGACTATAAAACTACAGTGTAGTTTGTTTATAGACTGAAGTTAGCTTTTTACTCCTGCCGATTGCATTTAGGCTTCAAAAATCATGAAAGTAGTGTTATATTGTAAAGATGATGAAAGAAGACATGTAAGAAAATGGTTCCCAGCTGGTCCAGCCATGGGGTCCAGGTTTCTCCTAACTCATTAATTCAAGGTCCACACGGTAAAATACATTTGATATCCTACTTACATTTAGCCATGTCGTCCAGCTAGTTTGCTGTCTCTGTCAAGAAGCTGTCCTTTAGTTACTCGCTTTACAGCAGGAAATGGCACTTAAAAGTAAAAGCTTTGTGCTGGAAATTCACTGTACTTAAAAATAAAGTGTGCTTTTTATAAACTTGACACATTTCCAAAACAATTGCAGTCCGTTCAGAATGGACCCGCGGCCATCTTTTGGACTGCGACCCACCAGTTGGGAACCACTTATTTTCTGCAGTAATCCAAATCCAATGGAAAAATCCTACATGCTTTTTGACAAGGGAACAAGGACGATACTAACTTAGGTACTGGCCAACAGAAAAGGTTATCCTCTGAGCTCATAATAAATCTCTGAAAAGGAGGTGCTGGCTGGCCCCCCAACATACAGATAAATGGCTTATTCTAAGGTAAGGAAAACACATTGATTCTTAGTTTTGGGTGATTTTTTTAAACTTATAAAAAAAAAACTAATTATATAAAATTTCTGCCAATAAATACCTTTATAAATCCTACACCTGGACCTTTAAGTCTAAAGCTTCCTCTAACAATGCTATGCTAATTATGCTAAGTAAACATGTTTTAAAAAAATAGAGACAACTATGCAAGTAAAAAAACAAAATGAGAATGTAAACATAAAATAGAGCAAGTTAAAATAAGGAATAAAACATAACACGAAAATAGGCTTTAGGAATAAAAGTGTCACTTTACAGGAAGTACCTGGGGCTAAATGTCATGCTAACATTATGAAACACGTTAACCGCTAACACCATGGGGCCAGCTCATGCGCACAGGTGAGAGGTTAGCCTTAAATGCTCTTTTCCGTCTCCTCTTCATACTTCATCCCCTTGTTAAGTGTGCCATATGGTCCCACAGCAGGCAGCCCTGGGTACAAGACCGCCGTGAGAGAAAATTGTGAATCATATCTGACTTCTGTTTGAAAAGAGCAAGTCATATCAGGGAGAGTACAGACGGACATGCTAAGGAGCATTTGAAGCCATGCTTATGTAGTACAGTGACACGCAGCATCCGTGTAGGGCTTTTTCCTTTAAATTTGGGAGTGTTTATGTGCTTTATTTTGTTTTAAAGCTTATTGAGGATTACAAGGCAGACACATGGTGCCAGACTCTGCCAAAACTGGGAAGGTGAGGAGCCAGAAGCAGAGCTGAAGATCACTGTGAGGAGGATGAGAGACACAGACCAGCATCACTTTGATGGGTAACTTCTTCTTATCATTCAGAGTTATTTGTGACAATATACATAATTTTACCCAGAAATATGTCACTGTATGCATGTTGAGGATTTGTATGAACATTTACAGTGTGCAGCCTTAAGGTGACACATCATATCTGCACACTAAAGTCATTTTAAGGTTATGAAAACTGCAGTTTTATGAAGTTTTCCTGCAGTTGCTGAAACCTCTCCACTGTAGAGAGGTGCATGCATGAAAAGCTTTAGACACATAACCATTTAGGCCTATAAAATATTATGTACGTGGAAAATGTAATGCATCCGCCCCAAAACTGGACTCCATTTGCTCCTTTGACATCTAAACTGATCTATTTTTTAGATTCTGTATGTGCTCAATACGTGCAACAATAAAAAATGCCCAATATAAAGCTTGGTTAACCACATGGTGTCACAATAGTAACGCACTTACTGTCTTCTTCAGACAAAGATAGAATACTTTGGAAAAACAAGCAGCAGAATCATGACATCAATAAAAGTAATGGGCTGATATATTGATTAATTGGTAGATAGCAAATGAAAAAACCCTGTCCAGGCCTGGATAATGACGTACACTCAGCACCCTCCTCTTGATAAACCTCAGAGAGAGATGCTTACCACGGCAGGTCCATACATGGCTTGGCAGGATGGGACGTTTGTGCATAAATCTACAGGACCCCTGAGCTTCGTGTGTTGTTGTTGTTTTTGTTTTGTCTGTCCTCTTCCTCCTCTCCCCCTGCGAGGAAATAGAAGCTGTCCAAGGTGAGTCAGCAAGGAGAAGCTGTTTGAGCAGTTGGCTGAGGCTCGGAGAGAGACAGGAGTCGGGGGAGCTGATTAATGCTGTAGTTTCTATTTTCTTTCGATTACCTCTGAGAAAAAACAGAAACAAATCACTGGTATTTTTCTTCTTTGTCCGTTAGTTATTGACACTTTGTTGCTGATAGCATCCAAAGAACACTTAATGAGTATCACTAATCAGTGTTAATGTGATCTTGTTCTGTAGTTTTTGTTTATTGCGAAAGAAATGCAGTAGTTTGAAAGACAGAACACAGATGACTGAACTCAGCTGGTTGAGTATTATTATGATTCAGCAGTCGAGTCAGATAAGTCAAATCTCCCGAGGTACAAGCAGCATTAACCTTCTTAACCTCGCATGTGTCACTGTATAGTAGTTAGTATGAATACGGCATTCCTCTGTGTGTGTGTGTGTGTGTGTGTGTGTGAGTGTGCAAAGGTACCGAACGGGACAGCATAGATGGGGATTTAGCACTGACTGATAAAATCTGATGTGTTTTCCACGCTCCCCCCTGTTATTGTGTTGCTGTGATACAGTAATCCTCTCTTATGTAACTGAGTGGAGCTCTCCCTCTCTCGCTCTCTGCTGAACACACTCACACACATGCACATGGGCACACACATGTATATATCAATCACACCAGTCGGCATCTACAAATACATGTAGACGTACTGATGTAGGGGGGTGGCAAAGTAAGTTGGAAACTGTTGCTGTCAGGGATTGACTGCACACTTACAGTGGCAAAGTAGTTATGTGATTTTAATGAAAGAAGATGAAGGAAGTTTAAAGTAAGTGCCAAGAAACTCTTTGCTAGATAATATGCCATGTATTTTCTATGTGTTCATGTTGTCCAAATGCAGTTGCACAATTGTTTTTGCTATGTTAAAATGAATTTGTTTCCGGTCAACTTAGCATGGGGGAAATTTGTAATGATAATGTAAAATAAAACATACAAGTATTACTGAAAAATGTTCTTTACATAGTAAACTTTGCCTTTGTAACCACTGACATGTACAGTCTGTTGTTTTTGCTCAAAATTATAGTGATTTGCAAATTAAAGGTCCAGTTTGTAGGATTTATATTGGAACGAATGGAGTACATTTTCTTTAGTGTGTAATCACCTAAAAAGTAAGAGCTGTTGTGGGTTCATTACCCTAGAATGAGCTGTTTAGATCTGCATAGGGAGCAGTTCCTTTTCCACATGGTGCTTTTCAAAGTCAAGGATGCCTCCTTGGTAGGATGGGTCCCTCTAAGTTGGGTCCTACTGAGGCAAGACTCCTTCCCAGCAGCAGTGAACACACATTGGAATAGGCTACAGATGCCCATGTATGCGTCATTGAAGAGGCCCTGCCTTCAATTCAGGCAAATCGTGCACAAAGATTTGTGGGTAGCTCATGCAGGCTGAGGATGCACACATGCATCCTTGACCTTGAAAATTCTCTGAAGGAAGGATTCAGTCCTCTGCAGAATTCAAAGGATCCCTAACAATGTAACAGTAGCAGTCCTTCAGTGGGTTTCGAAGACACAGACTACTTGAAATTCAGCCGTGTAAGGATCCTTCCTTGACTTTGAGAAGCACCAATAGAGTCTGTAATGTTGCACTGCCATGTTTCTACAGTAGCCCAAAAAGGACAAACCAAACAATGGCTTGAGATAGGGCCATTCGCATTTTCGCACAGGCCACTGTTGATAGCAGCACCTCTGCAATGAGCCAAACAGTGTCAGGAAAATGCTGATTTATAACATGAAGCTGTTTAATTCAGTGTTTTTGCCAGTTTTAATCACACTATCCATTTGTTTTGGAGAGGAAGAGACCTCACCATCAGGTGCCACTAAATCCTACACACTCCTCCTTTTAAAGCTTTTCTTGCTAGATGGATTTATTATATTGGTTTTGGTGGCAGCCCTCCAAAATTAAAGTGCACAAGATAGTCAAGAAAAAAGAGAATTACATTTAAAAATTGAAAAACACATGATCAAACGCAAAGGTAGATGTACTCACTGTAAAGTAAGAAATACTTAAATGGAATATTACTCATGTAAAACCCTAAGATCAGGTGCTTTGTCCAGGTATTAGCTAGAAAATAAACACAAGTAACAGAAATTTACAGATGCCTTTTAATCTACAAAGAAGTTCTAAAAGTTTAGTAGTTTTGCAGAAGTGAAATTAATTGGAACTGACATTGATTTTAACTAGAGGCATTTGGTTACCTCTCAAATTGCCAATGTACTTGAAATGAATACTGAGAACAGTGTGTGCATGTTTTGTCTGTGTGTACATCTGCTTACAGTACTTTATTGTGTACACATTCAGTTGTTTGTTTTTGTTTTGTTTGTGTGTTTCATCAAGTGTGAGGAGAGTGTGAGGTTTGCAGTGTGGCTTCAGCATGTGTAATCTCTGCTTGTGTGGGTTTTGCAGGTGATAATGCGGGATCACACGTCCGGCGCTAACGTGGAGGAGCTGCTGAGGCAGTCGCAGATGGAGTTACAGTGGATCCAGAGACAGCTGGCCATGATCGCTGCCAGAAACATACACCATCACCACCTGCACACCAAGGCCAAGGTACTGTGGTACCACATACTGTAGGCCTGTGTTACTACTGCTGTTGTCTCTATAAACAGATATCTGCATGTGTATTGTCAGACCCATAACTGATGGGTTTGGAGATTGCTATTGCTGCTACATGATAAAACTGCTACGATAAAACTTCATGAGGAGAAAATTGCCCTCTAATACTAATCTTGTCTGCAAGTCATGATGAAAGTATCCTGTTACTAACACAAAGCAGGCCTCATCTGTCAAAAGTCCACTTGAGAGGTGGGAATCTGGGGACAGTCTGTAAGATTAGAAAAAAGGAACATCTGCTCAACCTAATCTGACCAATCTTCATAACATGCCATTATGACTCAACATTAGATGATGATTTTTATGATGATGGCTTTGCTGTTGCAGTTTGTCAGTCACCCTCTCCAATACACTCTTTATAACACAGAAATAGGCCTATGCAATAACAGTAATTTGGAAGGATTACTAAATAGGTCTACTGGGCACAGGCCTAGGGGCCCAAAGTGTAAGGGGGTCCCCTTGGTCTTCACCTGCAAAATGTCACTTAAATTAACACGTAATGACCAGGAAGGGATTCAAAATGAGCACAAAGTGTTGCAAAGGAACTGCAAAGAGGCACAAAACAAGCAAAAAAGACAAAATTACCCCAAAGAGACACAAAATAAGCAAAGAAACACACAAATTGACCTTAAATAGAGACAAAATAAGCAAAAAAAAAAAACAACACAAAATTATGTCAAAGAGACACACAACAAGCAAAAAAGATAAAATTTCCTCAAAGAAACACAAAAAAAGCAAAAAACATACAAAATTACCTCAAAGAGACACAAAACAAACAAAAAAACACACAAACTGACCTAAAATAGACAAAATAAGCAAAAAAACATGCAAAATTACGTGAAAGAGACACAAAACAAGCAAAAAAAAGACACAAAATTACCTCAGAGACACAAAACAAGCAAAAAAGGCAAAATTTCGTCAAAGAAACACAAAATAAGCAAAAACACACACAAAATTACCTCAGAGACACAAAACAAGCCAAAAAAACGCACAAAATTACGACAAAGAAACACAAAATAAGCCAAAAAAAGATGCAAAATTACTTAAAAGAAAAACAAGCCAGAAAAAAAGACACAAAACTACCACAAAGAGACACATGACAAATACAAAGAGACACAAACCCCCAAAAGATGCGTTATGACTACAAAGAGATGTAAAACAACAACACAAAAAGAGGCTAAACAACTATAAAGTGTGCGTGTCTTAGTCAGGTCTTGTACCTTTTTAATTTATCAGCTTAAACTCTGACCAAATATTTAGCCCTACATATGTAATAAAATGTTAAAATTCCACTTTATGGCCACTTAATTGCAATAATTACTATTAAGAATTTAACACTGGAGCTCCCCAGGGCTGCGTTTTGAGTCCCCTGTTGTTCTTCCTGTACACACACAACTGTGTAGCCATTCGACTTATATTTACCATTAGGGTGGCTGACGACACAGCTGTGTTGAGCCTGATCACAGATAACAATAAAAAAGCCTACCTGAAGTCAGCAGAGGATGTGACCTGCTGGCGTCAGGACAACAACTTACTAAGGCTGCCCCCACCCCCAAAATTATGATGTTATCTTAGCATCTATTTTTGTTTTCCAGCACAATCACCATTGTTGTCTTTAAATTTTATTTAATCTCATTCCAGCTCCTCCGTGTCTTAACATTTATAAAGTGGAGAGTTTTGTGTTTTTGACCACAAATCTGTTGTTTTCACTAATCTTTTACCTCATCTGACCCTAACAAATGCACACCTGTCTGCTGTGTTGTTCTTAAATCTTTCTATACTACAAAGTTCTCGGAGCTTTGATGGCAACTATTGTTTCCTGATTCAGATTTGCTGCTCAGCATGATAGATTGTGATGGCTTCCTGTCCTTGACTGTTTATGGGGATGAAAAACACAAAAACAATGGACACAATCAGTGAAATAACTTTTTTATGTTAATTCTTTATTTTGTAATATACACACATTCAACAACACATCCTCATTTTGTTTTTTCTGTTGCAAAATCTAGGTTGTTAGCTTCCTGGATAACAAGCGACATGACATGAGTCATCATGTGTCACTAGGTGTTAATAAACCAATAACACCACCCCATGTGGTTTTTTTTTTGCCATTACTTTTATCCCGTACGGCCAGAAGAGGACAGCATACTTCTGAAAACACATTTCAGTGTTAAAAATCCACCAAGTTGAAAAAGAAGCCATGACACGCTCCAAAGGTAGCAGCTTGTTCAAGTAATGAAATGACACGTTGCCTTCAGCTATTTGCATATTTAAAGGGGGTCACTGCATATTTCTGCCTAATCCAGTTTCCATCTGTTCCTGAACCCTGGTCTCACAGGGCTCCATGTCATGCCCGAAAACCTACTCGCCATGAGAGAATGCATCTACAGTAAGGACGGGAACAGACAGTGAGCGAGTGTTGCTAGGCAACAGAGTGGAACAGAGCGTACGTTCTGCTTTCTCTTCTCACTCACGCACACTTAGTGTCTCTTTCTTTCTGTCCTCTCCTCTGTCCTGTGCCTCCGTCCCAGTGTTAAACGTCTATCGACAGAATACATTGAGTGACTGCTGCTGACGCAGCCGTACTAAAACCGCCGCACTGATTCAATTTGAGTCCTCTGATCAGGGATTAGGAGGAGGTGAAGAGATGCAAAGGGGTGGCTTTATCTGAGCTTTGCCCATGGACATGACAGTGTAGATTTGATTAGATGCAAGAGGAAAGTTTTATACAGTAATACCAAGGAAATACTGACGAGGAGACAGAGATGCTGAACCATGATCTGCTCTGCCTTGGCTCATCTATGATGTAATGATTTACACATCACTGTTCAACAGATTTGCACAGTCCATTTAAATGAAAGCTACCCAGCATGTCTTTTTTTTTTTTGCATGTGTGACGTTTGTTTTCGGTCAGTCAAACGGGGCGTGCACATGTCTGTGTGTGAGCGAGACGGAGAGCAAAAAAGAAGGGAGGGGGTATTTTTAAAGCGCGGCTGGAGGATGGAGCAGAAGCGCGAGAGGAAGCGTTAACACATTCAGGGGTGGGACTCAGGGAGTGTCTGTGTGTCTGAGAGTGCCAAGCTACGGTAGCTTTGATTTTTGTGTAAGATTTCCTGCCTGTTACAGTGGCACACAGACCAGGCAGACCAGACACACAGGCACTCATGCACCGGCATACACGTGCATACGCACGGACGCGTCACCTCCGCCTTCACTGCCAGCTTGTGATGTGACGGGAAGGGAAGAGAGTCATTCTGGGACAAAGGGGGTACTGCCTTTAAGGTAGGGACATTGTCACTATCTGTATCAGCAAAAACATACATGTCTGTACCCATTACTGTCCCGGTCCCCCTTTTTTTTAAGACGGTGAGATACTTGATTTGATGCTGCTGTGATTCTCACAGATTCAATACATTCTGGGAAACACAAGATAAGATATATTTCCTTTATGAGGAGCAGCGACAAAGTGTTTGCAGATGACAGTGAATTATTTCTCTCCTGACTAGTTGACTCTAGATTTACAACATTTCGTCTACATCCCACCCCAAGTGAAACACATTCATGACAAGGCTTATGCCGGGCAGGAGTAGCCTGATAGGCTTGAAAAGACTGATTTTCCCTTTCAGAAAATCCGTTTAATGGCAGGGCAACAGCTGTACATCCACGGCTGACTGCATCAGGCAGCTCTAATGCAAGTATTCCACTCACACACCAGATGGCGATGTGGCAATCTATTTAAATCACTCCTAGTCAAAATAAGATTACCTAGGGGTATCCTGGTGGGTCGGTTGGCAGAGCACACGCCACTTAACCACAATGCCCTTGGTTCGAAGCCAGCCACCACATGCTGCTTTCCTAATCCATTCTGCTGTGTCCCTCCACCATAAGTCACCCAACAAAGCAGAGATGCAACAAAAATCTAAGAAAACAATGATTTTATTAAGTGAACCATTGGATGAATACACACGTAGCATCTCTAGGTGTCATGATGAATTAAAATCTGTAGCTATTACTTTCTGCAAAAGTGGAGGGAAGCCTAACTGTGCACGGTGTAAAGTACTAAAAAGCCCCTATTACATAATTATATGCTGTAACATCTTAATAGCTACCCACATCATCTGCTTTGCTTAATAAACAGTTACCCCAGCCTCCAGTTGTTCATCAGTTTTAAATGGATAATCCATTCACAGTGTATACCAGTCACTGGTGTTGTCAACAGTGCTGTGCAGGTCAGAAGTTGAGTTCCTCGTTTGGTATTTTTCCTGCTACTGAGAAATATGTTTGTACAGATGCTGCTTTTAGAGGAATAAATAATTTGGCGTAGAACATTGTTTCGTAATATTTTAGCAGTTGTTTTCCCAGCAATGTGTCCGTGAACTTCTACTTGAATCGCGTGCTGCCCCAGTGTACCTAAAGGCAAAGTTAAACCCCATATTGACCTCAGGTTTCTGCTCTGCTGACATAACCTTTGAAATGTACACTGACCGCCTTTGCTCCATAACTTTGACCTTTGTGTTGTGATTGGTAAACACACAAAAAATGTCTTTCTTTGTACTGTGCTTATAATAGAGCATCTGAAGTGCTTGAAACACCTTAAATTGTGTGTCACTGAAAGCAATAATGAGACACATAATTAAATGATCAACCCATCAAATTCAAACAAGGTAAATGTTACTAGGAACAGACATCACCTTTACCAGTACACTCTAAACATGAATGGTGCTAAACAATACCCAAAGGGGTTCTTCAGCTCATGATCATAGGGCACAAGTAGGCACTCTGCGGCTCTTCCGACCTCTCTGATTGCTTCCTGTGGCTTTGACCAAAAATCACGCCATATAGAAATGAATCACAGTTATTTGTGAACATTTTATTTTTCATTTATCATTGTTGAAGGCCTTAAGTGATTCTTACATTTAGATTTAGATAGATTTTATTATATGGACAACGCACATTAATCAACATTTCTGTAAATATGCCAGTGTTGGCCAGCTGGCTACTTTTCAACTGTCCTTTGGCAAGATGGTTTGAAACCAATAAAAGTATTAAAAAAAATCACAGGACAAAGACAGCATAAAGACAGCATTAACTGCAGCAATTAGAAATTGTCAAGGTAGAACAGTAGCCATGCAAAGCAACAAGCAACAGCAGGGCATCAGTACAATACAATAACAGTACAATAAACAGCATGTTAGCACAAACAGACATACAGCAATAGAAAGTAAACACAGATAAAACACAATAGTCATTATGTATGCTCAAATGCACCAACACATAAGCTATGTGACAGAAAGTTAGCTATTCTTTTCTAATAAAATAGATATTGCACACATACCCATGCACAGCTGGCTGCCTGGCAACGGGCAAGGACATAAAGCAGGTTAGCCAGAAATAACAACAACAGTGTTACAGTGAGCAATGCACTGTGTTGATTGAAATGTTCACGTCTGATTGTCTAAAAACCAGGTGTTGAGTCTTTGTTTGAAGGTGTGATCGATGTAACAGCGTCTTATCTCAAATGGGAGATTGTTCCGTAGTTTAAAAGCGTTGAGAGAGAAAAGCATGATTGGCTGAAAGAGCTGGACCTGTAAGGGATTACACAGTCCCCCCTCAGTGCAGATCTTCTTACATTATACAATTGTAAAAATGTGTAACCTAGAGGCCTACAACAAATTTAAAAATGTTTTAACATTTTGTCAACTAACATGTGAGTCATAGCGATGTCCACGGCCTGCCGTCTTTTCTCTAAATTTTGCCAAACATCAAGAGAGCGGTGGCTTGTCTTGAGTCTCCTCAGCAAAGCTAGCTGTAGAAAGGAAGGAAAAGTCTTGGAGGAAGTATGAATTTTTGTCCTTGTAAAAGGGTTTTTTGGCGGGAGTTTTTCCTTGTCCGCCGTGAGGGTCCAAGGACAGAGGGATATTATATGCTGTAAAGCCCTCTGAGGAAAATTGTGATTTGTGATATTGGGCTTTATAAATTTCATTTCATTTTATTAAATAGTGCATAGATAGATTTGTTTACTTTCGCTGCAAGGTACCAAATATTCATACATACCTTACTGCAGAGTAGCCAGTAAGCCAGAGTTAGTTATGCTGATGACCTAATTTAGACTCAATGAGGCTGTGTTACCTTTATTGTAAGGCTGAAATCTTTTTGCAGCTCCACACAGATCTTATTAACACATTTTTTTGGACCAAAAATGGCTCTTCTGGTAGTTAAGGTTGCTGACCCCTGTTCACCTCAGGCTAATCTGTTTTGGTGCCATATGGCATCCATGTATTAAAGTGCTCTACAGCTTAATTTTTAGATAGTGCTATATACAACGGTTAGAAGTGCCATGTAGCCCGATATTGTTTTTAATTTTTTAGCCTGGGGGCCCTTGGATGATGCCAGATAATCTCACAGATGAGTCAATATGTTTCTAAATGATAACTCTTACTGAAAATATGAGTGGTTATTTGTAGTTTCTTACAGAATGTTGGCTCCTGTACTAAATACTTTCTGAGAAACACATAACCTTTTAAAACCTGGAATAATCAGGTTGACTTAGCAACACATGGTTGAATTTGCCTTGTCGTAGATTTCCTCTTAGCACCATATGTCTGAAACCTAAGGTAGGACACAGGTGGCTTATAACGTTGAGTAGACATTACCTCAAACGTTTTTCACATGCCTTCATTTGCAAGCACTTGTAGGGCTTGGAAGTCACTTTCCATAAGAGCATAGGCCGACAAGTCCATTTGATATTACCTAAGTGGTGTCTCAGCCTCGTCTTACCTCCAGTTCAAACTTCATTTATAGCTTAAGTGATCTTTAACCTGTGACTGACCCCTTGGGATGGACGCGCTTCATTCAATAAGATTAAAAGACATAAAAGAGGAAACAAGCCATTTTATTACAGTGCTTGGCTTGGATAAGAGCAACTTATGAGATATTGATGTAGACAAGCACTTTATTATTATTATTTATTTTTGTTTGTGTGTGTTTGTCCCACTGTGACGGATATGAGGAGGAAGAGAAAAGCCTAATATTAAACACATACACAGAGGAAAAATCTCTGTTTGATGTTAAGAGTCTCAAGGTGACTGCTGCATGGTCGTCTCTCTCATTCTTTCTGCCTAGTGTGCAGTCTTTCTCTACTAGTGAATATTATCTCTCAAGCTACTTTTTCATACACTGTATTTTTTGGTATCTTATCTAACGGTCACAGTGGTGTAATTTTGTGGGCCACCTTAGCAAACATGACAAAGGCTATGGAAAACAGAAAATACAGATAACAACTGCTCCGTCACATAATGACTGTGTGTCATCTGTTCATTTACGCTAAATTAAAAGGCCAGCAATCCAGAAAATGTGTGAGACGACACACCTTCTGGGAGCAGATGCATGGCCCAGAATGTTTCTTTGTACCAGTGACTTTATATAATGATGGACAACGCGTCTTCACTTTCTCCCACTGTAAAAAAACGAAGCCAAAATATCTTGGATACAGGCGCTGGCAGGTTGTGCTGCTGACGTCATTTAGAGCCAGATTCTTTGTGGTAATGATCGGGAAGTGGAGCCGTGGGCGGTATCGAGTTCCTTCCTATTCTCATCTGACCCAATCGCGAGCAGCGCCACTGATCATGAGCACGCTGATTGACACCAAATGGAAGCCTCGGGGGTGGGAAAGTGAAGCCAATACAGAAGTGCCAAAAACTGCAATCCCTCAAATGGCCCCTTGAGGTTGGCTTCAAAAGTGAGTCATTCCCCATAGACCCCCTGTTAAAGTGCCCAACTTTACAGCAGAGATAAACATGCCTACAGCCTGGTACAGAAAAACTTTTTTTGTCTCTATAGCTAATTTTCCGATTCACGTCAACTCAGCGAGGGTTGAATTTTTATATAACTCACTAGTTTAGATGTTATTATGACTTAAAGTTATGCATAATTAAGGGTGTGGCCCCTTCAGTGGCATGTGGGTGCTGTCCGCTACCACAGTGACAGTGTTGGTTAGGTAATGTAACCATAGTGTAACCCCGCCTTTACAGCATAGACCTATAGGCATAGCTGTACCTGTTGCTATTTCGTTGGATTTTCAGTTTATTAAAGTTAACTTTAAAAGTTTGGTTGGCTAAAAAAATCTTGTTCAGTGTTATACTTGAAGACCTTCTAAAGAGTCGAATGTTTTTCCCAGAAAGCACATTTTGTTTTAGTGGTTTTAAGCCTGTTTTTGCTAGCGAGAACTGGCATAAGCATGATCACAGTTAACCATAGCTGTAAATGCACTGTGCTAACCGAGCTAACAGCTAGCCTAAGGGTTAGCTTCACCTTCTCGTCCAAACATGATCACTTCTCATCACTTCTAGCTCCAAAAATCTCAGATGGCAACAGTCAGAATGCCAAACTCAACGCTTCAAAACAGTCAGACAGATGATTGACACGCACACAGCTGTCAATCATTACATCACACCCCATTTTCATAGCATCACATAACTATTTAAAACCACACTTTTTAGACATTGAACCACTGAATAAACATCTCTATCATAAGACAGAAACTATCTTCAGGAAAAATGTATTTGACATGCACGTTCATTTTTTAGTTTGGCCCATGTCCCATCCGCTAACATGGAGGGCGTGGGGTTTATAACCTATACTGCAGTCAGCCACCAGGGGACAATGAAGATATTCTGGCTTTACTTTCAGGGAGCTGTGATGCCTCATATAATACAGTCTATGCTCTGCACCTTTTTACTGTGTCCCTGTGAATTCCCCTGCTCCCTGCTCACATTTAACAGGAGATGTTGTCAGTATTTCTTGTGGCCTCATAGTACACGAGTGCGTCATGATTCCCGACCCTGACGCAGCTCCTGTCAGAGCAGCTTTGGCGGTTCCCTTGATACAAGGATGATGTCCCCAAAGTGGATGCCACAATTGCCCTGACATGGGACTGGTTGTTGTCCTCCGTTGACTCCACTGACTGACTTATCATGTCTCTGTTTGATGTCTCAAACTGGCATTGATGAGCGATGATGGGTGCCATTATCGTGCTCCAGAGCCCAGTCAACCAGATGCAATATTTCATTTTATGATTTTCTAATAACCACATATTGCCACATGCGTCAGGTCACCAAAATGATAACCTACTTTTTTTTTTTTTTCTTTGAAAGCGCATTCAATTTGTGCACCAGTGGTTTTCTGGTCGAAATGACTCATAAATCAGCTCTCACATGGATGTCCATATGGGCTAATATCTCGCTGACTGAATGTGTTAGTCTGTCTGTCTGTTTGGAAAACCCACAGCACTGGTTGGCAGGTCTATCTGTCTCTCTGTCTGTTCTTGGAAGGTCCACCATATTACACTGGTGGGTCTATCTGTAAGCTTGTCTGCTTGGCAGGTCTACTGTATTAGCAGGTGTAACTGGCTGTCTTTCTGTCTGCTTGGCAGGTCCATCATACTGGCTTTGGTTGCTTTGGCTGTCTGTGTTAACTGACATATTGCCTGCAACTTTTTTGTATTTTTTTTTGCGAGGAGAATGATAGTTTGGCTCGCAGTCAGGGGATTTGGTTGTTATTTATGTGTGTGTTAGTTCTTCTGTGTGCCTGACAAGATACCAAATGCTCTGTTAACATGCTAATTGATAAATCAGAGTAATATAAACTGATATCAGAACCATCTGTTGGCTGGTCTGTTCAGGGGTTACTACAAGGAAAAAGTGCTTGAAGAGAACAACAGACTGATATTTTCACCTCCTTTCACCTTGGAAAAGGTAATTTGAATTTTGGAGAGCAGAGATAAAGAGAAAAGTGGACAGGCTTCAGAGTAATGCAGCACAGATTTCTTTGGTCGAGGGTGGTAATGTTTTCCTGTTATAGCTGTGGTGATATTGGAGTGGCTGGGCTGGCTAAATGTGCTTTTTCAGGAGGCAAATGGGAACACTACACCCCATTTGGGATTTCAGATTGCAGCTCTCCAAAATGTTCCCATTCCATACATTTATATTACTAAAAGTAGATATACTGGAGCCGGGCTTCAAATCTATTTCAAGATTAACTCATGGGGAAGAGTTCCTTCCTTTGACACAAATCAGAGCAAAGGGCATCCTCACATCCTACCTCTGCTATCTGCAGCCCCTCGGGTGGCCTCAAAGTGATTGGAACATTTGACAAGTACAAGATTGACAGCTATTTCTAAAACAAGACAATTGTAAACTCAACAAAGTACCATCAAATTGTTCAAATAGATGTCTGGCATGAAGGAAGACTAACTATTCACAGACCTCAAGAGAAGCCTCCAGCCTGCCTATTACAGATATGCAGTGCATTTCCATGGAGGGTTCAAGCGTCAGAGTGAAAAATTCACTTTCAAAGGCCATTCTAACCCATCAAGAAAACTTCTAAGGAGAAAAACACTGACTGGCAAATCCTGCTGAGGCTCAAAACCTGTTGCAGCAGCAGCTTCATTTTCAGGCCTGGTAATCCTTTTCCTGTGACTGACCCCACGGGATGGAACTAAAGCCTGAGAACATCACTGTAAGCAAGATTGACAGTAGCCCTATGTCCTCTATCATAACTTATATAAATCAAGTGCTAGTTTCTTCCTTATGTATAATTTTATACTGACTGCCTATTGGACGGTCCACCACTTTGATCGAGACAGAATTATCTCAACAACTATTGGATGGATTGCCATATGATTTGGTGCAGATATCAGTGCTGCCCAGATGAAGGTATTCTAATGATTTTGGTAATCCTCTGATTTTTTTCTTTAGTGCACCCAGCAGGCCAACGCTTTCATGTCTTCAAAAAATATTGCTACATCTACTTGACAGGTTGCTGCAAAAAATATGTATCCTCGATAATCTGCTTTTTTTCCCCCATGGTGTTCACATTTATGGATTTGAGAGAAATGGATTGCCACGAAATTTGGTGCACAATTTCATGTTCCCCTTCAGGATGAATTGTATGGAGTTTCTGTTTGCAACTCGGTGACAATGACGTCACACTGCAGCTTTTCAGCTATTTACAACCATCCCTACAAGGCATTGTTATGGATCCCACTACATGCTATGTTTGGCTAGTACTCGTCACATTGATGTGTCCAGGTCAGAGGCTTAGGGTTAGGGCAAAGTGGTCATGGTTAGGACTAGCACAAACCAATTTCAGATATCCTCTGAGATTAAAGTGGTTAAACACAAACTCAGAAATGTACTCTCAGGAAGTCAGGTGACGTAGCATAAAAAGAGACACAGTCCAAAGAGGGAGCAAGATGTGGTCGATGAATAGGTTAAGCACAGGACTTTCACACAAGAGACTGAGGTTTGAATCTCAAGTGACTAAGTCGACTTAGGTTCAGTTTTTAGGATGTATTAAGCTGCTGAGTGCACACTGTGTACATAAACGTAAGCTCTTTCGTGTTAACATCATATTTCAATGTTGCTCAGATGCTCAGGAGCATATACACACAGGTGTAAATAGCCTGTTAATAGCCACATTGGCTATTTACACTACAGGTGCAAATAGCATTGTTAGCCAAGGGACTAACTTTGTTACAAAGCTGCGTAATTGCCTAGAGTTGGTTCGTGTTCTCACGGCAGCATTTTCAAGCGGACCAGATAAAATGCCTGCGTGAGGAAGCTGCTCTTGATTGGTCAGAATTTCAGAAAAATCCAGGAAGTAAACGAAATGTTGAAGAAGAGTACACTTGCAAGATAAATGTGACACTTTCTAATGTCACAATGGAGGGACAACTACGCAGGTTGATTTTAGCGCTGCTCATCGTGGACTATATTGCTGTCATTGTTCATTTGAGTCAAAGCATACAGTTTGAAAACGAGGTGCGGCTCCAACTAGAAAACAATGTTTTGATGCATTGGATGTGCTGAATGTGCATATTAAGGCAGTACAGGAGGAGGCGCACATTAATAATCCTCCAGGACTGTAACATGCTCATGTTTAACCCAAACAATGTGTCATGTGACTGCAGTTGGTTTAGATCCAGGTCGGAACACGTTCTCACCACAGACAAACCACACCAGAGTTCGTTTGTAACCGGACCGAGACCACCTCTTCAGGAAAGTCTCGGGTCCGGTTGTTTTGGTATGTACCCGAGTGATTGCTGTGTTCACACCTGCCCAAACAAAAACCGCACTTAGAGGGCAAACCGAACCAAACAGGGCAGGTGTGAAAGCACCCTTAGTCTTGTCACTGTATTCTTAGTCTTGCTAGACTGTACATTACATAGTAGGCTATGAAAACTATGACTAATGAGTTATAATACCGAAAATGTCGAGTATTGCAAATTTTCATCTATATTTTTTGTCTTGCAGTCTAAATATGAAGCTTCATCCCAGCAAGCCACGGGAGTCTCCCTTCGATTTCGATTGCTAGAGGAGAGAAACCGAGCTCTGAAGCTTGAAGTCGCCACGCTTCGCCAAGATAAGCAGCAGTGCAGGAAACTGGTAAACCTCCCTCTTCCACCATTCCACTTTTGTCTTTTTTTCTCTCTCTCTCTCACACACACACACACACCCACACCCACACCCACACACGCACACACACACACAAGCTCTGTCCTTCTCAGCCAATCTGCTTTGTTCACACTCATTATTTTAGATGACAGGTTTTCTTGCCTGTAAATGAACAAAATATGCATGTTTACATATTTACTGATAGCTGTCCTCTGGAATTGAAACTATTACAGTAACATGTGATTATCACGGCACTTACTGTATGTATGTAGAGAGTCAGAGAGTTGCTATATTCAAGTCCCTGTTGCAGCTTTTATTCTTCAAGGACGCAGCTGTGTATAGCGGGGTGACTTGCATGGCCCTGTGCACATATACTCCCTCTGATTGGTCTAGGTTACGCAGACACAGGCATGTGTAATGTGGTGTAAAATAGATAAGGAGGGGCATAAGGTTTGGTGTGTAATGTGTGTGTGCTTGTGTATTTTTGTTTGCATTGTATGTTGGTGCATGCATTTGTGTATTTAGTCCTTTGGAGGCCTCCCCCAGGTGGTCTCGGATGGCAAGGTGTGTGAGCCGTTGTCTTGGCAACACGCCCGTTTGCAGGAGTGTGGACAGACTGGCAGAGAGGAACTGACATAACATAATGGCTGCTTCAGTTATAAGCCTCAATGGCTTGAAATTAGTTTCGGTAAAATAGAGCGAAACCCGCACACCACAGCCTGCATTTACAAACGGTTTATTGACTGTGTTTCAGTTCAGTGTAGCTCTCAGGCTAAAATACTTAGTCACACCACTCATTTGGTTTGTGATTGAGTGCATTGTCGCCTTCCCCTCATTGATAGAAGCATTTATAATATAATGGAGGTAGCCATTGCGACATCAGCCATTGTTTTGTGGGCTCACTTTTTTGTTGCCATCTTGGGTTTTTGGAGCCAAAAGTGACCATATTTGGATGAGAGGGTGAAGCTGTGGAGGATCAAGGGGTGGATCTGACTCATAAAATGTGGCAAATGTTTTCAGACAGCCTGTAAAGCCTTGTTTCCACCAAGCAGTACAGTACGGTACAGTTCAGTTTGGTATGTTTTCTTTCTGTTTCCACTGTGAAAGTTGTGGATGGTACCAATGGAACTGTTCCATACCGTCCCCATTTTTGATCCCTCCTCTGTTAGGGTACCTAGCACACAGATCTGGTACTAAAAGGTGGAGCTGTGAACACTGCAGTCTGTTGATTGCTTAGTAGCGGACGGTCACTCTGCTCAGGGCTGAGTTGTGGCTGGTTTTGAGGCTCATGTAACCACTGTTCATACTGTGGAGAGTTTTATTAGTAGACTGTAACTATAAAATGAAAGGATGTTTTGCTGCCTCTTGCAAAACTCAATTCTTTGGGCTGACTGCTGGCAGCTTTTAAGGTGAGATATGGTCCGATCTTGTTATTGACATGCAATACTCCAAGACATTTGTAGGTTTCTGTGATGGTTAGTGTTTGATTTGAAAAATGAATAGGGTCAGACATAGATATTAAGTCTGATTGTAACATATTGGGTTTTTAGGGGACACATTCTTCTTTCCTGGCATTAATACTTAGATGATTATGTTTCAACCAGTCATGTATGTGGTTAAGATAGGAGGATAGTTTAGAATTTAAGACAGTATTGAAGGTAAAACTTTCACAGGAACAACTGGTCACTGTCCTTTCACTGTATGAGCTGATGAATCACTTACAACTGCTCACTTTTTCTGCATTTTTTCCTCTTCCTCTTCCACCTTTTTGTTCAAACAGCGAAATTTATGTCATCCTGCCCAGTGGAGATTTGTATCCATCTTCACAGCCAAAACCTTGGCACAAACCATGTC
The DNA here is from genome assembly GCA_019142605.1 of Cephalopholis sonnerati. Lineage (NCBI taxonomy): Eukaryota > Metazoa > Chordata > Actinopteri > Perciformes > Serranidae > Cephalopholis > Cephalopholis sonnerati. The sequence continues at coordinate 21,912,781 of JAGQAX010000019.1, forward strand.
TGCTGCCGCAGCTAACATGCAGTAGTCAGTAACATAACATAACGCTATTAGATTATGTAATTATGTATGTGTGTGCGTGCTCATGTGTTTTTCATATATGGCCAGATACTGTTGGAGGAAGTCCAGCTGGATGCCTGGCAGTCTTTTTGCTGTCACTGCTGACAGCTACACTATCACAGACTGCATCATGGTCATTCATGCAGAGACAGACTCAGCCATGGATCAGTTAGACTCAGAGAAGCTCAGTCATGAGAGTGGGTTTGCTCATGCAGATACACTGTACTGTGGGCTTACACTTACTGAGGGTACTGGAAGAATAGAAAAGATGTGTCACATCCATCAATTTTGACTTTAATGCTGAATGAATTTCTTTCTTTCATTTTTTTATGGCCAAAAATAATCTGTATTTACAAACAGCTTTTGATGATTAGCAGATTCACAGCTTGGCCAAATCTAAAGGGTGATGGTCAAACGATGCCTTGTAGCAGATTCTGACAAAACACTCATTAGACTGAAGATATAAGATAAAGAGATATGAAAGTACAAAATACACACACACACACACATGCACACACCAGATGGCTGATTAGCCCGTTAGTTAGTTATGGGTTTAAATGGATGGCTTCAAGGCTCTTTAAAGCTACAGTTGATAATCTACATGAAAATATTTTTGTCATATTTGCTAAAACTGTCACTATATCCACACAGCAGGATATGAGAAGGATCATCTGTGAAAAAAAATCATGTTCCTCCTCCTGCCTCCTTGTGCTTCTCATGGCATTTGCTACAGTCTGCCGCAGCTGATCAGAGCCGAGATGTCTCTAACTCAGCTGTCAATCATGTCTATCCCAATCTATCTGAAATGTTTTCAGAAACATATTTTAGTGTACTGTTTGGCTGTTAAATGAGAAAGTTTGCAGCATTCCTTTTCTCATTCCTTTCATCCTTCATTTTAAAGCTAAACAGGACACTAGAATATGTTTCTGAAAACATCCAAGGTGAGAAAAAGGCAATGCAGTAACAAAATCTTGATTCATATTTGATGAGTGCTACCTAGTTTGACAGTTTGACCCCAGCTCACAAGCAGGGATTGACATGATTGACAGCTGCCTTAAGCCCCGTTTCCACCAAACACTTTTGTTATAGTATCTTTGGAACCAAAAGTAACCCTTCAGACATGGTACCTAGACCCTAGCATCTCTACCGCAAACAGTACTCTTAAATGTGGGCGGGGTTGTTGTCACTCACTGCTCCATCCAGCACTCACTTTATTTTCTCCTTTATCAGACTGCACCTTGTTTATTGTAAACAAAACAAGGTTGCTTGTGTCATGAATTTAGTCCTTTTCAGGCAAGCTCGAGGGTTAATGTTGCTGGGGCCCACAGGAACGATGCTCCGCCACACCTTTTTTTTCCCCCAGTGAAGATTAGAATATTTGCAGCTTACATAATGCGGTCGAAATTAATATGTATAAAAACTTGAAGATCTACTCATTACTAAAACTCTATGTCATATAAAAACTAGAGTAATGGTCAACGTTGTCACAGTGAAATTTAAGGTGTGTTGATGAATCCACATCTTCACCTCATGCATTGAGTAACATTACAAGTTAATGTTCCACCTTAAAAGTCACCGGCAGTCGGCCCAGTGAATTAAGTTATTTTTTTCTCAGACTGCAGCTGCTGTGAGAGGCAGCAAAACATTGTCTCATTTTATAGTTATAGTTTATTAATAAAACTCTCCACGGTATGAACAGTGGTTACATGAGCCTCAAAACCAGCCACAACTCAGCCCTGGGCAGAGTGACTGTCCACTATTGACCAGTCATTTGCAGTGTCCACAGCTCCACTTTTTAGTTCCAGATCTGTGTGCTATGTACCACAATAGAGGGGTACCAAGGCAGGGAACAGTTCCATTGGTACCATCCACATATTTTCACAGTGGAAACGGGAAAAAATGCACTGTATTTTATGCCGGGTATTGCTGTATAATGTATTAGTTGTAAAATTTGTTAATGACTGGTGCATAAAATATAACTATCTTTCATTGTATCTTATAAGGATGCACTGATCCAATATCTGGATCAAATATCGGCCCCGCTGTCATCAAAATAGATGGATCGGGTATTGGAAAATGCAACCGATACCTGAGCCAATCCTTTCCCTTTAAATCTATTGCGACACGAGCTACCTCACACGTCAGCAGCAGCACATGTGCCGCGTGCCGCAAGAGTTGATTAGCCTACCTAGGCAAGCGCAAACAACATGAAGCGAGGGAGAGAATCTGCTGTGTGGAGGTATTTCACACTGAACACTCAAAGGTATATAGCTTTTTAGGTCAACCATGGTATCGGATCGGTATCGGGTATCGGCCAATTCTCAAAGCCACAGCATTGGGATTGGTATCAAAACTGAAAAAGCTGGATCGGTGCATCTCTAGTATCTAACTGCAATAGCAGCCCTAGCTGTACTCAAAGTACCTATGAGATGATAACACCTTTTAAATCTAATGAATCTAATCTTTGAATCTAATGGCACACGTTTTTGTCTGCAGAAAATATAAACAATCAGGAAAGTAAGAACTTTACGAGTCAGATATCATGTATTATCAAGCAGCTATAACCAATATTTTTCATTAACAATGGATTACATGACGACTTATACGTAAGAGGAGCTGTTCATATTTGCTATGAAGCTGTTGGACACACATTTGCCAGGTGGCAAGGAGGACGACACAAAGTGAATGCTAATGCTGTTCCATATCTGCTGGATGTGTAAATAGACGACTGTTTGCCAACACGTTCACCGTGTCAGTTGAAAAGGTGATCATATGTCAGTGTCGTGTCCGCAGCTTGTGTCTGCTGCCCGCAGCGGGAAAAAAGATATTGCAGGTTTAATGAAATAATAATATGTTTCATAACTAACCCAAATCGTCACATCCCAGTTTGGGCACAGTGCCCCACAGGCACATTCTGGTTGAGTGTACATGGTTCTTATCCAAGCACAGACAGTGTAGTTGAGTAGTTGATTCAGATCCAACGTGGTATCAGCAGCCTGGACATCTGCACGTCTTTCGGCAGTAGATGCTGGCTCCCTCCCAAGAACTGCGACCTTATTGTGGTGAAAGAGTTTGCATGCCCAACATTACAATGGTGTTGAGGGACTTGACTAAGGGCGACTCTATGGATTGTGTCTTTGGGGAGAGAGTGACCACACCCAGATCATCCTGTTATCCTGTTATATAGTTAGGTATCACGCTGTCAGCCACAGGAAATGCCTCGAATCCACCACCTTGCACTGTTGCATTTAATCCTTGTTGTATCCTTGAAAATGAATTTCATGGGCCACTTAGAATCTCATGTCTCTGTCTGCTCTTTCCATTCCATGTTTTGCTACCTGTATGGCAGGAAAAAACACAGGGAGGGTGAACCGCTCTCTAGAAAAAAAAACAAAACAAACAAAAACCTTTGGACCGGTTGCCTGGAAACAATCTGTGATAGACAGTCGGAGAAAGGTACCTTAGGTAAGGAATGACCTTCTGTGTGCTGTGTGGCTGCTGCTAAAAGGCCACAGCTGTCTCCCTGGACACCATCCCTATGGCAACAATTGTGTACTGCTAGCAGCTGGCCCACTCAGATGATTGTCCTCATGATGACATGGGCTGTCCCACTGCGAAGGGGAGCAACGTCTAATCAATAATCCCTAATAGCCGTGTTGTCTCAGCTGACCCAGTAATCTCCATTTTAACTCCCTCTAATCAAAGATGCACAGACACACCAGGGTTAATAATAGTCTTAGTGTAACGTAACACAAATCAGCTGGAATAATACTTCCACCACCCACAGGATATTCACAAAATTCACATTGTTTTGACTCACAAGGCTGTTTTAACAACTGGTATTAGACAGGGTGTGTTTAGGCTGAAGTTTCTATTCTTTTCTTAATTGAGTTTATCTCAGACAGTGTTCTTTCAGACGGCTCGGGTTGTCTCTATATAACCACATTATCCTCTTTTTCCCAGTCCATTTCCCAGTCCATTCCTTGTCTTGTTACTTAAGTAAAACTACTGAGACCTAAGGCGAAGCACAGTAAGCTTTAAATGGTCAGAAAAGAGGAAAATAATCTAACGTTTTTTCTCACTGCGCCACTTACTGTGCATAATACAAGCAAAATGGGTCACACTTTTGTTTGCTAAGCATCATCCAGCCTGTATTCAGCCCTATTACCATTAAAAGACTGTTGACGGGCTGTTATGACCTGTAGGGCAAGGGTGACCGACAGAGACAGCCAACGTCAATAGGCTAGTTTTTTGTAGCATACTTAGCTTGTGTGCATGCACTTGAATGATGAGGCAACATTTTTTTAACATATACTCTGCAGGAATTATCTAAAGAACAATGTATATTCACATACAACAGTAATCTCACTCAGTCTTCACTAGAAGTGTGTGGTGGTGTGTTTATATGCAGAGACTCTGCCCTCTGCCTGTGTTTCCTTGTTGTCTTGTTATTTTGCTGTGTTCAGGACATTCCTGGGCACAGTGTGCAGGTAACATTGGGACCATATAAAAAGGTTGTGACCATATGCCAGACCATAAGCAGCATGCATCCAAAAGGACGCTACAAAAATTTCAGACAAAACACAGAAAAACGGAAATATAGCAAGGCAAAACAACAAGTGGATAAAGCTCGTCCTTAAAAAAGATGTGAATCTGCATTTGGCTTTTACTTTTGCTGGCAATAGATAATTTCTGCGTAGTGTACCTATAAAATACAAAAACGATGATAATGCTAAATGATAAATGATGATACATTTTATCCAAAATGAATGGAAACATCCTACTTATTTTTTTTAATTGTGTATGCTTTTTATATCTTCTGGACTATTATTGTAAGGCAGCAATGCTCGTGCAGGTTCTGAGTCCAAGACAAATTTCCCTACGGGGACAATGAAGTCTATCGTATCGTAGTATCAAAACGTATCGTATTGTGTCGTGTTGTATCATATCATTGTATTGCATCATAGTATCGTATTGTGCCGTGTTGTATTGTATCGTATCATATTGTATCGTATCGTAAAGTATCACATCACACTGCATTGTATCGTATTAATCAGATTTCGATAACCACACATGATCCTTTCAAAACAAGTTGCTTTGAAATTTCTGTATTACAGTTCTATTAACACATAACGTTTGGGTCTGTTGCCCTACAGAAGGCCTCCACCAGCTCTGATCATTATGTCTGGACTGATATACATGTCAGATGATATATGGAGCTAGGCCTGGAACGATATGAAAATTTCTTGTCACTATTATCCTGTCCAAAATCATTGCGGGTCAGGATGTTATCACCGTGATCATAAAAATATGCTTACAACTCCTAAACTGACACTAAAACATAGTGGAATCACTTTACCTTACGTTTGTTAAACATTTTTTAATGCATCAAAGACAGGACACACATTTGGTCAACATCCTTTTCAATACTAATAAAAACAAGCAATCTTAAAAACACATGCTTGATGAAGATATTTGGGATTTTTGAGGTTGGCGCGTATGCAGCCTCTTTTTGCAGAGTCTCTTTTATTGTTGGTGCTGCTGGACATGATATTTCCAATTATTCCAATAATAGAAATTCACCATGTTCAGCTTATTGTGAGTGTTTTTTATTGCGAAACATAACAGTCGTCAGATTGGACGGCCTCTCGCTAAGGTGACACGCTGTCCACTAGAGCTGCCCCCAACTAAGAATTTTCCTAGTCAACCAACAGTCATCATTTAGGGCGATTAGTCGACTAGTCGCCCGCATGTTTACAATATCACTGTAATTATTAAATGATATATTTTGGGCGGGGCAACACAATGGTTTGAGTTGAAGGTGTGAGAAAGAATAGTATCAGTAACATTGTTAACACTGTGCTACATTACAGAGAAATACAAAACCGTACTAATGAACCTTCATTAATATAGGCCTATATTTTATCTACAAGTGCACGTCACACACTGAGCGAGCCGCCTGTTAATGACGCTGTCAGCAAAGCAGTAATGATTGTGCTAAGTGGCTAATGGGCATGTAGCTACTGACATGTTTCAGATGACACGTCATGTTTGTAGTCGACGAATGATTGGGTTGGTCCTTCACCTTCTCAAAATGATCCCACACTTTGGATTTCCTGCCAGACGTGTTATTAACCAGCCTGTGTAATAACCACAGGTCGTGGTCGTGGACCGTACAAATGCTGCTTCCTTAACTGCCTGGAAAACATGAGGTCAGGCGCTGGGCGCTACACTTGTGACTTTTTTGTGCCAGCTTTTATAAGCGCGGTGGCAGGTCGCGTTTGAGGTTGCTTAGCAACCTTAACAAGCATCGTATAGCCTGTTTTCCTGAAATCCTGAGCTGATCTTCTTCCAGGTGCTGTTTGTAAGTGTGTAGGCCTATAGTTCATGGGCCCTGCGCTAAAATGATCAACTTCTCCATATTTATCAGACTGAATATTTACAGAAGAAGGGAAAGATATCTGTCGGCTGTGATTGGTTTGTAACATAAGTCCTGTCTGACTGCTGAGTGTGGCCTCTTCCTGTGTCTGTCCTTTCAAATTAAATTCCCACATGGTCCAGTCATATAGGTTTTGATTTATTTTGACAAGGCGCAGCTCCTGATAGAGTTTCATATTCTTTTTTTTTCTGTGGCTAAGCGACCAATGAAATCTCGCCGACTAATGACCTTTCTGGTAGACTAAGGTTTGGTCGACTGTTAGGGGGCAGCCCCACTGTCCACCATCTCCTCCACCTCCTGACAACATAGTCAACTCATATGCTACATCACTTTTAGAAACTTTGCTATGTTAGATATGAAACGTGTAAATGTAATGTGTTTGTGGTTTGCAGAAACATACAATGCAAACATTTGCTTCTGGTGACTGAGCTGCCCTCCCACCCCACCCCACTTCCTGTCCTAACCTCCTTAGTGCCCTCACCCAGACGGGGGGGAAGGTTGATTGAGGCCACTGATCTGGCCTGTGCAGCTTCATGCCTGCAGTAATTTAAGCAGATTTGATGTATATCAGGGAGGGCCATGCCAGCCTATAATCACATTTCAGGCATTTTCTGGGAGTTCATCCCAGACACACATTTTGAAATGAGTTATACGTTCTTCCTGGTAGTGAGTAGATAAAACTCAAATGATAAAACCAGTGCCGTAAGTTTCCCTATGATTATTATTACTCAGGAAGCATCCAAACCCACAGCCACAATCAGAAGCTGCAACAGTCTGATGCTGAACAACCAATCCAAACTGTGTTTCATGGAGTGTTTTCACTTCTACCACAACTGTACCCTTAACTTTTAATTCCAACCAAACAGATCGTGACCATATCAAGTAATTTACAATATATATACTCACAGAATTGTCGTGACCCTCAATCCATTTAACCACAATTATTATTGTACCTCACAGTGCTGCTTCCTAGGCAACTGCTGCTTTCATCTTTTCTTTGAGTTGGAGCTGGTTATAAAAACAGCAGTAAAACAAATCTGTGAATAATGTTCAGAGATAGATAGTTACATAAATGTCCAGCATTGGCTTGATTTCAGGGCATACACTGACGCAAGTGTGCGAAACAAATTTGCCGTCCATCTTGTGAGAGCACTGAATCACATTAGCTTTTAAAACTGCAGAGGAAAATAAATTCTGTTGCATCAGAAGGAAAATGTGCTAAAAATACGGCACTGTCAAAAAATGTAGGGCCCTCCTGGATTAATTGAAAATCCCCTTAACCGGATTAAATCATTTTAGGGGCTAACTGTGGTATACCCACACTCACACTCACACACACACATGCAGGGACACGCATGAGCCCCCACACATAAGCTGATGTCAATATGATATAATTACTCATTGTGACAAGGAAGTGTAGGCAGTGTGATAGCAAGTGTGTTCTGTGTTGTAGTTAAAGGCTAAAAGCTGTGAAACTGTGAGGATTAGACTTGGAACAGACCGAAAATGGAATAATTGGTCGCATGGGGATAAAATTGAGCTCAGAATTTATGCATGTAGAATTTAAGTTTGGGTAGTGTTTTCAGAAAACTTTGTATTAAAGCACCTCAGTAAAATCTGAGTGTCTCAGCCGGGGGGTTCTATAAGCTGCAAGTGTGGAGTTAAATTATAGAAGTGATGCTAGTAACGTCACTCCCTGTAGCCTTGAAAGATGGCTGTAAAATGTTTGTAGTGTACTCCATGAGAAAGCCATTATAGCGTGGCTTGATCGGGGGGGCAGTGTCAGTGTGTTGGTCTAGTGCTTGGTCAGTCAGTCAATCACTTTGGTTCTCACTGGATGGATTGCCATGAAACTTTGTAAGGACGTATATGGTCCCCAGAAGATGAATCCTGCTGATGATCCCCTTACCTTTCCTTTAGCATTAGCATAAGGTTCACATTTTTGGATGGATGGATTGCCATGAAATTAGGTTAGACAATTATAAGTCCCTCAGGATAATTTTTAATAACATGTTGACATCTTAATTCTTTATGGAGTACCACAAAATGTCAAAATGTTAAAATCCATTTTCTAGCCGCTTATCCTCTTGAGGGTCACGGGGGGGCTGGAGCCTATCCCAGCTGACATTGGTTTAGAGGCAAGGTACACCCTGGACAGGTCACCAGACTATCACAGGGCTGACACATAGAGACAGACAACCATTCACACTCACATTCACACCTATGGACAATTTAGAGTCACCAATTAACCTCCATGTCTTTGGACTGTGGGAGGAAGCCGGAGTACCTGGAGAAAACCCACGCTGACACGAGGAGAACATGCAAACTCTGCACAGAGGGGCTCCCGCACCCGGGATCGAACCAGGAACCCTCTTGCTGTGAAGTGACAGTGTTAACCACCACACCAGCGTGCCGTTGTCAAATGTTAAAATGACAGTTTAAAAAATATAACAAAATAAATATATAACAAATAAATATTTTCAAAATCAATCAATCAATCAAACCAATTCATCTAAAAAGTCATTTATGAACAAAAACAATTAAAGACAAATAAAAGAAGACCTAAATGAACTCATAACACACACTTATAGTAAAATATAATACATTTAAAAGATAGGTGGTTATGGTTAGGTTAAGGTTTAGGAATCATGTCTTTTTGTACAGTGAATTATAAAGTGGATTGTCTCTATGTTGGCCTCATATTTATTCATTACAAAGTCACTTTGTTGAGGGGTTTAAAAACTGTGGCATTGGTGGGTTTGTATCGTACTGGTGGTGGGAGCATGTCATGTAGGCTCCAAATGGAATGTGGTTGCAGCTATACATGATTCGAACTTGAGGTTTCAAAATGTTAGTCCGCAAACCAATGGGTGACGTCACTGGGGCTATGTCTATTATTTTTATACTTTTTTTTTTTATGACACACATAAACATAGTCACATAGGACATAGTCCACTTATCCACTGTCCATCTGTACACTCGTATACACTAGTATATTCCAAACAAGCATATTTTTGCAAACATACATGTAAACTGCTGCTGCCTCCTCCCTAATCCAACCTTTACTGTTCTGCTATCACACTGTATGTTTGTAATTTAATGCCCCAGCTAAACTAAAATTGCAGTGTAGATTTCAACTGTTTCTAAACCAGCCCAGTTGCCTTAAGAAAATGTTGCCATTGTATGTTTCTTCAAACCACAAATACTTTACATTTGTCTGTTTCATACGTATCATATCAGCGTTATATATCAACATATCAATTAGTTCCGATCACATGTACACAAGCTGACTGTGTCATGGAGAGGTGGAGGGGATGGTGGATGGCGTGACACCTACACAGCTGCCAAGCTGCAGACCCCTGTTTGAGACCAACAGACAACAAAACCGGTTGTTTTTTAGCAAGACGTTGGCACCATTTTTCAGCTGTGATTGTGGCTCCAAAGCTGGGCATTTGGAGCCAAAACATGATCTTTTCCTAACCATAACCAAGACGTTTTTGTGCCTAACACACTCATACATTAACCACAGTAGAAAAACAAAAAATTCAACTTATCCGCTACATAATAACGTACAAATGTTACATATCTGTGGTTTGCAGAACAATGCCAGCATTTGTTCTGGAAATAATTGCCATTATAAGTCGTTCTAAACACCCAAAGCATTGCTTTTTGTTTTATGCTGAAATAAAGTGTTTACTGAGCACTCAAGGGAAAACATTTTTATTCAATTATATTCATCTGGGGTAAAGTAGAGGTATTTTAGTCCTTTTGGCACCTCTGCCAAACAGTTACACACCAGAATAAAAACAATGTTTACTCATCAAATTTTACTGCAATGCCACAAATACAACAGTTTAAATGCACCAACATGGAATAGAAGAAGACGTAATTTACATGCCACTCCCCATCTCACATACCATGTGTCATAAAGTGTATTGGATGTGCAAGCGAGCGACATCATACTCTAACTTTAGATGTAAACTTTGCTATATTAATTTTAGAATGAAAATGATGGACCTCTTTAAAGGAGAATAATGAATTACACTGTAAAATTAAAAAGTAACACACGAACGTTGTACACAAATTTGCCTTCTTTCGATAACTTGGTGGCCGGCCTACAGCTATACCCTGTGAAATAATGCCATCAACATCATTATTATTAGAGTGGCATCAAACAAGACCCTGTTCAATTACACTGTTTTCACACTTGGTCCTTTTCAGCCCTCTAAACAGACTCAGTGCGGAGCAGTGACTCTGCATTTTTGCGCTTATGTGAACACTCAAAGAGAACCTTAGGAGGTGGTCTGAGTTTGCTTCAAGTCCACGGTGCGGTTCACTTATCCTATGCATTGTGAACACAAAGTGCTCCAGATTTGCTTTGCTCTTTGCCACTTTATTTAGCCCTCTAGATCCCATGCTATTACACTGGGACGTTTGAAAAATCAGACGAAACCACGTCAGCCTGTAACGCTTGCAAGGACGCAGGACGAGGAGTAGTTTGGTCCACGGAAGATACTGCGCGTGTCCAGATGAGGCATGTAGAACACATCAAGTGGCAACAGTCTACAGCACAGAAACACTACGTTTTTCTTCCAATTTTAAGTGCATCGGAAAGCAAGGGGCTTCATAACCGTACTGCAGTTCCATGTCATATTAAAAATATAAACTACATCGATATATATATATGTTGTATATAGGCTATAGCGTGAACAGAAAGAGGACTGAGGCTCCATCAAAGCTGAAGTTGACCAGAAAGAGAACTGAGTCAAATGAACTGATAATGTGCACACAAAAAGAACTGGGTCCCTTTTCTGTTGGTCCACTTTGAGGGTGCTTTCAGACCTAGAGTTGTCTTGCTTTGGTCTGAATCAGGGACTAATTTTGTTTCAAAGTTGCATAACTGCCTAGAGTTGGTTTGTGTTCTCACGGCAGCATTTACAAGTGGACCAGATCAAATGCCTTGTGTGAGAAAGCTGCTCTTGATTGGTCAGAATTTCCATGTGGGAAAAATCCAGGAAGTAAACAAAACGTTGAAGAAGAGTACACTTGCAAGATAAATGTGACACTTTCTAATGTCACAATGGAGGGACAACTATGCAGGTTGATTTTAGTGCTGCTCATCGTGGACTATATTGCTGTCATTGTTCATTTGAGGCAAACCATACAGTTTGAATACGAGGCGCGGCTCCGCACATTAATAATCCTCCAGGACTGTAACATACTCATGTTTAACCCAAACAATGTGTCATGTGACTGCAGTTGGTTCAGATCGAGGTCGCAACATGTTCTCACCACAAATCAACCGCACTAGAGTTTGCTTGTTGTTTTGGTGTGCACCAGAGTGTGATTGCTGTGTTCACACCTGCTCAAACAAACCACACTTAGGGGGCAAACAAACTTGAGTTCAATTAAATCGAAACCAAACAGGGCAGGTGTGAAAGCACCCTAAGAGGACTGAGTTCGGTTTGTTTAAAAATGACTATATGTGAAACACCCTTAGTGTCATGGCTTCAGACAGGGAGCAGAGGGGAGGAGGGAGGGTCTATCCGGCAGCAGCCAGCATCATGCAGGCTGCTGTCATTTCAGTCAATTTGGCAGACAGGGAGGAAGGTCCAGACTGTGGCTGTACAGGGCAGCTCTCCAATAAACCATCCTTATCTGTATCCCAGACTCCAAGATGTCTGTTTCCCATTGCCAGCGATACCTCTTCTCCTAACAGTAGCTTCTGATGTAGATGATGGTTGTAGCAGTGGAGCTGGCTGATTAATTCAACAGAGTGGATTTCCGCAGCTCGCTGCACACGCGTACAGAGAGAGGGAGAGAGAGAGGGAGAGAGCGCGTAAGGGAAAAGGAGAATATGATGGAGGAAGGGTGTTAAGGAGGAGGGTCTTCGGGGGTGGGGAGAGAGTGAGAGGAAAGGGAGAATAGGAAAGAGAGAGTGTGTGGAGAGGGGGCGGAGGAAAGAGAGGAGAGAGAGAGAGAGAGAGAGAGACAGACACGCAGGCCCCGGAGCTGCTACTGATGCTGCTGCTGCTGCTGATGCTGCTGCAGCCGTTTGACAATTCCCCACCCAGAGAGAGCAGGGAAGAAGGGAGGAGATCAGAGCAAGGAGGAGGAAGGAGTAAGCGACACCTCAGTCAAGATGCTCCTGTGCTAGCCAACACACACGGTAAATACCAATCCTTTATCACCACTCTGCCTTCTCTTTACAGCCGCTGTCTATCTCTGTCTCCGCATCATTGACCCGAGTGTGTTTGTGTTTGATTTAGCTCTGTTGAGTCCTATATATAGTGCACAGGGTTAGCATAGCCAAGCAGCTGGGGAAAACCTGTCTGTGCAGCTGCTGCAGGAGGAGACAGACGTCCACAGAGAGGTGGAGAGGAGGGGAGGATTTGTACATTTTGTCTATTTTGGGGACTTAATGAGGAAAAAGCAACGTCCAGCTTCTGTGTTTCTTGACTGTAGCAGGGGCCACCTGTTTGGAGATGTGTGGGTGTGTGCGGTGTGTGGTGAAGGGTGGGGGGTGGGGTTACGGTGCATGGGTCTACTGGTGTGTTTGTGGCTCGGAAAGGTTAGTATGTGCATGTGAGAATGCGTGTGTGTGAGTGCATGTGCCTTTTGACTGCTGTCTGACAAATCTAATCTTCCCACTGTACGTGTGCACATGCGAGCCGCGTTATTATACGTAAAGCAGCATATGGCGACACATGTACACACGAGCACTTAGACACACTGGGAGAGAGACAAACGTGTGGTGCTTTGTCAAACAAATTGATTTTGTGTGTGTGTGTGTGTGTGTGTGCTTTGACGTTATCGGCTCCTGTAACCTGAGCTTTTCCTGGTTCCTGCCTGCTGAGGGGTTGCCAGGTGTTGGTGATGAATTTTAACCCGCTCGTGCCTGATTGACACTTACTCTCTAGTTATTTCTCCCCATGGGGCAAAGTCTCTCGCTGTGTGCATGGGAAGGTTGTATATTCCATACACTAATTTGCCAGTTTATTAGACACACCTACAGCAGCTAACATTAATGCAGTCTAATGCAGCCACCCTTCAGTTCCTACCTGTGTGTCCAGGTTTTTGTTGAAACTATCATTTAGAAATACTGATTCAACTTTACAGTCTATCTGGAGGCTGTAGTTTGTAGTGCTTTTGATGTGTATCATGTTATATAAGAGTTTTTATTATTTTATTAACTGGATTTATTTTAGGGAGGGGCTAAATATTAGGAATAATTCCACCCAAAATACATACAACACCATTTTCCTTATTCATTCATTCATTCATTTTCCATAACCACTTATCCTGTTAGGGGTTGCGGGTAGCTGGAGCCTATCCCGGCTGACAATAGGTGAGAGGCAGGGTACACTCTGGACAGCTATCACAGGGCTGACACATAGAGACAGACAACCATTCACACTCATATTCACACCTACGGCCAATTTAGAGTCACCAATTAACCTGCATGTCTTTGGACTGTGGGAGGAAGCCGGAGTACCTGGAGAAAACCCACACTGACACAGGGAGAACATGCAAACTCCACACAGAAGGGCAGAGATAATAAATAAACCAACATCACATTTTCAATAATACGTTTTTTGAATCTTTTCCCCCCATGTTGCTGGCCAGACTAACTGTTGTGTCCTTATATTTGGACCAGATACATGTAGTTGCTGTTTCTATAAACATTGCTGACTATGTGCTAGAGGATTTCTCATGGTAACCTTGTGTGTTAACAAGTTGTTCAGGGCTACAAAGCTGTGAAGCCTTTACTGATGAGATCAATGAGTATTTATTTTGGGGAAAAAGTCTGAAAAGATTTGTATTGCAAGTAAAACAACTGGGCAAGGTTAGGTCAGAGTTTTCCTTACAGTTAACTGGCATTCATTTCATTTTCTTTCATTCATTTTCTGTAACCGCTTATCCTCTTGAGGGTCGCGGGGGGGCTGGAGCCTATCCCAGCTGACATTGGGCGAGAGGCGGGGTACACCCTGGACAGGTCACCAGACTATCACAGGGCTGACTCATAGAGACAGACAACCATTCACACTCACATTCACACCTACGGACAATTTAGACTTAGCAATTAACCTGCATGTCTTTGGACGTCGTATACAGTATTTTGCAACAAAAAAAACCGTCACTGTCAGTTGGACATTTCTTCTCATGTCTCACTATAACACTTTCATAATAAAAAAACATATTCCTATCACATTTTTTGCATGAAGCATGTAGGAACTTTAAATTCACCTTATTCATTGGCAATATTTTCCACACAAATTCATACTGCTTTACTTGTATTTATCTGCTTATACTTTAACTTGCACTATTTTATCTCTTACATTCAGATTTTGCTGTGATTTTCGTTTTAAGCAGATATTTAAGGAGCGTTGTTAGAGGGTGCCTGAGGCCTAAGATTTTCGTTGCATCGACTGCTTTACTGGATTTGTTGTACACATGAGGAGAATAAAGAACTTGAACTTGATGATAAGTAGAAGTTGTATCGGGTCAGTTGTTGAAACAAGGAGAATCAAAGCTATCCTCACGCTGCCAGTCACTCAGCGGTTGCTTTCTCTGTTGGATGTGGGTGTATTAATACACATGCTCAGAACAAGCATGTGTGTAGGTTAGAATATACTGTACATGGTTCATATGCCTGCACCATGCATATGTTTGAATGTATGGCTGTGTGGGCGGGTGAGAGACCAATGGAGAAACATGGCAGCAGAGGGAGAAAGAATTGGTCTCTTTTTGCGGCATTTTGCTTTAACTTTCTCTCTCAGCTCTTTCTCTGTGCCATCTTTTGTCTCTGCCTCCTCTTTTTTACCACATGAGGAAATAAAATCAGGTGGAATTGAGGGGTAAAAAAAATCTTATACTCCCCTAATCACGCTCCTCTTGCACCATCCTCCCATTTCTTCTTCTTCATCTCCATGCGGCAGACCTGTCGGCTGTGCCAGCTGACGTTCAGTTGCATGCCAGAGGGCGAGAAGGAGAGAGGGGAGGAAAGAAGATAGGGGAAATGAAACTTGTGTTTTCAGTCTCATGGCTGATTTCCTTGCTCCTCTCCTGAGATTATCAGCGAGTCTGGCAGCCAGAAGACACCCTCCTTGACTAATCAAAATGTTCCTCAGGACATCCAGGCACTGCAATAATCCCTGAGCAGAAACAGCCTCGCAGGGGTGTGGCAGCACATATCAATAAACACACACTGTATGTACACATACCCTGACAGAACAGACAGAGAGTTGTACATCAGCATACCTCTGTGTGCTTACACACATCTCCACATTTTCTCCGGATTACATGCCTTCATACACATTTTTTCCTGTATTATTAACACAGCGTATCCAAGCACGCTCACACTTACTGTACTCTACTACTCATCCACATCATATGGAGTCGACTCTGCGATGTGTATTGTATTATGTTTTATTGCTTGGTGTGCATCTTTAACCGCTCATTCATCTTGCAGGTTTAAATAACAAACAAATGAGACAGCTTTTGTTTGTGATACTCGTATGCTGTCTTCCATTCAGACAATACAAAGGGCATCAGATATGTGAGATGTGATACTTCATCACTACTTTTTATCATCCTGACACTCCATACCTGAAAGAGAACAGTTTCTATAGCAACCCAATCATCCCTTAGCCTCACCCCCCACCCCTGTTGTGTATGTGTGTGTGTGTCTTTGTGCACGCAACGTGTGTAGCTCCGAATGCGAACACACGCCTGAATATGAGTGAGTGCTGTATTGATTGCGAGCATACATGCACATGAGTGTTGATGTCATTTAGCCAGCGGGGGAAGCAGAGAGGGAAACAATAAAGGAACATTTCCTCCGCACATTTCCTGGCAGCTTTTCAAGATACACAGAAGTTATATTAAAGGAAAGACACAGAGCACTGCAGAGGGGGAACGCAAAAAGAGGAGGGTGGGGCCAAGGAGGAAAGTGAGATGTGGAGGAAAGGGAGTGTGGGGCGTAAATGGATGTCTGATTGAAGTCTAAAGACAAATACAGTTTAATAAAAAAAAGAATTGAGGAGCACTTTATTTATCTTGTCGTGCAGGTGGTGTACTTGCTGCTCTCTGAATTATTTCCCCGCTCGTGAAATAAATGGTTACAGATGAGTGTGTAAGCACTGATTAACCTGTTTAATTAATCTGATAACAAAAGAGATTTTTATTCATTTTTAGATTTCTATTCTGTCTGTCAGGCTTTACCACATGTATTTCTTCTTCATCTGCCCTCCACATCACTTCACTGAGTATCAATTAAGTGTACAGAGTCCTCTGGATGACATCACTAAAAGCCTCTGCGTAACCAAGTTTTATGATGTTTGTAGTTCTGGCACACGTGTAGCGGACCAAAGTGCCCTCTCAGAAACTTCATTTTGTTGCTCTTTTTCTGTTTCTTATCGCTACATAATTTCAGCATGGCACTGCCGCGCTAGGTGAGCCCTTTAGCAAAGACACATGCTGATAAAAGGCCTGTTAATTCCACGGTGCTAATTGTCTCCCACTGTCTCCTGTACTGTTTTTAGATTGTCTTCTCCCATCTCTTTCCCCCTTTTTCCTCCTTCCACTTCGGCTCCTTTCTCGCTTTTCTCTCAATCCCTGCTCCTCTAAATAACTACTTGATTACCTAAATTGAACCCGCCTTGTGCTTCTGTCTTTCCCTACATTTTCCTTCACTCAAGCCTTCCATTCTCTTGCTCTCAGCCCCCAGTGTTTTGGAAGAGCTTGAATGATTAAACATAAGACAGGAGCTTTTGGTGGACTGAACACCAAGGGCAACTAGATGGAGGGAGAGAGGAGTACACAATGTCAGATAGAGCAGCCTGTACGGATACAGATGACATGACAGGACCCGTGCTCCTGTAACTGTCACCTATTGCTCTGTGCCACCGAGTCCCGCTCACTCGAGACCTGAAACTCGGTCACATGCATCTGCCGCTCAGTGTCACAGGGGCCATTATAGAAGTCTATATTTGTATAATTGAATCCTGAGCAGAATGTCAAGCACAAATACAGGTTAAAAATAGCAGATATAAATTCATCTGTGTTTTCTTTATGGTAAAACCTTTGCTGTGCGCAGCTGAATCAGATGCACTGTTTCTCCTCTACACGTTCATTACGTTAAGTCTCAGTATCCATCTTTTTTTAAAGGACATTCTCCAGACATCTGTGAGTCTGATGAGATTGTAGTCTGTAAGAGATTGAACTCGTGCTTTGCATGTTTGGTTCAAAGGCTAGCAATGTCCACATGCTAGCAGTCCCACATCTGTTTTACCCATGTTGCACTGCTGCTGCATTGTTACTCTGCTCACAAGAGGAGCCATTTAGTAGCTTGTGCAACACTTATGTCGAAGAAATGGTGGGTAAGTATGTAAAGGAAGCAATGCTTTATTTATGTTGTACTTTTCAAAACAAAAAAAAGTATTTAGTGCAAAATATTAAACAGGTGGGATAGTAAGAAACAAAACAGAATGAATAAAATTGAAATGACATCAACAAAAGAGCAATATATATATGCTGAGGAATTCGAGCGACAAATATTCATGATCTATTTTCGTACTTAGAGCAGAAACTATCCCAAAGTTTACCAGATGTTCGATATTGATTTAAAGCAAAGCATCAAGGGCGTAGGTCTCAAAGTTGGAAGGGTACACATTTGAAATTGGAGATATGGGGGTCCTTTGCTAGAAAATCGTGAGCATGAAACATTTAATTTTCTTCCTAATAGTGAATTTTTATGCAACAGTTTGTGCCTTTTCTGCATCAATTTATGGTGTAAATGTCATTCATGTAAAAATAAAAGTCCTGTGCTGCTTTCATGTTTTCATTGAGGGGACAAATGCAGTTAGTTTGTTATTTTATTGACACAAACAAATAAATTATTTGGGTCCAAACAATATACAAAAAATGTCTGGTGCTCCATTACTGCAGACATACATGTAACATGACTTAGGGCACATTCATACCAGGATAGTCTGGGGAACTCGGTTCGATTGGGCAGGGAATGCCGAAAAATTTCACACCTTCATTTGGTTCGGTTCACTTTCACACTGCGCTTTTTAAAGCGGACCAAACCGCCTGTTACAGCAACACAGTAACAACAGCTGCTCGTTTGGGGGCGGTATTGCCCAAAAATGACCACTGACCAGGAAGAAAAAAAGGATGAGGAAGAAGAAAACCTGGCTCATCGATTTGGCCAGGACCAGAAACGGAAATCCATCCCCTTCAGCCTGCTTGGTCACCACAAAAACACCAAACACCAAAATGCACTGCGCTCTACGTCACCTTCTCTCTTTGATTCGCTGGATAGTCCGGTTACATTTCCCACTGTAAGCCAACCGCACCAGGGTTCACTTGCAAGTGAACCGAGACCCCCAGTTTTCAAGCGGACCAGGGTTTGCTTGTTTGGTCCGCACCAGAGAATGAATGAGCGTTCACACCACTCCAAATAAAATGAACTATCCGTGGAAGCAGACCAGGGTTCATTTAAAGCGAACGTGTCCTTTGATTCTTTTATTAGTGTTCACGAAGAGTTCAGTCCAGAAGAGTCATGTCCATATTTCTCATGAATATCCTGCGTAAGAGGGCACACAAGTATGTGTTCTTCATTTTGTATGCCAGTCTTATAGCACATGTTGTTCTGATGGTGTAAGGCTGCACCTCCGCATTTCCACTTGCAATCTGTGAGAGGACAACTGGAACTGTGTAAAAGTTATTCTCAGATGGTCTTCAGTGTATGGTGCATTGCTGGTATAAAGTGGATGACCAAATATATCCGGACTGATAGTTTAGTAGGTCTTGTGTCTTGTTCCCTCCTTCGATCTTAATTTTTCGATCATCTCTCTACGTTCACTCTGATCTCATACGTATAAGCATAGTATGCACATGTTCTAAATTTTGTAGGGGACATCTCCCCTGCATCCCCTCCAATCCAAAGCACAGAGGAGCATCCAGTGGTCACTAGTTAGCCAACCTGAGAGACTTAAAGCTAATCAAGAGATGTACTCGGGGACTCCAATGTTTTTTGCATAATAGATAAAAATAAAAATATGATAATCGATTCTTAAAATCTACTGGCAGCCAATGGAAGGAGGCCAACACTAGCATAACCCTCTCCCACAGCGCTTTGTCTTTGTTAGAGGATGGTCCTGCAGTATTTTGAAGCATCTGCTGATGAGTATAAAATTCAAGTTTTGTACTGCTTACTGCTGCAGAATTACGGTAGCTTGCTCTTTTTAGTAAGGGGATATACGTGCATACAGTAGGTGATAAGGTTTTTTTTCTATATATAGATCGAGATTGTAAACCCCCATAGAAACCAGTGGTGAGGAAAACCTCTGCCAAGGTTCTGTCAGTGTATTTCTAGCATACTGTACATTTTAGCAACTGTGCAATGGGGTCAGATGTAAATTATTTAGTGCCTTGTGCAGTATGTTTTGCTGCAGATTCAGGTCACATGAGTGTGTATTTGTGGGTATTGTGTGAGTGTATGCACATTATAGAAATATGTGTGGGGGAGTGTGAGCATCTCTGGCCGAGTGTCGTTTTTGTGTGTGAGAGTTTTATGGATTTGCTTGTGCTTGAGCATTTATTTGCAGGCTTGTGTTTGTGTGTGTGTGCTTGTGTATTCTGAGCATGAAGTTCCATCCAAGCATTATGTGAGCATGAGGGTCCATCGAAGCACATGTAATCCCTAACCAGCTCTTGGGCTCCTCATTAGCATTACACTGATCTTCCTCCGAACTTCTTTTCTAGCCCTCTGATATTCTCTGTGTGGCCTGAGGGAACAATAGGTCCGGTTCACATCAAATGTGTTATGTCATCAATGTGACTGGAAGCTTTGCTGCCCACGTCATGGGAGCCCTGTTTCACTCTCGCTGCTCCCACAGTATGTACACACAGGGCGCACACGCTTCAATATGCACATTCCCATGCCCTAATACTCCCTGTGGGACACGTCTCGGGAGAGGCCAGCGTTCTCCCTGGAGGGCGCTCCATTTACAGTACAGCTGGAGCACCTCTACGTATCACATATAGTACGAAGTTAATATGCTCACAAGGGTTCTCTCTTTCTGCCTGGCCACTGTCAGACTGTTTTTAGGTACAGTTTGGACACATTGTGGTTCACATTTGGCATCAACGTGTGCTTTTTCAAAAACTGAATTCTTTTATAGAGTACTTTATGTGCTTACAAACATTGGAACCGAACTTATCCTCCTTTCCTTTTTAAGATTTTTTATTTTTTTTAAATTGTAAGAAGTATTCTTATTTTTCTTTATTTAAGTAACCCCTAGCTAAGTCCCGGACCTGGACGCAGACTGGCCAATCATAATGTAGCATCGGGCCGGCTCAGACCAGAGTCTGTGCTCCATTGACTCTAATGTACTTGTTTCAGATTTCCTTCATTTTCAGGCTGGTTTTGTGGATTTGGAGCTAAATGTTGTGCCTGGGGCACGTCGTGTATTAATGATACTTGTTACCTGGAGAGGTTGGAGAAAGATATACGTTTCTTCCCTGTTCCAAAACCAAAATCAAACCCTGAAAAGTGTAGGGTTAGCTAGCTAGCTACTGAAGATATAGCCTACTGACTGTATACACATGCTGCTTTTGCTTTGTAATGATTATAACAGTGAAATAAAGACCGACACTGTTCATCTGCACACACTGCGATGCCACACAGCTGGTTCAGTATCACAAAGTTTCCCTTTATATTCATTGTCTTCTGTGGCGATCAGCAGTGATGTGGTGGTTCACTTTTACACTGTGATCTGTAGCCTATAGTTGGGCTTTAGCTTCTAACTATCTTTGTCTTTTTAACCTGTTGTTGCTGCTGAGTCAGTTTGACATCCTGGATATATCCTTCAAACACAGACTGTAGACCCCTCTGTCTGCTTCTCTCTGGAATCACTGTTTCATTTTTACAAAATTTGATAATATTTCTTCAGGGAGTGCAGTTAGTTACAGTGTGGGCTCCATGCTTACTCTGACAGCTTGTCGGACCATCACAAAGGGGCGGGGCTTAGTAAAAGGTCAGTTTACACTTTTTATCCCTCTAATCATTTGTATTTGTGTGTGTATGAGTATATATTCATTTCACAACAAAAAATCCCAATTTAAAGAAATTAAAACTTAAAAAAAAACAAAACAAAACAAAAAAAAATGTTTGTACAGTCTGACAAAGATTACAATCGAAACTGTTAGATCCATCTCAGTCGCAGTGTGACATGCAGTGACCCTGTAAGATAGTTGTTATTGCACAGTCTGTAGAGCCTAAAGGATGCAACTAACAATCACTTTTATTATTATTGCTCATTTTGATTAATCAGTTAATGGTTCAGTCTGTAAAATGGCAGAAAATGGTGAATAATGCCCACCACAAGTTTCCATTCCATCTATGAAAGTAGAAAACTAAAACACTTCAAGCTATCTATTGATCGCAGATGACTTATGCATTTTGAAAACTGGCAAATTAATGGGAAAGTAAATAAAACTGTAGCTTGCGTGTTGCAAATTTGTGCTGTTACTTGAAAAAATAAAAGCCATAGCTGTCTGGTAACTTGCCTCAGATGTGGGCTTAAAACTTTGAGCTGTTTGACATGTGAGAATCAGCTCTGCTTTGTTACTCTGCGGTCACATGTGTTCCTGAGCATCTGTGGGGACTCAAACGCAAACACTGTATAAACTGTATATGTGTTGACAATACATATACAAGCACAAACATTACAGAATCCAAACACAGCTCAGATGAGTAACAGGAGAAGCGACAGAGGAGGTCGAAGAGTCAGGTGAATGAGGATGTGTGTTGCGTGGAGGAGAAGTTAATCTCTCCTGACTGTAGCGCCGGCCTCTCCCTGCCTCTCCTCTGTCGTCTCTCCTCCATAAAACTCTGGATCGTCTCCTGCTCTGCGAGAGGCAGGCAGTGGAGTTCATATGCACACAGACACACATGGCAGCATGTAGAGAAACCAGGGCGTTTAAGCAAAACACTCGCTGTTTGATTTTTGCTCAAGAGAAGAGGTGAGAAATATTTGAAACTACGTATCCCAGAAGGCTCTTTATTTGTGCACAGATTTGAGGCTTTGAACACTCATCGTTCTTGGTAAAATCTTGAGTATGTGCTTTCAGAAAAGACTCTCTGTACAGGGATTCCTTCCCTGTAAGAAGATTTTGTATGTGCATAAAATTTTTGCTGCCACATTGACCTGATGTGGAGTCTTCTGGGCTTGAGACATTGTTAATATTAAACGTCTGTGACTGCGTAGGCTGGGTTTCCATTCAAGCTCCAGTTGATCCACATTATTAAATCTGCAGGAGTGAGTCACATATTTCATATTCAGACGTTTTTTCAAACCTTTATTTACATATCCACCAACAACAGGGGGTTTCCTCAAATTATTAGGGTATTATACGTCGTGAGAATTTGCGGTTTTAACTTAATAGAGTGTGTATGTGTGTTTATTATGTGAGGTATTTCCTGCCACATGAATAATTTTTAGGGATTTTGATTCCTGAGGATTCAGATGAGAGGTCTGGAACACTGTGGCTGCACAAGAGCTTACGGCTGATGTATGCCTGGAGATGCTAGTTATGCAACTCATTCATGCTTGCATGGACAAACACACACACACACACACAGACACACAAACACACACACACGTACTCAAACTCACGCTTCACTATATCGATGTTACCCACCGCCATCTGCTCCCACAGTTTACACTTATTTGAAATGGCCTTGTGGGTCTTGTGTGTGACATACGTGTGTGTGCTCACACATAAACATGTACACACATGCACGCACAAACTAGACATCCCAGTCAATAGAAGAAAATGTTGGCATTGTTCATTTCTACATACCATGAATTTGTTACATTTGGACGTTTCATTTGTATTATATCAACCTTTCTATAGCGACACAGTGTGTAAGCTGACTTGTCATTCAGAGGTGGAGGAGATGGTGGATGATGGTTGTGTTTTAGTGACCTGTCGCTATTTTTCCAGTGGCTTTTTAACCCCTAAAGGAGCGGTTGTTCTTTACCAAGACATTTCTGTGTTTCCTGCCAGGATAGTGCCACAAAAAAACGGTAGTTTTTTACGGAGACATGGCTGCATTTCCTGACAGGACAGTGCCATGAAAAGTGGTTGTTTTTCAACAAGACATTTCTGCATTTACTGCTGGGATGGTGCCACAAAAAGCGGTTGGTTTTTACAGAAACATCGCTGCAATTCCTTTCGGGATGCTGCCATGAAAAGCATATGTTTTTTTATAGAGACATTGCTGTGTTTCCTGTTGGGATGCTGCCACAAAAAGCTGTTTAGTTTTTACAAAGACATCCCTGCATTCCCTGCCAAGATGGTACCACATGAAGTGATTGTTTTGTACCAAGACATCACTGCATTTCCTGCCAGAGCAGTGCCACAAAAAGTGGCAGTTTTTCAACAAGACCTTGCTGCATTTACTGCTGGGATGGTGCTACAAAAAGCAGTTGTTTGTTTCAAAGACATTGCTGCAATTCCTGCCTGGACAGTGCCATGAAAAGCGGTTGTTTTTGTACCGAGAGATCGCTGCATTTTCTGCCAGGATGTTGCCACAAAAAGAGGTTGTTTTTCAACAAGAACTCGCTGCATTTACTGCTAGGATGGTGCTACAAAAAACAGTTGTTTGTTTCAGAGATATCTCTGCATTTCCTGCCAGGTCAGTGACATGAAAAGCAGTTTTTTACCAAGACATCCCTGTGTTTCCTGCGGGAACAATGCCACAAAAAGCGGTTGTTTTCCAACAAGCCCCCCGCTGAATTTACTGCTGGGATGGTGCCTCAAAACGTGGTTGTTTTTACAGAGACATTGCTGCAATTTCTGCTGGGTCAGTGTCATGAAAAGTGGTTGTTTTTCACTTAGACATGACTGTGTTTTCAAGGGATGGTGCCATGAAAAGTGGCTGTTTTTCATCAAGACACTGCTGCATTTCCTGCTGGAATGGTGACACAAAAAGTTCCAAGATGGTGCCAAAAAAGCGTTTGTTTTTCACCAAGACATCACTACATTTCCTGTGGGGACAGTGCCATGAAAAGCGGTTATTTTTTACTGGGACAATGCTGCATTTACTGCCGGGATAGATTTAGTTGATGTACCACGTACTATTGAAATAATAGTTAGTAAAGTTTAAACATATCCATTTAAACATTTACAAACATATCCATGGTTTGCAGAAATGTACAATGCCTCATTTCTCTGGTTTGGGTTGTACTAAATAAGCCACACATTTATGTTTTATAAATGAGGCACCTACAGAAACATGTCAGTGGCATGGGTTGAAACAGAAAAGTAAAGGAGAATATTTTTTGATAGCATGTTAATAATTAATCTATTGGTGAAATTACAGTAAGAGTCACACTGAACTGCACTTTATTATAAGCACAAAGAAAGGATGAGCAATTCCACAAGATGCATCCCAAATCTGAAAGATGGATCTTCCAAATTCAATGGCACACATGAACATTTCATGTCTTAAGGGTTAAGGGAAGTCAGTGTTTGTGAATGTACTGTGCATCCATTATAAAGTAGCTGTCCAGGTGTCAAGCACATGTTGTAAACCAGCGGTAATGCACAGTGTTAACAGCATTATAACGATTGATCTCAGAATGCTCTTGAGACTTGCAACAGCCTGCCAAAGAAGCGGATGTTTGGCTGAGGATAAAGTGGGATAGAAGTCGCACATTCTCTTGTAAAAAGGCAAACACCTACTAAGCCCTTCAGAGGACAAACTCTGTGTTATATATCATCTTTTATGCTGCAGTGAAGACCTCGCTAATGCTACACAATAAATCTCCAAAATGTCCCCCATTTTCATAACCAATTCCTTAAGTGGGGATGTACAGTGCCAGTGCTCAGCTGCCTTAAAGCTAGCATCAACCTTGAAGGTGTGTCCTCTTTTGGATACATGATGTTGGTGTCAACTGGTTTGAAATCTGTCTGTTTTCATACTAGTGGTTTTATATGTTTTAGTCCATTAACATTTATTTTATTCTGCCAACTGTTTTCAAACTGTATGTCTTTTAGGATAGATTTTGTCCCCCTTCAGTCAGTCATTGGCTTCTTTCATTTCAGTGTGGTACAGGTCCTGAAATATGCTCGAGGTAGGTGATCCATCATTGTGAAATACACTTGTGATACAACAGCCACATGGTACCACAGTAGCAATCATTTTGAACATACTCCTCGAGTCAGCTGAGTCCCTGCAAGTCAAGATGCCCTGTTCTCACAGAAATGCATTGTGTGCTTTCTTGACTGTGTAAAATAATAGACGTGATGTCACTCATTGGTTTGTTTACTCCCATTTTGAAGCCTTGAATTTGAGCCAGAAGTGACCACATTTGGACAGGAGGGTGGAGCTGACTGTGGTGACGCCTCGCAGACAGCCTGTCACTTAAATCAGCCACGCTCTTAATTTCATAAGTTTAAGCTTTAATAAAGTAAAACAGTCAACCCTCGTACAGTTCGATCAGGAGATAAATGACTGACATAAAGATAAAATTTAATACAGAATATGAGTGAACATATTAATAGAAGATTTAAGCTGATTAGGATTTAACAGAAGTCTATGGCGCTTGGACACTAGAGTGAGATTTTTTGTGATCAAGGGACATCTGAGTGGCAGCAAAATAAATCCCCCTTTGGAGTCCAGACACTGGTGGTAGTGGTGGCTGATGGCTCATGAAGGGGATGAGGCTGATGAACCCGTAAAGATTAGGTGGTGATGTGGAGGTGGAGGGTGCGCACGACTGCAGAATGAAAGAACTACAGGCAGAAAAAGAACCATATTTAAAATGAGAAGCAGTAAGATGATAGGCTGACAGGGAAGGTATGTCGCTGTGCTAACAGGTTAACTGTGAATTAGCTGTAGAACAGCTGATGACTCATTCGACAACCCCGGATAATGATAGTTAGAAATAGTGAGTGAATGTGTGTGCAAGGAGCGAAGCATGAAAAGAATGGCCTTTCAATTCATTCTCACTCCGACCTCGTCATGTATTGACATTTGGTTGTGGACCAAGTCCAGATACGACATGAAAGATACCCTGGGTGTGTTGTTTGCTGACGTTCTGGGATGCCGTGTCAAGTTCTGCCTGTTACATGCATTGTCTTCTTTCAAAATACACTTCTGTTTTGACAGGAAATTTACAGTTTTCATACAGTCTCTTTCAAAATAAACACAACCAAGCAAATTGTTGGTTTTTTTACCCTCCTGCAACTAACGCGTGTGGTTAAGTTTAGGCAATAAAAGCACCTGGTTGGGTTTAGGCAGCAAAAGCATGTGGTTAGGTTTTGTTAAAAAGAACAGGGTTTGGCTTTATAATCCTACTGGATGTGAACACTGCTCTCCCGGGTGAACGTCGGTGTTTGTTGGACCCATCCACCACCCCTCCTGCCTGCCCTACTCCTGCCGCTTTAACTTTCGTTCTTCTCCTTCTGAGTTTTCCCCTGACGCTGCGGAGCGATGTTAAACTATAACGCCGACCGGCTGCATTTCATGCCGACGTTACAGGACAGCTTCTTTCGTTGGCGTCTGACGCTGCAAGTCACTGCCTAAGCGTCAGATTTCGACGACTTCGGAATGAGACTGGGTTTGGTCTTCCTGACCGAACATTCGCAAGACTGTTGATCAGCAAAATATCGTGAAACTGATGGCATGACATGAGCAAGGGTTTGGCTTTTTAATGTTCAGGGATGCGGACACCACTCTCCAGGATGAAAGTTAGTGTTTTTTGGACCCATCCACCAACTCTTCTGCCTGCCCTACTCGCACTTTTGCTGCTTTAACTTTAATTTTTTTCCTTCTGTGTTTTCCCCTGACGCTGCGGAGCAATGTTAAACTATAATGCTGACCGGCTGCGTTTCATGCCGACGTTATAGGACAGCTTCTTTCGTTGGTGTCTGATGCTGCAAGTCACTGCCTAAGCGCCGGATTTCGATGACTTCAGAATGAGACTGGGTTGGGTCTTCCTGACTGAACGTTTGCTGTTGATCAGCAAAATAGCTGATGGCATAACTGTATCATGGACCTTCCACGTCCAGATCTGGGTGTGTTGCCTGATTACTTGTTTATGTACATATGCATTCTTCTGATACCAACAGAGCGTTGCCAGTAGCCAAAAACTCCACTTTTTGTTGCATACTGAAATGAAGTAAAACCAGTGTCTTCCCAATGAAGCTGAGAAATCAGTCAAAAATTGTTTGGCATGCTTAAAAATGGTTGTAAGTATAATACCGTTTGTAGTTCATGGTATATAAACTAAATCAGTTTCAGATAACCCACATTTCAAAAAAGTTGCCAGATGCTATAAACGCTTTTCTTTTTAGGTTTGAAAACAAAAGATGAGTCATACTCCTACATTATGTATGTAAATATACTGAAAGTGTATAATCACATGTAAATGTATGCACCCTAGCTTCTGATATTTCAGGCTTTAATGAGACACAACATGCAAAATCCCCAATGCTGTTTATTCAGTTGAATTATTGACTATGACGGCAGATGCTATAGTCCCCAGCCCAGTTCTCCCAGCACTTTTCCTCATCTACAGTCATTTAAAAGGCCCCAGTTGAGAAACTGTCCATGGTCCTGACCGCTCCAGACATGAGCCAGTGCTGAACAGACAGCTGATGCTGCGGCAGCTATTAGTGATGGGACAACAGTCATGGCTCTGACTCCATTTGTCCTGTTCTCTAACCACATAAGTGCAGAATAATCTCTGATACAGATACACACAGGGGGTTGTTGGTATGCAGACACATTAACTGCAGACGTCCTTTTAAACCACTCAGCACAAAGTTTAGTGGAGAGCAGGGGAGGAAGTTATCTGTTTGTAATATCACAATATTTCAATATGGTTGGAATAATCTGATACAGTAGCGTGAAGTCTAATGTTTGAGGATGAGTTTAAACAACCAGTCTGCGCTGCTGCTCTTAATATGACTCACAAAGGAAAACAAAGAGGAGATTATGTTTTATCTTTGGGTTGAGGATGAGGTGAGGTCTTTGTGCTGAAAGCAAATTTGCCTAATATGATCTCCAAACTTCAGTCATGAACTCCAGTTTAACTTTCACACGGAGCTGCCGTTGGAGGGAAAAAAAAACAGTATTATATAGTACGATCAAATGCAACAAAACTTTTATATATGAATTTCTATATAGTCGACATGAAGGTCAAATCTTCCCTTGTTAAATTTGACGGACACATGGTGCAGCTCCGCTTGTCTCTGACTTTGCTGGCGCTCCCACGGAAGACAGCAGATGTCGTCGGTGTCTTTCCACCCACGGTTAAGTGGAACAAAGTGTTTCCACCGTGACATCTGATTAATGGCAATCCCCCTGGGAGTTGAGGGAGAGCAGTAGCAATCCTCTACCCACAAAAAAAAATCCCATTTAGAGTCAGCAGTAGCCATCGTACAAATCTCTGCACCAATTATTTCATCCTTCACCTATTCTCCATTAGAACTACAGCAGCTACAGGCTTATCCCTGACTCAAATACTATACAGCGATATTTAATATTACCAGTGTGATCCAAAACCTGTATTCCTAAATGAAGCAAATCCAAGATCCTGGCTGTATAATTTCCTGTTGGCAAGCAAGAGGCAAGATTTGAATGTTGCAATTAATTCCCATTAATGTCTGTGTTATTCTTACGTGGCACATCCACAATTCCAAAGCGTTAATACTTCTTTAAGTAGATTGAAGCCTTTTACATTACTGTAAGATGCAGCATGTTCCAGATTTACTGCTGAAAACAGCGATGACGACAGAGGTAAATTTGATTAAACAAAGCTGGATGTGCTTTGTAAAGAAGAGAGGGGATATTTTAAGATTCCTACCATTCATATTTAACCCAGTTCGGATCAGTATGAATACATGTCAGTAGATCCAAGTAGTATTCAGTCATTTACAGTTACTTTCTGCTCACCTCCTCAGCATCAGATAATCACAACCCAGTGGGAAACACCTGAAGTAAAATAAACATTTTATACACTGACATCTTGGTCAAATCAAAGTAGCTTCCTGGTGCGGTGTGGACGAGAGCAAACAGATTTATATGACATAAAACAGTACACCTTTCACTTGGCAGTGATGCATTATAGTAACCAGAGCCATTAACCAGAAGCACTGCCCTAATCTAATATGCTGTAATAGTATTACCATGGTACAGCTCGGCCCCTTCCCCTCCAACACGGCCCGATCACGATGTCGTTTTGGTTCTTTAACAAACAAATAATGAAGATTGTCTTAATTACAGTTATGCTCAGGTTTGAACAACAGCGGCTGTGAAAGCTTTTTTTTTTTTCACAGCTGTAATGGATTCATGGCGACCTCGTCGAACTCGTGAGCAGGTGCTGGTGTTGCTGCTCTTCTGTTTGTCTGGAGATCTGCTCTGCTCAGCTTTGTCACCTGATCTAAGTAGACTCCAATTATCATTTGTCGAGGTGTCAGCAGCTCATTGTGAGCTTTGCTTCATTTGCTTGGGTTTGCTGTCAAAGGCAACTCACTAAATGAGCCGATAAAGACCTTTACATACCGGGGACGTGACGAGTAGACGACATGAAAATGTGAAATACGCGCCTGCGAATGTCACACTTAAAATCTATTTGTACTAGCAGGTATGTGAAGTTTTGTGACAGTTGCAATAGGTACGCAATTGTCGAGATTTTGTCACATGATTTTGCACAACATGATTGATTGGTTAATGCTGTTATTCACGGTGCAAAATCTCACAGAAATGGACTTCGGTCTGAAAAAAAATTCTGTCTCGTTTTTACTGGGAAATAGTCACATTCTGTGTGAAAGTATTAATGACAAAAAAAAAACAGTTTAAGGTCCAAATTATTTACACAAGAAACTACCCCCAGAGTGTGAAGGCCTTAAAAGCCACTGCTAACAGTTGTCAAAAACACTAATGCTAAGTTGAAGTACAAACTTAAAACTAAGACTGAAAAAACACTCACTATGACATGGCAGGACGACACACACAGGAAACATGTCACATGACATGTTACATCACTACTTTCTGTCTTAAAGGAATGATTCAAAATTTTGGAAACTTATTCACTTTCTAGTGTTGTCAAAAATACTGGTTTATTGATATTGATTAATGCTCATTTATGTATTTAATTTTCTTTAAAATCAAACTTTTATTCTAATTTCATTATTGTTTTGCGTGAAGGGAAGCAGTTAATAATTTCATTTTATGATGTAAAGCGCTTGTTTATATTGTGCATATGACTATAAACTTCTTGAATCTCTTACTGTTATTTGTTTTTTTGGTTACATTTATCTTTTAATAAAAAATGTTTAATTTTATGTGCTCAATGTCAATATCATAAATGGTAAGATTTTTTTTTAGATTTTGTAACAAAGTTAGATATTCCAGTATCATGACAACACTATCGCTCTCTTGCTGAAAGTAAGATGACAAGGTTGACATCACCCGCTATCTGACCCTTCCATTGATTTTAATAATAACTACACACCGGAGCCTAAGATGGCGCCTGTTAATTCCAATGAAGTTGCTTGCCTGGTGCATATGCTATAAAGTTTTCTATCTTCCGGAGTCTACCAGAGCCCACTGAATATGTGCAGTACTGTTTCTTGTGCTGAGCCTGCCCATGAGTTCCTGCTTTCCTCATGGACTTAACATTGTGATGCTGTCACAGATTTTTAAATGCATTTTCTCAGTTAAAGGAAAGTTTTACAAATATAAACCTACCATGGCTCAAACATTTAGAACAGAAAGATTCATAATTGAGCTTGTTTGCCGTTCCAGGTGTCCTGTCAACAGTTTTACAGACATGTCTTTTATTATGGTGGCCTATGGGAACGATGCTTTTTGGGCTGCAGTACCGCGAGTGTCCACTGGGAAAAATTTGCTGCAAGCTTGAGCAGCTTTCCTGGAGGCCTGGTCCCTTCACTATGAAGCCACAGTTAGCTTAGTTTAGCTAGGGAGCAGAAGGTAAAACAGCTAGCCTGTTTAAGGGTAACAAAGTCAACCTATTAGCATATGGCCATACTGTGGCTTTATACATTGTGGTATGAGAGTGGTAACAATCTTCTTATCTAACTCTTAAGCCAATAATAAGCACATTTCCCTAAATGTTTAGCTACTCCTTTAAAGCTTTCTCAAGTCTCGCCAGTTGTAGAAAATATAGCAAGATTTTTTTTCTGAACAATGGTGGAAAATGCTGCCATTGTAAGGTTATTAATTTGAGCTCCTAAAGAAAATGATATAAACAGACGCTCACTGAAATTAAGACATAGAAGTCGCTTGTGTGAATGCACAGTAGATTGTGGGACTTCTGAAGCTCAGCGAGAGGCCACAGTGAGCAGAGCAGATTTAGGGCCAGCAGCTAAATTAGTGGCTTTGGGGAGAGAATGATAATCACGGTGGTGATGGAAAGTGCATCAGTGTGTGTGTGTGTGTGTGTGTGTGTGTGTGAGTGTGTGTGTGTGAGACAGAGATAGATGAAGAGAAAAGACAGAAGAGGAAGGAAGAAAGAAGTTGTCGGAGTGAATTAGTCATTAGTGGTGTTGAGGTCTCTCCCCCTAGCCTGTCCATTCTTTCTGCACGCACATATGGATCTCAATTTTCCCACCGCGCACAGATTCACACATACACATACGCATGCCACACTTTTCACTCAAACATGGATCCGCACAGATGTCCTCGGAGTGTTGTTAATCCCCTGTTAGGTTGTTTTTCCTTCAGAGAAGGTCTAATTATCATATCCTTTATATTTTCAAAGCAGATTTCTCTGTTTATTTGTGCATATTGAAGGTTTAAATTGGCACCGACATGTGTGTGTGTGTCCCTTGGCTTTGCAGTATAGCAGTGTGTTTACAAGTTGATATGAAGTGTTAAGCAGAGCTGTGAATGTGTGATTCACTGGAAGTGGGAGGAAGTGGAGAAGCAGACATTATTCCTGAGGCCCATAAAAAGAAGCCTTTAAAAGGTCATTCGTTGTTTTCTTTTTTTGTTTCTTCGTTTCTTTCTTTTGTCATACTCTGGCACATCCATCAGACCCTAAACTTTATTTTTGCTCAACCTGTCTCACCCTCAACCTGTCCATTTCTTTCCAGTTATCTTTACATCTCTTCTCCACACCTCCTTATGGACGACTGCAGCTGGCACCTCACGATGTGCCGCGTCTCCATAATTACCAGTCAAAGGCAGGAGAACAAGATCATTTGTGTCTGCGATCGTAGCTAGGTGTGGCTCAGCACACTAGCTGCTCTGTAGTCTGCAGTGATGTGATGCAGCGACAGCGTTACACAATAAGAGCAGCCAGTGAACTCACTCACCAGTCTCTGTGTCTTCCTGTCCTTGTCTGTTCTCTATCTGTGTCTCGGTTTGATTGTGTCTTCCTCCGACAGCCCTGGCTGTCTCTCTGCCTGCACACAAAGAGATAGATGAACCTGCCTGGCCCCTCACTTTGTCTGTTTTTCTCTCTTCTCCTCGTGGCTCGGGTTTATTGAGTTCCTCGATTTGTACTGATAAATTTGATCATAAAACTCGGAGCTGCACAATCTCGTCTTGTGCAGAGGCTGGCGTGCAATTCTCGAATTCCTCTTTTGCTTGAGTATATCATAGTAATCAGGCTCCAGAGAGCATATTGCATGTATGTGTGGTGTATCACAGTGTTTACAAGGTGCAACTCATCCGTGTAGAGTAAAAACGACACAAGACAGCTGTGCTTCATGGAGCTGGAGTTCATCTCTCGCCAGTCAGATTGTGTTTTTTTCACCAGTTTAGGGACCGTTTGTTCTTAATGGGGGTGGTGCAAAACAGGGGGGGCATGTCAAATAATTTTTTAAGCACTGGGGAAAGACATGTGTTTAATTTTGGCTAAGGAGAAGGACATAGAACGTTATTGTTGTATGTATTTTAAATACCATCTCAACAACAAAACCCACTGGCGGCCATCATAAAGGACACATGAAAGAGTACGGGCAGTGATGTTCACAAAGTTTGAAACGGATGTATCTATTTTTGTATGTAAAGGGAGTATAAGTGAGCCTAAATGAGGTGGAATTGCATTTTGCTTAAGAAATCACTCTTATAACTCTTATTCTTGTGCTGTTTGCTCATGCATTGACTCCAATACCTACATTTGGTGTAAATATATATTAAAAAAATATGGTTAGGGCCCACTTATGGTGGTCCGAAGGTCATGCATTTTCCCCCAGTCACTCTGGGAGGCTCAAGGAAAAATATTTGTAGCATCAGGGAGGGTAAAGATTTAAAAAAACCCGAGCCACCCCTCCTCTGATACATCATAAATAGTCCTTTACTACACATATTTAGAGGGCATTTGGATTAAATCCTCTTCTGAAGACTGTAAATCTACTTATTCCTTATTTAGAGAAAATATTTTTAGATCAGAAAGACATGTTGAAACAAAACCCTACTGGTCTTGAAGCCACCATTTTATCCTGCCAGACGTACCATGAAAATGAAAGCTGTTCCGGACTCCTGTTGCTTTTTGTTTAAAGACAAAGCTGAGCAGAAAAACAGGCCCGACTGCTATTATAAATGACTTATCCACATATTATAGACGGGACGCTGAGAGTGACAGTCAACAGTGTGAGCTCAGTGCACTAGCATGAAGTGGTATTATGTGCCAGGATATGACCAGTCGCAGTGAAATCACTCTTGAATGCTCAGAGCTGTGATAGGAGGAGAGCGTTGCCCTAGTTTGAGTCTGGCGTAATTATGTAATGCTTGAGTACCTGCAGCACCAGCGGCATGACAACTTCTGAATGTGAATCTGGGCAACGGAGAGTGCAGACAGGAACTGCACACCTCTTTTAAATCCTTTTACGCGGTATGCAACTTAATCTCATCTTGAGCTTGCGAGGTTTTTACTGACATTATGCACTCATTTGCTTATTTAGCATTCGTCTGACACAGTCAGCACTCCCTCGTTCTGTCCTTTCATCTCCTCAGTTTGTTTCTTTCCCCTGAATGTTTCTCCCTCAAACCTTTTCCCACTTCCTGTTCCCCCTTCCTTCCATCCAGCCGTCCCAGCTTCCTTCCTCCAACCCTCCATCCCTCGCTCTCCGAGTCTCTTTCTTCCTGTGCCCCCCTCTTTTTTCAGCTCTCCCCCTCTGTTCCTAATGCCACATACCAAATGGAGGGTGACAGTATGCAGCTGTGGGTTTTGTCCTCCAGACAGCATCTTAGAGAAAAGCTTAGCTCCACACACACATGCGTACAGACGGAGGGAGGGATCGGCACTAACCTGAGTCTTTCATCTGTCGCTTATATAATAGTTTTAAGATGGAGTTGCGCTGTGTGGTTTGCATACGTGATGCAGTCAGACATGAAAGTCTTTGCAATGAGGAAGATAGTGACTCATAAAGTAACAACACACACTTTTCTTTGTTTGTTCTTTAGAAAGCAAAGCTCCATGCTGCCTTGCAGGAGAAAAATCGTCTGAACCTTGAGCTGATCAACCAACACCTGAAGACGTCCAAGTATGACCAGGTACGGCGTTCACCCATGCAGTGTACAAACAAGGACACGCACACAATGATGATCAATGGTCAACCAGGCCGTGATCAATGGTAAAATCTATTGCATGTTGCACCGGGGGCCACAAATCACACGCACACGTCTTGTAAATGGCTGAGACATCACTCATATGTTGGAGTGTGCAATCAATCTCTGCAGATCAATACACCTGCAGCCTTGTTATCATCATTATATACTGTATGTCATTAAGTGTTGCCTCTTTATATTCTTTATGTTGCTTCCTCATGCACAGGATGTATACATGTACCATTAATGTCATGTCTTCCGTCTTATACACACACATCATTGCTACGTTTCCTCTCTCCCTTCATTATGTCTACACTGGCACAGTCCACCGGAGTCTCTCCCACTTCACACATGCATCCATAAACACGCACACAGACCCAGACGGAGACAGTCTGTGATGGTAGGCGATTAGCTACTCTGGCGCTAATAGCGACTTTCACAGAGGGGGCAGATTTGACACGTGTCCAGGGACTCGGCTTCGGAGCTTTTGCTCCACCGTGCCACACAAAAAGATGCCATCTGTGCGCCGACAAGGTGGGCACGGAGATGAAAAGGAAGTAGGGGCAAAAGTGTCTCCAGTCCCACCAGATATACAGTAGGAATTAGTGCCACTGGCTTGTAAGGGCAATCTTGGCAAAGACGCAGGCGGCATTTGGTGGAGGAATGAAAGATGGGAAAAGAGAAAGATGGAACATGAGAGTGAAAAAGGAAGAGAGGAGAAACAAGAAAGTGGTGATACTTGATAAAGTAATCAGAATATGAATTAAAAGTTCTCTGAAGTCTACTTTTCAAAGTTCAAGAGAGTTGTCTGTGTAGTTTTTACAGTTTCAGAAGGAAATAAGGCTTGTGTTCGACTCAAAGAAATAAAAACAAGCAGCTTATCTTTAAAATCAAACGTCTGGAGACAGAAACTTTCAAGATATACAGGCCTATATCTTCTCTTTTTATTTCTAGCTTGCATTTTTCTTCACCACACGTTTCCTTTTTCAGCTCCTGTTTTCTTTCTTTTCGCCATTTTCGCTAAGTGCTTTGACCACAAAAACTTCAGACATGTGGAAACTCTCCAAGATCAAATTTCCTGAGTCAATCAGATCTCAACAAAAAGAAGATCAGGCCTAACTGGGAGGGGCTGCTCGTATCTCCCCTCCCCCTTAATATTGAAAGTATTAGTTTGGCCCAGTCTGACAGGCAGCTTCCGCTCTGTGCTGTCTGCGGCTCTGAAGGCCAGGCTGGCTGTTTTGGCCTGGAGTGGATTGGCTGTTCGGGAGTCTTCCTGAACTTCCTGATGGCCAGTCTGCCCCTGGACTCAGTGTTCACGTTATTGTGCCTGCAACTATACAGATTTATTAATGGTGAGTCAGGCTGCTGTGTGTTGAAGAACTATATGAATATTACTGATTATATAGCACTGCTAAGGACAGAATACTTATTCATTATATATTAAAGTAAAATATTTATTTAAGGACGACACTAAAATAGTAACACAAGTTTTTTTATATAATTCACATTTTTATTGATTTTCTTTAGGTTGGTACATGACAGTTCTACACATCAAATGAGACATTCAGGATATATCCACACGAAGGCTTGTCTTTTTGAAACCGCCAAATAAAATGATCGGATTGCAATAGTATTCTGTAAACATGAAGCTGACTTCAAGAATGCAGGCGTCAAAATGAAGCTGGTTCAAGCCACTGAAACCACATAAAAAGGCTGCAGTATATCTGTCAGCCAGGAGATGGCGCATCATTAAAACCGAGGTCAGAGGTTAGAGAGGTGGGGCTATGACATCATTGCCGGCCAAAAGTCGCGCACTGGCTGTACACAGGAAGACGCAAAGGTGGCACCTTCAGATTTGTGCACTCTGGAACTCCGCTTCAAAAAGATGCGGTTTCAACCTGGAACCTGAAAACGATGGTTTCGTAAGGATGAAAGGCCGAACCGGTTAAAAACCTTGGCGAATTCACCCTGACAAGGCTTCGTGTGGATGGGCCTTCAATTTTGACCAACAAAAATAAAAATACTATCCAATCTTGCAAATTTGTCATACAGTTGACCCATTCTTTTATTTCTGGGGGTTTCGTTGACTTCCAGTACCTGAGTATTGTTCTAGCAGCTGTAATGACTCCAGCCATAACAACTGAGAATTCATCCCTTTACATATTATGCACTTGTGGTCTGCCCCCCAACTGAAGACACTGGCAATGTCTTACCTAGCCTTTTTACTCCAAAAGGGCCGAATGAGTGGACTATTTTAAATACAGTGTAAAAAAGTGCCAGTTTCTTCCTGGCATTTCCAACATAAATCAATAGTTAATAAACCCATCCTATGCAGCCTGGCTGGTGTCCAGTAGTGTGTGTATTATTTTATACTGGCAGACTATTGTACTAACACATGGTTTTATTACAAGACCGCTACTTTTAATGTTTGATTTAATGTCTTGCTCTATTCTGCACTTATTTTGTGTTTTAGTTTTTTTAACTTACCTAATTTATTTTATCGTATAAAGCATCTTTAGGTATCTTAGGTAATAGATGCTCGATAAGATTATTCTGCTGCTTGTCCGACGTGATATAGCACAGATGCTACTACAGCTCCAGTCATAAATTCTACAGTATGAATGAACGTCCTGTGCAACAGTCTAGTTTGGTGCACTTTCAGTAAGCGAGCTTATCTATTGTACGGCCCTCTCTTGTGCTAGTTAATGAGATGATTGGTGTATGGCTGAGGGACGCTTCTGCTCGATCCTGTGAGACAACCTTTAGAGGAACCAGCTTAGCTAAAGGCCCCTGACTGATGAGGGAACGAGAGGCAGAACGCTCCAGTCAGCAGCTCTGTCTCATCAAGGCTAAATTGAAATGTGCTGATTAATTTCTCTTCAGACTATGAACTCCCCATCAACCCTCCAGCAAAAAAAAAGGAACAGCCTCTATTCATAAATGTAAAAAGTAGGTCTGCTGCAAGAACAAACCTCATAAAAATTGCATGCTTGTTTTCCTCTGTAAAAAACAGAATAATAGCTACATTTTGAAGCTCTTCAAGTAAAAAAAAAAAACAGGGAGGAAATTAAAGTGTTTCCCCTCACTTTGTTGTGTTTTTCTGTTTGTCTGTGTCTCCGCTGACTTTTTTATGGCCTTTTATATCCATGTTGTTTATAATCCTCTTAACCTCCTCTTGCTCTTTTTATCTTTTTCTTGTTCCTCCCTGCCGTGCATCTGGGCGCTTTCTGTTCACGTAGGTGCGATCAGACTATGACCAGCTGAGACAGACCTTTGCTGTAGTGAGCCAGGAGAGAGACGTGGCCCAGCAGCAGAGGAGCCAACTCCAAAGCAAAGTAGAGAACCTGGAACAGGTTCTAAAGGTGAGACGTCACTACGTTAGTGTTTGTTTTCCTCCCATATAAACCTAAATACAAATATCACGATGCTATTCCTTATTCTCTGTCATAATGTTACAGTGTCAGATGTTCATATTAGCCATGGTGTTACATTATCTTACAACACATCCTCGTGAGCAAAAACCTCAGGCTTCAGACTGTTCTGAATACATTGTCTCTAATGTTTTTTTCTACTTATGAGACAAGCTGACATCAGCTTGTGACAGATTTCTCTATGATCATCTTCTCCAGGCACACTTCTGCAAGTTTTTACATTATGTAGCCCACACTGCTACATTTAGCTCCAAGCTAAAGTCAAGGACACATGTGCAGTTGTAAAGACTTTGGTTTAGAAGCTTTTATCTGGATTTTTTACAGCAGAAAGAGCTGCTATATTCTTATACAGTCATTCCACGGCTTTAGAGATGCCAAGATGTGGAAGACCAGGAAGAGACAGAGAAGAGACAGGCCCTAAAATGGAGTATTTCAGACAGAGGGTGAATACAGGCCTTCCTGCACAGACAGTATAAGGAAAATAATGTGTTTTTTTAACCATTAAAGCATGTAAACATGTTGTAGTAGACACCCGAAATATCAACCCGGCCTCACTTCTGTGTCAGACACTAACTAAAAAAGCTGTCCTTTCATGCCATCATGACATGCAGCCGGGGGCCATCAGTGTGTAACGATGTCAAGGGGATACATGGCCAAACATCAACATAAACTAAGGCGGAAAAAAAGGGAGTGGGATCGGCAGGAAAGGTGGTTGATGGGTCCAACAATCATCGGCTTTAATTTGGGAGGCTAGTGTCCCTGTAGACATGTTAAGCTGAACCCTGTTATTTTTTTCAAGACCTAACTCCATGCTTTTGTTCCCTA
Organism: Cephalopholis sonnerati; assembly: GCA_019142605.1. Taxonomy (NCBI): domain Eukaryota; kingdom Metazoa; phylum Chordata; class Actinopteri; order Perciformes; family Serranidae; genus Cephalopholis; species Cephalopholis sonnerati. Next base: position 21,952,139 of record JAGQAX010000019.1, read on the forward strand.
AACCTAACCACGTGCGTGCGTTGGCAAAAAGTAACCACATGTGTTTGTTGTTGAAGGAAAAAAGTCAATTAGCGGTGTTGTACCAATGTAGTGTGTTTATTTTGAAAGAGCCGTTATGCAAACTGTACATTTCCTGTGAAAGCAGAAGTGTATTTTGAAAAGACACAATGTGTGTAACAGGCTAAGGTGGACACGGTGTCCCAGAGCGTCAACAACAGATGCACTCAGGGTATCTTGCATGTCATATGTATATGTGGAAAGTCCATGACCAAGCAGCGATATGTGACAACGTGGAAGTGAGAATGTGTTGGAAATTTATGTATGAGCCTGAAAATGAGCGTGATAGGTCCCCTTTGAGTCTAAATTGTAAAACTTCATCTTTCCATTCATCCCTTACTTTCAGTGTCTCCTTCCTCCACCAGTATTCTCTTGTGTTTGTAATTTAATACTTGCATTTTATGTTCTTTTCAAGTGACACGATAATACATATTTATTATGATAATTTCAAGTTTGATTAAGTTTTTTATTCTATGACCAATTATACATACACAACATATTCTCATACAACAGTGTGTATAATATCCTATGAATTAGCATCCCCCCATAGGAATAACATTATGTACAGTACTTAACGTTAAGTTATACACTTGTTTGTATGACAAACAATACTAAAAAGCATAAAATTACATGTATACATAGACAGGCAGTAGATGTGTTAAACTGTCACTGAATTTATATTTAAGATGTTACAAAATATTTACATAAAAAATGGTGAAAAATAAAGAATGCAAACATTAAAACTATTGTAAACATGAATCTATTTGAACTACTGGACTCACTTATGAAACAAACATACGACAGAAAAGTGAGCGTACAGTAATTTACACGCTAAAAGTACCTAAAGTTACTGTGGTTAGGTGTAGGAAGGAAAAGAAACATGGTAATGATGTACCTTAAAATGACTCAAAGGTCATTCAAAGTTCACATAGTTCCTAACGCCAGTCTCCTGGTGAAGGTCCTGTGTTTTGTGACCCATCCATTAGCCCAACCTGCCTCCTTACAGGACAGCCTCCTTGTTTACTCCTGTCAGCGCATTGGTCACGTGATTGCAGCCTTCCGAAATACGTGGTATATGTTGACATGGTTACAGGCAATATTTCTAGATTAAGGTGCAGTATTTTTTTGTAGGAAAACTAACGAACAGTGCATGAGAACAGCCTGACGAATATGCTTTGATAACCTCTTTACATTTTGATAAATCCTGTCCCTGCTTTCTCACTAAAGGACAACTTTTATCTGGCAAAATAAAAAAGTAAAAAACAACACATGGCCAGCTCCACATAACTTAATAATATCAGAAAACAATTTTGAGTATTGTAGTAGAACTCAGGAATGCTCTCAGTAAGTGTTTCAGTCCTGAGTTTTACCTGAAGAAACGAAACTCTTGGATTATCAAAGGATTCCAGTTTGCCATTTTTCATCTATCACCCCAAGGCACAATTCTCCTTCCTCTCCCCACAGAAGTGAAATTTAATTATCTGCAGTTATGGATTAAATTATGAAAATTAATCTAAATTTAGTTCAGGAATTGATGCTATAAATCTGGAGTAGTTTCTTCCTCATCACGCCCATTCTTTGCTGGAGAAGACCACTGAGTAATATATCTCTAAGGCAAACTCTACACGTCTTACTGCTGAGTAGACAAAGCATAAAATTTAGGAAGACCCATCTCTAAACCCTTTATCCTCCTTTATCAGCCCCGATTCTATCTGCCCACTTATTCACTGACATACTGTATATCTCAATATATTTCTCCAGCACTCCCATCTGTGCTAGTTCATCCCTCGTTCACTTCAGCGGTGCCGCTCTGAAAAAAACATTCATCAGATCTGGAGATTTTTCAGGCCCAGTTTTCGCCGCCTCTTCTGGAAATATCCCCATGTCTCCCATGTGTTTGTTTTCAAAGAAAACTTTAGAAGGAAAGTGATGCAACTCATGAGGTGAAGTGTCATCGGATTCATGGAGAGGCTCTTTTTTCATCGTGTTATGGTCTGCCAATAGTAATCAGACACAGTCTCACTGCGCCGTGAGAGGCACTCTCATTACAAATCCTCGCCTCCCTGCATCTCCCATCGATTGTCTGTTTGTCAGGATATTTGAGAGAGAAATGTACCCATCTGAGAAAAACTGACCCGCTCCCTAATACAGCAAAGAAAGGTTTGTCACTTTCTCATTGTGTATTGATTATGAAGACAAAGAGACTATTTAGAGAAAATTACACAGGGCGATGTGGGTGGAGAAAGCAGAGATGGAGGAGACAAAACAAGACAAGGAAATAAAAAAATAGAAAAAGACAGGCTTTTTTTAAAGGCTCCTTGATTCAAGCTAATTAGAAACAGCATATGTCTTGGTTTTTAAGTTATATAATCTGGTAACAAAAGAGTTATTGTCCTATAGACTGTGGGGGAATTAAGACACAAATCAGCCTCAGCACATCGAAATCCTGGGCCTCTACATCCTGCAAGAGGTGTTAAGGATGATATGCAACACAAATGTATAGTGGCTGTTAAATAAAGTATCACACAATTGTCCCTGAAGACGACAATCCATAATATTAAGCAGCGCTAGTAGCCTCTAGCTGCTAGCCACAAGCAGAGATGAGGCTGCAGAGGTCTGATAAACTCTTCTCTCTGACCTTACATTTTTCTAACCTTCAGACTAATCCTCAGCCCCAACTGATGCTGCCTCATGTGACATCCCTTCAGGCCAGTGGTTCCCAACTGGTCCAGTCACAAGGTTCAGATTTCTCCTTAGTCATTAGTTCAAGGTCCAAACAGTTTAATATATTCAGCATCATGCTTGCATTTGGCCATGCCCTCCAGCTAGTTTGCTGTCAAGTTGCTGTCCGTTAGTCACTCACTCTGCAGCAGGAAATGGCACTTTGAAATAAGGGCTCCGTGCCTCAAATTCATCGTATTTCAAAATAAAGTCTGTTTTTTAACAAGCGTGACACATTTGTGAGTCATTTGCGGTCCATTCACTTTTAGATGGAGACCCACCAGTTGGGGACCACTGCTTTAGGCCATTTATCAGCCTTCCCACAGCTCCTTCAAAGTTTGTTTGTCAAATTTATTGTCTGAAGTGCAAGCATTTCAAGTAAATGTGTATTAAAATTCACACAGGTAGAAATAAAAGAGAATCTAAGACAAAAGTATTAGTAAAATATAGGGCATGTTGTGAAAAGAGTAATAGAATAAAACAAGACAAAAAGGCAAAAAAGAGTAAAGTTGAGGAGGAGCTTGAGACATGGCACCATCTTACTTTATACAATATTTTTCACATATACAGTAGTAATCCTCAGGACCTGTAAAAAGACTCTCCTTTGTAAAATGGGTGGAATTCTCTTTTTAAGTCTGATTCAAGTCTCAAGTTTCAGGTCTTAACATGGCAGTAAACATCAGCACTCTCCTGTCTCCTCAATGTTGTTTAATTCAATTTAATTTCAATTTTTATTTATAAAGCCCAATATCACAAATCACAATTTGCCTCAGAGGGCTTTACAGCATACAACATCCCTCTGTCCTTGGGACCCTCACAGCGGATAAGGAAAAACTCCCCCAAAAAAACCCCTTTAACAGGGGAAAAAAAAATAGTAGAAACCTCAGGAAGAGCAACTGAGGAGGGATCCCTCTTCCAGGACGGACAGACGAGCAATAGATGTTGTACAGAACAGATCAACATAATAAATTAACACTAATCCATATGACACAATGAGACATAAGAGAAACAGATATTATATTAATAATATGATTATATATGTATGTGACAATAATGATATGTGTATCATAGTCCAGGTATGACTAATAGTAACAGCGGCAGTGGGAGGCATCAGGCAGGACCACGGCAGCAGCACAACCACGACACACCATCCAGGCACAGCTGCGGTACGAGTTAACCTGAGAGACAGTGGAGCACAAAGGCTCCGGAGAACAAGCCGAGTTAGTGACATGCAGTAGACCCGGGTTAGAAAGATGCATTAACAGGACATAAATACTAGCAAGGGAGAGAGAGACAGAGAGGAGGAGAGAAGGGGCTCGGTGTATTATAGGAGGTCCCCCGGCAGACTAGGCCTATGTCAGCCTAACTAGGGGCTGGTCCAAGACAAGCCTGAGCCAGCCCTAACTATAAGCTTTATCAAAAAGGAAAGTCTTAAGTCTAGTCTTAAAAGTGGAGACGGTGTCTGCCTCCCGGACCGAAACAGGAAGGTGATTCCACAAAAGAGGAGCCTGATAGCTGAAGGCTCTGGCTCCTGTTCTACTTTTGGAGACTTTAGGGACCACGAGTAACCCTGCATTCTCAGAGCGCAGTGTTCTGGTGGGATAATAGGGCACTATGTTTAAAACACAGATGCCCCTTTTCAGCACAACATGGAGCATCTCTTGCATCAAGATTTGATCTAAGGACTGGTGCAACAGGTTTGTGTAAGGCAGGTTGTTAGGGTTAAAGGGACAGTTCACCCTTAAATCAGAAATAGATATTTTTCCTCTTACCTGTAGTGCTATTTGTCAGTTAACATTGTTTTGATGTGAGTTGCAGAGTGTAGAGATGTCTGTCTTCTCTTTAAATATAATGGAACTAGATGGCACTTTGCTCAGGGGACTCAAAGTGGCAAAAAAATACATGTGAAAAACTCAACAGCAATGTCTCTTTCCGGAAATCATGACGCGGTTACTCAAGATAATCCACATACCTTGTTGTGAGCAGTTTCATGTAGGAACTATTTTCTTTCTACCAAACTACAGCCGCCAACTGTAGCACTACACAGAAGGAGGCGTGGATCTACTCATGGATGAGAGGCTCATGCTTGTGACAGCGTGAGATGTAAACATTAATGGTGTCCTCCTTGACTATGCTGTAATCTTAGCTAGTTCAGTGGTACTAAGTGAGCTAGCAGTAGATGCATGCTTCCTTCGGCACAATGATATGGTTGGTGGATATCATTTGGTAGAATTAATCCTACCAATCGGCCGATATCTCCAGCACTCACGAACTCACAGCAAAACAATCTAGGTTGTTTAGAACGACACTACAGGTAAGAGAAAGAAAATGAATTTGGTTTAGGGGTTAACAGTCCTTTTTAAAGCGGAACTCCACTGATTTTACACATTTTATTCTGACTCGAACTGTCACTGATTAAGTTGCATTGTGGGTGATGTAGTCTTTGACAAGGAAGAAGAGTGCATGATATAAGAAAAGACAATATCTGTGTTTCTGCTCCTTGGATTATGGTAAGGGTATCTCCAAAATAAAATCTAGATTGATAAATAGGACAACATGTAAGAGGGAAAATATCTGTTTTTGATTTTGGGTGAACTGCCCCTTTAAACCAAGTCTGCTTCTGTTTTAACATGACATCACAGAGAGGTTGCTGAAAATATAGGTGAGTTCACCAAGCCCTCCCCGAATATCCTAGAGTTAAAAAAAGTAGTTTCACTAAGGCTCCAGTGACAGCCTCAGCCAGCCCGGTCCTCTGCAGCTTAGAACTTCTCCCTCGATTATGCAAAGCAGCGACTGCCTGCTCAGGACACCTCGAAGCCACTCCGGGAGGTAAAGAGGCTTTTCTTTTTCTTTTTTTTTCAAGGGAGAGAGAACACAGAGAGAAAATGATGAATGTCAGAGCTTTTTAAGCTGTCTTTTCTTCTTAAGCTCGCAGAAACATCTTATGGCCTTAACTCTGTTTCTGCAAGACGTGGCAGCTGGTCGTGACTCCGCGGGTAGATACTGTATAGTCATGACTCGGCTAATTTGGGAAAGTGTAGATTTGGGATCAGCGTGGGTGACCATGCCTGACAGCTTTATCTGAGTCAGTTCGGAGTGTACAGTATGCTGCATCTGATAGGTGTACATTACAAATTAAATGGAGAGCTCATACTGTATGACGCTCTTTGCTTCCACTGTGAACTCAACACTTGAATGCTTTTGATGTGACTTAAAAGGAACAGTTCAACGTTTGGGGGGAAATAGGTTGCTTTCTTGCCAAAATGGGATACTGTCAAAAGTGATCTTTAAATAACATCCTTCAACATTACCACCTCCTCTCCCTCTCTCTGTGTCTCCCCAGCATATGCACGAGGCTGTAGAGCTGAAGCAGCAGCTGCAGATAGAGCATGAGCAAGCCTTGGTGGCCCTTCACACCAAGCAGAAGGAGATCAATCAACTGCAAAAGGTATGGCCATATGAATAAAGGCAAAAATATACAATTGGAAAACCTATTTTATTTTATACTTTTCACACAACCCTCCTGTGTCATTGATTTTGTGATAAGAGCAGTGATGAAGTGAAGCTCATCATTCAGTAAACGATGTGTCAGTAGTCAGTTTGTGCTGAATCACTGTCATTGAATCACTGCTACTGTATCAGAAAATATAAAGACCTCAGAAAGCCGGCCAGAAATCAGCAGATTTTGATTGGAAATGCAGTTTCAGCTTACAACAGCTTTCATATTGTTTGATCGTTGGATGACGAGCTCCCTGCTAAAAATGCTGCCTTTCTAGTTGTTGATAAATTTAAACACTTTGTGAACATCTTTCAGTGTTCAGATATTACTTTTTTTTTCTACGAGTTGTATCCTTTTAAGACTGGGATATATTCTCACCCTGCTTAGACAGTGATCAAATAAAACTACAAATATCACAAATGACACGTCGCGGGGCTTTTGATACTTGTGAGGCTGTTTCTGTGGATAGGGTGTTAAATTATCTGCCTTACTTTTTTACCAAGCCTGACCCAAATTTGTGGCTCAAATGCTTGTGTACTGAAATTTAAAAGTCTCAAGGTTCTGTATGCAACATTCAGAGCCTGAATAGAGCAGCACAACACTATTTGCTATGTAAAGACACAGTGGAATAATGGCGTCCAGAGTAGAGACTGAAATCACACTCCTTCTGTGTGTGTTGTAATCTGAGCTCTGAGTGGCTGCACATGCGTGTTAGTGCACTGTGCGCATACTGCGATTATTGCTGATATCAGGACGGTGTCATCGTAGAAGCATTGCGCCTACCCTCCAGTTCCCCCATGGTTAACACTGTTAGCTCTGTCAGCAGTGTTGTTTAGCGCAGACGTTCCCAACTGGTGGATCACAGTCCAAAAGTGGGTTGCAGGTCTGTTCTGAATTGGCTGCAAGTGACTTACAAATGTGTCAAGTTTGTAAAAAACGCACTTTATTTTAAAGTACAGTGAATTTCCGGCAAAGAGCTTTTATTTTGAAATGCTGTTTCCTGCTGTAGAGTGAGTGACTAATGGGCAGCTACTTCACAGAGACAGCAAACTAGCTCGATGGCATGTCCAAACACAAGTATAACGCTGAATATATTACACTGTTAGGACCTTGAACTAATGACTAAGGAGAAATCTGGACCCCATGGCAGGACCAGTTGGAAACCAATGGTTTGGCGTTGTCATTAGACTAAGCACTGTTAGCTGCCAGCTGCTGGCTCAGCCACCTCTATGTTGAGAACCATGTGCTGACAACTCATACGCTCTGATTTCACACAGAGCCCCTTTAAGGGTTAAATGCATGTAATCATACTGATGTTTCACATTTTTTAGCTCACATTTTTACTTGTTAAATGGACAAATATTTAGTTTTAAAAATCAAATTTCCTATTACAGCCTTATTTCCTGTTAATAGTTTATAAACGATACAAAGATAAAGCAAAATGCTATTCAAAATCTTCTTATTAAAATGACTGATTGGTAATATTGTCAAACTACCCACTGGATTAGACCACTTAGACTTGATGTGGTCATAAAAGAGCTGAATAATTCCTCAGACATCTGTGAGGTTTGTCTGTCAGTTGTCGGTTCAATAAGAAACAAACACACACACAAATGTATCACAAATATTTTCAAGCACTGGCTAAGTAATTTGTACAATTACACAAAGAGATTTTCAGTGTTTGAAACTATGCTTTTACATCTGCTGCCAGCCACTACGCAGACACAAACACTAAAATAAATCACTTACTGTTTATCAGAGCCGTGCCGTCAGGAGCAAGCATCTCTTCAAGTACCAGTGCTGTGATCAACCAGTGAGCCTCTGCCAGGGTATTGGGTTGACAGTATGTCAGCTGTGCGCTGTCTATTCTACCTCATGGACTGTGATCACAGTGTCAGCTGTCACTGTGTGTTTCTGTGTGTTCCCTGCAAGCTCGGGTTCAAGCTGACCAAGAGCATGAGGGAGCGGTGCACCTGTTAGAGGTACAGTAACTTCAATAAACACAGGTCTTTAGCCAGCTTTGCCTCAGTGTTACCCAAGTGACAGCCTCCAGGGCTGAAAAATGAAGCCGATGCAGAGGTGCCTAAAACTGCAGTTCCTCAAATGGCCACTTGAGGCTGGCTCCAAAAGCGAGTCACTCCCAAAGGCTACCATGTTAAATGCCAAACTTTGCAGCAGAAATAAACACATTTACAGCCTGATTTTTTTAGAAAAAGGAACAAAAAAACAGATTTCGGTCTCTTTAGCTAATTTCTCCACTCATGTATTTTTATATAAGTCACCCATTTACATCATATTAAGGCTTAAAGTTATGCAAGTGGCTGCTTTGAGTGACAGGCTGTGTTCAGAGAGTGTCCTCAGGCTCTCAGTCAAATCCCCTTTCGCTCCTCCACAGCTTCACCCTCTGCCCAAATATAATCATTTCTGGCTTTCTGACTGTTACCTCTCGTAAATATAGTTTAGATCTAATTTAAAATGATGAAATAAAACAAAAAAATCTTGTTGTATTAAACAGATGTTGAATAAGGAAAGAACGATACAAAACAACACATGAAATTTTAATGTAGTTAAACTGAAAAATGCTACCAGTGTACTTTGGTTGTACCTGTAACTCCAGTGTATCTGTGAAATAAAAACAACCTCATATTGTGAAGGCCCTGCACCACTCACACAGGTGTTTCCAATTCCTCTGGCTAATTGCACCTCTGCTGGGAATTGACCGCTCGTTAAGCCCTGCCCTCCTTAGCTGCTGTTGCTATGCCTGTCAAGCCTCCTGTTATTAAACAACCATAATGAGGCCACATACACCACTTGAAATTTGAAGGAGTTTTTGAAACAACCTGTCCTTGATTTCAGGCTTCTTAATTCTTGCCAAGTGACAACTTTTGCTGGCAAATTTTGCAGCATGTCTCAGTAAATCATCCTCACCATTTGATGATCCATGGAGGAGACAGGTGAATAAAGAAACAACATTAATGTAGAAAGCCACTTAATCCCAACTATTTTAAGTATGGTATGGAAAAATGGAAAATGGAAGTAAACTGTAGTTCCCCTGTAAAAGGGATAGTCCACCACGAATTCAAGAATATATATGTTTCCTCCTATCTGTGGTGCTATTTATCAGTCTAGATTGTTTTGATAGGATGTCTGCTTTCTCTCAAATAAAATGGAACGAGATAGTGCTCAGCTTGTGGTGCTCAAAGCACCCAAAAAATACTCAACAGCAATGACTCTCTCCAGAAATCATGACCCAGTTACTCAAGATAATCCACAGACCTTGTTGTGAGCAGTTTCATGTAGGAACTATTTTCTCTCTGCTAAACTACACCCGCCAAATTTATCATCAGGCAGATAGAAATGTGCATCTACTGCTAGCTCACCACATTACAGCTCGGCCAAGGAGGATGCCATTAATGTTTACATCTCACTATGACGAGCCTTCCATTCATGAGTAGATGCACGCTTCCTTCTGTGCGGTGATACAGTTGACGGGTGTGGTTTGGTGGAAGGAAAGTAGTTCTTACCCGTTTACTAACCATATAACTGTGCAGAAAACAGAGCATAAATGGCATCCTCCTAAGCTGCGCTGTAACATTAGCTAGCTTAGTGAAACTCTCCAAATCTTCTTTCCTTTGGTGGGGCAGACTGTGGAAGGACAGGCCGGTGATACGGTTAGGGGGTGTAGTTTGATAGACAGAAAGTAGTTCCTACATAAAACTGCTCACAACAAGGTCTGTGGATTATCTTAAAGTAACTAGGTCATCATTCCTGGCAGACATCTCTACAGATTTTTGATTTTGGGGTGAACTGTCCCTTTAAGCAAGATGAGCCCTACGTTAAACGTGATCATGTGCAAAACCTGTTGGGGAGACACTTATACGTCCAACTCATGCCCACAAGGAACTTCACTGGTTCTGAATGTCACTGAGCTGCATACTGTAGGAACTTCGTCGGGGTGCTGGCCGATGCCCTCTGCCCTGAAACAGGTGCTGTGGCATAAATTATTGTTTCACATTTGAATTCCACAAACAGCACACCGGCCTCTTCCTGCCTAGAAGTAGTTGTGAACAAACACTGTAATACCATGTAGGTTATTCAGCACTCCACACCAGTTTGTGACTCATACATCAGAGAATATAAAACCAACAGTAGCTCAGCTTCTGTGTTTGCAGTCATATTCCTCTTCATTTCTCCTCCTGTAGGTTTTCTGCTCTGTTGTTGTGTGAAATATCACTTCAAACTTTTCCTCCCCTATAGTCGCAGACGCCCATTAATCCTCCAACCAGGCTGACCTTGAATACTAAATTTCCCGATGATCAAATCACTGACCTGCTGGGTTTCATCGCCGTCTTTAAGATGCTTGTCACTGGCTCATCTACTCGAAATTATTTTCTCATTTCACTCTAAATCCTTTTGTCACGACAATAGGGTGCGGACTCCTTTGAGTGCAGTTCAAGTGAGGTCATGTTATTATCCATGTGAAGCACTTTAATACGGTTTTACTGAGCAAGCAGCGGAGTTTGGCTTAGACAAACATCAAGAGTTTGGTCTCTCTAGGAGTTACTTCTCTTCTTGCAAAGCCATTGAATTAATTTATAGTCTCTCACAGGCCGGTTTCTCTACACTAATGGGCAACTTTAACAGGAAGAAAAACATAGCCCCGCTGTCTGTAGGGTCAAACAAACAAACAAACCTATTTATTCTCTTTTCTGTGGAACCGCTGTCCTCAATCATTCTGTGCTTTGAACGCTTTTTTTTCTGTTTGACAAACATATTTACTTGTGTTTCTTTTTCAGTTCATTTTAATTTTATGTTGCTTTTATATATTTATCTGCACTGATAAAATCATTTTCTTGCATTTCTCTTTTCCTCCTTTGCATCGACTGGCAATTATTTGTGTTTGTTTCAATCTTCAGTTTGTCTTTTCTTTTAATTTTTCTTTATTTTTTTTCTGTCTCCCTCCCTTTTGTCTGCACAGAACAATAAGGACAGAATGTTTCAGGTATTTATTTCCCTCCCTGATTAGTTTAATGTGTGAGTTTTCGGCAAATCGCTAAAGCTTCCAAAGCCTTTAGTGGGTATTTTGTGCAAATTGAGAATCCATACTGTATGTGCACTGAATGAGATTGTGTACTTCTACACTCACTGTGCACCCCTCCGTCCTCCTCGACTTCTTGTGATATCATATCTGTGATATGACGTCTTTAATGTCTATACTGTAAGTGTTATAATCCTCTTAACTCTTTGCCGTTCTCAGGCTTCGTTATCAGAGTTTAACAGTGTTATGTATCAGCGGCTGCAGCAGTGCAGATGACTCCACACTTCCATATGCTTTGATTAGACTGCAGTGGTTTTAATGTAACATGCTGCTATGGCTGAGAAATGGCTCCTTGGGGATCCCTCTATAATTGGTTCTATGTTTGATCAGCATTTATAGATGAAACATTGGCTACTCTTCAGAGAATTTATATCTGAACATTACATGTAAAGCACACTCCATGCTCTGTGTTTTTTTCCTAATGTTTCACTCTCATTTTTTTCCTCTCTCCCTCCTCTCGGCCATTACCACGGCCTCTGCTCTCTTCTCTGTCTATCTAAGGTCAAGGTTCGTGACCTGGAGCAGAAATGCAGGTCACAGAGTGAACACTTCCACCAGCTGTCCAACGAGCTGCTGAATTTCCGTCTGCAACCAGATACTGTGGACATCCTTAAAATTAATCCCGCTTCCGCATCCCAGATCCCTTTCTCATCAGAGAAGAAACTCTCACAAATTGTTGGATTTGAGGACCAGACAGAGACAGGTGGGTCAGTGCTCTCAGCTCATAGTCAAGCTTCAAACACACATTTTTTTTTTTTTACATTTTCTTGTCATTTGTATTGTTATTAATATTATTTCTAGTAGTTGTGGCAGTATTTTTTATAGTTGTTTATCAAAATTTAATTCAGATTTCATATCTGTGTCATAGGGACAGTTCACCCCAAAATCAAAAATACATACCTTCCCTCTTATCTGTCGTGCTGTTAATCAATATAGATTATTATGGTGAGAGTTGCCGTGTGTTGGAGATATCAGCCCACACAGATATCTGCCTTCCCTTGAATATAATGGAACTAGATGGCACTCGGCTTGTGGTGCTCAAAACACCAAAAAAATACATTTCAAAAACTTAAAAGCAATGTCTCCCTCCAGCAATCATGACCTGGTTACTTAAAATAATCCACAGACCTTGTTGCGAGCACTTTCATGCAGGAACTATTTTCTGTCTGCTGAATTACACCGGCTAACTGTATCACTGCGCAGAAGGAAGCGCGCAACTACTCATGGACGAGAGGCTCGTGCTCGAGCCTGGTCTCATTCTGAAGTCGTCGGAATCCGGTGCTTGGGCAGTGACTTGCGGCGTCAGAAACCAATAAAAAAAGGCGTCCTTTAACGTTGACATAATACACGTACAGTTGCCGTTATAGTTTAGCGGCGCTCAGCGGCGTCTGGGGGAAAAATATGTATTTTTGATTTTGGGTTACACTATCCCTTTTACGTGAGAGCTACATTTTACTCTGATTTGAATTGTCACCGATCAAGTTGCATTGTGGGTGATGTAGGCTTTGACAAGGAAGAATACGTGAAATAAGAAAAGACCATATTTGTGTGTATCAGTGTGCTCTCTTTTTGTAAAATGTTTATTGTTAGGACGGACAGTGTTTATCGGAGTACAATGCTAAATCTTTAGAGAAAATGTTACTATGATTCAGGGTTAAATGGTCCACTATCAGGGTGAGATACACCCATTCACAAAAATGAATGCACTCTGGACACTGTGGATAAAAGCATCCACCAAATTAGATGTGATCAAAAGGCTTATGATCAGAATGAAATGAGAGTCAGGGCGATCTAATCCCCAGACAGCTCACATAACAGCTGGATCAGCTCACTCCTGACCAGAGGTGGACACATTAATGATGATTCTGCTTATTCATGATCAATATCTAGCCTAATTGATCACAGGCCTGATGTATGACATGAACGTGGTTTAACACATTAGTATGCTAACGACACCTAGTGCAACCTGCAGAGCCAGCAGATAGAGCCATATCAGAGATGTAGATTTATACGGTCTGGCACAGACCAGAGGTCTTTGAAGTGCTGGAAATCCTGTTTTATCTTTCTCTCCACTTGAAACAGAGATGGGGGGGGGGGGCTCACTGATGCTTTAGTGCTAATGCATAATATTACTCACTCACAAACCACAAGAACCCACTGATACAGTGGACCCATGTTGTTGACTTACTTTAATTTCCTCCAGGAATTCAGCACTTCACACTCTTAGACTGCAGTTTTCTGTTTTATATTTCCTGCGTTTTTCAAGTGTGTTTTTTTTTCCTCGAGGACCCCGCTGGTATTTAAAGGCAAATGCGTTGCAGATGTGAGGTGTTGATGGAGGTGGAATAGCCTTTGCCATGCAGAGTGTTTGCTGTACACTCGCTTCAACAGGAGATCAATAGCTGTTCAATGAGGAGCAAATGGGTGCAGAAGGAATGACAGTTGCTCTTTATTTGCTATGGAAATCAATGTCTCCCAGGCGATGAGAGCGCGGCAAACACGCCGCTACTGATCTCCCAGTTCTTGCCCTGCACAACACAGACTGGAGACAGAGAAAGACCAGAACTGCTGTCTGTCAAATCCAGCACTGTGACAACGGACCGCCCAAACAGCCCTCGACAGCGGACCCCCTCAGAGGTAACACGCCTTGTCACCTTCAAGATAGGTTCAGTTTTCCTGGTTCATTTGACTTATTGATTTACTTTGCTTCCTTTTCAGTCGTAGCATGTAAATATGCATCACATTTATCTTTGGTTATCAATCTATAGATGGAGGATGAGGCCAGCCCATCACCCAGGTCCAAGCCTCGCTACACAGGCCAGGTCCGCCTTTGCACTGCCCGATACAGGTGAACGAGATCAGCTTCAGGAGTCTGTTGATTTACTACACATACTCTTTTTAAGATTGTAACCTAACTGCTACCTCATTTACAAATAAACTGTAAAAATGAACTGCTTCTCTTCTCAGTTATAACCCTTACGATGGACCAAACGAGCATCCTGAAGCAGAGCTCCCCCTCGTGGCTGGAAAGTATCTGTACGTGTATGGAAACATGGACGACGACGGCTTCTATGAAGGTGAGAAGTAGAACAAGACTCTCGGATGACGTGGGAAATCATTTTCAGCAATAACTGGCACGTCGGGCTCAGGCAGGCACTTAAATGACAAATGTCTAAATAAAATATCGCAGTGTGGAGATCAAAGATTACAGTACAGCAGGAGGTGCCGTTTGTTGCTTTTCAAGTCTGTGATTTTTGCCTGAGTCCCTGTCTGCTGCTGTAGCAGAGAATGCTTGACAGTCACAACAAGCGTGTGCATCATCGCGTATTAATTATCTCACAGTGAGACAAAATGCCAAGACGTGTGTGTCAGCTCACAGTTATCCCCCAGTGAATTTGTTCTATTTACAGTATTCTATTTGGCATCTTAATCCCCTCAACATCCTTTTAAAATGGCCGTGTCAAATACAGTACTTTGCATATGTCAAATACAATACTGTGCATATATATACGTAGCTGTCTGTGATGTATTCTGTCACCCTACAGTATATATTGTTTACTTTATATTCAATGTGAAAAAAAAACATATTACATCATAAGCAAACCGTAGTGTAAAAAGACACGGCTACACCTACATCCTGTATATGTCAGATCCCTGCTGCTTATTTTCACCTTGCAACCTGACCTCCCCCTTGTCAGCGCAGTGCATTTGTATTTGACTCATGTTGCCATAATTTCCAAGACTGTTCCCTTTGAGACATCAAACAATTTATTATTTTTTTACTACTCTACATTCAGTTTGGGCACAGTTAATTGTGCCCTATTTTATGTCAAGTGTTGCTTTGAACACACACTTATTAAGCTGCAAGATCAAACTTGTGCTGGCTGATGTACCGAATATAACAGTGTACTGTTGTTAATTTCCTGAATGTTGTGAACTCTATGTGTACTGTCATGCTGTGAGCCCCAGAGGAGATGCATGGGCAATTCAATGTAACCCACCCAAACTAGATACTCCAAGAGGTGCCATGTTGTGCTGTGATACTGCCAAAATCCTAAGGTATGTCATGATGCAGTTGTTCGATCATACCGCCCAGCACTACAGTAACTACCCGTGGTGACCTGCTACACATGGACCTTAGGGTCCTTTCTTTTGATTACTATTACTTATTTATTCATTTATGTATTTATTAGGGCCCGAGCACCGACCGCAGGCTGGGCAAAGGCCCTTTTGAAACTGAAGGAATTATTTTTGTCTTGATTTTGATAGTTAGTTAGGTTGTTTAAGTGTTAGTGTTTTTTCTGTTTACTTGTCCACATGGTATTGTTTTGTCAGTTACAAAAAGGTGTTCTGTGCAAGTGTTTTTGCAACTGTTGATTTCTTTTTTTATTTTATTTAAATAATAAGAAAATTACCAAAAACCACGGGAAAATCTTGGTGTGACACACCAAAAGCAAAAAGTCTTAACTGAATTTCACAAATTCTATTATGCTGTTGAAGTATAAAGGCAAGTTAAAAACTATGTCAATATGAGAGTTGAGGAACTGCATACTGAAATATTTTGCTTCCTTATTTTATAGTTAATATTTTTATTTATCTGTCAATAGACTAATAGCGGCAAAGTTAACATTTTGAGTCCCACAATATACCTTTAATATGTACCGTACATGTTAGGCGATTCATTGTTGTTAACATAGACTGGTTAACCTTAAGACAACTATACAGTTTTAATTCAAAGGAGCACATACATTGTGAGGAACAAAACATGTACTTGGAACAAGCCTTCTCAAATTTAGGGGAGACTTGTGAGTACCAATCAAACCCATTTTCATTCAGACATCTTGAGGTAAACATTAAAGGAACCCCTTTGAAAGTGCCCATGCCAGTTGTTCAGAATTTAGCCTAAATTTGGAGCAGTATTTAACCTCCTTCCTGACAAGTTGTGTTGACATGGTTGATGCCAATTAATGCGATAGGTTGTATAGTTTCAAAAGATACCTTCGCTTACCAGAGCCTCTTAAAGACAATAATATCAGCCTCCAGTTATTTTTGCCAGGGGGGCAGTTGGGGGGCCGTCAATTGTTCCCCCTTGGGGCGCCACTGTTTATGACCCACCTTTGTATCAGTGTTTATAATTGATTATTAGTAACTTTAAAGTGAGTCATTTTCCCCCTTTGGCTACTTGTATACAAGTATGCTGTGTGTCAGTGCACCAGTGTCACCAAGAAGAAAATCCTGTACACTTTTTCTGACGGGTGATTGGAGTGATTCTCCGTCTAATCTCTTTAGAATTATGAAGGCTTCTCCATCAGAGGCAATCCTAATCCCCCTGACTAGCAATCCTGCAGACAGCGCAGCCCACTACAGACACAGTAGTACTCAGCTGCAGTGATTCATTAGCTGTGGGCGGTGAGATTGCATGGCATCGTGGAGGAGCCTTGTATTTACCACGCAGGAGGGAGACTCGGGCTTCAGACCAAGCTGTTGTCAAGATGGGACCTTGGTCCCTTTTAGCTTGATGACTAATCCAGCGGCTTAATCATCAGCACACACAAACAACACACACTCACTCACACACAAACACGCAGACACACACACACAGATGGTCTTAAGGTCTCCCCAGCCTCTGTGGAAAAAGGGATTGAAGGACAAGATGATAGGGAGCTTTTTTTTTTTGAAGACAAACTTCTTCCCTTTGGGAAAAAAACTTTCTTCCCTGCATTGACCGCAGCTTCTGCTTGCTCAGGGGTGTTCCTGGAAATGCTCGAAAGCAGTGAACTAAAGTTCAAGTTCTTCGAAATGTTTTCTCTTTTCTGTGTTTACTGGAGAGACTATAAAAGATAGCATCAGAGGAGCCGTGGTAAATCTTACATCTTAGGGAATAGCACATACTGTATGTTTACATATCTACCACCTCTCACTCACTGACTCATTTCCACCCCGCATGGAAAGTAGCTCCGACTGATGATTAAGTGTATTGAAGTTGCAGCTTTTCTTTTTCTCTTTGTCTTGTAAGGAGCCTAATTTTAACATTTGCATGAGCCATCACAGAGGGACTGTTGCAGTATCCTGTAGGGACATTTGCTAAAGGATAGCATTTCAGGTGGCTTGCCTTAGTCTTTTTATTTATCTCCGACACCTGCCTCTCTGTGTCTTTCTGTGTCACAGGGGAGCTGCTGGACGGCCAGCGAGGACTTGTTCCCTCCAACTTTGTGGAATTTGTCCAGGACAAGGAAAAACTAGCGATCCAGTCTGGGGAGGGAGGGGAAGACCTGGGCCCACTGGACCACATGACTCTGGCCTTGACAGCTGTGGATGGAGGTGCCTCCCAGGACGGCCTCCTGGGCTCATCTAACGCCTTGGTTCCCTGTAGCAATGGGACAGGAGGGCCCCTGGACCCCGAGGACCTGGCTGAAGACGTCGTGCCTTATCCCCGAAAGATCAACTTGATCAAGCAGCTGGCACGGAGCGTCATTGTGGCCTGGGAGCCTCCACTAGTGCCTTTGGGCTGGGGGAACATCTCTGGCTACAACGTGTTAGTAGACGGGGAGCTCCGTGCCAGCATAGCGTACGGCGGCCGGACCAAGTGTTTGCTGGAGAAGCTGGACCTGGACGGCTGCGTGCACCGCGTGTCGGTGCAGAGCGTCACGGACCGGGGCTTGTCAGACGAGCTGCGCTGCACCTTGCTGGTGGGAGCCAACGTCGTGGTGGCGCCCTGCGGTCTCCGGGTGGATGACATCCAGCGCGACACTGCCGAGCTCTCCTGGTTGCCTAGCAACAGTAACTATGGCCACACTGTGTTCTTGGACGGGGCAGAGCACGCAGTGGTGAAGCCGGGAAGGTATAGACTACGCTTCATCAACCTGAAGCCCCTGACAGTGTACAAAGTGACGGTGGTGGCACAGCCGCACCAGGTGCCATGGCAACTGCCGCTGGAGCAGAGGGAGAGGAAAGAAGCCGGTGTGGAGTTCTGCACGCAGGCTGCAGGTCAGCAAAGCTTATTTCTACACATAGAGATACAGTATGAATAAAAGATTCACAGCTCCATAGATGATTGTCAGTTTTATTTTTAAATGCTCTTTACATGTTTGAAACAATCTTGGAGACAGATGGAGATGACAGACTGCTACTACTCTGTTTATTTCAGTTTACTGTGCTGCAGCTCAAATATGTAACATAGATCACTTTTAAGGTTATTATACTGTACTGCAGAGACGCACAGTGCAGCATTGCCTTACCATGCCATTGTTGTGTATTGTATTTTGTCTAGGTCCAACACCATATTGCAGAGCAGGTCAGAATGAAACATCAGTCCTGGGCTGGGTTTCCAAAATGTCTGAGCACTAAATGAGTTTCTTCTGTTGCAAAGAGATGACATTAGTGCTGTGATATTTTTGGAAGGAGATTGTGGTCATGAAACTGAGATAATTATGACATATTGTTCAATATGAACAATTCTTTAAGGTGATCTGGGCAAAATGGCATTTATTTAAATACATGAATATTTTTATCTCGAAAAATGTTGTCATTTATGTGTCTATTGAAATTTAAATCCCCTTTGTTTACAAACTCAAATGCAATTTTGCCCACGTTTGCCTCCTGCACTGAGCATATCACTAATTAGAGAACAGCCACGCATCACGGTATGACCAGTTATTATTGTGATGAGTCATTTCCTCAGCCTATAGCCTAGCCTGTAGTAACCAGCGCTATATAAAGCAGTGCCTCACCACTGCTCACTGAAATGACCATTTTGTATGAGTGCACATTTGCCTCTGCTTGAATGCAGTTGTGCATGTTTTATCCAGTGATCCAGGAGGAGTGGAAGACAAAGAATGGGCTGTAGTTAGTCTCTCTGGATTGTGTCCTGCATGCGGAGACAGCAGCGCTTCTCTCAGGAGGCCCTGAAGGCCACATTGTTTTATTTTACCTGTCCCTGCATTGTTTCTCCTCTCATAAAGCGCAGTGTGAGGTTATGACACAGTGCTAAACCAGGAGAATACACACTGAATCAATTTGATTTTCCAGAAATACTGCAACACTGAGAAGGTTTCATTTCAGGAGCATCTCAGGTCAGACAGTGTTAGTGTACTGCCATAATAACTTACAAACTTAAATGACATTTTATAAACGCAGCACACAACGACTTTTAAACGCCCCCCACTAGCAATGTCACATTATCGCAAGCATGAGCTGTGTATCTCCACAAAGTATAAATAAAGTGTTATGTAATTCTCTCACATATTTAAATATGCAGGACAAATTATAAATGAACCCAGTTTGTTGTTTCCCGAATCCTCACCACCATCCTCACCCCCTCTCCTGTATGTGGGCATTTCTGTGCATGGTCGTGTGTGTGTCAATTTGTGCATTTGACGAATGCTTCACACCCCTTTCCTCTTGTTTATATATTAGTGATATTAAAACAGTAAAGTATGCACAAACTTTTCATGTTTTCCCTCCTTACACCTGTTGTCTCACCTCCCAGGCCCTCCCCAGCCTCCCCAGGATGTACAGGTGCTCTGTGGGCAGGCTCCAGGGGTCCTACAGGTCCGCTGGAAGCCCCCCCTCCTCTCCCCCACGGGCACATCTAATGGGGCAAATGTCGTTGGCTACGCAGTCTGCACGAAAGGACAGAGGGTGAGTTAGCAAGTGTCGTTTGTGGAGAATTTACAAGCATTATGGGATCCACATTTCAAAGGTCACATGCACCGCATTGATGCTGTATGTAAAATCATATTTAATCCAGCTGAAACATGAGAACATACATCACAGATGGGATGGTAATAGCCTCTGTTGGGAAGTTTAGCATTATGTCATCAGTGTCCTCACCACAAACAGCAGTGCCACCTACTTGTGATTCATGCTTAGTGCAAGAATCTTAATCTGGGACCTCTTGGAAAGGTCTCTCACTCCCTCTGGTGACTGCCACAGTAAATCAACACGCTATTTTAAAACTTTGACAGCACAATATTTCCTGCCTTATTGTGTTGCTCACATACTAATAGCAAAATTGATTATTGGGAGGGTTTCTTCTCAAAACAAAGAGAAAACTAGCCATTTTCTTATTTTTGTCTTTGAGTCTTATGCCTGCCATACACATGGAAAAGGCTTCACTAAAGTCTGACACGCTCTCACATCTAAAGACAATGTGCGTTTTTAGTCACACTAGAAGAGTTTGCAAAGACTGGGAATCATGCAGGGTCACTATACGCAAGACTACAACTAAACTCCTGTTGGAAAATACAATGCCAAACTCCCTTTAAGAAATTTGACATATTAACAGTTCCTTATTTGTCTGCAAAAAAACATAACCCTAGAAACACAAGATAAAAGGCGTCATATTTGGACATAATTCGTGTCAATTTGGCATCAGTATAATCCAAATTTTGTCCTCTCAACTCCCTACCAGCCTCCGCTGGTAGAGCTGCACTGTTTTAGTGGGAGGAGACCGTGGGAATGAGAGATGAATAGTTTCAAAAGTTAAGATTTCTTACTAAAATAAGTGCTGGTGGTAGGATCAGATACACGCCGTGTTACGATTCAACAAGTTTCTCCTCCTTTTTCACAGTCCAAGAGAACTGAGACTTGTTAGTGTTCTTACGCCCCCCTTGAGTCCCCTCCATGTTTACTGTCTACTAAGTTTGCTGCTCCCTGTTTGGTGCTGGAGAGAGCTCACCTATTGCTCACTGACAATGTTCACTTCATTGAACTTCACTATTTGCATGAGCCAAGACCAAAAAGTTGAGCTGTAGTTAAACTTTTTTTAATATGTCAGAATGGAAAAAGCAGGAAAAAGACTGACTTAAGAAAGCTCAGACTGGGGCGCCCAGTAGCTCAGTGGTTAGAGTGAGCGTCTCCATGTACAAAGGCAGTGTCCTTACTGCAGAGGCTGTGGGCTCGATTCCAGCCTGCAGCCCTTTGCTGCATGTCGTTCCCTCTCTCTTCCCCTTTCACAATTAGGCCTGTCGTATTGAAT
The DNA here is from genome assembly GCA_019142605.1 of Cephalopholis sonnerati. Lineage (NCBI taxonomy): Eukaryota > Metazoa > Chordata > Actinopteri > Perciformes > Serranidae > Cephalopholis > Cephalopholis sonnerati. The sequence continues at coordinate 21,973,493 of JAGQAX010000019.1, forward strand.
AAAGGCAAAAAAACCCCCAAAAATCTTAAACTAAAAAGACAGCTCAGACTGTGTTATGACTGTCTTACACCAAATAACGAAAGTCTAAATCACAAGAGCTCACATCAACTTTAACACGTCTCTCATGATTTTATTCCGACATTGGAACTTTGTCTGCGACAGTGAAACTGCCTGAAAAGTTGTTTGGTGTAAGGCCAGGTGACACAGAGGGAAAGTGTTGTTTCAGCTGTTGTTGAAAATGATGTCAGCATTTTATTTCCTTCTTCTTAAATCCAGATAGCTGAGGTGTTGTACCCAATGGCAGACTACGTTACTGTCGAGCTGACAAGGATTCAGTGCCTGGAGGCCAGGGAAGTCATCGTCCGGACGCTGTCAGTACAGGGAGAATCCCAGGACTCCCAAGTCGCCGTCATTCCAAACAACCTCCTCGTGCCTCTACCTGCGCTCCCTCTGCCACCGCCAATGCACCCCCACGCAGGCCCCCCTCCACACCCCCACGCTCAACCCCACCTGCAGTCCCCTCACCTTCCTCACGGCACACCCCAGCTCCCCGCTCCACCCCAGGCACACGGACAACCACTCCCACCCCATCCTCCTCACCCTCAGCCCCATCCTAGACTCCCCCACCCAGGCGGACCCCCGCAACCCCAGCTTCGGCCTCCGCACCCTCAGCCCCAGCCTCTACACCTTCAGCCTCGCCCTCCCCACCAAGGTCCCAGGCCCCAGCACCAACTGCCTCTGCTACCCCACCCCCAGCACCACCCTATACCTCAGAGACCAGTATGTGCCAGAGACCTGGATGCCAAAGAGCACGCGGCCCAACACGGGGGAGCCATTCCACCTGGCCAGCCTGGCTGGGACCCCACACGCTCTCCCTCCTCCCAGCCTCCTGTGCCCATGCAAGGCCACACTCTTGAGGCGCCTCCCCCTCCCAATCCACGCTCCCCATCCCCACAGAGGATTCTCCCGCAGCCCCGGGGCACGCTCATCCCGGACACCGTGGCCAAAGCCATCGCCCGAGAAGCAGCGCAGAGGGTGGCAGCAGAAAGCGGCAAGGTCTGATGAAAACGGAAACGCTAAATCAGTCAATAAAGAAAATGAAACTTACAGCATGACAATAAACAGTTAATTTAATTATTGATCGTGACCTATTGATCGTGTACAGAAGGATATTTATCCCATCTCACTTTTGACGCATGTTTTCAGGGGGATCGGAGGCAGGGCAGATACGGAGAGCAGGGTCGTTCATTTCACCAGCATCACTCTGATGAGGAAGAAGAAGACGAAGAAGGGTTTGCGCGCGGCCGTCGGAGAGGACCCTCAGTGGATGAGTTCCTCAGAGGCTCTGAGCTGGGGAGGCCGGTAAGAACAACATGATAAGTGACAAATCTTTTACCCTCTTTTGTCCCAATGTGTTCTTCAATGAACAACCTCTTATGCGTGTGTATGTCTGGATGTGTGTGTGCATGCATGTCTGGGTGGTTGCATGCATACACTCCTTTGCCCGTGTCTCTGTGTGTGTTCATATGCGTGCCCATCCATGTGCGTTTGGTGTGTGCATGTGTGTGTGCGTATGTATCTATGTATGTATGTGGACTTAAACAACTGCGTCTGTGTGTTTGTGTTTTGTGTTTGTGTGTGTGACTGCCAAAAGCCTCACTATAGTCACAATGAAGATTATCACAGCGAAAGCAGCCGGGGCTCTGACCTGTCTGACATCATGGAAGAGGATGAGGAGGAGCTGTACTCTGAGATGCAGCTGGAAGAGGGACGTCGACGCAACTCGCACAACACACCCAAGGTGCAGTTCTTTGCACTTATTCTAAACCCAAGAGTCATAACAACCCAAATTTATTATTCTGTAGTGAACTGCACAGGCACAGATACTTCAATTGAGACTGCTGCCTTAATGCATTTAATGTGTGGTTAGTGTGTGTGCTGAGTTTAGTTCAAATTTGTAGAAAAAGAGAAAAAACATTGGGTTTTAGCACCATGGAGAGAAACAGATACCCCTTTTCCACCAACATGGAACGGGTTCCTTTCTAATTCACGCACCTAATTTTAACCATTCGAAGCATTTTCCAAAATTAAATTGGTTCAGAGCTGCAAAAGTTGACTGCCAGCTGAAACAAAGAAAGAAGAGGTTTTTCTTGATCTGAAGTCCATACCGTGATGACATCAGCTCAATCAGGAGAGACAGAAGAATGTAGTAAAGATAATATTAAATACAGAATATAAGTGTTCAGATTAACAGATGATTTGTGCCGATTAAGATTAAACAGAAGTCTTTGGCGCTTGGACACCAGGGGGAGATGTTTCCGGCAAGATATATCCTCACATGGGGCCCAGACACTGGTGTTGGTGGTGGCGGCTGATGACTCTGAGGCTGCTGACTGCTGAGGTATATGAGGCTGATGAATCCATAAAGACTAGGTGGCGATGGGGAGGTTGAGGTCTCGCAGTAAGATGATGTGTCGCTGTGCTATTGGTTGATTGTGAATCAGCTGAGGACTTAATTGACCTACCCAGAGGTAGTGAGTGAGCATATGTGCAAGAGTCAGTGGCAGGGTGAGAAAGAAACTAACAGCCTGACCATGAAAAGGATTGTCTTCCTGACTTTCACAAGAGCTTCATTGGGTGTTCGTCATTCTACAGGTACGAAAGAGACGATGGAGTCTTGCATCTAATAATCTTCTGCGTCTTCTTTTCATTTGAAGTTGGTTGTGCTTGTTTTTTGGATTTAAACAAATATCTGTAATAACAGAACAAAAGCTTGCAGTTAGTCCTGTTAACTTCCAAGTAGGTATAGCTTTGGCTAGGACGGCTATATGAGCCACTCGCCAGTTACATAACTTGTCCACCATATCTACAAACCAGCCCTGAACATGCTAAGTTAGCATTTAGCACATCTCGTTACTGAAAGGTGAAAAATGTCCTCATGTATAATGAATTATAAAGCGGCTTATTGCTACATTTGGAGTCATATTTATTCACTACAATGTAGTACTACTCAGTGTAGTTGCTGGGATGCCACCTTTTCAGATGATGGAAAAGGTTTGTTGTGTTTCCCGTTCTGGTTGGCACCAAGTGACGACATATTTTGCAGACTGTCTTTATCTGTGTTTCGTCACCTTTCAAGTAGTCAAACCACTTCCAAATTATCGACGCTGTGTAACCTTTTTTATCCGCAATCTCATCTGTTTTTTAAGAAAACGCGAGCTCTTCTTCAGCTTCACCACGTCCACTCCTTTTCTCCTTCTTTTTGTTGTGTCCATGCTGCTTTCAATTTCTCCTCACCTCAACACAAACTTTGTCGTGAAAAATGAGCATGTAAATTGACGTGCATCCCCAACACTGCAGATTGACTGACAGCTTAACTTCTGCTGCATGACACGCTGTTTGGACCTATCTAGGTCCATCCATATCGAGTAAAAATGACCATAGTTTATCATCGTCCTCGACATACATTTTATTGAGATCCTGTTTCAAGATCATGTCATCGCCTAGCCCTAGCTGCAACTGTACATGTCTCTTTATTTTGCTTGTGCATCGTGCAACGTCCTCTGATGATGGCACATCCTTGATTACAGTAGTTCTGCTCAAAACAGGTAATAACAGGGGCTTAATAACACCAAAGCTCCAAGCATCTTGAGAGGAACCGGTTTAAGAACCAGAGCTAATTTGGTGGAAAAGGGGTAAGAGAGAGAAAGAGAGACAGACTGGGTTTTAATGCTTTCAGGCAGCATATCAACATATCAGTGAAGAGAAACAGTACTGGAGCAACATCTTTAAAGTTTGATGTTTCAGTCTGGACCACTGTTTGTGATATTAGTCAGCAAAACTTGCTACTTTGCTGACCGTTTACTTTTTTTAAGCTGCAATCCTCTCTGTTTAGCTTTGTGTTGACTTAAAGTAGGTGGATAGCAGTACCCTGTGGTATGTGGTCCCGGCTATTAGTAGGATTGGAGGTAACGTGGAGCTGCAGCGAGACTGCAATCACAAGGCTGCAGTCTGAGAGCTGTAATGTTTCTGCACCATGGAGAGAAACAGAAAGAGAGAAACGGGGTTGAATGTTTCAGCTCCATGGAGAGAAACACAGATAGACTGGGTGTGAATGTGTTCAACACCTTGGAGAGAGACTCAGGGAGAGACTGGGTTTGAACTGCTAAGCGCTGTGAAGGGAAACTCGACAGTAACATACAGTAGACAGTTCTCACCGATATTTTTGACACCATTTTTTTTTTTTTTTTACGTACTTTAATTCCGTGTTATGTTATGAGTAATGCTTAATTTTGGAATGTTAAAATTTCCCGTGGGCTTGTGTATGTCTGAGTGTGCGTCTATGCGTCTGTGTTTCAGTGTGCCTGCCCGTGAGTGCTGCATGATTTTGTTTACATACAATTTGTACGAGTATGTCGACGTGCGTTTTTTTCCACACACGGTTTGCGGATACGTCCACGTGTTTGTGTGCAGCTCATGAATGTTTAATGTTGCAAATGCTTTGTGTGCTTATATGCATTTCAGAGCAACACACCCGCTGGAGGCCGTCATGACCGGGAGACTGGGAGAAGAATTCATCATGGTGGTCCCCAGCCTCAGAGACGACCTCTAATGGTCCCCTCTATTGGTCAGTACGGGCGGGTGGCTACAGAGAACACAGGGTCTTTTATTTTATAATTTTTTTCTGTGCTGTAGAACAGAAGTGTTTGTTGCTCTGTTAAAACCATCATGAGCTTCTCTGTGTCTCCAGATCACCTCTGTGTCTGTGAACCATGCTCATGCCCTTCACTACCTGAACATAAGTTTGATCTTGCAGAGATTATTATGATGCAACAAGCTGACACTTCTCTTAAACTGCTGTGCACAGTAGCACTACACGTTCATGCATTTATCTCCTCTGATAAAGACGCAGTTTTCCAAAGATGCTGTCCTGTGTGCATTTGTTATCAGGCCTATATAAGAAGCTTTAGATGGCAGCACATATCTGTAGTTAACCTTTTGGGAGGGGAATGTTGAGCTTTGCATTGTAACCCCATCACCTTCTAATTGGTGTTTCCTGTAGAGGTAACCTCTGAGAATAACAGTGAGGGAAACCCCGTCACCGAGGATGTTTACTATGGCAGAGTAGCTCGGCACAGGACGTGGTCTTCCCGCAGGCACATGGGCGGCACCAGGTCTCCCCATGGTATGTGCCTGCAGTCCTGTTTTTACCCACCACAGCATGGCGACGGAAATGCCACCAGCAACTGGCAAACGGCAACAAGTAGCTGTGGACACTTGCAAGTGCCTGTTTCTCTGTCTCAGATAATAATAGTTATTATTATGCTTCCAGTTGAACAGCATGACTGCACTGCACTGAAATGGTGGACCCACTGGCAAGCCTTACCTGGGGTCCAGGATGAACGTTTCCACAGTTGCAGATGATAATTGATTGATTGACTGCACAGAGAATGCCTCACTCACTGCACTGAACTCAAGATGCCTGCTAAACCCCCTTCCCTTTGTGGTACAACCACACCTACTACACCTTAAATGAGAGCGTTCATGCATGAAATTTTAAAGAAATATCAGTGGTAGACATTAAAGAATGACTACACATTCACTGCTTTGTTTCCTTTACATGTTTAAGTTTGAAATATCAGCTGTTGGAAATGCAGTTGTCCCTTACATTTCTTTGCTGGTACCGCATCAATACAATTAGCAAACCTTCTGTAGGTTGGCATATGCTCACGCGGGAGCAATGCATTTCACATCATGCTTGTATTTTCAAGCACAAAAATAAAGCTTTGGCCCAACAGTATCACACTCTGCTAGCTGGTGCATTTTCCAAATACTTGCAAATGCCAAATTCAAATAAACAGCAGGCTTCCACAACAACTCTGCCATCTCTGCTTTAGACGTCTTGCTGCTACACGGGTTGGCAATGTGTGGGAAGTTTTGGATTTTGCTTTAAATCTCAGAATTTCACTCAGCATTTTTTTATGATTTAAAAATATGGAGTTGTATCTTTATCTTTAGGTGCATTTTTTTTTTTAAATTTAGGCTTCTCGTAGCATGCATGTCAGAGTCTTGTGTGTTTCTGGTGTCGTGTCATGTCCATGAATCACATTCTGTCTGTGTATTCTTGCACCATGGTTTGTCTTGCTCCTCATTTGTCTCTCACTGCATAGTCAGATCTAAAAATAGGCCGAAAATTGCAAACAATATACGTGTGTGTGTGCGTGTGATTGTGGGTGCATGCATCTGTGTTACGGTAAATGTTTTAAATAGTTGACTGACCATAGATTTCTTCCTGCATGCTGACAGGCACAATTATGGCTTGACAGAAAATTAAATCTGTCATGCAATACAGCAAATCAATAAGAAGTATTAAGACAAAAAAAAAATCCTCTCATTGATTTCCTTTGATTGAAGCATGGCTAAGACATCAATATGTAAAGATATGGACTTGCTCATCATCACAGCGGTACATGCTGTATGCAACAATAGGTTTTGTCACTAAATGATTTTTTGAAGTTTTGTTGCAGAGCTTTAATTTTACAGAAGACAGACATAAGAAATGTTTTCAAATAATAGATATTTCTACAAAGAAAAAAAACACCTCTAAAGTTTCTGTTTTGTGTGTTAGACCACATTTGTTGATGCAGGATAATGGAATTTGTCTTTAATTTGTTAAAGATGGCTACAGGGACCGGGATCGCCGCTCTCCCACGTACTACGATGAGTCAGAGCCTGAGGAGTCCTTCCGGATCTTTGTGGCCCTCTTCGACTACGATCCTCTGTCCATGTCCCCCAACCCAGACGCAGCTGACGAGGAGCTGCCCTTCAAAGAGGGGCAGATCATTAGGGTGGGAGTATACAATTAAGATAGTCAGATACTTACATGTCCTGCATTCCTGATTATTCTGTCTTCCTCTGTGCTTTTACCTGTCTTTAAGGTAAATCCAAACTATAAGGTACAAGCTGTTTGCATTTTGGCCATGAACAAACACTATAATCTTAAATATTTGGTGTTATTGTAAGAAGCAGTTCTAATACACTTCTCCCAAACTGACTTTACACTTCACTATTGTTTATCATGTGACATTCAAGTGTATAGACTAGCTGTCAGTAAGATTGCTTCTCAGCAATCAAACCTTGAGTCTTGAACCTTTCTGTATCCTTCAAGGTATTTTTTACGTTGGCAAACGAGGGTGAATGCACTACAACAGCCCGAAACATGTCCAATAGGAGAAATGTGCTGCAGTGAAAGTCCCAAGAAAATGAGCTGCAGTAGGATAGAACACGTACATAAACACATACACGCTGCAAATACAGAAGCAAAGCAGTCAAAAGAAAAACGCTACATATGTGGTCAACTCAAAGGAAGTTCTCTAGGCTTATAGGGGGAGTGCTAAGTATGCTAAGTAGCTACGTACATCTGTTGCTATGTAATGTATTTGTTAAAGATTAAGGCCAAACATAAAAAGAATAGGTACCTTTTTATGTCGCCTCACACTCTCGTCTGGTCTCACATATCTTGGATCAAAAATCAAGCTGTTCCACTTAGTTCCCCCTAGAGGCCTGGAGAACTTCTATAGTGTTGACTGGATATGCAGCCTTTGTTTTTAAGGTTTGCGTGTTTTTAACTTTGTAAAGTTCTGTATTTACAACCTGTTTGCCTTTTACTTCATTTGTTTTGGCTTCTGGCGACACATTTTTTATTCACAGCATGTTCCTGTTGTATTTGTTTTGGATTGTTGAATCTGTTTTTTGCATTGGCATTTGTCCTAATGGAAATGTTTTGGGTTGTTGTAGGGTGTTTGCCTTGTTGGCCACCATACTTTTTTTTTCTTTTGCAGTAAAAACAAACAGAAAACATATGTACATTTGTAGCAGCTGCCAAATGTGGGTCTGTGGTGCACCATAGTAATAAGAAATAATGTAATTTACAATTTACACATTGTTCTGGACCTTTAAAATGAACCATGAATGAACCATGTACATTTGAAAAGAAAATACTTACTTTAAATAGAGTATATCTGAAAAACATGTAAGTCATCTGTAGAAATTTTCTCAAGGGAGCACTAGTCACAATTACAGAGGTACTATATATGTTTTTGGAGCTTTAAAAATCACATTTTAACTCTCCTGTCTGACAGGTGTATGGTGATAAAGACACAGATGGGTTTTACAGAGGAGAAGTGAGGGGCAGGATGGGGCTGATCCCCTGCAACATGGTGTCAGAGATCCGAGCGGAGGACGAGGAGACCATGGACCAGCTCATTAAACAGGGCTTCCTGCCACTCAGCACCCCTGTGGACAGAATAGGTACTACACAGGCATACGCACTGTCACGAATACAGATCTGTACCTGTTATGGAAGTGCTCCAGAGACAGTGGGGTTGGGAAGTTAAATACCACTAATAATACTTCCTGTTAAAACCCATCTGTTATTGCTTTCAGAGCAGAACAGAAGAGGCCTCCGTCGAGACCAGGCCTCGAGGAGGATGGTGGCTCTGTATGACTACGACCCCCGAGAGAGCTCCCCTAATGTTGATGTCGAGGTATCATTGACTGCCAGGGGCCCCTTGCTGAACACACACACATATATACAGATCCATGGCAGTGCTATAACCACACATACACAAATAAGGGCCTAACACATTAAGACATAGTGGAATTGGATCGCATTCCTTGTATATCCCTTTTTGTATCTCTGTCTCCTGATAGGCTGAGCTGACCTTCTGTGCTGGTGACATCATGGCTGTGTTTGGAGATATTGATGAAGACGGATTCTATTATGTGAGTGCTGCTTGGCCGTGTTTACTTCTCAAATCAACACTATTTTGTTTGTATAAAAACTGACTACAGTATAACAGGTCCATTTTAAGAGGCGCTGGTAGGCACCTCTGAAGATTAACCTCTTGGCAGAGTTAAGGGTGCTGTTCACAACTGATATTAACATGCGTCTCGGATCACAGGACCACACCGCTCAGACCACATTAGGAAAAGGTCTGGGCCACATATGGCCGCGTTCTTTGATCAGTATGTGAGCTAATTCATCCTGGGCCATATTGACGGGCATCCACTTCAGCTGATGTCCTTGCTTATCCGACTCCTCTCTCGATTAGCAAACTTTCTGTTGCTGCCATTACACAGATTAGACGCAGTGCTAAAGAACTGTCTCAGGAGCCACTCTCCTCTTAGTAAACAGTCAGTTTGACGTCTGCCTGGTTAGCTTGAGCTAACACAGCAGCAACCGTTAAACTGTCCCAACAAACTCACACCGAAACGGCTCGACTCTGTCATTAAACCCGTTAATAATAGTCAGGAAACATTTGTCATGTGATGCTGATAGTTAGCCCTGTTCCTGTGTGTGTGTCTGCAGCAGAAGTTTCCTGTTATGGTGAATGAAATTATGTAGGCTATGTGTTTATTTGCATATAGAGAGGAGAAGTGAGATCCAATCACAAGTTGTTACTTGAGATGCATGTTAATACCAAGTGTAAACAGGCTCAAGGCAGCTGTTTCCACTCTTCATATGAAGCTAAGCTGACTAGCTGCTGGCTGCAGCTCATTTATCATACTGGCATGAAAGTGGTAACAATCATCTCATCTAACTCTCAGCAAGACAGTAAATGTTTCCCCAAATGTGGAACTACCCCTTTTACATGCAGGCATTTTCTGGGTACTGAAAGCAATGTGTTAATTGTAGATTCCAAATTTTTGCACATTGGTTGATTACAGGCCGGGCGGTTGGTGTCAAACAACAAACATGTCTCCTAGAAATTAGATTTGTATGTTACTAAACTGTTTTTGTAATTACATTGTGGTGAGGATGTAATTGCTGCTTGGATTGTGTGTTCAGAGATAATGTTTCTTTGTTAATGAAACACTAAATTTAGGTGCCATGAGCTGGTTTTACTGGGAGGTAGCTAGGGAGGATGGTGACCATACAAAGTGCCAGAGCAAAACAAAACAAAAGCACTTTGGTTAAGGTTAGGGAAAGAGCATGACTTCAGTTAAATGTCAATAAACTGGTAATAAGAATAATGCTGTCATCACTACAAGTGGATATGGTATTGCAAGATTACCTGTTTTGGTGGAAAACAAATGAGATTGATTTTCATTTTACACGTTGCTGATGCGTTCAGTATCAATATTTTTACGACTTGCCAGGTTCTTTAATTAGCAACATTCCCTCATTAGGTTAATAGAAAATGAAATTAGCTCAGCATTATGTTTCCCCCCAAAAATGTATTTGCTGTTTCAAATTAGTTGCATACAAACCTAATTTCTAGGAGACAGGGCTGCAAACAAACTTTAATTTAACAAATCAGAAGGTTGGAAAGGATGATGAAGCTGCAAATTAATAATTTTGAAACAGAGACATGAATAAAATTATAACAAGTTGAGAGAGTGGCGGTGTGAATTAGTTTCTCATGCTCTGATTTTGGAAAACGAAAAGATAAAATTGGATGGAAAGTGAGCAATCAGAGCCTAAAAAGTGCTTATATACAGGCATGTTGTGTATACAGTGTGAAATACAGCATGTTAGGCACATTAGAAATGTCTCTCATCTTCATTTCCGTCCACAGGGTGAGATCAATGGCCACCGCGGTCTGGTTCCCTCTAACTTCCTGGAAGAAGTGCCTGATGACGTGGAGGTGTATCTGACCGATACTCCGTCCCACTACCCCCAGGAAGAGCCTGCCAACCGGCCCCCTGCCAACTCTGCCGCCACCGTCTCAGAGGGCAAACGGGTACATCATCATCGCCGCTCTCAGCGCTAGGCCCTGTGTTCATCCATCCTCCGTCCTCTCTCTTGATTTCCGTCTCTCGCTTCCTCCACTTGCCGTCTGTGTGCTGTTCATTGTGTGTGTTTGTCCATGTGGTGACAGTGGTGACTCTATACAAACTAACAACCCTCCCCCTTCCCTGCTCACCCTTTGGAAAAGGGGACAAATAAATCCAGTGTTAACACCTTTCTGAGTCTCAGAGAAAGGAAGAAGCAAAGCCTGACATGGACAGAGAGAGGATAGACTGTGGGAGCTCTGCGGGTGATTTATGCATGTAGCACTGGTTAAGGAGGACTTGAAAAAGGCTCAACTCATTCCTCACACAAGATAATTTGGTACCTCTTTGCACTGAAACACAAAATCAAATTGTGGTTATTGTGTATAATATTATTAATAATTATAATAAGTGCTTTATTAACACGTAACAATGGCTACCCAATGACACTGAAATAAATTATTTGAGAGAAAACCTATGAAAAAGAGAGAAAAGCATGCCTTTTTCAAACTTGATACATTTTATAATACCTTTCTTGGCTCGACTGCTGTGTTTCCTTAAAGAGGCTTTGTTTCTTTATGTATATTGCACACACATCAAATCTATTTTTCAGCCCTGTCGACAGTGGATATGCCATGTTTGCTCTGAGCTCGAGAGACAAAACCAATCGCAGCACTGATACATCCATACTGTATTGTTACGATGGAACAATAAAAAGGAAAAAAAAAATTGGATATTAAAAACATTATTTTTTTGCGCTCTGTGTTCATGTGTGTTGGTGTTGTTGTTGACATTGTTGTTGTTTTTTTTTTTTTTTAGTTTTCATAGTGGTGTGGGTTTTAGCGACGGTGACTATGCTGCCACATCTGATTTCTTTTTTGTTTTTCCTCACCCGCTTGGCAAAACAAAACAAACAAACAGAAGAAGATTGTTCATTTCACACCATAAATGGCTCTGTCTGCCTTGTACAGTAAGTCGGCAACTTGAGATACCAAACTCGCCGCTCTAATGCACACGGCTTGTGGTCACAGCAGAGGCTTTTAAATTCCACATTACATTATGGAAGCACTTGTCGAGTGTTTCTGTAATGCTCTTTTTTCACAGTGACAAAACAGATCAGCAAAATGTGTATTTTTCCTGGTTTGAGATGTTCAAAACTTTACATATTTATTTTGAAATGTAAAAAGGTGAAAGATAGTGGTCTCACCCTCCTGAATATCATTTTTGTCACCCAAAGGTGGTGTATTTATGTCATATCACTGACGATCTGGACCAGAGACTAAGAAATCTAGACTCTTAAATCTGAAATTTCATGATATCAAAAACTACCATCGTAATGATAACGATTGCAAACGCACAACAGTGTATCTAGCTGCTGCATTAGATGAGAAGCCTGGTATCTACAGTTGTGTCCCTGGGTGTTGTACTGTATATGACTGTACTGTATGTTCCCTCATGGCCTTCCGATGGTGGACTTCTGCGGCTCTGTGGTGTGCTGATGTCGTGCTCAACATTTGATGGCTTCCTCCTCAGTGTTTCTTCTACATATGTACATGTGTGTGCATGAGAGTGTGAGAGAGAATTTGTTATAGATACAGTAGATAGATAGATGGATAGAATCACAATAATTAGGACCATTCTCTACATATATATGTACACAATGATAGTGTCTATTAATATGTTGTACATGGTTAGTGAAGTTAGAATGCAAATAGCAACCCAGTCGTGAGAATAAATGTTGGCATTGTACATTTCTGCAAACCACAGATATGTAACATTTGTAGATTATTATATTTCTTTACATTTCAGTGATGCTGTGGCAACTGTGTTAATGTTTAGGCACAAAAACCATATGATGCGATGCGATGCGATACGATACAATATGCTCTATTGTCCCCATAGGGAAATTTATCCTGGACTCAGGAGCTGCAAAAGCACTACTGCCTTACCAAAATAGTCCAGAAGAATTGAAAAGCTTACACCATTAAAAAACAACATAAAACACACACTAAACATAACAGCATTGCACATCAGCCCTTTATGTATTGCACATAACACCAGCAAACAACAGAGCAGCATAAGCATAGCACAACACAACCCCTAAAGCATCATGGGACATTATTTAAACTCTTAACTGAGGTTGGCACAAATGAATTTTTAAATGGTTCAGTTTAAATTTGGGCATCCTGTATTGTTTGCCTGAAGGTAAAAGCTCATACTCAGCGTGGAGAATGTGGGAAGAGTCAGACAGTATTCTCTGTGCTCGTCTGGTGATGGAAAAAAACTAGGTGGTTTTGTTGTTTGTTGGTCTGCAGCTGTGTCGCCTAGGTCTCACACCATCCACCATTCCTTCCACCTCCAAACAACTAAGTCAGCTCATTTCCTTGTAGTCAGAACTACGTCACTTTAGAAACGTTGATATAATAGCCTATGCTTGACACATACAAATGTAACATATCCATGGTTTGCAGACATGTACAATGCCAGCATTTTCTTCTTTATAACTATAAAAAACAACCAGCTTTTTAAAAAAATGTGCATCAAAATACCAGTTGCGCAGGATAGACGTGATACATGCGACATTAGGTGATTAAAAGGGAAGTAATTAAGCCATTTCTTAGCCCATGACTCAAGGGTCCATCACAGTTTTCAGGATTTTTAAAAGAAATGTCAGATTTCCTCCTAACAAACCAACAAACACGCTTAAAAGCCTCCTGCAAATACTTCATTTGAGAGGTACACACAATACAAAATGCTCAAATTTTCACCAGATGCAACCAATCATTTCTGTTTTGCAACAAGTACAGTCAAGCAACAAACAAGCAAGTAAGACATCAGTGAGTCAGTGGATAATTTGTTCATTATGTGGTCAGCGAACGCTCTTCAGCCCACTGAGAATTACATAAGTGGAGTCCTACTGTGTAGAGGTTTGAGATTCACTGAACTAAAACTCAGAGGGCTGTACATAACATTATGTACAAAATGCAATAGAGCCCACAGCTTTCTGCATTAAAGGAGCACTTCACCTCCCTAATGATCCTTTGTTTATCAGTTAATTAGCCTGTGATACACTGAATTTGTGAAGAAAACTTTGTATTTCCCACATGCCTCCAGCAAACAAAGAATCCAAATACTGAGAAAATTCTTAATGAATTGAAGTCATAGGGTTAAAGTGAAAGTACAACAGTAACTTTACCTGACTGAACATGGGAGCTGTAGTATACCGCTGCCTCAAATAGTTACTGTGTTTGTGTTGTTGTGTGACCGTGTTGAATTCAAACTAACAATAGTCACACAATAGCACAAACAAACTAACCTTTTGAGGCAGTGGTAGACCAGCAGCTCCTGTGTTCAGAGAGGTAAAATTACTGCTTTGTCAATGGCGTCTGGCTTTGAATAGAGCATAGATAAGTTTTAGTTTAGTTCCCTGTTAGAAAGTTTTGGAAGTACTGAGCATGCGACTGGATAAATAAGACTTGGATTATACTGCAGAGTTGTGTGAGTTTGTAAACGGATGTTGCGATATAGTTTTGCTGCTGTCAAACACCCTATGACATCAATTCATCAAGAACTTTATCTGTTTTTGGTTCTTCGTTCATCAGGGGCATGCAAGAAAAATGTTTCCTTTACGAATTCAGTGTAACATAGGCTGAGTAATTGATACACAAATGGGCATTTGGGGGGTGAGGCATTCATTTAAAAGTAGAGATTAATCAAGACCACACAGACAGACAGAAGGACAGAGGCGTGTCGTCTGCCGTGTGAAAGTGTTGCTTCGTTTGTAATACGCTGCCCCATGCCTCCACACATCCCCATCGCTTCTCTCCTCAGGTTACCACAGAAACCACAGACACGGTCGACAACGACGCCGCACCCATTCGAGCGCCGTCCCCGATTGTTCGGCCCCTCCTCCCAGGCACCATGAGACCCCTCAGCCCTACGAGGGGCCCCCACCTCCCAGTGGAGCCTCGGGACCCCCGGGACCAAGATCTGGCGAACAAGAAGAAGAAGGGACTACTTTCCAAGGGGAAGAAGCTACTGAAGAGACTCTCCCCCGTGAAGTAAAAGAAAAAGCATACATGTACAATACGTGCACATGCCGGGCTCTGTATATTGCATCCATACAATCAACTCTGATCCAACAACACATGACAGAGAGGATGTGAGCTTTGCCTCCTGGACTGCGTGAGCCTATTTTAATATAACCAGTGATACAATTATTCATGTGCGGTGATGGATACAAATCAGCTAAATTATGTACAGTGCAGTGCCAAAATCGAGGGAGACAGAGAGAGAGGTCACCTGCAGACACAAAAACATATTACTGTGATGTATTTTAAATCAACGGATGACTAAAAAAAAAACAAAAAACAAAAAAACTAGGATTTTCATGACACGTGTTTTTCTCTTCTTTTTCATTAACGAAGAAACGATTCATTTGTTTCAAGCAGGGTAGCTGTGAAAACAAAGCATCTGGTTACATCTAAGTTTCTAACTGGCTTTTTTCTCAGCAAAAAAATATAAATTGTGGAGTACTGATGTCACTACAAGGGAACAGAGACCATACTCCTCTAAGAAAATCTCAAATAGACTACACTGTTATCGAGGCATTCTGTGAAGTAATGCTGGCTGCTAACACAAAGGCTTTATTCAGTGCAATATCATAGAGAGGCGGTAGCATATGCGGGAAGAAAAGAAACATTTCCACTTGTACCTGTGATTTCAGCAGAGTGGAGTTTTTCTGTGATGAAAGGATTTTTTTTTAAAAAAGAACAGCAGATTGGCAACAGGGCATTAATGTCAGAGACACCGAGCGAGCTTAGCTGTCTCAGTGGCCTTTATGAAAACAATATGAGCGTGACATTCCTCGTTTGATTACAAGGTTGATTTACACCAGTTTTTTTTTTCTGTTTCATGACGGGTCGCTTGTGCTTTGTCATTTTTGAAAATGAAATAAGAGCCGAAATGTTTGTTGTCCTCGCTGTCAAACTGTCATGAAACGCCTAGTTCAAGACAAAGTTTTGTGTCTGTCTTCCTATTGCACAAAGGTGGGTGTTTTGATTGGTGAAAGACATGTTTTGTGTGCCTGTGTGTGTATGTGTGTGTGTGTATGGGCAGTGTGTGATGCATTCATGATTTGCACCTTTTATGTTTCTTGTTCACTTATGCTTTGTTTTGTTTTGTTTTTCTGGAGGAGAGGCCATGTAGTTATTGGTCCTGTGATTTAGTGATGTGCTGCTACCTCCATCGCCTGTGCACTGTTCAGTTCTGTCGTCTCACGTTGATATAGAGGGCCACGTTGAAGCCTCATAGAAATTACAAATCAAAAATGTCGAGGTGTGCATTGTTCACTGGTTCTGTTTCATCTACCTGAGGTCTGTGGAGAGAAATACTTGCTTACTCAACGTTTGGTATCTGGTCACATTTATGCTCTACATAACTCGTACTTGCGGTACATAAGGACTATACCATAACAAGTTAACATGATACACAGCTTCTATACATTTCAAAGGGGATCTGATACAAAACAGATTTTAACTTTATTCCTGTGATCTTGGATAATATACCATTTTATGAAATAAGCACATGTACTCAAAGCCTGAGTCTGGAAACATTTATCGGTAATGCCAATATTCTGTTGTTGCTCCATTTAGTTTGTTGACTCTCTGAATGTTTCGTATATTTAATCAAGACTTCTAAAACAAACAAACCTATTTGCATAATGCCACTAAAAGATTTGCAGCAGAAAATGTAATCAGATCAGTGGAAACTACTTAATATCCTGCAGGCTGCCACACTGACTGGCTGTGAATTCATTTTCTTGCTCATTGTCAGAGTAAAAAAAGTGTGTACAAGACGGATCAGGCTACATGAAGTGAGAAAATACAATGAGTCTAATTCAAAGGTCCAGTGTGTAGGATTTAGGGGGATATAATTGTAGAAATTGAATATAATATAACAAGTGTGTTTTCCTTAGTGTATAATCACCTGAAAATAAGAAGCATTGGGTTTTCGTTACCTTAGAATGAGCCATTTATATCTACATAGGGAGTGAGTCTTCATCTACAGAGATAGCCATGTTGCACAGCCATGTTTCTACAGTGGCTGAGAATGGACAAACCAAACACTGGCTCTAGATAGAGCCATTTGTGTTTTGCCAGTTTTGTGTCGGCACAGAAACTGCTTGATTCTGTGTTTTAGCAGTTTAAATCACCGGGTCCGTTTCTCTTGGAGAGGAAGAGACCTCTGCAGATAATTCAGCTCCTGGTTAAAACCTTCTGAACACCTGGGTCTTAACTTATCAAGGAAAAAAAGTGAGCACACATTAGCAGCTTGAGTGCTTGAGTAAAGGCCCATTTCCAACATGCCGAACAGTGTTGGAGAAACACTGATTTGTAACATAAAATGCTTTATTCAGTGTCCCTACCTGTGTAAATCACCAGGTGTGTTTGTTTTGGAGAGGAAGAGACCTCTGTGGATAACTCGGCTCATGATGAAAACCTCCTTAATACTCGATTCTTAAGTTATCATAGAAAAAGGTAAGCACGCATTAGCAGGTGTGCGACATGCCAAACAGCACAGGAAAAACACTGTTCTGTAACGTGAAACTGCTTTATTCAGTATTTTTACTGGTTTCAATCACTTGGTCCAGTTCTTTTGGTGAGGAAGAGACATCTACGGATAATTCAGCTCCTGCTAAAAACCTCCTGAACAATGAGCATTGTAGGAATCCTAAAGAAGTTTCAGCTAGGTTGTAATCCACAGTCCTCACCGCTAGATGTCATTAAATCCCCCTAAATCTTACACACTGTTCCTTTTAGTCATAAACTTTATCTGACATTCAGCATATTTTTTTAAGCTTTCACACATTCTTCTGTGGCCTGAGAATTTCAAATTCAGTCTTTGAAACGTTTATAATGGTTTTCACATCCAGGAAAATTGGAAAACCTGTATTTTGGTATTTTGGAGAGGAAATCAAATTCTAAATGGAGGCACTAAAATGTGAAAAGAAACCACTGACAAAGATTAATGTGCGTCAAAGACATTCAAACTGCACTGCAAACCTTTCATCTCACCGACCGCATTATCTGACAGCCCAAACACAACTCAACTCTGTCCAGCCTCAGTTTTTCAAGGAGACGGTCATTGTGTGTTTTAGTTATACAAGATTCTAGATGAATAAACTGGATGGAATTTTTTGAAAGCTACTATTAACTGGGATTACTAAGAAGTATAAACATGTTGTGTGCTGTGGACGTCACTAAAAGTGCTCAAGAACTAACTTACTATCTGGAGGGACAGTATGTCTCAGAGCTTTAATAATTAAAAAACTTCTACTTTTTCTGTTTAGTTTTAAATATTCCATCTACCCTATTTATCTGTCCCTCATGTCAAGATGCACTTGACGGTTCACTGACCTCATTATTTATTAATATTATTGATCTAATGCAGTGACAAAAGAGGGTTTGCCAAAATGGAATGTAAGAAAAGTTTGGCTGGCAATAGGTTTACATGAGTTTTGTCCCAAAGCTGTTTCTGTATAGTTTCTCATACACAAAGTCACAAAGTTGAATTTACTGTTATAACATGGTGTCCCAATACCAAATCATTCACATGTGAATGGGTGTATTGTCTCGAAAACGCTGTAGCTCTTTTGTACTCTGATCCATTTGTAGATGATTTATAAATGTTTCTACTTGATTTTACGACAGCCTTTTTGTTAGTGCACTGAGATTTCCTCTCCCTGGTAACAGACTGCGAGCATTCTCCATAGTGTCCTTTGAAATCAGATGTATCAGTCCACCGTATGTGCTTGCTTTGTGAATCAAAGTTGAAAAAAGACAAAAAAAAAAGAAAAGAGAAAAAAAAATCATTGGACAGTATTTATGGTGATTAATTATGTGTGGGTGTGCATGTGAAAAAATACAACTTTTATAACCAAATTAAATTTGATATTTTTTAGAAAACACTG
Source organism: Cephalopholis sonnerati (assembly GCA_019142605.1). Classification (NCBI taxonomy): domain Eukaryota; kingdom Metazoa; phylum Chordata; class Actinopteri; order Perciformes; family Serranidae; genus Cephalopholis; species Cephalopholis sonnerati. The sequence continues at coordinate 21,992,241 of JAGQAX010000019.1, forward strand.
TTTACATTCATTTGTATATGTTGTGTGTTTTTGTCACTGGGGGGGGGGGGGGGGGGGCAGGTTAAATGTTGTATTTAATACAGCAGGAGATTTCAACCTTGTGTGACTCTGATCAGATGACATATGCATAACAAATGATAGTGAAGAACATTAATATCCTGACCATTCTTTATCTGACTTTAGCTGATTGATGTGTTGTTGAGCAAGCTGTTCTTATGAACTATTCAAACATACACCTATGAAAAGTAATGCACCAGAATTTAGAAAATCATGAGCCATTCATTTGTGTATAACCAATGTAACCAGGAAGGCTGCCAACATGTGACCAGTATAACAGCAGTGAAGCAGTGAGTAGTAGAAAGAGTGAAGGTTGCAAACACAGGGCTTTACCCAGGAGACCTTTGAGGAACTTTAAGGTACATCATCAGGAAATTCATTTTCCTAAATGTGACCTATGTAACTTTACATTAAGTATGTAATGTGATCATACCCAACCATGTTTCTTTTCCTAAACCTAACCTTTGTAACTTTACTTGCCTAAACCAAAACTATGTAACTTTATGTTAACTACATCACATGGTGATGCCCACGCATGTTTCTTTTCCAAAATTTAACCTACGGAACTTTATTTGCCAAAACAGAACCTACATAACTTTACTTTCGTAAACTTAATCTACATAACTGTAAATTCCTTAACCTAATCTACGTTACTTTACTGTCCTAAACCTTACCTATTTAACTTCACTTTCCTAAATCAAACCTACTTAAGTTTACTTGCCAAAACCGAATTTACGTAACTCTACTTTTCTGAACCTAATCTATGTAACTTTACTTTCCTAAACCCAGTGTACGCAACTTTACCTGCCAAAACCAAACCCACGTAACTTTACTTCCTGAACCTCAGCTATGTAATTTTGCTTTCCTAAACCTAATCTACATAACTTTACTCGCTAAAACTGAACCTACGTAACTTTACTTTCCTAAACCTAATCTACGCAACTTTACTTGCCAAACATTAACCTACATAATACACTTAATGTACATAAGCACATAACTTTACATTAACTACAGAACATGATGAAACTAGGTTTCTTTTCCTAAGCCTAATCTATGTGACTTTGCTTGCCTAAGGCTAATGTACATAATTTTACGTTTAGTATGTAACATGACGATGCCGTTCGTGGGGTGTTCAACATATGAACCATTGTATGAAGATACATTGCATTGATCAAGTGAATGAAGTACAGTTTGTATTGGTGAGAGTCTGGCGGTACAATACACGCAGTAATACAGGGGTTATGATTCAGTATTTTGCATTATCATTCAATACTGTACACAATAATCTTTAAAATCTAATTTTTTTAAATTTGTTACATTGGAGCAGAAGAGTCAACTGGCAGAGAATGGATTACAACACTGCTCTCTGGTGGTTGGGGGTGGAAACACGACACAAAATGAACAAACCTTTCGATGTAAATCATTAATTAAAAAATGGATTCAGTGCTTTTTAGAATCAAAAAGGTATCACAAAACATAATATTTTGATACTCAAGTGAATCAATATTTTCTCACACCCCTAGAATGAAAAGTTTCAGCTAAAAGCAGCGATGAAGATTCCTTACCTAGTTCAACATAATTAAAAGCCAACTTCAAATTCACTCTCAATTGTCCTTTTGTTCAATGTATTTGCATTTTTTTGGCACTGTGTGTCTTGGATGCCTGCCCCTCATCTGGCACCCGGTTGCTGCCTTTTTATAAAGCCCTGACCTCACCTGAGTGCTGTGTGAGTATGCACCCATAAATATACAGTAAATACACCAGTACACACTTCTAGTGGGTCGTAAATGAAAGGGATCATTCTGAATCAGAATGAATATGCAGGAAAACCCTGCACAGTCTATCTTCAAAGCTATAATTAATTCATAAAAGATATTAAAAATCTAGTTGTACGAGGGAGAATTGACAAATTTTCTATCATAATTTCATATCCTGGACTGATGGACCTGACTGATGGTTATCCTGGATTTGTGTTATCTTTAATCATCACATTGTGACGCAAATTATTAAAAAAAAAAAAACACATAAAAATATGCAGGACTGGAGGCATGTAGCATCTGATAGTAGCACAATGTATGAAGCTGAAATTCCACTTACTTTGATGGGCCCATTTGAGTGATATAACCCGGGTTTGTACATCAGGATCAATATCAGACACTATCACTGAGTTTCATGGCTCATTTTTATGGCAGCACCAAACAAAGCCACTCACAGCCATCTGCAGAGCAATATGCTTCCTGTATCTTCTCTTCAGATTAATGAACCGAGTGACTTGACAGTCTATTAGTGGCTCTTGAGGTAAAAAGCTTGTCGATAGAGACTGTGTCCTAATGGGTGCAGTCAAATGTATTCCAGAGGTTTCTCTGTGGATTTGCCGGCAATTACGGCACACTCTGTCTCCCGCACAGCCCGAAAATAGGTCATACTTTCAGTAGCTTCAGTCGGTGGTCTGTATTGGTTGTCATGTCATAGGTCACTTAACGGCACATCCAGTGTTTGTGTGATTTAATCATGACCCCAGGTGGTCATCGTCTGCAACAAGTGGTTGTTTGGATAGAAATCCCTAAATCAGCTTCATTCATGCTCATTAAGAGATGATCAGGATGACAGCGAGTTATCTTTGAGAAAATGTTGATCAAGATATGACAAATTATATAATTTGACACACTAATTTATGCAAAGTTATTACACTACCTACTGAATTAAATATAATATTATCTCCAGCAGCAATCTAGTGGTAGGCTGCCGTTCAGCCCAGAACATCACAACAAATCACATCCTGCCCATAATTACATGAGTGACAAAAAGCTGAAGGCACAGCGACAGTTCTGAGTTCCCACAAGCCTGCCTGGCAGTTCATAAACAACAAGTCTGACTGTCAGTAAAAATTAGATTTCTAATTAACAAGACATTGGACAGACTTGGTTTCAATGCAATAACAAGAAGAAAAAATAAGTGAAGTGCTGTTAAATGAGACCTGAAGTAGAACAGATGTTGACTCTCATCCATGACTTCAAACTCTCTCAGATTGGAGTTGAGTCACGAATCACATTTCAGCAGAAGAAGTTTCAAAGTTCTCAAAGTCTAAGATCCAACAAAGATTCTTGTATGTGATTAATTTGTGAATTTTAGAAGTCTGAAATGATAAATAACATATCTGGCAAATAAACAAATTACCAGTCGGTAAAAGAGAACGTTACCCACAACATCTTAAAGAGAAACTTTGGTATTTTCCAACCTGGACTCTATTTCCATATGTTTGTGTGTCTACGTGACTAATGGAGACAACAATTTCTGAAATTGGTCCAGTATTGAAAGAGAACACTTCAGCTGCAGCTGTGAAACAAGCTGCAATGTAATCCCCTTGGGCAATTGTGCACCGTCAATTTACATATATTAACGATGCTTGTTTGTGCCACTGACTGTTTATTTGTCATCCCCGTGTTTCCTGTTTTATTTTGGTAACCACTGTCTCGTCTCGTTTCAGATCCCACGTCCTGTCAACTTTCCCTCCTTTGTGATAACTTGCCCCGCCCTCATGTGCTTCACCTGTGTCTCAGTAGGCTCGTTTGAGATGAGCCAGGCCTGCGCAGATTCGAACACCAGTGATTGGTGCACAATGCATAGTTTTGTGTCCGACTTCACCCCGATAAAATTGCAAGAGCGAGGTGGCCGCAGTTGTTAGAGCCAGGGGCTGCAGTTGCTCTCCACCGACTACACCACCTGGCTCTCACCTGATCTAACAGCTGATTGGTTTAGATGTCGACTCGGCAATATGACGTTAATTTTTGTTGAAGTTCAGAAAAATTTTATTTGTCCGATTTGAAGGTTTATTCTCTTACACGACTGAGAACAAACTTATATATAAGTCTGACAGTATTTTAATAAACTGACATCATATCGGACAGGATGTAAGTGTTTCTGTGACTTCCTGTCCGGACTGAAGGCTGCTGGAAACTGTCAGGAAACTGTCCGACTTGATCGCAGCTATATGTCACCGTCCCCTGCTGCAGTCGCCTGCTCTTGTCCACTTTCCAGGCGAGGCGCAGTTCATCTCAAACAAGCTTAATGTCTCCCTTGTCTTAGTTTATTTAAGTCTCTGTCTTCCCATCCTTTGCTGCCAGATTGTCTTTACATTTCAGTGAGAGTTCCAGTGTTTCCCTAGTGTTCCTTGTGAGTGTGCTTTTGACCGTGTTTTGCCTTTGACCACCCTTTTTGCCTGTCGAATTGGGTACCTTTGCCTGTCTACCGACCTGAGCCTGACTGAAGCCCTTGAACTTTTATCCACGTCTGTGTGTCTGCTTCGTGAGTCCATCTCTAGTTTGTGCTTAACACTGACAGGCTCTGACTGTTGTTGTAAGTATCTGACATTAAGGGAAGGACCCTTCACTGATCCGGCCTGTTTGTTGGTGTGTGTAACCAAGTCTCTGTCAAGGAGAAGTCTTGTTCTGAAATCTCATGGCCTTTTTCACACCGTTGAAATCGGATAGCTATTCAGCCATGCCACTTAAATTCTTTTAGATATCACTAAGCTGAGCTTTTTGTACTCCAATGCAACAAACTCTTTCAGGCACTCCTCTCCAACTCTCACTAACATTTCCACCATTGGTTTTTCTACAACGAGTCACCTCTTGAGATTTCAGAATAAGACTTCTCCTTGAGCGGGACTTGGTCACAGTGAAAAACACACCAGTGAAGATGAGAAATTTTTTTATCTCCCTGGAAGGTCTTTCCTGTCATGTTGCCAGACACATAATGTCAATCTGAGTTTGTCATTGGCTTAAAAACACTTTTACCCAGCCAGCATTTGTATGTGGGGCCCATGTGGCATGTAGATGGGTTGAAAACTGGGTCCCATATGGGATTGTCTATGTGCTCCATATCGGCCCCATGCCACATCAATGGCTTTACCCAAGTGGGCCCCACTTGGTTATGCTCGGGCTACCTGGGTACCAAGAAGATATGGGCCCAAAATGGGCATCTTAATGGACATAAATTGACAGTGCACAATAGCCCAAAGGGATTACACTGCAGCCTGCTGTGCTGCTGTGGTTGGAACAACTTGGAAAAAAATGTCATCTCCAATAAAAAAAACACAAGAAAACAGGGTCCAGGTTGAAGAAAATACTTTAATGTCCCTTGACATTTGTTGCTGTAGGATACCCCTTTCTGTATTCTTTAGAATTGTGTCACTTAGATTAAAAATCATAAAGCAGTGTTCATGCCTGGATTCATGCTAATGGCTGAAAAGGTATCTACTTGTCCTCATTTATAATTTAAACTAAAAATGAATCATTTAGAGGTCTGTTTTATTACCGTCACTGTAAAGTGACCAAGTCAGGAACCTTTGAGTTGTTTGGACCTCTGTTCTTAACTTTGAAAATCACTGACGGCTTTCCACACCTTGAAAAACATAACAAAAGTTAGTCAAAATGTTTTGGACGGTGGGTGATTTTGTTCTTGTTTTAGCCTATATTAATTATGTTCTCATGTTTCTTATAGAAGACAGATAGAAGTGTCTTGTTTTGCAAGCATCTGCCCTTCAAAAGAGGTAAAGTTTGCATATTTTTTTGTAATCTAGTGGTGCCACCTCTCTCCCCTTTCCTCCGGAGGTCTATCTTAAATTTCCCAGGCACACAACTGCCTGACTTGTCACTGTTTTAAGGCTGTTTCACCACAGTCCTCTGGAGGGCAGCAGTGCTTTTCAGTTGCCTGGTGACACCATGAGCTTGTGAAGACTGCAGTTTTCACTGTGAAGGAGGCAATACAGAAAATGACAAACCCAGATCTCGCCGATGTATTTAATTGTCTGATTCAACATTTGCTGATGTCACTGCAGTTACCACGAGCACACAGACTCAAATTCTGTATCATAAAAAGTCTGTATGGCTGAACTTGAGAAAAAGTCCTTCAACCTCCTCCTCCTCCTCCTCCTCCTTTTTTCCCTGCATGCATATTTGTTCTTGCCATTTGCTTAATTTCAATGTTGATTCAAAGTCTCCCAGACTGAGAACATACTGTTGCGTTTCAGCAGGGTTATGCTGAAACACCCATTGTGCTCTCAGGGAGGCAAGACAGCAGAGAGATTGAATTTGTAAATCAATGAATATTTGTTTTGTTGCTTCTAATATATTTGCCCTATACTCTCCTCTCTCCCTATCCTTCCTCTCCCTCCCTCTTTCACTCCCCTCCCTTCCTTTTTTCCCACCTCCTCTTCCGCTTGCTCCTGCCCTTATTTTCCCTCACTATCCAACGGATCTATATTGAGCTGTAAGTCTGTGGAGTCCCCTAGGGGCCAGTGGATGTTTAAAATTCTTGCCAGTTGTAACCTCTCTATCACTCGCTTTGGTCCTGCCTGCCACGCCACCAGAGGGGGGCACAAGGAGACATCCATCTTCTGCTGGCCTTTCTGAATATTTCACAAAACCTCAGAGTGCCAGTTAAACACTTCTCGTCCATTTGACCCCCCTGCCCTAAAATCACAGTGGGGATCTCCCAGGTAAAATATTTTAATTTGACTTTGATATACCGAGAGACGAGTTGGAGATTTCTTTTGAAGTCTCTGGGAACAGTTTTTAAAACTTCCCTGAGCTCATACAGTGAGTGTGTAATAAAGAGGTTTAGGGGCTATGTGCATGGTATTAGAAATTTCTCTGCATATAATGACTGTATATGCTTTCATTATGTATGCCATATATCCTTTTATGGATACATACAGGGCTGAGTCAACCAGCTTGAGAGCCCTGAGGCGAAAATTACCCTTTACCTCTCTGTTCTCCCACTTTGTGTACATTGTGTACATATTCTCTTACCTTTAACCACAATATAGACTGCAAGCATGGCAGCTTTATTATACCACAATAAACTAACTAATACAACTTGATCTCATCCCTACTCGTCATATTTTTATGCTTGGGCAGTAGCCCCCAGCGTTAATATTATGATGCCAGGGGTAGTTTTTGCAGTGTATCTGAACACACGAGAGATTGATGGAATGTGGCTATGAAGGGATTTGCGGTCAGGTTTAAGCAACAAAACTGCTTGGTTAGGGTTTGTGGCTAATGACTGATGTGAAAAAAGTAACTCAACAATGATTTTTAGTTTCACACGGTACACAAACACTACTCTCCTGGGTCAAAGTCCTGTGCTTGTTGGACCATCCCACCCACCCACAAAGCAGACTTTTGCTGTATTTATACTATGTCAGTTGCTCTGAATGTCTAATAATGGAACACAATCTCACTCCGAATTCGTCGAAATCTGGTGCTTGGGCAGTGGCTTGTGGCGTCAGAAACCAACAAAAAAAGGGCGTCCTTTAATGTCAGCATCTACATCAGGGGGAACACAGTGGGACAAGGATGAAAGTTAAGGTGGTGAAAGTCCCATTGGAGCGGGCGGGAGTGGTTGTGGATGGGTCCAACAAACATCGACTTTCACCTGAGAGAGCGATGTTTGTGTCTCGCAAGATTCTAAAGCCAAACCCTGTTCTTTTTTCCTAAACTTAACCACTTCCTTGTTTTGCCTAAACCCAACCATGAGTGTTCATTGTTGAAGGAAAAAAAACCCCCACCAATTTGCGGCATTGTATCAACACAGCGTGTTTATTTTGAAAGAGACTGTATGTAAATGGTAAATTTCCTGTGAAAACGAAAGTGTATCTTAAAAGAGAAGAACTTGACACGGTGTCCCAGAACGTCAACAACCAACACACCCAGGGTACCTTGCATTTCGTATGTCATATGTGGATGTGGAAAGTGACCAAATGTTGGACATTTGCCTAAGCAGCATATTTTGACAGGAGCGCGACAAGAATGCACCAACCAGTGCTGCCATCCTGGATTACCAATCAGTCCCCAGGTTCATTTTGTACCAGCTCAGCCAGCAAAAGTTTATCCTGTGCCTGCTCTATGCGTCCAAGGATATGAATGATCCAACCTATTTTGGTCCCTATCGCCACTCAGCAAGTTTCATAGGAATAAACAGGGCACTGCCTCCAATACTGTATCCACCTCTCTTTATACATCCGTGGTCTGTGTCCGAGGCAGCTGAATATTTCGCCTGGCCGGTGTGAGACCAGATTGCATCTACCACTGCTCCCATCCTGGATTACCAATCAGTCCCCAAGTTAATTCAGTCAGTTTGTAGCAACATGATTGATTGCAAGTTAATTCAGTTGCCAAGAAAACTGCATGTGAGTTTAAGGCACATAAAACACATTTTACATGTCTATCACACATGAACCAACACCTCACATGTTGAACTTCACAATTCAAATATAAGAACATGTAGTTCATGGACGTATGATAGATTTAAATGATGTGGGCACCTGGATTCCTTGAGGGTCTGGGGCAGGCCCCCAGGAAGTGCGCTAAGCTTTGAAGCCAGTTTGGCATAGTGGCCAAACAGCGTAAAAACAACTTTCAGGTTCATCACGTGATGCCATTGGGCTAAAAATACTTTCATCCATAGATGTATAGTGCAAAAGAGACATCAGATCAGTGGATACATTTTTAAGCATCACAACCCCTGTGAAATGACTTCTTTCATAATCAGAGTTTGATCCAGTTGGTCTGATGACATTTCAAAAGTCTAGAAGTACCGCATGATTAAATCATTTTATCCCCTTTCAACTTAGCAGAGGGCTTACCTGAAGTAGCAAAAGTCTCTTGTGTACCTGCTCAGTGGGCCAACGATGCAACAGATCCAGGTAATTTTAAATCTGTGAAGTTGAACTTTTTTGGCCCTTATGCACCACTCAGCAAGCTTTATAGGAATAGGAATGCATGCCTCCAACAATGTATCCAGCTCTCTTCATACATCCATGGTCTGTGCCCCTGAGGCACCTGGATGTTTTGCCTGGTCGGTAATCGAGCCTTGCATTTATAAAACAATCTTTTTAAAATGACTGTAATGGCACACTCTACACTAGTCGAGCATTTATGGAAGTATTACCAATAAAACATGACCTGATGCTGTGATAAGATCTGCTGTTTTACATAACCCTCTTTTTTTAATCTCTGTTCAGCAATTTCAACCAAAAAGCTACATCACACTGACTAGTTCACCTGTGTGCCCCAACATTAATGTGTTTCCTAGCGGGTGGTTTGAGGCAAGCCTCTTACCTGTCCATCATGGCACTCTGAGGGCAAGCTGTCGGTTGGAGGATGTACCACCTGGCCGGTAACTCATTCGAGGCATCCTGCCGGGGTGGAAAACTGATGTTTATGGCGGCCGTGCTCCAAGAAGAGCCATCATTCGTCATCGGTGGAAGAATGCCGGCTGACGTCAGCGAGGGGAGGAAAGTCAGGGCACGGGCCTCGCCTCGGTGATTCATCTTTGGCTGAGACTGCTCCAAGTGGGAGACCCTTACAGGGCACAACTCGGCTGGAGAGCTCTTAGAGCTTTAGCACCATGAGTGTCGAAAAGACTGGCTGCCCTGGCTGGCTGACTGCCCTCTGGCAGGCTGTAGCGCTAAGTGTTATTACACAGGTGTAACTGCAGCTTTATGTTCAGAGACCGGACTTCAGCACTCCCTGGAGATCAGAGTAGAGAATACAGAAGCAGTTTGCAATGATTTACACTCAGAGGGTTTAATAAATGCTCATGGCTCCAATTGTCTTGGGTATTCTTGAGCCACTTATTCTGTTATTGTTCTGTTCGTGCGCTGCCCTGCTAATGGGACAGAGCATCAACACCGAGATGAGTCGATTTAATCCTTGTTTGATAGATTGATGAAAGTTAGGACAATAGGATTATTAAGATGGAACATTGCTATAGTTTAATATCCATCAGTGAGCTGGATTACTGTCAGTAAAGGTCAATACATCTACTAATCATATGGTGACCTCAGTGTGCACCGAGGAGTCAGGTCATAGATCACCTGGATGTCAGATGAAAGGTTTGATATAACCTGTCCTGGTTTGTTCATACACAGTTCAGCAGTATGAAAGGTGTGCCTCTTGTGTTAGTTGTATTTCCTTATTTGGTATTTTTATTGTAAATTTGTTGTTTGGAAGTCATTTCCCTCTGAACTGCAGTCATGATATGATTATATTTCTTATTCAAGCATCTAGTTTTTTTTTTTGTAGAATATATGTTATGAAGAATGTTTCTGTAAATTTCAACTTTCAGCTTGAATCATCTGTGTCATTATATTAAGTCGTTTTAATGGAGAGAGGTACACACTTCCAGATCAATCTTCAACAGGTGAGGAGCAGGGAAATAGAGTGTGTTCTGTTTTTAGCCTGATGTTTTGATGAAAAATTGTAACATCTGTCAGCTGCAATTGTGAAAATCTAGGTACAGCAGTCAGATCTGTCAGTGGCATCATATTGTATGAATGACATGTGAGTGATGAGGCAAACACTGGACCTGACTGAACACATGCAGATAAATAGTGTTACTTACTTACTTACTTTAAGGATAAAGAGAGTAACTGGCAGACATGATGCCTGTAAACATACAATTCGGGGGTAGCAGTAGCTCAGTCCATAGGAACTTAGGTAGAAGCTGGAGGGTCAGCGGTTCAAGGCCCTGTCCAGACAAAATATGAAGCATGGACTGGTAGCTGGAGAGGAGCCAGTTTGCCCTCTGGGTACCACCAAGGTGCCCAAGGCAGCCCCCTCACTCTGACATCTCTCAGTTGTGCATGTGTGTGTGTATTTCAGGCCTGTATATGACAACTGGGTGTAAAAATTGAATGTCCCCTAAGGGATTAATAAAGTATGTCTTCTTCACTTATTTTCTGCAGCGTCCTGTGTATACACTAGTCAAAATCTGGTATTTCAAACCAATGACACATCATCACATCACTTCTGTATTCATCACTACACTGGCCTAGTAATGGATGGATTACTGAATAGGCCTAATGGACAAAGGTCCAGGAGCCCAAAGTGTTACGGGCCCCTCTGACTGTCACCTGCAAAATGTCAGCTATATTAACATATATTGTCCAGGAAGAGACTCAAAATGACCCATATATACCTCAAAGAGCCACAAATTGACTTTCAAAGGGACGCAACAACAGAGACATGCGAAGTAACTAAAAAGAGATTAAAAAGACAGCTTCAAAGAGACATAAAATGACCAAAAAGACTTAAAAAGGAACTACAAAAGACAAAGGATGACTACAAATAAACATTAAACAACTAAAAACAACAAAAATACACCACAAAGAGATACAAAATGACTTTGAAGAGATGCAAAGAAACTGCAAAGGGACACAAAATGACCAGAAAAAGACATAAATCAACCAAAAGAGACAAAAATATACCTAAGAAAACACAAAATAATTTTCAAGAGACACAAAATGACTACAAAGACAGGAAAAGCAAATACAAAGAGACAAAAACTGTGCAAAAAGAGGCACAAAACAACTACAAAACAGACACAAATGTACACCTAAGAGACACAAAATGACCTCACAGAGACATAATTATTACATAGAAACATAAAAAAACTGCAAGGACACACAAATTTACCATAGAGAGACACAATACCACAAAAAGATACTCACAGCTACAAAGACACACAAAGCAACAACAACAGAAACAAGTAAAACCAGCACAAAGTCCTAGTTCAGTATCAGATCCGACAGACTATGCTAAGCTAGCAGCTCCGAGAGGCCATATAAAGTCACAGTTGTACTTTGAGCTAAATGCTAACATTAGCACACAAACATATTTAGAGTGTTCTCCACCTCAGTTTAGTGTGTTAGCATGCTAAAATTAGCAATTCACCACGACATGTCCAGCTGCAGATGATGGAAATGACATTAGCTTTGCATGTATTTGGTTTGACCCAGTGATGGTGCTTGGGTATATGAGTCAGCAAGGTGATTTACAGTTCCTGCTGAGTGGTCAAGGAGCATCTTCACCAGATTCCATTGCAGTCCATTCAATAGTTGTTGAGATATTTGAGTCTGGAGCAAAGTGTCTGACTGACATTGCCATCCCTTGAGTCACTCTGCTAGTGGCTAAAATGAGTCAATGGTCTATTTCCTGAATTCCTGACTAAGCTTTGGCTCTGACCAGTAATTTCTTCTGCTATTTATCCCTTTCAGTAGCTCAATAAAGCACTGCTTCCTGTTTGAAGAAATTAACAATTCTACAGGGATTTAGGTCGTGACCCGTGTTGCTCCACATCAAATGACCTCCGGAAACCTCTGAGCCACCTGGCAGCTGCTCTATATCGAGTATTGGAGTCAACATGGTGCATCGGACCACCTCTCTGTCATCTCTAATAGCACCAGCAGCAGGTTGCATGTCTGGAACAACAACTGAGATCTGGAGACGTTCCCAGACTCAATAGTCTGTGGCCTCTGCCACTGTCAGCTTTAATAATCACATCCAGCCAAAACCACAGACAGACTGCTCAAATTAAAGCTCAGCAGCTTCAAAATGCAACGCATGTACGATAGCCCTGCTCTGTTGCAGCAGTGTGTACAGTAAAATCAAGTTCCTCTCCAGAGATAAGAGAGGCTCCATTAGTTCTTCAAAGTTTTATTGGCATTTAGAGATCCCTAAATGCCTCTCTAGGGCACATATTTATTCTAATCAGCCTCTGCTGTCAGGAGAGAAAATGTTTATTTGCCAGTGATGCCTGCATGCATAATGCTGTCACCTTGGCACGGCTGCCACCTTGCAATAAAACAGGCATTGAGGCAGTGGGCACAGTGGGTTTAGTTGGCAGACATATTCTGCCAGTAAAGCACATTTGTTTCAGTGATCAGGTATTTAGGGGGATGCTGGGGAGAGGAGAAGTGAAGACTAGCCTGACCAAGCTCATTAAAACACTAGGTGTTCTTTACCATAAGTCCAATGTCAGCACTTGGTCCGACGTCTCTGTGCAGAACCACAGTGGACGGACGCCACGGTGTTTTAACTGCATCGCTCTTTGACACAAAACTGCTCATATAATCGTCTCCCTGGTTGTAGGGCACACTGCAACAAGACACCATGCTAATTCAGTTCAGGCTTTGAACTCGCACTGAGCACCAGTGTACCTCGTTATAATGAGTGTATGGAATTTTAGGTCAAGGCAGATGAAATGATACACATAAAGAGACAGAGAGAAAAAAACATAATTAACCAGAGTGATAAGAAATTAAATGTGGCCTGAAGGCCTGATGTAGCACAGAAAATATATATTTCTACCTTATTTGAACACGTATTAAGGTCGACTCAAGTTGTCAACAAACAACTTTATGTAGTTTAGCAGGACTTGCACAAGACTGCAGTGGAGTTTGCATGAGTTGTTTGCTGATCCTTTGTACCATGTTGCCAAATGTATAGTGTGCTGTGACACCACGAGGCTTTAGCTATAGTGCCTGCATCCATCTGCTCCATCCTACGCAGCGTGATCCCATGTGATGCTGCGGACTGAGAATATGCAGCTGACAGCTGGCAAAACCTGCACTAAACTTTTATTCCCCCCCCTCTCAAAAAACTGGCTTAAGTAAAGTCGCGATTAATGCAAGGGCCTTCTGAGTGTAATATGAACATCTGTGAATTTCTTGGAAGAACTTTCTGGAAAATAAATAAATAAATAAATAAATAAATAAAATAAATAAAAAAGGGGTATAGTGAGAATTTATTTTCCATCCAACACAGTGTGCTAGTAATAATAAAAATAAAAATAATAATAATAACTGGAAAAATAATGTAATAAATAATAAAAAATAAAAATAGAGTTTCAGTGAGAATGTATTTTCCTTCTAACAGTTTATTAATAATAATAATAATAATAATAACTGGAAAAATAATAAAAAAAATAAATTAATACAAATAAAATTACTATAATAATAATATCATTTTGTCATCATCATCATCATCATCATGTGTTCCTGCATATGAACTCGCCCTATGGCCCAGAATCATATCCTTAATTTGTTAAATCAACATTAAAAATGTCTCGTGGAGAAACCACTGATCCTCTTGACCTCATGTGCATTTAATTTGCTCGCGGCTCTTCCCCTACCGGCGATTACCCACGTGGGTCTCGTTAATCTGACAGACGGCACATGTTTACTGATTTCTATCATGGGAATAGCCGTGCCTGTTGCTGTCCTGCCGTGCCAGCTCGAGCCGTGTGCTCCCGGAGGAAAACATCCCTCTCATCATCCAGAGGAACCCAAAGAAGGAGCGCACATTTCCAAAACTATTCCAGATGCAACAGGACCGAAGTTACATGTGGATAAGGAAGTAAAGCGACTTTATTTTCCAGCATCAGACAATGTAGTGATTTGCTTCCAGCGCTTTCCTTGAACCGGCTGCAGACAGTCACCAAAGCTTACCAACAATAGGTGCGCACCGGAGGGCGCAGCACGACCTGCAACTTTGCTGAAATGATGCTCAACTTTTCCCTCCGTGCGTTGCTCCCAGTCGTCGCTGTGGCTGTTCTTACAGCTGTAAAAGGTGAGATTTATGTCTGCTTTTGATGAGCTGCTGCTGATTTTTACTCATCTATTGATCATGAGTGCTGGAGAAGACCCAAGAAACGTCCTCACATACATGAAAATAACTGGGCTGGAAGTAGCCTAAAGGCTTCAGCTGTGTTTACAAGGAAACATTAATGAAGATGAAATGAGTACATATGCTCCTGTGGATGCTTTGATGATCTAAACACAGACATTTGATTTACAAGATTTGCTTTTATTGGAGTTTTGCTGCAATCTCACTTATGAACAAGATAGGATGAGATGCTTGTTAGTATTTTTAGTCATTTCAGTAGGCCCACTACAAGATCGTGCAGCTATTAGGAAGATAGTGGGAAGATATCTTTGAGAAGTCATCCTTAAATATAGAGAAGCAGTTCACATTTGGATTTTAAACTCATTGCATGGCAACGATGTGTTCAGGTGACTGGCTTTATGTGGATGAGTGCTGTGTTTTCCTATTTCTGAGGATTTTAAAGTCACTACCCATGCCCTGTGTCCATTTCATTGTCCCTCTGTCTGAATGAAAGTGACAGCACGCTCTCCGGTGTGCATCGGCAGACCTCATCTGTGGGATTAAAGAGGCCTGAAGCTGTGGTTGCACAGCTGTTTCTCTGGTTGTTTAAAGATAACCTGCATTGGGAGCTATGGAGTCACAGTAAGCTTGTCTGTCTCCCTGTGATACTGATATCATGCGAGAGTCTACTTCCTGAGATTGCCTGGGTTTATATCTGCCCATGATATCTGTGTGTGCATTTTTCATCATACATAATGTGGGGACTGATGTATTTCTGCCAGTGCAGGACTCAGCTGTGCAGCTGTGCTCTTAATGCGTGTCTAAGTGATAGAGTTCAGGCTTTGATATCCCGCCTGCATGGGAGCCGATGAATATGCATGGCGGCCTTATCTTGCAGTCCAGTCACAGATGTTGTGTCAGCGAGCCTGTCTGAGGTCGAACTAGCATTTACAATAGTAGCTGAAATATTTCAAATAGTTCCTCTGATGTCACAAGTCAGGATACTTCAGGGGATCCAGCCAGGAGTCACCAAATTAATATCTGATCAATAAATGATATGTTCAGTGATGCACAGCACTGTGTATCACTAATGTTAAGCATCAGATCAAAGGCTGCTACTAAAGATACTGTGATCTTATCCATGAATTTCACCAAAGCGTTTTGGGAAGGCTTCATTCAAACACTTTTATTTTTAATGTTTACCAGCAGTGTGAGTGTGTGAGCGTTACTTGTAATCACCATCTCAGTATGGACGATGTCATTTCTTGCTTTTTTGTCCGACATGTTTTTAGACTTGTTCTGAACCAGACAGAGGATTATTTTTCTCCTTTGTGTTTTCTTTATTCCATGAATTGCCCTGACCTGCGGTATACTCCTGTGATGTGATAGGGGCCAGTCAGTCAGTATGAGGATACATTATAAAAGATAGATTTACAACCTTGAGACAGCCGGTGGATATTTAAGGGGCTTTTTCTGACAGTCAACAAAAGTACTATCTGTACAGAAGTTATTCAGACATGCTTGTTGGAGTAGAATACTGACTAGAGCTGCACGGTTTTGTCTTCAAATTGGTTAGTCAATCAACACAAAATATGGGCAACTATGATGATAATTGATTCATTTCTAAAGTAATTTTTCATGCAAAATGGCAGAAAATGCTGTTTTTAGCCTCTCAAATATGGAGATGTCCCGCTGCTTTCTGTTTCATACCATTTTTTTCCAGCTCTTTGATTGGGGTTTTCAAAGTTAAACAAACAGTGATAGTTGTATAAAAGTGAAAACAGAATTTCTGGTACAAAAATATAGAAAATATTCAACAAGTCAAAAATCAAAAATACCCTGTTTGCAAAATATAATATTTACAAGTAAAACATATCATTGTGTTTATTGTTCTATTTAAAACAATAAAAAAGACAATAAATAAATGAATAGTTAAAAAAAAAAAAATTCAAAAAAATGAAATTAAGCTGGGAGGATTTAGAAAGATGTCAGATTGAACATGTTTTGTGTCATTTAAACTAGGTTAGTTAGGGGAAGAACTTCATGTATCTCTCTTAAAGTGGTCTATAAACGGTTGTTTTCACAGCCTCTTAAAGAGAATTCAATCTTTTTCAAATGTAAGTGGAGCATCACATCCTTCACGATCCCAGAATGGGCAGGAGTGTTTGCCTTCAATGTCATAATATCAACCTACGTGCTAGCAGGGTTAAAAACAACAATCATATTATGTCTGGGGCTGATTAACACAAGATCAGAACCTTTAATACCAAAGAGTGCGGTCAGTGGATCAGGATCTACAGGTCGACTCAGGACGTCTGATAGTGACTGGAAAATATTGTGCCAATATAATTTTGACTGACAAAACAAGACATTTAAAGACAAGATTTGGGCCCTGAGAGACTGGGAGGGACATTTTTCACCCAACAATCAATCTACAAGACAATATGCAGATTAATCGACAATGAAAATAATAGTTTCAGGCCTAATACTGATGATAAAAGGAACTCCAGAGCACAGACCTCTACTGAAGAATAATTTCCCAACTTAAGCCCAAAGTCAGCATTTATAAAACTTAGATTTGATTAAAACTTACTAGGATTACGAATCAAGTCCTTTGATTGTGATGTTTTAACTATTAATTTGTGTTTATGGCTAAAAGCCAATAATCATCTAAAAGTGGAAACCTCAGAACTGGATCATCACCAACATCTAATTAGTTGATTCTTGGCCTGGGGCCTATTTTAAAAGGCCTGTTCATAGATAAACTCCCTCCCCTTGGCAGAGATAATAAAGGGTCCCGTAAAATGTCAGTTTATTTAAACAAGTTAGACGGTTGAGTTTCTGTTCTGACAGCCGGAGGTACAGACTGATTTCCAGCAGCAGATAGCACTGATGCTCAGTAGGATCACCTTTGCATTCTGTTTCACTTGAGGATATGCACATGCGATGTGTACCAGCTAGTATCTACTCTGACCTTTTAATGTAAAACTCCTTCAGGCGTCAGTCTGATCCCTGGAATCCATAAGACAGTTTCCTCTGTACTTTTCTGAGTGCTGCATTTTTCATATCAACTCTGACATCTGTGTCTTTTATAGATTTTCCTTTGCCTTCAGAAAGAAAATTGATTTACATATTGATATGTTCATGAAATATAGTTAGAAAATCAGAAAAGAATTATGTATCGCTTCTGACACCTTTAGGGGAGAAAAAGAGGTTTTGCATTAGCTTACGTTTACCTTCAGATAAATTATTTTTATGATGTAGAGAAATTTGCACATTAATTCTGGACGACTTTAACACAGGGCGCTGGCATAGCACCAAGTGTCTTTGGCAGGAGGAGGTTCGGAGCCGTCGCACACAGCATCCTGTTGGGACAAACAGTCATCCTGCGGAAGTCAGAGGGAGGCTTTTTACCACACAGACTCTGCATTTGCCATTCCCTTTATTGCGTTGCATAGAAGTAGTACATGGAGAGTGGAAAAATTTAATTTCTGTTAAGTTTAAATGAGACCTTTGCTGCATAGAGTACCACATAAGAGTTATAAACATAGTATTCCTATGTTTTAGTGCTAGAAATGAACACTGTAATGAAGAATATAATGTGTTCAATTCCCTGAAATAGAGCCATTTAGCAGTAGTGTGTCATTTGGCTGAACACTTAATATGCGACCTGTGGATTTAGTATAATTGTTACCATCTGGTTACATTGTATACAGTAGAAATGATGCTGTGTGGTCTTTTCCCATCAGCCCAACCATGGGCAGATAATGAGACAACGGGCTCCTGGACACAAATACACAAAAGACCCCACCATCTCTCCCACATACGACCATGACACACAGATTTTGGGGTTTTGCCTCTTTTTTTGTTGTTGTACTGAATCTCTTTATAGTCATTATTAGGTTGGGTGCCCTACTTTTAGAGGTACCATCCAAATTATGTTGGTACTACCGAGTGCTGATTCACATTAAATACATTGCTGCAAAATGTTGGCACTTCTGGGTGAGAACGCCAGGCTTAGGGCGCTTTCAGAGAGTTGTCTTGCTTTGGTCTGAATCAGGGACTGCTTTTGTTACGAAGTTGTATAATTGCCTAGAGTTGATTCGTGTTCTCACGGCAGCATTTACAAGCGGACCAGATCAAATGCCTTGCGTGAGAATGCTGCTCTTGATTGGTCAGAATTTCCATGTGGGAAAAATCCAGGAAGTAAACAAATGTTGAAGAAGAGTACACTTGCAGGATAAATGTGACACTTTCTAATGTCACAATGGAGGGACAACTATGCAGGTTGATTTTAGCGCTGCTCATCGTGGACTATATTGCTGTCATTGTTCATTTGAGTCAGATCATACAGTTTGAAAACGAGGCGCGGCTCCAACTAGAAAACAATGTTTTGATGCATTGGATGTG
The DNA here is from genome assembly GCA_019142605.1 of Cephalopholis sonnerati. Lineage (NCBI taxonomy): Eukaryota > Metazoa > Chordata > Actinopteri > Perciformes > Serranidae > Cephalopholis > Cephalopholis sonnerati. Next base: position 22,011,158 of record JAGQAX010000019.1, read on the forward strand.
CTGATTGAGCATATTAAGGCAGTACAGGAGGAGGCGCACATTAATAATCCTCCAGGACTGTAACATGCTCACAGTTAACCGAAACAATGTGTCATGTGACTGCAGTTGGTCTGGATCGAGGTCAGAACACGTTCTCACCACAAATGAACCGCCAGAGTTCTTTTGTGTCTCTTCAAGAAGGTCTCGGTGCAGTTGTTTAGTGCGATTGCTTTGTTCATACCTGCGCAAATGAACCGCACTTAAGGGGCAAGCAAACTTGAGTTCGATTAAACCAAACAAAACAGGACAGGTGGGAAAGCACCCTTACACAAGAGGCGAAAGTGCCATGAAGCGCCCCGAAGCGTAAAATCCAGCCACATAGCTCTGAAGCTGGCAATAGAACTCTGCAAAGCCGCCATTATAGTGGGAACTTCAGACAGGAGGCTGAACTCTGAAACTAAGCTCTGAAACTACTTCGGCAGCCCTGACTGCAGCGATAGTTTCAGCGTCTGATCTATTTCTTTTTTTATATTATTTTAGTAATAGCCTCGTATCACTGCTAGATGAACAGACACACTCACAAACTCACACACAAACAGACTGACAGAGACAAAAGATCAGCTCTATATGTGATTAGAAAAGAGCAGAGTGGCAGAAATGCAGTTTGGTCTATTACTTTACCCCTGCAGCTTGTTCGAAAATTACAGTTTTGTTAGGACAGAGAATGAGAAGGTACCACTGGGTGACAGTGCCAAATTACAGGTAGTGGAAGTAGTACAAGTATCAGTTCAAAACCGAATGGTATCCAGCCTTGGTCATGATGCATCTTTTTGTGGTTTTGTGGTTATTTTGTGTCCCTTTACAGGTGCTTTGCATCTCTTTGTGGACATTTTGAGTCCCTTCTTGGTTGATATGTGTTACAGTAAGTTGATTGACATTTTGCAAATGAAGGTCAGGGGGGACCCCTGACACTTTGGGCCCCTGGGCCTGTGCCTGGTAGGCCCGTTTAGTAATTTATCCGTAAGTCCAACTACATTGAGCATTGTCATTCGACTGTTACTTCTGCACGACATAGAATTGAATTACCTTGGAGGTGCATTTTATTGGCTTGAAGTGTTTTTCTAATTGTCATGTGAATACTCTCTTCAACTTTTAGAGACAGGAATAGCTGGAGTTTTAAATTGCTTGAAAGGCAGTGTAAGCGAAAATGTGCTCAGCATTATTAAACGGTTAAAAAATCACAGCAGTAATGATGGTCCTAAAAATTAATGATCTAAATGTTGCAGTAATTAATTTTAGGTGTTTTTTTCATAGAGTTGACGTTCAAAAGAGCAGATCAATCTGTCTCCTAGCACACTTAAAGGAAGCACTCATACTATCAAAGACCAAACCTTGAATTTTTCATCCTATTTTACATGCCTAAGCCCTCTCTCTTGTTTGTCTTAATTCGTACATCCCTCCGCCACAAACGCCTTGTGTGTTTTCCTTTGCTGTGCTCTTTTCCTGTGCAGGAACTACACTGGGAAATGAGCCATGTTTGCTGCATCAACAAGTAATTTTCTTTACCCTGAGTCCCACTGCCCTTTGCTCCTCACGATGACCTACCTGCCATTGCCAGTTTTTCTTAATCCCTGTAGCACTCACCCCCGTCCTTGACCCTTTGCTTTGTTTCTCCAGCCGTCCTTTGTCAACATTTGTCTTCCTGCCATCGTCATCAAAGGTTCTCAGTTAAAGTAACTGACTGATTTTGTAAGTGGCAGCTGTGTGAGTCTTAAAGCAGATTTTAAAGCTAATGTTGAAAGGTTGAATAGTTACTGCACTAATCTCTCTTTGTAAATTCTCTCTTCCTAGTTGCTGAAAGTCAGAAGGTTGCTGTGGACACTGGGACATCCTCCACCCCATCTCCAGTATATCCCACTGTCAGCTTTCAGGTTCTCAATGTCAACCACATGTTTCTGAGGCAAGACAGTCCCGAGCCATCGGGGAACTCCAGCCTGAAGACTCAGACTCAGACTTTTCTCATCACTGGTAAAGGCGCTGAGCTCCTTCAGCCAGCTGTCAACGCTTCATACGGCCCTCTTACTGTAGACGCCCCAATTCCTCCAGACCTGCTCCTCAGTGGGCGCACAATCTTGCCAGTCATTTTGGCCCGCCAGGTTCGTTCCTCATCTCCTCTTGTCAAGATTCTCTTCCACATGCCCACAGAAAGTGGCATCACTATTGGGCAAGAAAGGACGGGGTCAGGAGGAGATAATGGTAGGAGAGGCGCTGGAACCAAGGCAAAGGATGGAGCTCACTGTGTGACGGCTTACGCCTTCTGGGAGATGAGGGAAGTCCGTGGGGCGTGCCTTGTGTCGCCAGGTGGATTTTGTGTGGCACAGCTGAAGCCAGAACCCGCCTGGTTCAGCTCAGGCAGCCGATCGGGAAGCTCTAGCAGGGAAGCAGGAAGAACCGAAGGAATTAAGGGTCTTCAGGGGAACCTTGTGGAGGTCTACTTCCAGAGTCGCAGGGATCAGACAGGCCAGTGTACCCCACAGGATAGCCTGCAGCGTGTCGGCGTGGGAAGAGGAAGAGACTTTGGAGGATCAGGGACACCGATGAGGCGGATAGGAAGTGTCAATTTGCTCAGAACTCCACCAGGGAACCCAACCTTTTTTCGACTGAGACTGGGAGGCGCCGTGGTGATACAGACGTCTTCTAAGCCCCTGAAGGCCACAGATGTTGCAACTTTTTATGTCTTCTTGGCGAGCACATCTACCCTGGAAAATTTCACGCTCAGGTGAGAGATCTTTACTTTTACTTTGTTAGGCTGCTCTTAAAGAAATGATTACCATGATTATTTAATAATAAAAAGGAATACTTTGCCCTCAATGACAATTCGTATGTCAAATACTCATCCCATCTTACAGTGAATCCAGAAGGAAAACTCTTGCGTGCCTCCAGTGAACAAAGAATCCAAAAACAGAGAAAATACTTGATGAAATAAAGTCATAGGGATGATAGGGTAAGGAGCTCAGACATCTGGAGGGAGCTCGGAGTAGAGCCGCTGCTCCCTGGTGTCGAAAGGGGTCAGTTGAGGTGGTTCAGGCATCTGATCAGGATGCCTCCTGGGCATCTCCCGTTAGAGACATTCCTGGCACGTCCCACTGGTAGGAGGCCCCGGGGCAGACCCAGAACATGCCGGAGGGATTACATATCTCTTCTGGCCTGGAAATGCCTTGCGGTCCCCTGGGAGGAGCTGGAAAGCGTTGCTTGGGAGAGGGATGTCTGGAATACTTAGCTTAGCCTACTGCCCCTGCGACCCTGGCTTCGAATAAGTGGTTGAAAATGGGTGGATGAATGAATTCCACATTTAACAACAGCAACAGTCATCACATCATCCATTCACAAACTTTCACAGAACTCCTGCAGTATAAACTCAGTGTTGTTTATACAGACGAATTCTCAGTTCTTCCCAAACACATGCATTTTCTCTAAAACCTTACTATTCAAAACGCCTCTGCATAAACAGTCTCGCACACAGATGAAATGCATGCCTACCAACATCACATTTTGACCATGCATAACTAAATTAAGCATAGGGATGTTTAGCTGAAAATGCCACTCTCAGAAAACATTATAATTATTCAACTATGTTGCTGAGTCTGCAAAGGCCAAGAGTTTAGGAGGAGTCACATAAAATTTAATTGTCACTGAAACGTATGAAGCAGAAAAAGAGACTGAAACCAAGTTGAATCACCATGATGAACGGTGTATTTGAGCATCTTCATGAAGGATAAGCTCCATGCATTTAAATGGTTACTTAAGGCACTTGAATACTGATGGGGCTCGCCATCAAGGCCATTCAGTAAAATGCTTGAGCGCCAACATGACTTGTGTTGTCTGCCAGTTTCACTGGCTTCATAAATTACTGACATGTTATATCCTGTCTACTTCAACTTCTCAGTTAGTGGGGGAGTTATGGAGAGCACTCTTCCATAAACAGGGAAATAATTGGCAAATGATTCACCGGTTTCCATATCTCAACATCCCACTAACATTTCAACAAGGTTCTCTGGGTATTTGACTTCATAAATAATGCATCTATTTAATGGAGCAGGAAAACAAATAACTAACATCTCCCTCACTCCTGTGGGTGAAAGTGAAGTTAATATAAAAGCAGCCGTGTTGCACTGACACCCACAGTTCAATCTGTTTCAAAGTTTCTGCTTTCTGCCTTTTGATGCACATCACTGAGTGGAGTAAAATCGTTTTTTATCGGAATGTTTCAGATCAGTAAAGTGTAAAGCCATCGCAGCGAGGTTTCCAGTCTTTACTCAGCTTAATGGTTTTGTTTGAAACGCAAGACAAATTTTTCTCTAATCCCATGATTTAGTGATATCATGCTGCAAACAACATACCAACCCGGCAGTAATCTGCAGCGGGATGCAGGCAAATGGAGAGGAATGTTAAGATACGTGTATTAATCCATGGGGCACATAGTTAAACCTGTGGCTGTGTATCAGTCAATCCTTACCGTCCACAGGCACAAACATGCCTGCACACACGGACCCACTGACCTGAATGTAGCTTTGCTAGTATCGTTGAAATTACATGATACAAGATTTAGTAGAGACGCTCACCCTTTAACATTTGTTGTTGTTTTGACCATTTGGAAGGATTTACAGACTCTCCACCTTAAATTCCCCAAATTCTGACTCACTGACCGGACCGATGAAGTTCTTCCAGTCAGGTCAGTGATTTCACTCCGTGTATTTCTGACCTACTGCCACATTCAGAATGAGATTGGACAAGAAGAGGCGACTGAGTCCAGAGGTTTAGTCCAAGTGAAGGCTAGCTCTGAGGAGCTTGGCAAAGTGATTGATTCCTCCTGGGAGAAATCCCTGCTCTACTTCGCTCTTTGGCCCAAGATTGAGTCCACTCCAGCAGGGTTAGACCAGATAATCTGTGGCCCTGATTGAAAATGAATCAAGAGGTTAACCCTTTAGGGTAGAGATGATGTGGGCTGACTGCCAGGATTAACCATGTCGATCTGTTGGCGGTTTGCAAGGCCATCACACCCACCTGTTAAACACACAGGCAGCTTGTAAACACCACATTTATTATCCAAAATCATCTATTTTTAAAAGTGTTATCACACAGAACATTTCATCAGATTAATATCGAACATTTTGTGAGCTCACATTTTTAGTAAAAAAAGAAGAGAAAAGCAACAAAAAACGTGAGAGTATACAGTGTTGAAATATCAATGAAACACAAAATGCCATGGACTTGGTACATTTATATCCTTTTATGCCTTTTTATTCCTGCATCCACACTCAAAGTTCACTCGCTCAATGCCACATTCACACACTGATGGCACAGGCTTCAGGAGCAATTTGGGGTTCAATGTCTTACCCAAGGACGCTTCGACATGCAGACTGAAAGAGCCAGGGATTGATCGCAGATCTTTTGATCAGTGGACGACCTACTCTACCTCCTGAACCACAGCTGCTCCCAAATGTCCACAGACAACACAGCTCCAATAAAGAAAAAAACTCCTTTTCTCCTGCATGAATGGATAATGAAATTAAGAGGCAAGTTGCTCCAACTTTCACACTTTTAAACAAAGAGATTGACAGACTCTGGTAAAACAGCAGTAGAGAGTTGTTCACTTTACCGGTCGATATCCATTCCGTCGTCACCCAGCCCCCACCTGTGGTCATGAACTCTGGGTACTGACTGACAAAGACAAAGAGCGAGGACAGAAGTGGCCGAAATGAGGTTGCTCCACGGGGAGGCTCGTGTGTGCTTGTGGACGAGAAACTCAGTGATCCGGGAAGATTCTGGCATTGAGTTACTGCTCCTCCACGCTCAACAGGAGCCAGTTGAAGTGGTTTGTACCCCTGGGAAGGATGGTCATCAGGTGCTGTTGTCACTGTGACGCTGAGCTCGACAAGGAGCAAGAAAATGAGTCAGTGGATGTGGGTAGTTCGGTTAAAGGTCCAGTGTGTAGGATTTAGAAGCATCTACTGCAAGAAATGGTATATAATATTCATAATATTGTTTTCTCTAGAGTGTAATCACCTGAAAATGAGAATTGTTGTGTTTTTCTTACCACAGAATGAGACATTTATATCAACATATGAGCGAGTCCTCCTTCACAGAGTCCAACACATTGTAGTGGCCTAGAATGGACAAACCAAACTATCTTTAAATAGGGCCATTAGCGTGTCAGCCACTATAGTTCTCTGACATGCATATTGAAGAAGTTTCAGCTCTGTAACCTCACAGCAAGATGCCACTAAAGCCCCGTTTCCACCAAGCATTACGGTACAGTTTAGTCCGCTACGCTTTTTTTCCATTTCCACTGTAAAAAGTTGTGGATGGTACCAGTGGAACTGTTTCATACTGTCCCCATTTTTGGTCCCCCCTCTGTTGGGGTACCTAGCACACAGATCTGGTACTAAAAGGTGGAGCTGTGAACACTGCAGTCTGATTGGTCAATAGAGGACGGTCACTCTGCTCAGGGCTGAGTTATGGCTGGTTTTGAAGCTCATGTAACCACTGTTCATACCGTGGAGAATTTTATCAAAACTATAATTATAAAATGAAAGGATGTTTTGTTGCCTCTCGCAGCAGCTGGAAACATAGAAAAAATAACTTAATTCACTGGGTCGACTGGCGGTGACTTTTAAGGGGGAACGCAAACTTGTAATGTTACTCAATGCATGAGTTGATGACGTGAATCAATCAACACATTTTAAATTTTACTGTAAAAACTTTGACCATTGCTTCAGTTTTTAAACGACACCCACTGAGTGGGTCTTCAAGCATTTTATAGAATATATATATATACATGTGTATATATATATATATATATATATATATGTATTTCAAGATATATATACTTTTTTTTTTTTGATCATATTATGTCAATTGCATATTTTCTAGTCCTCACTCTGAGAAAAAAAGCGCTGCAGAGTGTTGTTCCTGTGGGCTACGGCAACACTAAACCCCTGAGCTTGCCTTAGAAGGACTAAATGCACAAACCCATTATTTTTATATATATCCCATGAGAGAGACTCTCACTGCAGCCTGTTTTATTTTGTCCTGAATATGCTGTTCTGTGGACGATAAATGAGGTGCAGACTTCCATCTGTGTCACTGGTTACGAGGAAATACAGTGAGTGCTGGATGGAGCAGTGAGTGACAACAACCCCGCCCACATGAGAGAGTACTGTTTGCGGGGGAAACGCCAGGGTCCTGGTACCATGTCTGAATGGTTACTTTTGGTTCCAAAGGTACCATACCGAAAGTGTTTGGTGGTAACTGGGTTTAATTTCTACACACTGTACCTTTAAAATGGGATTTGCCAGAAATGAATATGTAAAAAAAATGTATCATGCATTAAAATTGTCCTCAATTAAACACAATCTGTCATCCGGATAACAATATCACCTCCTCTTTAGAAGAAATCAGAAAATTGTGATTGAAAGTACCAACAGAAGGAGCATTTTCCATAATAAGTGTTCAGTTTTTTAGTTTTCTTCATCTGCCTGCCTGATCTACATAATCAAATGAAATGTTTATAGTTATTACATTTCAAATATTCAATTCAAGTCTTTAATAAAAATGTAACATGAAGATTTTGCCTTTGGCTACAAGGTTTATCCAGAAAATGATTTTCTGCACAACCATGTCTTTATCAAGCATTGAATTGTCAACTTGCTTCAAAGTCAAGTTGTATGTTATGTATGTATGTGTGTTTGCTTGCTTTCTATGTTTTGCCTGTCAAACAGCTCTGACCTTGACCCTGTCTCGATAGTTATTGATCAGTCTGTTTGCTGTTTGATTACAAATGAGTATTTGTAAGCATGTGTGCTGAACATGAGGTCAGGCATACTGACCCTTACTGTAGCGTGAATAGATTTTGTGTCTTCCCGTCTGTCAGTTTTAATGTTCTTCAGCTATTTGAATACTGTTTTGTTGCTGAAATGACAAACTACACGTTGTTAAAAGAGAAATAGAGACTGATTGATTGCTGTAAAATAGCAGGTTGCCTCACCAAACCATTACCGGGCAGCAAATATTTAAAAAAGAAGCATTTCTGCAATAATTTCCAGGTATATTATCTTCTTTTCGAGTCTTTGTTTTTGGGGAAGTGGTTTATTAATTGAATCTATCACTTTCAGACTGAGAAGTGGATGGAGTAGAGGGCTGCTGCTAGAAACTGACACATCTAATAAATCTGGAGTTTGTGTCTGAACATGCTGATGGCAGAAACAGAATTCGTGGTAGACATAATGAAAGTGTGGATCTGTCTTTCCTGAGATCAACAGATGGGACAAGTGACAAAAGTTTAATGGCATTTTAAATGTATTTACTTAAGCTTTCATTTTGTTCTGACAATGAGCATCCTCTCATGGCCGCAGTCTAGCCGTTGTCACATGGATGTCACACATAACACATCTTAATCGTAGTTTGCACACCTAGTGCGACACCTTATTGAGGTTGAGGCTTTCAGATTATTCTCAGCGACTAATATATCCTGCAGACAACACCGCGGGAGCTGAGAGACGCTCTTGAGTAAGCATGAGCTGAATTCCCTCTGGAACATTTCCAACACCTCGTTGAATCCCTGCCATGAGGAAATTGGCCTGTTTTTGAAACGCACAAGGCTCCCACCCCGTAGCTAGGTGTCTGTGTGAGTGCTGATTAGTGAATCATTGCATTTTAAACGTGCATCAGAAGTGTTTTGTGTCCCCATTATCACTTTTCAGCCCGGGACTTAAATAACTGCGCTGTGATCCTGTCCAATAATATTTGACTCGACGATTTAGCAGAGAGACATATGCTTTGAAAAACAAAGGCTTAGTGATTGTTGGACCTCCAGCACTGTCTGGTCCATTCACATTATTTACAATAAGCGTTGTATCTCCCCTAGCAGAGTGATGTGTGTGTCTGAATCAGACATCTGATTAACTGATTCCCAGTTGTCCCCAGGGCTAATGGGAATAAATACCCCTGCTAATTCTCAGTCTGCTTGCAGCCTGCAACACATCAGTCTGTCTGTGACTCACCTCGTTAGGCTCACACAAACGAACACATACAAAGCACACACATGTATACATCGAAAAATACACATGCTTATTGAAAGGGAAGGTACACAAGAAATGAAACGCAATCCTCGGTACCCTTCCATTGACTTATATTTAATTATTGTAGTAAAATATTGCTGTAGATACAACAGACACAGGTCAATAATCAAGTATATCTATTTATGTTGATCAGTATTATACTTTATATGTACCCTCACTGGCCATTTTATTAGGTACACCTTGCTAGTATCGGGTTGGCCCCCTTATACCTTCAGAACTGCCCCTATTCTTGGTGGCATAGATTCAACAAGGTGCTGGAAACATTCCTCAGAGATTTTGGTCCACTGTGGTCATAAAGGGATGGACACGGTCAGCAACAATACTCAGGTAGGCTGTGGTGTTTAAACCATGCTCAGTTGGTACTAAGGGGCCCAAAGTGTGCCAAGAAAATATCCCCCACACCATTACACCACCACCACCAGCAGCCTGAACCGTTGATACAAGGCAGGATGGATCCATGCTTTCATGTTGTTTACACCAAATTCTGACCCTACCATCTGAATGTCGCAGCAGAATTCCAGACTCATCAGACCAGGCAACGTTTTTCCAATCTTCTATTGTCCAGTTTTGATAAGCCTGTGTGAACTGTAGCCTCAGTTTCCTGTTGTTGACTTTCTATCATCTTGAACCAGTCTGGCCATTCTCCTCTGACCTCTGGCATCAACAAGGCATTTTCACCCAGAGAACTGCTGCTCACTGGATATTTTCTCTTTTTCCGACCATCCTCTGTAAACCCTAGAGATGGTTGTGTGTGAAAATCCCAGTAGATCAGCAGTTTCTGAAACACTCAGACCAGCCCGTCTGGCACCAACAACCATGCCACATACAAATTCACTTAAATCACCTTTCTTCCCCATTCTGATGCTCAGTTTGAACTTCAGCAGGTCGTCTTGACCATGTCTATTACTTTACACACCTCACATCAAACCTCAGTCACTGAAGCAAGTCGTGAGTAAAGGTCACGCTTTGCTCTAATTGAATTAAGTGTATTTATTCATTTATGTATGTACTGCAGGGCAACAGTGAAAACAGGCCTATCATTCAGCGCAGCGCGGCCCAGTGACTCAGCGCTGTGGGACATCGTGGTGGAGCCTGGCAGAGGAGCAACTCCCAACACTGTCTCCGTTGTGTGCCAGAGGAAGGTTGCTGTCACCGCAAAGAGGTCAGTCATGTTCCTTCTCTACTCAAAGAAAACTATCTTTATCTTTTGGTACTCTTAATAAACTCTGCTGCTACCCTAAGGAAAGCAATCAGTTATCATGAAAAACTAATATCAACATTTCATTTTACTGGAAAAGTAATAATTTGTGGCCTTGCACTTGGTGATGTACATTTAATTTGGTATTTGCGAGCAGTCAACTTCACATTTTTTTTCTGTGTAAAAGACTGTTCCTGCCTTATTTTTCATGTAGTAGACTTGCTTTAGTCAGTAGAGCTAAGAGAGCACCCATGTGTATCTGCAAAAATCAGCTTTAGAAGAAATTAGTTTTTCATATCCACTCTGCTTTTTGCAGATCCTCTTCCTTAAGGATCGAACGCTCACATCTGCAGACACTTGACGTCTAACACTCAGCAGAATATTACAAAGATCCTTCAGGAACAAGAACATTTTTAAAACAGTAATGTGAGGAACAAATCCATGACATCATATACACCATTGTTTCTCAATGTGCGTCCCGCGGGCCATTAGCAGTGCTCAGAAACATTGTGCGCGGCCCCTGAACGTGACATGAATTACTTTCAGTATATTTTAATTATCTGGGGTCCATTTCAGTTCTTTCACTTTTAATCTCTTACATTTAATACACTATTAGACTGCTGCATCAAACTGTGCCCCCCAATGAAGCATCTGTCAGGTTAGTTGCATGGCCACTAGTGGCACCTCGCGAGTGTCATAGGATTTACATTCTGTCATCAATGTTAGTGCTGTCAGCTATAGTTAGCTGTTTCGCTGGAAAACTTGACTGCATTTTTCCTGTGCGGCCCTCAATTATATGCTGGCTCCCTAAATTAGCACCCAGTCATCAGAACTTTGAGCACCCCTTATTAAACATTTAAAATGGTAAATTGTGTTGTTTGATTCCTCTGATGCGGCTGTGTTTAAGTTTCATTAGGACGCACTGAAGAGATTAATGCAACACAGTGATGCTCAAAATAAAAGATGGATATTTGGGGCTTCTTGTTTGCAATTCTGGAAAAACTTACCTTGCTAAGTTCTTTAGATTGTCTATATATTTTCTTAAAATACTCAATAGGTATTTTCTTGATGATCAAAGAATGATCAAAAATCAAAACACAGACATAAATAAGAAATTATAAGTACAAAAAGTATAGAATATCTAATAATATAACACAGATTTCCTTCATTTTCAGGCTGCTTTTGTGGATTTGGAGCTAAATGTTGTGCCTGGGGCACGTCGTGTATTAATGATACTCGTTACGTGGAGAGGTTGGACGGAAATATAAGTTTCTTCCCTGTTCCAAAAACAAAATTGAACCCTGCAGTTAGCTAGCTAGCTACCGAAGATATAGCCTACTGAATGTATACACATGCTGCTTTTGCTTTGTAATGATTATAACAGTGACCGACAACAAAGACCGACCCTGCTGTACAGGAACTGGTGAAAAGCAGCAGGGAAACTTTGCCAATACTAAACCAGCTGTGTGTCATCACAGTGTGTGCAGAAGAAAGGTGTTTGCCTTCCCCTGGAGCTCCCTAACAGTCCAGCGGCGGATGGCATGGGGGGAAGCCAAACACTGTTCAAACTCTGTTCTTAGCAAGGGGTCAGCTGAATATGCTTGATCATCTTTGGTTTGTAACTAAAACAGTATAAAGAGAATAAAGAGAAAGAAAAAAAGAAAAATCAAGGGAAACTGATGTAAATTATCCGCTAATTTATATCTTGTGCACTCCTCTTTCCTCTCTATATTCATTTAGCTATGGAATCTCAAATATATTATTCAATGTACTACAGTATCTGTCTCTTCAGTTTTCATTCAATGCTATCTGCTTTTCGTATCTGATATTAACTTAAATATTTGGTCAATTAGCAACTGTATTTACCTCAGAAAATAAATTCCCAGTCCATTTAAGATATGACCTCCATAGGATCACCACTTTAATGTGACTAAAATAAATCATAAATGAGAAATTTAAACAGCAGCAGTAAATAAATCAAAGTGCTGTTAAAGTGCTTCCACTTAATGAATATTAATTCCATAGCAATTCACTGCCTGACTTACCTGATACACACCAGTTGATTAAAACCGTTTTGCCTGATGCTGGTGTTGGCATACACCAACAGCCACCTCTGCCCAGCAACCTCCCGCCCACACAGTCACACACCACCCGCCGTCCGTCCGACCCACTTATCCGTAATCATCCATAATCACGGCTACGTTATCCAGGCTTAAGCGCTTGCACGTTCAGAAGGGGAGATTAGGAAGGAGAGATATTCCAAGTCATGTCCCTTGTGCTGAGCTCCCACCAGGACACACACACACACACACACACACACACACACACACACACAAACACACATATACACACACAAACACACACTCCCACCACTGTGCTTTGAAGTGATGATACGTCCAGGGGTTTTAAGTCCCCCCTAATAGATGGATTTCCAGGAAATAGGGACATTAACCCCTTCTGTCTTTCTCTGTCTCGCTCTCACACACTCTCTCGCAATATTTTCCGCATTTTTCTGAGTCCATTTAATTACAGAAAACACAGGAAGACAAGTACTCCACTACTCAATTAGACATATTAGTTGGACTTGTGCATGCTTTCATGTATATGCCCCATACACGCCTCACTTCCTGTCGTAAAGCTACAAAGACACAGATTAGACATTTGCTTGCTCTACTTTGTCTTGTTTTGTCTGGTTGGACATTTGGCATATGGAGTTCAAACTGGATCAGTAACCCTCAATGGAGCGTTCTTTCACTTGGTTGCTAAAGTAATAGTTTGACATTTTGGGAAATACTTGCAGAGGAAAAGATCGTTACTACTGTCACGTTTGTTAGGTAAATTTGAAGCCAGAGTCAGCAGCCAGTTAGCTTAGCTTAGCATAAAGACTGGGAGCAGGGGTCACACCTAGCCTCACTCTTGACAGACATAAAAACAAAAACCTGACTAGTAATCGCCGATTTGTAGCTTTACAGTGCCAGGCTAGCTGTTTCCCCTTGTTTCCGATCTTTACACTGAGCTACGTTAGCAAGCTGTCGGCGATGGCTTCATCCTTACGCTGCAGTCACGTGCTCCTCACATGCTTCAAATTTTGAAAGTGTTTTTTAGACTTTCCTAGGTAGCCAAAATGACCTGGCCCAAAATCGGCCTGAACTCAGCATGCTGGATGGAATTAGCCAGGCTGGGTCAAGTTACCTGACTCGGCTGAGACCCGTCATGAATGAAGCCCCAGAATCAGGCCAAATCAGCTGGCCTGATTCTGGCTGCTGACCCTGCCATCACTGGGTTGGTGTGTCAGTGAGCTTTAAAGTCATTATCTGTAAACAACATAGACGCTACTAAGAAGATGTGTTGTATTTTATTGGTCAAAGCTTTTAAAAACATGTTAATAACAGTTTGAAGCTTTATATTATTGATTTTGTCCCAGACTTGATTCTGCGACATTGCTTTACTTGACTTGTTATCAGCGTCAATGCAAATAAATAACTTAGCCAACTAATTTATGTCACTTTATGAGGACAGTAACTAATAACTACAACATAATACTAGGGCCATTTGTCGTCTAGATGCCCGCATGTTTACGATATTAATTATTAAATGATATATTTTGGGCGGGGCAACACAATGGTTTGAGTTGAAGGTGTGAGAAAAAATAGTATCAGTAACATTGTTAACACTGTGCTACATTACAGAGAAATACAAACCGTACTAATGAACCTTCATTAATATAGGCCTATATTTTATCTACAAGTGCACGTCACACACTGAGCGAGCCGCCTGTTAATGATGCTGTCAGCAAAGCAGTAATGATTGTGCTAAGTGGCTAATGGGCATGTAGCTACTTCCAAGTTTCAGATGATGCAAGAGTTTACATATCACCTTGGGTTGGTCCTTCACCTTCTCAAAATGATCCCGCACTTTGGATTTCCTGCCCGACTCGTTACTAACTAGCCTGTGGAATAACCGCAGGAACCAGCCCTGGAAATTAACGACTCCTTACTGACTGCTGAGCGTGGCAGCTACCTGTGTCTGTCCTTCCAAATTCCCACATGATCCAGTCGTATAGGTTTTGATTTATTTTGACAAGGCGCAGCTAATAGAGTTTCAGGTTTGTTTGTTTTTTTCTGCGACTAAGCAACCAATGAAATCTTGCCGATCAATGACCTTTGTGGTTGACTAACATGAATATTATTTTCTTGAATATTAGAGCGCAGCCCTACATAATACCACATTGCAAATACCATGTGAGCCAAAACTTGATATGCTTTCAGAGGAATGAACAAAAAAAGTTTCTTACCATCAACCCAACATTTACTTTCGTCCACCATGTTTCTGCATAATATGACATCAACTCATCAACTATGGACCAAAATTTTCTCAGACTTTCTGAGTTCTTGTTGACTTGAGGGGGCATTCATGTGAATTTTCCCACTCAGGAACTCAGTTTTCAGAGTTTTCCTACGATAAGCATATTTCCCAAACTGTTGACTTCTTCTTTTTAAAAGTGTTGTTCATATACCTGCCAGGTTGTTTTGGTAACTTCTCATGCTGTGTAGGCTAGTGTTCCCAAGACTTGTTTTTATCTTTGTGGTGCTCCCTGGTCTCCTTTTTCACTTGTCAGGTTTTTTTGTGAGGCTGTCAGTGAAATGACTCAGCAGAAGTTTCTCTTTGTGGAGCTACGACGTGGTATCACTGACCCTCTCTCCCTGTCTCGCCCTGAGAGAAGGGAAACGTACATTAGAGACAGATTTTCACTGAAATAGTTCTCATAGGCTGAAAGAAAAAGGGCCTAATTGAACTCAGCTTGAATTGCGAGTTGACTGCCTGGAGCATCAGTCGTAGTGTAACACTTAATATGAATAGTTTTTTGATTTTATAATATCTGCGGTCAGTACTATTAATCTTTAACCACAAAGTCCAAAGCTTATTGATGCAGACAGGTACAAAAAAAAAAGGGATCTGACCTTGAGTTCCTTTTGATAGCGCATGAATATATCCATACATTCGTTTAAGTGTCTGTGCTCGTCCTTGTTGCTGCTTTTCAATATTTGTGCCTTTTTAAAATGCGAGTTTTAGCAATGTACTGTAGAGGTTCATTGTTTTGCCTTATGCAAAGTTTTGCTCCACTTCAAAGTGCCACGGTCCCATTCACATTCTGCTCTATTTTCCCTTTGATCTGCTCCTACTGGCAGGTATGCCTACACACTCCCCAGCATCAAATAACATCACATGCCATTTCTTTGACAATCCTTTGACCAGAATACTTGGCTCAAGTCTCTGCCAGCTCTCTTAATCTCCCCTCCACACTCTCACCTTATTCTTCCATCTGCTGACGGAGAGATGAGACCTCTTGTGTATTGCGCTCACTTTTGCTTCAAACTCCACAGTTTGTTTTTCACAAATTTCAGAGTAATCTTTTTTTTTATTTTCATCGGCAGTGTCTCTTTTACAAATATTTACATTTCTCTCCCACAGAACACGAGAGAGTACACACACACACACACACACACACACAGCTCATCTCAGCTCCCTCTGCATTGAAGTATCTTTTTCTCCTGACACCAGTGTTTTATAAAAACAAAAAAAAAAACCTGACAGCTTTCAGCGGGTTGATAACAAATATTCAGCAGGACAACATTCGGTGTCTGTCAAACTGAAATGACACCTGCTTGTCTTAGTTATTTAACCTGCGTCACTTCTAGTAATTTAACAGTAGATTGAACAAAACAATCCTCAACATATACACTAATTTAGCTTTGGATATTGTGCAAACGCTCACCAGTATTAGCCTCTAAATAAACACCAGATTTGACCTTGTTTAGTGATGACTGTAATGAAACTTGACCCATGTGTGGGCAGAGAGTGCCAGTTCATGCTTCCTTTATAATTATAAACCCTTGATTGAAATTCATGAGAAATTCATTGAGTTCAGCTTTTATTATTCCTGTTCCCATGATATATTCAGTAAGCCATGTTTTTGCTTTCTATAAGTCTGAATTAGAAAGTGAAGCTCTTGCATCGCCTACACATCTTCAGAATGTCAGGATCTACACTAGACCTTTATAAGGAGTGCTTTTTGTACTGTTTTTTGTCATATAGATCAGTGTACATTCTGTCCGTCCTGGAAGAGGGATCCCTCCTCAGTAGATCTCGCTCAGGTTTCTCACATTTTTTTCACCAGCCTGTCAAGCAGTGGTTCCCTATGGGGTCCAGATTTCTCCTTAGTCATTAGTTCGAAGTCTCACCCTTTAATATACCCAGCGTCATACGTACATTTGGCCATGTCCTTAAGCTAGCTTTTTGTCTCTGTCATTCAGCTGTCGGTTAGTTGCTCACTCTACAGCAGAAAATGGCACTTCAAAATAAAAGCTCTGTGTTGGAAATGTACTGTAATTAAAAATAAAGTGTGTTCTTTAGAAACTTGACATATGTACAAGTCACTTGTGGACCTGTGACCCACCAGTTGGGAACCACTGCTTTAAAGCAAGACTAGCAACTCTGGATTTACAGCCAGTAAAGGTGAACTGTGATGCTTTGCCTTATTTTCTGTGTATAATTTCACAATGCTGGATGTTTATATTAAAGATGATTTAAAGTTTCGAGGTGGAAGCATGTGAAAGTAATCCCTGTGGGCAAAAACCTTGGGCGTCAGACCGTTCTGAATGCTCTGTTTCCAACAACTAATTCTACGTTTGACACAAGTTGTTGTCAGCTTATGTTGGGTTGCTTTTTATGATCATCTGCTCCAAGCTCACTACTTCAACTGTTTACATTGCATTGCCTGCACTGCTGCATGTAGCTATGAGGGGTGGGGCAGTATCGTATCATCACTCTGTGCCAAGTCTCGATTTTTTTTATTTTATTTTATAAATTGTTAATATGACAAATACAAATTAAGCTTTAAGTAGCCTACTAGAATAATATTGTTATATATATTTTTTTCGGTCCATTAGATACATGTTGCTGCAATAAAAATGGCTACAGTTAAATGAACAGACTAAAAACTGTATCATGTTGTTGACACAGTTATTGACAAAGTTTTCCTTTGGGGACATAATTTACAGTTAAAAAAGGTAATAAATACTCAGCGTATTGCAACATATTGAAAATCGCAATTGTATCATAACTATCAATAAAATCGTATCGTGGATTCTCTGGTCATTCCCACCCGTAATAGCTACATGCTAACGTCAGTAAATCATGTAATCTTGGTTGTTGATGTTGTTAATTTCTCCCCAATTTCAAATCATGTCCCTGCTGGAACATGTGAGGTTGAGCAGATGTTAGTTTAAAAGCTTTTGTTCGTTATTTTTTCTGGGTAAAAAGTCCTGCTATACTCCGAAACAGTCATTCTCCCGGCTGCAATGATGGAAGACCTGGAAGCACTGACCAATCAGAGCAGACTGGGCTTTTTAGGAGAGGGCGCTGGAAGAGATGGTGCTAAAACAGTGCAATTCAGACAGAGGGTGAATACAGGTGTTTTAGTACAGACACTATGAGGAAAATAAAGTGTTATTTGAACATAAAAGCATGTAAACATGTTCTAGTAGAAATCCAAATTACATGCTTGAGCCTGAAAATGAGCATAATAGGCTCCCCTTTACAGGTGAAGTCAGCGACACTGGAGAAAGACTGTTGACAAACCACTTATGAGTTCACTTCTGAGTTAGCATGTGCCAGATTTGCTGACTTTCCACAGCCTTTCCCCTGTCCTGTGCGTGAGCACAACACCCCTGTTGCTAATAGGCCAGAGAAGTTTTGTGTGGCAGTTTTTTTTCCCATTTACAGAGCCAGGCGTGTGTATGAGCAACAGACTATGAGGAGATATTTGCTAAATTTGAAAAGTTTACCGCATTAGAATCACTGCACCTTTTAAAGCCACCTTTGCCCACTAAATAGACCCTCAGGCCTTACTAGTCTGGTGTGACCAGTAGCTCCAAGTGGCTAACACTAAACAATATTAACAAACTTTTGATGGATTTTGTGGTGTAACTAACATTACTGAGCCAGTTCACTGACTTAATGACTCTTGTTTTACTTTTGCTGCTGTTGCAGTGTGTTCAGTGTTTGGCATCATCCCATGATAACAACTCGTGGCCTTATTGGCAGCTGTTCAGCAAAGGTTACCTAAGCCTGCTTCAACTTGTCTAACCCTGTTGTATTTTAATTTTGTTTTTCTCTAAACAGAGGTCTTCTGGAAGTTTTACAGCTGGACTTTGTGCCAAAAGATGTTTCGGAGCAGGCTGAGAGTCAGACGATCTCCTGGCGTCTGGAGTTGCCGGGGAATGTCAAGGATGTTGGCATAATGCGGATCTACACGACTCAGAGGGACTATGTGGGGCTGGCACCTCTGGTCATGGTGAGGACAATATCTGTGTTCATTTGTCTACTGTTTTCTGCTTCGTACATACACATATATTGTGTTCTTATTGATCCTGATGCTTGTGGAAGGAGGAGGAGGCAAAGGGTGACGAGGATCTGTTAACTGTAGACAGGCCCCACACCAGGTCACTTGGCATTGCCACAGGTGGAACATTATAGCAGGGCATGAAAGGGTCTCCCACTTCCGTACTCACTCTTGATTAAATTGGTATTTATTGCCTCAATAAAAGACTGTCTCATGCACTAAACCTCCTGATGATTTCCTTTACGTATAAAAAAGATGATATCATCTGGAGTTTACGTATTAGTAAGCAGATTTTTCGACATTTCACCTGCAAGAAAAGGTTGTAGAGGCAAGTGCCACATCTGTTGATCATGTTCCAGTCTTTGTTGTGCCATCTGGATGTGAGGCACGGGTGGCCTCCTTACTAAAATGTCCACTCATTTTCATGGTTCTATCATAAATTCTGGTCTTACTGTTGATTGTCGCTTTCATAAAGAATGAAACTAATACCATGTTGTCAGCCGTCCTGTTCTGTTACCAATTTCTTTTTTAATGCAGTTGTTCCTCCGTCTCAAATTATTATACTTCTGCGCTTCAGAGTTTGACAACTTTCATGTCACCTCTGCCTGTTTTATCATCTGTGATGCATTAATATTACTTTTGATACTTAGACCGATTCCCTGCGGCTGTGCGTACTCAAAAACCTTTACATCTTGAGACAACCGGTAGAAATTACAAGGTACAATCGGTGCATGTCTGTCTTTGACAGGAGATTCAGTGGGTTATTTCATGCTACAATAGTCAACATGAATCAGACATACATTGGGGAACAACTATGTTTCATCTCAGTCACTTACAGGATTCACATGAGGGAAGAAACATTTTTTTTTCTCTTGCACCAGTGGAGGGAACAGACTTATTAAGTGGGCTGTGGTGTTTTTCCTTGAGAGTAAAGTTGTCGTAGCTGTATGTTTATAGCAGAACAAATTACTGCTACAACCACATGCGAACCACTCCACCACTACGGATTTAAATAAATAAAATCTACCAGAAAATGTACATTTGTTACAGTTATTATTGATGGAAAGTGAAGGAAAGGCATGTCGGCGAAAAAGTGTTTGCATGTTCTTTCCATGTTGATTAAGTGTTATCCCCCTTACATGTAACCCGTTAAAGGATTTAGCACTTATACTCACAGGATGGACAAGCAACTGACGGAACAATACCAAGGCTTACTATAGAGGATATAACTATAACTCTATTTTGAGAGTAGAAGCAGATTTAAACGGAGCTGAACTACGTGAGATGAACTTGATCACTGCGAACCAGATTACTGGGGATCTTTGCTGAAACGTCGGACGTCGAGATCTCTCAGTGTGGCGCCGGAAACACAGCAGAGCGCTGATATTGTTTTCTGATTTTGTGCGACTCCTGATCCACTGGCTTATGTTTGGGTCAGTGTCGCAGTCTGAACTAGAGCATGTCCTTTTTGAATTGCGGTCAGCAGCTGTCAGGCCGACAGAGTTCAGAATGTGAATCTGCCCGGGAACATCTGCCGAGTGTTTCCTGATCCACAAGCATCAGGAGGGGAAAAAAAGAAAACGCTGATCACTCAGAGCTCCTTACACACACACTGCCACTACCTATAATAGATTAAAAGGACCTTATCAGAGATCTTGTAAACTGGAAAGTAGTTGTAAATCCATGTTGAAGGAGGAGTCAAAGTGTAAAAATAATCAGGCTGGATGTATAAGAGCTAAGCTGCTGTTAAGCACTGGCAAAGACGTGAGCACAAGGTGGGAAACTGGGTGTCTGAGTTGTGATCCAGTGACACAATACAGCAGAGGATTTATTTTCAGCCAGGTGTGTGAGTTTGTGAGAGACAGACATGTTCTCATCACAGAGAGATTTTTTTTAGCACATCTGTCCAGTTGGGAGCGTTGCATCAGTGTGATTTGAACGAATCAAGTTTGTGAGCCTGTGAGTGTTTTAATCTCTGCTAGTATTGCTAACACCCTCTGCCTGTCATCCCTGCCCCCATACAGACAGTGGTGACGGTCAGTGCTGGCAAAACTGTTCAGATCCTGCAAACAGTAAAATACTCTATACGCTAATGTTAAAGGTAAACTCCTGCATTGAGTACAAAGTACAAAATTGACTGACCCTTTGCTAAGCTCCGCCCCTGGAGGCAAACTGGCCAATCATAATGTAGCATCTGGCCGGCTCAATTTGCAGGGTCTGTGCTCCATTGACTCTAATGAACTAATGTCAGAGTTCCTTCATTTTCAGGCTGGCTTTGTGGATTTGGAGCTAAATGTTGTGCCTGGGGCACGTCGTGTATTAATGATACTCATTACCTGGAGATGTTGGAAAAAGATATACGATATACCATCACAGAGGGCGGGGCTTAGCAAAAGGTCAATTGGCTAATCCATGGGTATTCAGCCTGTGGCTCTGCTGCCATATGCGGCTCTCTAGCCTCGCTCCAGTGGCTCTCTGTGGCTTTTACAAAAAATATGATATGAAGTTGAATAATGTTTATACCCTTACAGAGTCGTTAAGGTCACATGTGAGTCGTTACGGTTAGATGGGTCCAGGTGTGCATCTACGGTGCTCTCATCGTAGATGGAGGTGAAACGACTTCAAGAAAATCAAACAAGTCCAGTTGCCTAAAATATAGCACTTAGGATTACCATGACCTGGATGACTGAGAATCTTCACCAACATAATGCATGATCAGATTTGTTTGCTATTACTGCTTACGCTCTAATGTTAAACTACCACATAATCTGATATGGCTCGCTACTGAGGAACCATCTTGTGGTAAAACACATCTTAGAGTGCTCATTTAGACCTATTTTTAATGTCCTCAGGCTAACTTAGACTTAATACGCAGTGTTGCCATAAGGCTCAAATATATTTTGTGGCTCCAAGCAGACTTTTTAAAATTATTTTTGGTCAACAATGTCTTTTGATAGTTAAGGTTGTTGACCCCGAGCTAATCGATAATGGACTAATCGTTTCAGCTGTGCCTCTATATACTGTATGGTAGCTTAATTTATTACCAAGCATCATACTTTATAAGCCTCTTGCATGGTTTGTATGCAAAAGTCCTAATTTGTAAAGACAATTAAAACTAAAGTTGTCAAAAACTGTAGTGGAGTAAAAACTAAATTTCCTTGTGAAATGTAGTGGAGTAGAGGTCGAAACGACGACTTAGACAAGTGCAACTACCTGAAATTTGCAAGAACAGTATTTGAGTCAAACAAGTCTCTCATGTATGTGTCAAAGCCTGCCTTCACTTAGTATACTTTCACACATAGCATTAGGATAGTAGGTAGTTTGGGTTTTCAAGACATTCTTGTGTGTTAATCACCTGGAGTAAAACTGTATTGATAATACTTTTGTTATATTTCTCTGTGTGCAGTTTGAAGTTATTTTGAACATTCTGAATGATAAAATCAAGTTAAGCTACAGTATAGCTCAGCTCCATTTCTGGACATAAATAAAACCAAGTAGCAGCTCCTCCCTGAGGTATAATACACCTTCTTCAGCATCAAGGGAACTGAGTATTGCTTGCTTGGAACTAGCCTACTGTATCTGCTGCTTTGGCTCCTGTGGTGCGAGGGAGACGAAGAACACAAGGTAGTGGCAAGATATTTGATAAACTCAATTCCTTGTTATTTCTAAAAGTTAACATGTGGTGTAGTTAGAGCAGCCATTCATCTGTAGAAAAGCTTGATGTATTCCCCTACCTTTCATTTGACATCCAGCAATTTAGCTTAACTATTTCAGCCTTCAACCTTTAAATTACATTCAGAAAACTAAAAAAACATCCACAAGTTTGTTATTCGAGTTCATTTTGTCCCTCTCTCT
The DNA here is from genome assembly GCA_019142605.1 of Cephalopholis sonnerati. Taxonomy (NCBI): domain Eukaryota; kingdom Metazoa; phylum Chordata; class Actinopteri; order Perciformes; family Serranidae; genus Cephalopholis; species Cephalopholis sonnerati. The sequence continues at coordinate 22,033,734 of JAGQAX010000019.1, forward strand.
GCACAGAATACTGATATCTTGAACACTGCTGTGCTGACGGGCGAAAGAGTGACGGTGCCTGTGAAAACTTTGGCTGTGGAGGCCGATGGCTCCGTCACCGATGTGACCAACTACACCAGCTGTCGGTCTACAGAGGAGGAGATACTCAAGGTAAGCTGTTAGAACCACTAGCTTTTTTGTGATGGACGTATTGTTGAATTTTCGAAAGACAGGGATATAAGCAAACATAAAACAAACACTAATGGACAATATATACATACATGTACATATATAACTTAAAACTGAAGACATTAAGTAGCAAAAAATGTAAAATAATAGAAGTGAAAAGTATTTTTGACCAAGTGAGAAACATCATGTGTGCATATGACTGTGTATGTATATGACAGGGAGCTCAGCCATGGGTTTGTCTTAAAGGGCCGTTAATGTAGTGAGGAAATCTCTCTCATTTCCAATTATACCATTCTATCCTGCCCAGCAGAGAGAAGGATAACCGTTCATATGCCGCCACCCTAGCAAGCAGATTATGCCAGTCTGTGATTGATGGTGCGTGAGCTGACTTCAATTGTTGGACGAGCTGTCTCCTGCCCAACATGAAAGTAGTCTGGACTCATTCAGTATAGACAGAGGCAATTGTGTCTTTCAGGATGGATGGGTCCCTCAACAGAAATAAAGGAATACAAAAGGGGAGTTTCTTACAAACAATTCTGTAGACACAATCATGAAGTGAGGTCCAAAACCTCCGAGGCAATCCCACAGCATAAGAATTATTGTACCCTCATCAGAAGTGGTGTAGCAGAGCAGGTATTCGGGGTATACCCACCTCTTTTTCTGTCCATTCAAGGTATACTAACCTGTCAGGCAAAAAGGCATTGTTACCTACCCATCTACCTAGCAGGACGCCCACCCTTATCAACTACCACTACACCACTGCTCGTCAGGACATGTCTAGCACCCGCAGTTACTTTTAAGCTTGGCTCTATCGTCTCTTCACCTTATAGACATTTTAGATCAGAGGCTCTTATTTTGAAATTTCATTTCATAGCGAGTTACTTCTGTATCGTTTTGCTCTGTTCATTTCAGCAGTGCAATCATCTCTGCTGCAGAAGTCACTGATGATAAACTGAGTGTTCACGCACTTCTATGCTGCACCCTGTAAAGCTTCTCATTTTGCCAGTGAAGAGCTTAAACCTACCTGATGACTGTGTGCTCTCTGACCGGAGCCCTGTAGTGGTCAATATCCCGAGTTCACCAGTTTAAAGGGTCGTTCCCCAACATCTATACTATCTAAAAATTCTTAAGCTTCATTAATCCAGTACATGTGACATGTGTTACTTATGATGTTAATCCAATATTTTTCTGTAAATGTAATTCCGCAATCTTTTTCCCTGTATAGTTTTAAGGGAACTGATAACATAGTGCTTTATTTCTCATTCCCTCCATGATTTCACCGTCTGTTTTTGGGATTGCTGCAGCCTGAAACGTCTGATTTCACAGCAGCTCTTCTGATAAATTGGGATGCATGTTGTGATGTTTATGGCTGTTTTTTTTTGCAATGAAATTGGTGGGGGCAAGTGAAACTTGCAAAAATAGTTGTGATGTTGTCTCTGGATTTGGAGCCTGTTATTATGAGCATTCAGTGTTTCCCACAGAATTAGAATCTGTTTGTGTTAAGGATGGGGGTTGACAGCCGATCACCCACAATCAGGCTATTGCTGCTGTTTGAAGCAGCACTGAAGGGTAGTCTCTGTGAGCCACCCTCCTGCTCTCACTGCTCTGTTAGCAGCGAGCTAACACAGCAGCAGTGGCTAGCATCCAACACAGAGCCTTTAAACCCTTTGAAACCTGAGCAAATTAGCTGGGTTTCGTTTAAAAATGTGGGAAGGAGGCAATGAGCAACAAATGGAGAATAAGCATAAAAAAAGAAAATTGAAAACTAGAAAATTAGTAAAAAAAAAAAAAAAAATCCAATCAAAACAAAACAAAAAAAAAACAAAGAAAGGAAGAAAGAGAGAAAGGAAACAAACAAGAAAACAACCTGGGAAGATTACTTAAACATTATGATAATTCTGTAACATAATTTAAACATACCATAATAATTATTATTATTATTATGAATAAAGTTTTTTCCTAGTTTATTTCCCTTTTCTTTTTTTTGCAATTTGTGGGACATATTTTACCAAGTTGCTCAATGCTTTTTTTGCCATGTGTTTGATAAAAAAAATCGCACCAATTAGTTCAAGGTTCAAAGGTTTAAATACTTGTAAAAGGTGTCTGAAGGCAACACAAGGAAAGTGATGTCGCTCCAGGTTTGAACAGTCCCAACAATCTCACACCGACACCGTCATGAAACCCATTAATAACCACTGCGTAACGTTATCCTGAGATGCTAACAGTTAGCACCGTTAGCCCTGTCACTGTGTGCGTGACATGGGGCTCATACTCCCGCAGCGGTAGTGTCATGATAAACCGAGAAAGAGTACGAAAGAGGAGGGGCCGAACGAAAAATACGTGGGAAATATTATGGTAGATGTAGCATTCGTGATCAGACTCAGAACATACCTTGTTTTTGCAGTAGAGCAAATGCACTACCAGAATAATAGGAATTCATTAAGCGCTTATATAGAAATGTTAACGATTTTGTTTATAAATTCCAATTAAAAAATCCACAATATGTGTAAACCAAAAATATAAGCATGATTTTTCTTTGAGCATGAGGTGAATTAATCATATAAGGAGAAAAACAAACTTTTTCTTTTATGCAAGCTTTGTAACTCTCCAATGTATCATGTCGATTTTTTTCTACAGTACTTCTCTAGAGTTTCTCTTAAGTGCATTAAAGCCACACAAGTTATTCTTAAATTATGTGTATGCACACTCCACAGCATGCATAATCAGTTGAATTTGTTTTAAACAAATGGAAACAAAGCTTTTTATATATATATATATATATATATAAAAAGCAGCCTTTGTTTCTCCCATAATTCCAGTATGAATTGAATATATCATTAAGGCCTGATTAGCATACAAAAAAGTAGATTTATTCCGGTGTGTAACACCACATCTACTGTCGCTGTGCCGTCATAGTCAACAGGTCCAGCTCTAGTCTGTGTGTCTGTGTGTCAAAGCGTTGTGGATAAAAGCAGCCTCTTCCATATGGCATTAAAGACTGAGCTCATGATCCCAGCACTCAGTCCATAAGCACAGTGATTTGACCTTTATGTAATGGATCCATGTTACCGGGACAGTAGGAGCAGAGAGAGGGAAACGGAGAGGAGAATACCAGAGAGGAGAAAAAGGAATCATATTATTTCCCATTAGACGACACAGCAGCCACTGACTTTGTGAGTATGACTCAGTGTGCTTAAGTGTGTAAGCTTAAGAGAGTGAGAAAGAGCCAAAAGGAGGGAGACTGTGTTTGTAATGATTTTCTGTATCAGTAGAGGAACTTAATCCAGTTATTATTGTGTCTCTGAATGGTCTCGTACGCTTTCTGCAGTCACTGACCCCTCTTAGAGCAATGCCACTGATCAGAGCAAAGTAAACCTTGAAGCCATAAATCTTATCTTTTAGGCTATAACAGCCACGAGGGTGGATCTGTATTAGAGACTGATTCACACACAGTACACAAACTCTTACATTCAGCTAACGTAACATTGGTTGTGTGTGTGAAAAAAACAAGTGAAAGAACAATTGTGTGGTTGCACTCTGACCTCTTTAAACAAACATATATTGATTTTTCTTTGCCACTTCAAGGCAGAAGAACAAGTTTACTTTAAATGATTGATTAATTGAAGCGGCTCTAAAGAGGAAGGGACGGCAAGGTTTGTCATTTTTACCATACAAATACTAATTTAACCCATATTTTAATATATTGATTGATGCAGCTGTAACAGCAACACTTGTACTGGCCATTTAGAATACATCTTATAGAGCTATATATACATAAATGGTATATACCCCCTATAACACAAGTTCAAACACCATAGTTAGATACTGTGATACATTTCTTTTTATGATTTGAAAACATTAGAAGAGTTCTCTTGATATAAAATCATTCTTTTGTGGATGTAAACATGTACACTAACTGGTCATTTTATTAGGTACACCTGTTCAACTGCTCATTAACACAAATAGCTAATCAGCCAATCACATGGCAGCAACTCAATGCATTTAGGCATATAGACATGGTCAAGACGACCTGCTGAAGTTCAAATTGAGCATCAGAATGGGGAAGAAAGGTGATTAAGAGACTTTGAACGTGGCATGGTTGTTGGTGCCAGACAGGCTGGTCTGAGTGTTTCAGAAACTGTTGATCTACTGGGATTTTCACACACAGCCATCTCTATGGTTTACAGAGGATGGTCCAAAAAAGAGAAAATATCCAGTGAGCAGCAGTTCTCTGGGTGAAAATGCCTTGTTGATGCGAGAGGTCAGAGGAGAATGGCCAGACTGGTTCAAGATGATAGAAAGGCAACAGTAACTCAAATAACCACTCGTTACAACCAAGGTCTGCAGAAGACCATCTCTGAACCAACAACATGTCGAACCTTGAAGCAGATGGGCTACAGCAGCAGAAGACCACACCAGGTGCCACTCCTGTCAGCTAACAACAGGAAACTGAGGCTACAATTCACACAGGCTCACCAAAACTGGACAATAGAAGATTGGAAAAACATTGCCTGGTCTGATGAGTCTGGATTTCTGCTGCCACATTCAGATGGTAGGGTCAGAATTTGGTGTCAACAACATGAAAGCATGGATCCATCCTGCCTTGTATCAACGGTTCAGCCTGGTGGTGATGGTGTAATGGTGTGGGGGATATTTTCTTGGCACACTTTAGGCCCCTTAGTACCAACTGAGCATGGTTTAAACACCACAGCCTACCTGAGTATTGTTGCTGACCGTGTCCATCCCTTTATGACCACAGTGTACCCATCTTCTGATGGCTACTTCCAGCAGGATAACGCACCATGTCACAAAGCTCAGATCATCTCAAACTGGTTTCTTGAACATGACAATGAGTTCACTGTACTCCAATGGCCTCCACAGTCACCAGATCTCAGTCCAATAGAGCACCTTTGGGACGTGGTGGAACAGGGAGATTCACATCATGGATGCACAGCTGACAAATCTGCAGCAACTGTGTGATACTATCATGTCAATATGGACCAAATCTCTGAGGAATGTTTCCAGCACCTTGTTGAGTCTATGCCATGAAGAATTAAGGCAGTTCTGAAGGCAAAAGGGGTCAGACCTGGTACTTGCAAGGTGTACCTAATAAAGTGGCCGCTGAGTATATTATTTTGTGTGAAGCTCCCTCTTGAAAAACAACATCATGTACTTCAATTAGATACATGCATTGTCATAAAAACATTAAATGTAGATTAATCATAAAAGTGTTCCCTGCATTTTCCATGGATGTATTAAGAGAACTGGACACAGCATTTGAGGCAGGACCCTGTTCCTTCCTGTAAAAGTTGCTCAGTGGCACACAAAGCCAAAAAAGTTCAGCTGCCACATATAAAACTAGCAGTGCGTTGGCACTGGAGACCTCCACTGTCCGAGCCGGCTACTATTGGTTTAGAAAGAAGAAGAAGAAGAAGAAGAAGAAGATATACTTTATTAATCCCTGAGGGGAAATTCAATTTCTCACTCTGTTGTCATATACACACAGGCCTGAAATACACACACATGCACAAACAAGACTTATACATGCATTAAATGAAGAGATGTTAGAGTGAGGGGGCTGCCTTGGACAGGCACCCTGGGCAGTTGTGGTTTTGGTGCCTTGCTCAATGGGCACCTTGGCACCCCCACTTAGAGCTCTGCTAACGTGAATGGGGGTAAATAATTTAGTCATGCAGCTCCTCTAGAAATGTCCCTCCAAATGTTATCAGACTGTAATGATTAAATTCTGATAGTAGAAGGACTCATTTTGGGGGGCTGTGATGCTTGAAAAGGTTATCCTTAGATTTACAGACGTCTCTTTCACAGTGTAAGTCTATAGGGAAAAAGTCTTTTGGGCCCAACTGCATCATGTGACGAACTCAGAAGTTGCAAGCACACTTCCTGGCAGCCTGGTTTGTCTCGTAATTTTCTCACTTAAAAAAAAAAGACCCCCAACATGATGTTTACGATAATGGATTCACAATTAAAGTTCCACGAGGCTGCTTATAGATTTTCATAATGAACACTAATGAACGGAAAATATTCAGCTTTCTAAAACACAGCAGGATTATTTGCAAAATGGGGAGATGAGATGTAAAGTATGCTAATGGACTGGGACGTGCAAAACCACAGGTACTAGTATTTTAAGATGCAGCATTCTCAATCTACAGTAGACCCACAACAGTGTGTGTAGACATGAGGCTGACCACCAACGAGTAAGAAATCATTTAATTGTAGAATAAAGATTGGCTTTTAAAAGTTTTGATTGTGTTATTTTTTTTATCAGCATGTCTCAGTATTGAGCTGAAAAAGAAAAAAGACGATTTAAGTGCTTAGAAAGTTTATTTTTTCAGTGTCCTATTGACCCTACGTGACATTTAGTTGCACTGGAGAGCTGCAGAAGACATCAGAGATTTTGATGCGGACCACTCAGCGTGATATAAAAAGGTCCTCACAGACTGGTCTCCCTTCACATTTCCACAGGAGTTCAAGTTGACTTACCTTAGAAGTCATTCCTCCCTCTGCTTTCTCCTCTCTTTCTCCACCTCCCCCTCTCCACCTCCCTCTCTCCAGTGCTACACTCTACTCTCCAGTCTAGTGCCCTCCAATTACCGCTGTGGAGCCACTGGTTTGTTAAGATAAGTGAGGCGGCAGAGAAGATAGGCCTCCAATCTTAAATAAAACACACCAACTGCTGTGTCTCACCTCATTGCTCTCACTGGTGGGGACCGCACGGCTCCCGCCTACCGTACAGCGACTACAGGAACAGTCGTAAGGCAGAGCTCATTTATATTCCGCAACAGTTTCATAGAGACCGCGGTTTTGAATTTACATGACATAAACAGAAACATTCTGCGATTCCCTGGCCAGACTTTGGAAGTTGTACGAAATGAATAAAATGTGTGTGTCTGTGTGGTTTTAGCTTATTTGTATTGGTGCCTCTGTTCCACCTCTCCTCTCTTTGTCAGTTTTTAGTAAAACTTTCTTTATTCATTTTCCGTGGGGCTTTACATGGAAAAACCTCTGCTAGTGTATGTCTGGAGAAAGTTGAATTTAAATCACTACACGACAGTTCAGTCCCATCTCAAGTCCAGTGACTCTGAACTTTTTAAAATCACTTTCTTGCCCAATATTAAGATTCATATATATAGAGTGACAAACCGGAGAGAAGGTGAGGGATTTCCAGCTAGATACAAACCCAGGACAGCACCTATGAGCCCCTCATTCATCTTCCTTTTCTCTGTTTCTTCTCTGCCCTCTCCAGGTATCAGAGCGATGTGAATACATGTATGTAAACGGGAAGGAAACGAGAGGAAAAAGCAAGGTGATGCTCAACTTTACATATGGTTTCCTGAGTGCCCAGCTGGAGATGAGTGTATGGATGCCCCGCCTGCCTTTGCTAATCGATGTTGCCGACCCCGAGCTCAGCCAGATCAAAGGCTGGAGGGTTCCTGTTACTACAGGCAGCAGGAGGTACGACCAGTTGCACTGATATACACCTGTAATCGCTAGAGGTCTCGTTATCTTGATTCAGAGGGTGCCATGTGAAGAAAATAATTAATCAAAATCAGCTTTATTGGCCCAGTATGTGTGCACATTAAAGAAATCTGACTGCTATACAACAGTTTGTCAGATATACTATAGTGGCAGGTATAGTGCAAACTGGGAACTTGTTTTAAGAACTTTTTTAATGTATTTGTAACCACAACTGGTAAAGGCAAAAGTGGTACAAAGACATTGTTTTGTAAGCCTCAAGTCTTGGCTATAAAGTTCTGAATCAGACCAAGTCCTAAACTTTGTTTCTTGTCCTAGGGGACAACATGGCTGATTGTTTGATTTTAAAAGACAGTATTAAAAATGTTTAATATAACGTTTCTGTTGCCAATTTGACTGCGACAAGGGCTCATTGATTTCATGTTTTCAAACTCTTAGCTAACATAAGGCTAAGCTATAGCTCGCTCAAGAACATTAACACTAGCCTCGTTCATTTGCTCTCCTTGTGAAGCCAAAAATGTGGAACTTCTTTCATCTCCATCTGTGATTTTTGAGCCAAATGTTTTGCATGTTGTCGCCTGTTTTTTCTTGACCACAGTCTTGTGATGATCCGAGGTATCATCTGTTGTTTGTGTGCTGCTCTGTGCCAACTAAAGCACTTTTTTTTCTTTGTTGGACGGAAGTTTAGTTGTAAGGGAAAATTAAAAGTTGATTTGTTGCACCCTTTTTCTATAATATGATTTTTTATTTTATATTTATATTTTATATTTATTGTCCCAGAGTGAAATTTGTTTTTACAGCCAGTGCACAAAACATACAGATATACATAGCAACATAGAGATGTGCTTGGCAAAGAGCCATTATAGGTGAGAATCCACACCTCTGCTTGAAGAGCTGAATGTTTCCTGTCAAATTAAATGTTGTAAATTGATGCTTTCATATGTTAGCAACCCGTCACTGGGCTGTGCAGTTCACCCTGTGGAGATGTGTAACAGGAGAAAGCCTCAGCTGTGTTGATGTACACTGAATTAGCCATGAAAGAAATCTTACTGTGTCTTTGTGAAGCTAACTACAATCAGTTTTTGTTGACACACTGTCAGAGAGATGTGGATTCAGCTGCATGGTAATTTCTGAGTCTGTATTTAGCCGTGATATTGAGTTGGATTACAGCACACTGAGAGGTGTGTTTCTAATATCCGTCTGTATACTGTAAATGCAGTCAGTAATAAAAACATCACATCTGTGTGCGGTGCATTAGCGGGTAGGACGCTGTAGAGCCAACACAGTTGCCCTGGAGACAAAGGTTAGTGGAATTTCACTCAATACTTACAGTAAAGTCATTATTCTTTCACTCAATACTAATGATGATGGCCAACTGTTAGCCTGTTTGAGGCTTTCATTTCCCCAAACATTCAATACCCACAAACGGATACAAGGTCAGAAATGTGAAACTGCTATGGCTGACTGTAACGGCCAGTCTCTGCTCATGTGAGTGTGGAAGTTTCTGTGCCACGCTAATGTTGCTGCATGCTACGGTTTTGGACGTGTGCTTATGTGTGGCAGAGAAGCAGCTGGAATTTCGGTCTAATTGGAGTGATGGAGTAGACTCTTTAAGGTTCATACACTACATGTAAATTCTGAAATATTATGTGTACCCTCAGGTTGTGGCAGATTATGATTTGCAGTAAAGTTATTTTTATCTCTGCTTGATTCAAATTTGATTAAAATAAACACCTGTAATCAGTTAACACTAACAGAGATTAATTAACAGAAAAATAACACGGTAGTGTTGATGTTAATGAGCTGCCTGGCAACCCTATAGAAAGCGTAACGGCTCAAGGGTCATCAAAGGATTTAATGGAAAAGTTGAGTAACCATGGCAAAAAGACTCAACATTGAACCGTCAACGTTAAAGGTGCTCAAGTGTTTTTAGCAATCTGCAAATACAAAAAGGCAATTACACAGGTTACTATGGCTTTTGAATGCTGATATTTCAAAGACATGTACTTGAATCAAATCAAAGACAAAGCTTAAACTTGAAATAAGTACAGTTCATTCCCTACAGGTGAAAATATGAATAACCTTGTGAGTCGCGCAAAAGGATGGGGTGAATGAGTTAGTTTGCTGGTGTTGAGTCACTCTTATTTAATTCAAGCAGCATCTCCATCACACGTTAAGCTCTGACCTTAGGCTATATAATAATGATGTTTATTTGGACTGTTGCTCCTGACAGTAGCTTCCTGCCTGCAGTGTGAAAGCAAATCCTCCAGCCCTCCAGCACACCTGTGGTGCAGTGCGTGGCGGTCCAGCTGTGCTTACGATAATTATACAGACTGATCATCGCTGAGGGGTTTGAGGATGGTTCTCAGCTTAACCTCTATCATCAGCAAGCAAACCAATCAGCTGTGGCATCCTGTTTAATTTAACTCAAATTTATGGAGAAGGAGAGGGTCGCTCGGCAAATGTTCTGTGCCTTTACGGCATCAACAAACGCGCTGCTTGTTTCCAGTATTGTTCTTGAGTTCACAGTCTCTCTGCTGGACAATAGAAGCATCATTTAGTCGTTCACTTCACTGATTAGCTGCATGATTTTGTGGTGTTTTTGTTTACTATTTAAATAAGGAGGAATCAACACTCATCAGATTTTTGTGAATGAGTTTCATGTATTTTGCTCATGATACTTATGATTCAGCCATCTGGTTAAAGCCTGGTTAGAATATGCTGTTGTTTTGCAGCAGATTCTTAAAATGTACATCACAGAAATGTACTCTGCAGTTACACATTATTCAGTTTAGTGCTTAAAGTAATAGTTTGACATTTTGGGAAATGTGCTCATTTGCTTTTTTTGGTTCTACTGTCAAATATGAAGCTACAGCCATCAGACTTTTGGCTAATCTTGGTTTTGCATGAACAGTGGATTCAGTGGGATATAGTCAGTCTGGATCATTTTTAGGAGTCACTGCACCTTGGCAGGAAATAATTCAGAAAATAATCCCCTGTTAAACCACATCTTGTCAATTACACACTAAGGTTTTTGTATGGTTACACAAAGGATTTATATTGTGTTAATTAGTGAGCCTTAGAGGTACCTTTAGACAGGGTCAGGCCAGCTGTTTCACCCTGCTTACTGGTCTTTATGCTAAGCTAAGCATTTAGCATACAGGCCTGAACATGATATTGATCTTATGCTCCACAAAAAAAGCAAAAGTTTTCATTAATTATTGCTTTAAACTTTAATAAAATATGTGACGTATTGTGTGTGATTACTTTTTTGTGTCAGGTCGACATGGGACAGTGAGGAAGATGAGGAGATGAGGAGGGGCAGGGGTTGCATGCTGCAGTACCAGCACTCTACACTCAGGGTGCTGACGCCATTCATAGCGCAGGCTGACGCTGAGGTGCTGCCTGACCCGCTGACTGGAGCAGAGCCTGTTGAGTACTTCCTGGGTCCTGATTGGCAGGTAAAAACGAGCTGACAGCTGACAGAGATGTCTGCCTTCTGAACAAAATGGCGCTTGGCAAAAAAGATCCACAGCAATTTCTCTTCCCAGAAATCATGACCTGGTTACTGGAGATAATCCACACACCTTGTTGTGAGCAGTTTCATGTAGGAACTATTTTCTTTGTATAGAGCTACACCTGCCAACCATATCACCACGCAGAATGGTGCATCTATTTAAGGAAAATGATATTCAAATTAATAGTTTAATATTGTTGATGTTACAGCTCAGCTGAGGAGGATGCCATTAATATTTACATTTCACGCTCTCCATGAGTAGATGCGCGCCTCTTTCTGCTTTGTTTATGGTTGGCGGGTGTAGCTCTGTAGGGAGAAAATACCTCCTACATGATGCTATTAGAGTTTCAAATGTATTTATTTGGCAGTTTGAGCACCACAAGCCGAGTCTCATTTAGTTTCATTATATTCCAGAGAGGGCAGACACCTCCAACACTTGGCAACTCACACCAAAACAATCTAGACTGAAAATAGCACTACAGCTAAGAGGAAAAATATGTGTTCGTGAGTTTGGAAGGAACTCTCCCTTTAACTAGATTTGTCAGACAGTACATAGAGTAACGTTCAAGACAATTAGTGGAATGATAATAATCATACATTATATCAGCAGTTTTGTGTAAGGATTTACAATGATAAACATTTTTCTCTTTGATTGACAGGTGGATGTGACCAAACTTATACGCTCCTCTTTAAAAGTGGCAGATCCCGATGTAGCCAGGGTGCAGGATGGCGTGGTGCTGCAGGGACGGGCTGTAGGCACCACTACTGTACAGGTGAGCCATTATGTGTGTTTGTGTGGTTTCAGCAGGTGCAGCGCACGCTATAATCATACATCTCCATCTCGCAGTTTGGCTGAGCTTTTACTTGTTGCAGGTGCTCTCCCCTCTGACATCATCGGTCCTGGCTGAGCGGAGCATCAGGGTGGTGGATGATAAAGTGAGTGTGACAGAGCTGGGGGTGCAGTTGGTTTCCGGGCTCTCTCTGTCCCTGCAGCCCAGCCCCGGGAGCAACAGGGCCCTCGTCGCCACGGCAACCACACGGGAGATGATCACGCAGCTCAAACAGGTAAGTAACTGGAAAATTGCACCACACAAAGCATAAAACTGTGGGGCACGGCTCAGCTGTTTGTGATGGGGCTCGTCTCTTTTTATGCCGGTTGGTTTTACAGTTACTCATTTTTAGCCTCGCCACATAACTCGTGAAGGACCACTCAACAGAGTGTGAACATCAGATGGGACGAGAAATCAACAAAAGCAGTGAATCATGTACAGTAATAAATTGAAAAATCAATGTGAGATGATAGAAGTGTGTTTGCAAATTGTAGGACTATTGATGATTAAGAGTAAATCATGGATCTCTCATTCAGATTTTAAAACGGTTAGATTTATAGAGTCGTCATGAGATGCAGAGGCACACATTTTTGCACAGATCTAATAGATTTAAAAATAATCAAGGAAATATAACATCAAAGCATGCCTAAAATGTATTATAAATATACAACAGGCCTAATTTTCCTTACATGGAAACTGCCCACGTTCTTTAAATCACTAACTCTCTCCTCTGAAACTCAACGCTTTGAGAACACCTGTCAGTGTCTCCCCCTTAGACGAGGTTTCATCAGACAACTTACATAAGAGCAGAAACACAAATGCTGAATTCAGATTGCTATAGGCTCTGACTAAATATCAAAGCCTGCATTTTTCTCTGTGTTTACTCTAACTGCGTAATTATTTATTGGCTTTTAAACAAGTAAGCTGTTTCCCTCTTGTAGTGAGCTGCTACCATTGCAGCTATGCTTTTGCCTATGACTGCAAAGTCTTAAAACATCCCCCTTTTTTGTCTTCTTCTTTAAAAGTGTGGGCATTTAACAAGCAAGCCCCTGGCATCCATCATTGACTTCCACTGACAGTTTTCCCTCCTTTTATTACCAGTGTTGAAACACTCACAGATGCATGTAAAATAAAGCAACAACATAAATAACATCAGCATCCTCATAGAGCTGCGTTTTAAGATGAACACACTTCTTGCACTGTTAGCAGATTAGAAAAAATGATTTGTTGCTGCTCTTTGATTTTCCTGCATGCACTTTAAACCTTGTACATAGGGCCTAAGTGTTGATATTAGTGTTTAGATTTACGATTTCGCACTTAATCATAGTCTGGCGGAAGATGAAAGAACTGCCGACATTGCAGGTGCACTGCTCATTAATTTATTAGATCAATTTTAAATTTGATTTAATTTGATTAGATCCTTAATCTATGGTGTTATATACATGTGCCTGGAGAGTGTATTAAAGGGATTTAAAGGAATAGTTATAACCAGCAGGGAGACAATGTGCTTGCATCATACTGCAAAGGCACTATGTTCAATGAAACATTTTATTCGATATATATCAGGTTACAGTGTATACATGTAGTAAAAAGTGATCATGCAAGGACTCAAAAGGTTTTGTGGATGACAAGGAATTATATCTGAATAAACAGGGAAGTGATACCCCGACTTTAGGAAGTAGTTTTGTTAGAAATGTGGTAACTCTGAATAAAAAAAAGAAGAGTCTTGAGGGAAATTTTGGCACATCATAGTTGGAGATGGAGGCATTGATATCTTCTGGAGTAAAATATGACACTTATTCTTGTGGGGTCCACAGAGGAGTCCTGGCTTGACAGTCAGATTATCTTTAGAAAAATGTCGGATTCACACCCCACGTTATTAGCCCAGTTATAGCCCGACGCAGCTTCATACAGTGCCGTGAACAACATTGAGTGTCATATGTGATAATCCCTCACTTCATCTCATGTAGTGTTTCATAGTAAACTACGACCGACGCCACGTCTGGGACGCCTCACAATATCCTGACAGAAAATCTAGCATGTTCGATTTTCTTTTTGTTGTTCACGATTGCTCCCGTCACAGCTGTCACTTTGACCAATAGAAGCACAGAGCAATCGACAGTAGTCAACAACACCCAAGCTTTTTAGATACTTCCTGTAGGGATGTTACCACGACAGAGTAAAAAGGGAAAAATGATGGTGGGAAACATCCGGTGAGTTTTGCCATTAGCATCAGGCTAGCAAAGAATGTTATTTATTCATAATGGAGGATATGCAGGAATTAAACTTTAAAATTTTGGCAGGGCTTTCTCTTACCACAACTGCAGAGAGCACCAGCTTCATGCGAAATAGACTACATTATAAACAGATCTTCATTTATTATTCCCTCTGTATTTTTCTACTTTTACTTTTTATCTGCTCCTGTTTGCCTTGATAAAGTTAACGCATTGCACCATGATTTCAAACTCAAGACTTCCTGTATCTATTTAAAATCAAAAGCCCCTTATGATCCCTTCATTTTCTAAACAGGCTTTTATTGTGAAACATTTGCAGGAACTTGTTGTGGAGGATTCAGTGACTGTCACAGTTTGCATGCGGTACTTCAAATGTCGCTCCTTCCATCTGGTGGCACTTTTTACGTGACTACAACAACATTTCGGCTGGCACACGAACAGACATAGTCACTGAAATTATAGCAATAATAATAAAAATAGGACAAGAATAACCCGATGACATCACACACGGCGTGAAAGACGACCAGTGATGATTGGTTGTGGACCAACGTGTAGTCTGTCAGGTCTGTCGGCCAAGTTATGGCGCGATTTTATGACTTCACAGTCGTCTAATCTGACAGAGTGACTGTCATATTAGAGAGAAATGTTGTGTAGTGTGAACCCGATTATTATGTGGCAGACACTGTTAACATCTGGTTAGGTTTAGGCACAAAAACCACTTGGTTATGGTCAGGAAAAGGCTTAAAATACCCAGTTTTGGTGGCACTGTCCTGGCAGGAAATGCAGTCATGTTTACTAGTAAAAACCAAATGCTCTCTGTGGCTCTAAAAACAGTCACAGTTTGCTAAAAAAAACACCCAATTTTGTTGTTTGTTGGTCACAGACAGTGGTCTGCAGCTTGGCAGGCGACTTGCCTAGGTTTTACACCATCCACTGTCCACTCCACCTCCCAATGACCAAATCAGCTTATATATAACATCACTTTAAAAATGTTTATATGATACATACGAAACATACAATGCCAACATTGTCCTCTAGCAACTGAGCTGGACGACCATATTTACCTTAACGGTTCCTAGTGTTAATATGTTTGGCACCACATAAGTGTTTTTTTGGATATCTAAATATTTGTTGGAGGAAATTAAGCATTAATTAATCATTTTTTGTTATTATATTGTGAAGCATTTAAAGTAAAAGCGCTGCAACTAATTCAAGCCCACATTTCAAGGACCAAAAACAGCAAGAAAAAATCATTTTAGTATGAGTTGATAACCACACTATTCCACATTCATTTAAGATTTCTCCAGTGATGTTGCTCCTGCACAGGGAGCAGAAGCAGTACATGCACCACAAACAATATCATTCAAAACAACTTTGTTGTAAACCCTCTGTGAGGGGGGCTGAAAATTACACTTTAAACTTGCCATGATAACGTAGTGCGCCATTAACATATCCTAAATGTACATTTTCCTGCGAAGATACAATGGGATTCCACAGAGAGCATATGAATTATTCTAATTGCCACAGCAGAGCAGATTTGCGCAACAATCACCTTAAGGGTGTAATAGTATTTGTGTTCTCTCTTTGCTTCCCAGAACGTAAACTCATTGTGTTCACAGCCACGGCCATCATCTGCGGTTACCATGCTGTGTGAGAGAGCAGAAGAGGCAGACAGGGTGCACAGATGATCATTTTAAAAGCTCACTCACACATTTAGCCATGGCAGCTTGCCCATTTTAAACCAGCTCCCGGACACAGGCATGGGGCGGCAATTAGGCAGTCTATAGCTGTTGGAGCGACAGCTCACTTTACCTACAGTACGCTGTGGCTGGGGCTGGTCTGCCCCTGTCAATAACAAACTGTTGGAACCGTGCCAGCGCAGATGACCAGCCAATTGTGTCTGTGATGGCAAGCTGTTAATGTTCTGCTCAGGGCGATTCATAATGTATCCAAACCCAAAATATAGGTTAGGTCTGTGGCGACCCAGTGGCTCACATTAGCAACAGGAAATAGGTCATTGTGTATTAATGTGATTGGATTGGCTCTTTACATGACCCTTGTGGCTGTTCTTTTTGTGTTTAAAGGACTTCTATTATACTCTCTTTATCCACTTTGGTTAAATTATATTTCATAGTCTGACTTCATAGGACTATAATCTATGGAACAATAGCACCCCACTGAGTGTAATCATAAAGAGATTAGCATAGGCAATTTAGTGCTATTAACAATCATGGGAATGTAGCTCTCACTGAAGGCAGGGGGGAGAATATTGATTTGCTGTGTTCTGACCTCCTTTTTACATATGAACTCTGTATTGCTGAGTTATTACCATCTCTTTCTTTCTTTCTTTCTTTCTCTTTTTCTTTCTTTCAGGAAGCACTGGTCAGCTGCTGGGTTCAGTTCAGCGATGGCGCAGTCGCTCCACTAGAGCTCTTTGACCGCAGCATCTACTCTCTGACTGTCTCTACCCCAGATGAGGGGGTGGCCACTGTGCGCCGCACCCCGCAGTCCACATTTTTAGTTGCACAAGGTGAAGGTGGAGGCCAGGGGGCGGTCGTGAGAGTGGAGCTGAGGATTTGTGAGGAATGCCAGAAGTCAAAAAGGAAGAGCAAGCTGGCAGTGGGCACCGGGGCTCCTCAGGATGAACTTTCAGAGTAGCAGCAGAGTCGTAGCAGGAGGAGGTGGTGGTGATGAGGTTGGCACTGACAGTAAAGATTTGGATGGTGGTGCATCAGAAGTGGTGGGTGAGCTTAAAACGAAGGTGACATCACAGCAGTCTGTCACAGATGTGGATAAATGGTTGTTCAGAAGCACAGCACTTGACCAGCGAGAGTCCTACCGTGGCAGAAACAACCACCTCGACCACATTTTCAGCAAAATCCTTGCAGCCGCAGGTCATATGGATTGGAACTACAACCAGGGCTACAAAGAAGTAGCACATTTACTGCCATTCCCACGACCTACCACTACAACTATGAGCACTGCCAGACCTGTAGACACAACAGTGGGTTTAGTTGTTAGAGGAGAAGGGCAGAAAAGAAGCTATGGAAACATGCTCGACAACCCTAATTCACCCCTGAACAAAGACATTCCTAAACCAGAGGTGCCCAAGAAGGAGCCTCCCAAATCTAAAACTCCAAAAGTAATCGAGAGTGACCTCATCAGGACATTCAAAGCCATGTCAGACATGGAAATCGGCATGTACGCCTTGGTGGGTGTCTCCTGCGTAGCCATCTTTGCGTTTTTGCTCAACTGTGCTTCGTATAACCTCTGTTTCCGAAATCATAAGACCCCCATACAGGCAGCACCGGCACCCACCGGGGACCCGAAGGATCACAAGCACGACTGGGTGTGGCTGGGGAGCAACAATCATAGCGCTCCGGCTCCAGGTGACCCGGCTCAAGTGTCCACGCTAAAACGTGAGCCCCACCGCCCTCTGGAGTCCCGCCACTCCATGGACTCCATCGGCCACCGTAGCATGGAGAGCACCCTGCCCACTGTGAGCGCCCCCGCCGTCCCCGAAAGAACTGCCACCCTGGGCCGCAGCAGGGCCAGCTCCCAGCAGCAGTTTCAGACAAAGGCGATCGACCCCATGGCGAACCGCTCAGCCACCTTGCTGGCCCGGCCACATCGCAGCGAGCCGCTTCATTCCCCGACCAGTAAGCGGAACCAGGTCCAGTTCACCACCTTCACCACGCTGGACATCAAGCACTTGGCTGCGCTGAAGAAGAACGGCGTGGACTTAAACTGGGCCAACCAGCAGACGCAGACACCCGCCGAGCCCCAGTCACCTTTACCTGACATGCCGTGGCCTGTAGTCAAACCTCTAGGAGAGCCTCAGTGAGTTTGTTTGGTGTGTGTGAGTCAGAGAGAACAAAGTGTATGTACAGTACACAGCAAGTTGTAGAGGTGAATGTCTAAAGAAAAAAAAGCTGGCTTTTGTTTTTGTAATAAAAGATAAATCACTTTAGAGGATGTATTTATTGAGATTAGATAGAGGACATTTTATATTGAAGTATGTGCTCAGTGAAAGCCTGTAAATACATTATGTAATGGTGTACCCATGACGAGCAACATAAGAGATACTGAGTAGATTTTTTTAAGATTTAAAGCATGACTTTATCCCTGAAATACAAGATTCTTGTGCTCTGCAAATCTGATGTTGTACATATACATATATCTATACTATTAACTTATTTCTACGTTTCTAACTCAAAACAAATGAGTTCTCGTCTCCTCTTGCTTTTGTACAATCCTGTTGCCCCTGTAGAAGCAACTCCAGATATTGCTAGTTGTCAGGTTAAATGCAGTACAGGAGGGATTATTTCTTGTAAGTAATTCTATTCTTTTCCAGCCTTTTTGTACTTTTTTTTTTCTCGGATTCCTCCCGAGAGTACCTGAAGAGTCTGTGCAATTTGTCAGAGAATATGCAACATTTATCAAGTTATTTTGAGCAATCTGTCACTGCAGTCTGCAGCGGATATTTATTCAAATCAAATGCATGCTATGCAAATATAGTCTGCGCGGTGTTTGAAGTGGACATTGTTTCTGAATTTTTTAACAAACTTACCTTCGGCTTCAGGTTCCTCCTGGGGGCCTGCTTCTACAATTTGTTAGGAAATGTCTAATCTTGGTCTCTTGACACGGAGCAATACATATTCAAGTGTAAGATTTTTCATGTGTGAATGCAAAACGATGATGCCTTTTCTATGTAGCAATCTCTTATTTTGAAACCAAAATGTGATGTGTACTTCCCAAGAGAACCTATCAATAAAGAGCAAATGGATTCATTTGTTATAGTTGAAATTGAATTTAATTCAATCATTGTTTCTAAAGCCTTTAAAATAGTAAAGTATCATTCATGGGGAAGCACAGTGAATGGTTGGGATTACAGGCTAAAGCTGAGCTATGAATCAGTGGGATTTGATTACGTTTAATCACCTCTGAATGTGATTTGAGGTTGATGTCATCATTCATTCAGCGAAATGTCAGACTGACAGCAACGTATTTGATGTGCCTGCCAATATTAGGATTCTGTGCCGCTGCACGAAATAACTGTTGCGCAGACAGTAAATGGGAGAAGAAAAGTGATCCTCATTTTGTGTATTGTGACAGTGTCCCTAAAGAATTACAGGTATTTTATCAATGATGGAGGCTTTCATATGATAACTCACGGCTCATTTGTCTCTCTTTTCCCTCCGCCCTGCCTCCCTGTGTCTCGAAGGTGACCACAGCCACACTTCTCAAAATTACATTCTGGGAGCTGTGATGCATAAACAGCGTCCCCATCTTAAAGAAGCTCAGATAATCTGATGCCCTGCACCACAGGAATTGGCAGCTGTGGATATGACAGCAAACGTCATCTCTCCCTGCTGCACAGCAGCATCGGGCGGATTTAGAGTGGTGATAAAAGTAATTTTAATAACTTTCTCCCAAATTCTCTACCTACAGGCCCAATGTTTTTTTTTTCTCGTGTGTGTGAGTATAAACTCTCTCTGCTTCCCAGTCGATTTATCTGTCCGGCAGCGGTAGGAAAAGTAAACAAACTCGCCTCGGAGATAAGCAGTGATTCAAAGCTGTCTCCGTGGTGCATCGTGGCCCGGCATCTTTGATTGCAGACCTGCCGTATCATGGAAGACGCTGAATTCAGAACTCCAAAGTTCAGACACAATAATGATTAAGATATAAAAGCTGCACAGTTTGTGTGACAACAATGGAGCAACAAAATGTGCCTCAATGTGCTTTTCTACTGAAACGCTGCTGTTTTTGATTCCTCAGACACTCAAATTCATCTCTTATTCTCCCACATGTAACCTGAACACAATTCAAATGGTTTTGGCTGTCTGTGTGAAGTACTTGGCTTTATCGCTGTCTGGGAAGGCTCTTCAGTTAATCATACTCATCATGCAAGCTTTTGCTGCCATCGGAGATTGTTAGGAAGCAGCATATTGTAAGATAATTCCAGTTATATCATTTTGACAATAATGGACACAACAGTCAGGGTTACTTTGCATATAATACAATATGCAAATCTCTCACTGTGTGTGTATGTCTTGCGAACAACAAGACAGGACTAGAGTCCCTCAGTATCATTACAGCAGGATCTCTAATCTGGAGCATCAGCTTCCCTATTGACAGATTTAAGGGATTGGGGTCATTGTGTTGGAGGATTACTGTGCATTAGTGGACCCTCTCCATGGCACACTCCTGATAATGTAGGCCAAAAGAGACAAGGTCGCTTCTTTCACGAGGCTGCTTTTGCACAGGTTGGACACAAATGATCACAGATGGAGGCAGGTGTTTGTGGAAAGGTGTGGCTGCGAATGGAAAAACTCACTTGCGAGAATGTAGTTGAGACGCTATACAAAGCAACTGTTTAACTGAGTGAATATAAAAAAGTACTGTAACATGATTTTTTAAAGGGAACATAAAAAAAGATAGGCAGACAGAGATAGACAAAAGAAGACAGGCACAGAGAGAAGTCAGTCCTGAGATGAATATGATGAGAGAGGTAACTCTCATATCACAGGTGGAGGGGAACTCAGACTGTATGGCAGCTCATTAAGACAAAGTACCTCGTGCTTCCCCGCTGCACTCGTCGCTGTCATTGCTTGTCAGCACAGTGTCACCGCTCGGCGTGCATCATAAGATAATGTCACCAAGTTTTTACAAAGAAAAGGACAAAAAGCAGAGAAGTTCTTTGTGTTAATGAGACAGATTGGAGAAAACAGCTTTGTCGCAGCAGAAGAAGGAACTGCCTTAATTGGCTAAAGACAAACTAGATGAAGCAGTGGGAAGGCAACAGGTAAAGAGCGTGGTCACAACAGACTCATACGGCGGCCCTGAGAGCTCAACGCACTGCAAATACACTCAAACAAATGAAGAAACATCTCCACCAACTTGACAGCACATGCAGTATTTAGAAAAATATTCACCAACTTGACAACACAGAAACATAATTTGGCACTTTGTAATTCCCCACAGACATCAAGCCTGATTCTTGTTAGGTTTTGCCATGCCAATGTGAGCGTTAGGGGGTCTGTGAAAATTTCATGGCAATCCATCTGATAGTTGTCAAGATACTCCAGTCTGGACCAAAGTGGTGGACCGACTGCCAACATATGCCACTAAAATGATCACTCTAATATACAGTACCAAATAAATATACAAATCCTACAGTACAGAATGGTAAAATGGTTGATATTAAATAATTAAAATTATTACTAGCAAAAGAACAGGTCCATTAAACCGTAACAATAACTGCATAAGTAATAAAGGAATGACTGACTGAATGAAAACAGTCCATGAATATAGAAATCATATGAAAAGCCAAATAGCTACTGTAGTTCACTTATTACTGTGTCTAAACACAGTGACAGAAAGATCTAAGACATACAAATGCAGGAGCATACTCTAAAAGTGACATTGGTTAAAATGGTACGTGTGAACTCGCATTCAACGTGAGGCATTGTGGCACAAATTAGCAAAGTGCAACAGAAAGACAAAGTGGCGTATACAAAAGAGGCTCTGAAAGAGCATGAATGGTTTCTTCTTTTCAAAAGAAAGAGTGAGATGGGTTTGAGTCAAAACAAACGAACACCAAACATGCTGCAAGGCCGACAGTTGTTCAGGCTTGGTCTACATTCATAAGGCTAGATAAAACCATACGCTGTCCTTCTGCTTATTTTATAGAGACGTGTGTGTCCCAGTGCATGGGTGTCATTTGGAGCAGGTTGACTGAGAGGAGTACAGATTCTCATCTGTGGGATACAACATCTTTTTTATGCTTTAAGTATCAGACATATATGTATTAGTCAGAGGATAGAAAGAATATTGTTATGTACACTACACTGAAGCTACCCACAGAGAAATGTAACAAGCTAAGCGACCAGAAGATGGCAAAAGTTTGCTCCTTGTGAAGCTACTTTTATTTCATTTCATTTTTTTTTAACTTTATGTTAAATCTGTGTTATCCCTGTGAAAAGAAAAACTGTCAGATAGGACAAATAGGCAGACAACGAAATGTTCAGTTGAACTGTGTATTATAAAATAACAGACAAATTAAAACTTTCTTCTTTATTTTGAGGACTTTGTGGCATTTAGCATGTGACATTCTCCTCCTCCTTCTTAATGCATTTCTCTGTCTCGGCCTCTTTCTGTAGGCTGTCTGGCTATGTTAGTAATTCAAAAACACAACTCTAAAATATATTTTTGAGTCAATAAAACCACAATAAATATAAGACCTTAATATATACAATAAAATTAGCAGACCTAAGTCAAAGCATTTCTTTTTTGGGGACATTAGAACATGAACATGTCCTGCAAATAACACGTGACGTCAGTACATCATTCTCTTTCTCCTCTAGCTCTTTCCTGCGCCCTTGTTGTGTCTGTTTCTCTCGTGACCGCTGCAAATCCACTAAATATGTACAGTCTATGGGCAAGACACGTGATAGACGAATCCAATGGTGCAGTCTGACCAATCAGAGGCAGAGTAGGATGGGTCTTGCCAATAATGTAAGTAGCAAGCACAATAAACTAAAGGATGTGATGTCATGTGGAAGTGCTTCCCCCATCTATTTGCCTCAGTGTGGCGCTGGTACAGTCACATTACCTATCCTCAGTTTTACTATCCTTACTTTTAGCCAGACCTCTGCAGAATAAAAGTCTGCTGCATTTCAGAGCTTTTCCTGGGAAAAATACTGTAATTTTATGGACGCCACTACACTCAATTAATGAACTGTGCGACCAAAAAGCTATTTGGACCAGAAATAGTGATGTTACTGCCACGCTACTGAGAAATACAGTGAAATTTATAATGTCACTACTTGTAGTAACACTACTGCCCAACACTGCATATTTAGTCATATTTAGACAGGGAGTGTGTTTCCCATAATTTAGGAAACTATTCTAAATTGTTCTTATTCTGTACCTAAGGGATTGACTGTTCTTTGCTGATGCAAAGTATGCCACAAGTTTGTATTGAGAAATGTTTTGATTCTCATGACTTAATATAGACAAAAAGAGACCACAAAGAGACACAAAATGACTCTGGAGAAATGCAAAACAGCTGCAAAGAGACACAAAGAGACTCACAAGGTCTACAAAAAGGGGGGAAACACTCAAAAGAGACACAAAATGACCACAAAGAAACATAAAATGACCACAAAGAGACACAAAACAACTTTAGAGAGATGCAAAACATATGCAGAGGGACACAAAGAGACTCAAAACAATAATGATTAGGGTCAAAACAACCAAAAGACACACAAAATGACCACTAAGAAACTTAAAACAACCACAAAGCGACACAAATCAACTTAAAAGAGGTGCACAACAGCTGCAAAGAGACACAAAGAGACTCACAACAATAATGAAAAGGGTCAAAACAACCCAAAGAGACATAAAATGACCACTAAGAAACATAAAGCGACCACAAAGAGACACAAATCAACTTCAAAGAGACACAAAGAGACTCGTAACAATTACGAAAAGGGGCAAAACAACCACAAAGAGACACAAAATGACTACAAAACAACTCAAAATCACTACAGATGCAAAACAATGACA
Source organism: Cephalopholis sonnerati (assembly GCA_019142605.1). Classification (NCBI taxonomy): domain Eukaryota; kingdom Metazoa; phylum Chordata; class Actinopteri; order Perciformes; family Serranidae; genus Cephalopholis; species Cephalopholis sonnerati. The sequence goes on from JAGQAX010000019.1 coordinate 22,057,547, forward strand.
AAGAGATTCAATATGACTACAAGGGGACACAAAATGACCACAAAGAGACCCAAAATGGCTACAACAAGGGCCAAAACAATTACAGACACAAAAAGCTACAGAGATAAAACCTTAACCACAAAAAGACAAAATCACAAAGAGATGCATAACAACTACTGAGAGACGCAAAACAACGACAAAAAGAGGCAAAGCAACTGTAAAGTCTGTGTCTCTTGCTCCTGTGGGAGAGGTGGTGGGGCCTGTTGCACAACTGTGCCCAGGGGCCCGTTGTCTCATCATCCGCCCATGCTGCCTGCAAATTAAATTCATGCAGGGTGAAGCTGATTTTATAAAATCACAGTAAAAGGAAATCAGAGCTTTTAAAAGAAAAAAAAAAGATAAAATCTGCCACAAACTTCACAGTAGATTACACAGCTGTGGCGGGCGGATTAAAATAGTCTACGGGAACGAGGAGGGTCGCATTTATAGTAATCCTGCCTCCACAGATGTCACAAGTCTTTCACACATCACAGCAGAGTTTCTTTCACCTCCAGCACCTCGCCTCTGTAATCTGAATTTATTTTCTTTATTGTGTTGCACACGTCTAAACCCCTTTTTGGAAAAGCCATGAAGGACTTTTTATGCCTTCTCATTAAAAACATATTGGTTTATTGCTGTTTGGCCTCCTTTTTTCACGAGTTGCATGCTGCAAAGTTGTCACCAGAAATAATAGTGTTGGCACCTTCAAGAAAAATGAAATGATGGGACTGCATAGCAAGTCAGACGCACCATGGCGACATTAAAGGTGTTTGTAATGGAATAGTTGTATTCATCCCTGAGATAGCTGCAGGCGCCCGTCTGGCTTCGCAGTTACTTTTCCACCTCATTTCAGATCTGAAGAGCAGGGTGTGTGTGTGAGGGAGAAATATACACACGCTCATGCTTGCACAAAGAAAGTGTGCCTCTGTCTGACTGTGCATGCCTGTGTAGGTGTGGGTTAAGGATGAAGGTAAAAAAGACAGAGCTGGTCTTTCACACACAGCAAAATAAGCAAAACATGACATGGTGCAAGGTTGGTATGGCAGAGTTTCTCGACGCTGTATCACACCAATGTAATATTTCTTCTTTTTAGCAGACGGACATTTTGAAGCAACAGTGAGCATCAATGTTTCATCTAGAGTCTGCCCATTTGTTTTGGAAATGTGGTCTTGTACACGGCACACGGTTCTCTATATCCACACCATTATCCCCCCCCACATTCATTCTTTGCCTCTCTGTCTCTCTGTCTCCTTCTCCTCGACTTGATTCCCCACTTGCTTCACACTTTATACACATGCTGCATTCATCTTGCCTACAGCCCTTAAACAAAGACTGCCTGGCTTGCTATTTTTCGGTACTCCTTTTCCTTCCCTCACACCTGCCACTCTCACTGTATCCTCTTGATATTTGTTTCCCCCTCAAGTTTTTTGCTGACACCGTGTTTTCCTCTGTCTCCGGAATATCTCAGTGTCAGACACAAGCTGAGACTACACCGTCTAGGCTTCATTCCTATTTCAGTCTTTAAGGGATCTTCATTTGCAGGAACAGTCATTTTTCAAAATAAGTTGGAACAATTGTTTTTCAAGATAAATAACAATTTAAATCTGAGAGATGATAAATTAAGGCAAAAACCAACATAAGATGTCTTTATTAAGGGAGTTGGGACAGTTTTAAGCTACTTGGCATTTATCCTTCAAGTCCAAGGACCTCTAGGAATAAACACAATCATTCAGATAAATACATGTGTGTAAATAGGGTGTGATTAACATATGTATATCCTTTCATTTATTACAGGCTTTCCCCTCATTTTCCTCTCTGAATGTCATATTTTAATTTACGTTCAGGCTCTTTTGCAACTGACACAGTTTATTTGGGGATTTTATTTCTTATCCGCTACAGATCTCAAAAAGTCAGACTCCTCATAAAAAAATTATACAAAGTATTGATTTCTTATAAACAACTAAATGCTAACAGCAAATGGAGACCCAACACGTTGGCTGTTTGCCCACTCTGGTGGAAGCAACAGCCAAAGTGCTTTTGCCCTGTTTGTTTTGATTGACACACTTTGTAATGAAAAGTGGCAGAATGAACAAGGTTATTTCTGCAATGAACTCTTTTATTTAAATAGACAGGATGAAATGACAGTTCTTTTCTATTTTATAATTTAACAAAAGTAAGCTCACTGTTATTTAATTCCCCCTTAATATCATCTTAGATATCTGTCTACATCAGTGGTGGAATCTAGGGTAACTAAAGTACTGTACTTTAAAGCTTTAGTTACCAGTTACTTAGTTGATCTACATTTTGTATCAAAATAACCTAAATTGTTCTATTCTGCTTTAATTGAGTCCGTTCTTTCTTTTACCATTGTCTGTTAGTTTGTTAATCTGAGCCTTAAAAACAAGAACAAGTTGTAAAAAAGTGGTCAAGTTGTGCTGTAAGATCACTGGTGTTACTTTAATAACCTACAGCATCATACAGTATGAAGAGAGGGTCACCTCTAAAGCTTGGTCTATTGTCTCTCAACATTCCCTCCATGTTGAGTTTCAGATACTCTCCATCAGGGCGGAGGTTTTGCCTCCCTAAATGTAGCACTAAGCGTTACATTTTGTCCTTTGCTATCCCTTATCTTAACCAGCAGTGACCACTAACTGTCCATGACTTACCCCTGACAGTGTGTGATACTGGATTCTGTGTGCTACTGACTACTGTCTGTATCTCAAATTGCCCCTCGGGGACACTTACGTTTACCTTACCTTACCTTAAATTTGCATGTAGGTTATAATATATTCTTACAGGGTAAGCCACCTAGCAGTATATAAAGTATTTAAATGAGCTCAACCTTTACTAGCTGCAGCATTAAAGCGATGAACACATGAATGTGTCAATATTTATAATTCAGTGATTTATATGGGGTGGCCCGGTGGTGCAGTGGCTAGCACTGTTGCCTCACAGCAAGAGGGTTTGCATGTTCTCCCTGTGTCAGCGTGGGTGTCAACTCCAGCTTCCTCCCACAGTCCAAAGACATGCAGGTTAATTGGTGACTCTAAATTGTCCGTAGGTGTGAATGTGAGTGTGAATACTGTGAAGACTGTGATAGTCTGGTGACCTGTCCAGGGTGTACCCCGCCTCTTGCCCAGTGTCAGCTGGGATAGGCTCCAGCCCCCCCGCGACCCTCAAGAGGATAAGCGGTTATGGAAATGGATGGATGTAATATATGATTCTGAAATGGGCCATTCTACAAAATGAGTAGGCCTATTTTTCCTTTTGTACTTTAAGTATATTTTGATGCTATTATTTTATTGCTTTGTGTTTTTATACTGTTGCTTATAATATTGTTCTTTGTTTTTGTATAGTTTACTTATTTTGCATACTTATATATTGCTTTATATTTTATTTTTTTTCTACCAATGCTTCCTGTTTGCAAGATTTTCCTGCTGTGGGATGAAAAAAGGATTATGTTATGTTATGTCATCTATTAAACTTTTACTTAAGTAAGATTTGGACTTTTACTGACAAAGTATTTTTACACTCCAGTGTATAAATACTGAACACTGTTTTACTTTATTATTAATTTGACAATGTCTTGAATATTTATTTAAGATTGGACTCTCTGAGTTTCCATAGCACAGGGCAAGGCACACAGTGCACGCGCTCTCACGCAAAAGCGTCACCTTTAACATAAACAAAATGGCGGGCTGTTTAAACTACACCTGTACCATACACCTGCTCGCAGTTGCGTTTCACCTCGTTAGCTAACATTTCTTTTCTCGCTGTTGGACACAGTTGGTGTAAACTCTGCTGCCTCTCGTGTAACATTTAATTTACAAGCTAACTTTGCACCTGGAGCTCGCGGCTGTTGGTTATAAGCAGGTGTGGACCCTTCAAGCTTCATGTGGAGTTTCCGGTGCTGGACAGATATGACAAGATGCCAGAGATGACAGTTACCGTCACAGAGGTAGGTGTATGTTCCTGCTGGCTTGTCTTAACTTCGGAGATGATGTCTTGGCTGTGTTTATTGTTTGTGTTTGGTATATCAGTGCTGCTGGCTGACACCGCTTTCTACCATATGTGCTTATTATGGGATGTCTTGTGCTTGCTGGCTGCTAATTTCTGCTCTTATGCTGCTATCAGTCATTTTCTTATGTGCATTGGCAGGTGTGTTGTTGTGCTTTCAATCTGTTGAGTGCCCATGTGTTGTTGTTTATGTCTGTTGAATTGGTGTTGAGGTTTATTCTCTCCCTTGGTTGTTGTTGTTGTTTTTACTGTGGGGTGTTTGTATACTTGCTGCAGGGATGTAAACATGACTGCAGTCCCTTCACATAACATAGCTTATTGTTTCCCAGTCATGTAAAAGGTTCATGTGAATGTCATGTTAGATAATAGAGCTGCAACGATTGATCGATTAGCTGTCACCTATGACATTAATTGGCAACTAATTTCATAATCAATTTTGCTTTGGGTATTTTTTTTTTTCTATGGAATAATTGTCAAAATTATGTGACTCTACCGTCTTAGATGTGAATATTTTCTGGTTTCTTTACTTCTGTATGACAGTAAATTGAATATCTTAGGGTTCAGGACAAAACAAGACATTTGAGGACGTCAACTTTGGTTTTAGGAAACACTATTTTCTGACCAAACACCTACCTTAAAATTTCAGTTAAAAGCCTAGTCCCAATTAAAGGCCCAGCCCCTTTTACAGGCCTGGTATGGCGACACATTTTGACAAATAAACACTTGTCTCAAATTAGACGCCTGGTCTGGATGCCAAGCAGTTCATTTTTTAAAATACAAGGTCTTATGTATGAAAGCAGGTTATTGGCTATGTCAAATTATGTGTCCTCTATTACCCTGTGAGTTATTCATATTCAGTCTTTCCAGGATCTTGCGGCAAAAAAAGTTGAATTTGCAGCCCTAAACCCTTGAATGTTTGGCCAATTTGGTTAAAAATTGCAATTAAAAATTGCTGCATTTTTATGTAATTTTTTTTTGTGAGAAATTGTAGCAAATTAGAAAAATTGCAGGCAATGACAATAATTGCAAATCAGGAGAAAAAAACATTTTTTTAAACTGCTGCCTCCAAAAAATAAGTCATGTAATCACTTGCTATAATAATCACACTGAATATTACAAAAAACAGCTGCACATTTTTCAGTTCTTTTCTTTAGCTTTATTTAATTAGTTTCAAAACATGGACTCCAATAATGTTGCAAAAAAATCCTGAGTGAATATTGTAGCTCTCAAACCAGACAATGTGACTGTAAAACAACATTTAAGCTACATCTTCTGTAAACACAACATTTGAATCAATTCAACACATATTGTATGCATTTAAACAAAGTGACAATTCTTATGTCAATACAGAGCGTTTCTCCATACTGCAATGCCATTAGCGCCATTTGATGACGCGTCTGATGACGTTTCAAATGATGTTGCAAACGCGATGACTTCTGGTCAGTCGGAAAATGCGGAAAAATCACAGGACTTTTGAAAAATTGCAAGTCCCTGCAAATACTGCGGACTTTCACTGAATCTGCGTTAATATTGTGATTGCAAGCGTGATTTTCTGGAGGGACTGGATATTCCTTTAGTCCGTAAGGGTCCTCAGATCAGAAGACTCAAAAGGGTTTTTCATAAAAATTAATCCAAGTTGTGAGTATTGTTTTAACAAGATAAAGTGATGTCGTGTCAGTATGACAGGTGCTGTAACACACTCTCGCTCTGATGTGCTGTCTGTTGTAGCTAGATAAAATGAATGACTCGTATCGATATTACCTGAAACCTAATTTTTAAACACGTAATATTCATATTGGTTTAAATAAAACAATTTCATTGTATTTCCCATCTGTGCTGAACAACAGTTTAATGTGAAAGGAATTAATATAGGCCTGTTGATTTTAGTGATTTAAGCAAATAATAGCCGGGGCTATTTATTGTACATTTTACAGTAATCACTTAATAGAGAAAATAATCAACAGATCTATCCACAATGAAAACAATCATTAGTTGCAGCCCTATAAATAATCAGACTCACATTTTCCTCACTCGCTAGCTAACATTTATAGAGACATTTTAAATTAAAAACAATGTTTATTTGACGACTTGTATTACTGGTTATCATATTTAGATATAAACTGCTGCTGTTCTGTTCTTCTGTTGTCACACTGAGCTGTGCTAGTAACCCATATACCTGCTGCTTATTATACATAAAGAGATTGTTGTCTGCATTTTTGTGATATGCTGCTCATAATTATCTGCTGCATAGTTGATGGTTTTCAGCCTGCTGCTGCTGCTGCTGCTGCAGTGCTCTGTGCAGGTGCATTGCTGGGTTTAGATTTATCCATGTCAGGTCACTAGATAAGTGCTCCCCTTGTGGTCTGAGGTGCTTAGCAGGTGACTTTGCACACAGGGGTTGGTCTCAAATGCTGTAGTAGATGAAAGCTTGTGTTGGCCACTGTAACTAATGTGGTTTGTGTGTTGGCTATCGTCCTGAGCTTTCTGTATGCTTGTGGGTGGTGATGAGGTCAGAGCCAAGGTGCCAAATCATCCCCATACTTGTGTTTCTTACACTGTATTTTCACATAATACATTTATTCCATATGAGTTGGCTGACTGAAAAGAGCTATTTTGCTGAAAGAAAGCTGGGGATATATTTTATTCATATTTAAGCATTATGCATCTGAACTTGTTGTGTGCTACTAACCAGGAGGCATGAATGCATCAAGTTGATTTGTAGGTTTATTGCTGCTCTGTCTCTCTTCTCTCTCATGCTTTATCTCTGTCTCTTACTTTCTCCCACATTCAGCTGCAGGCCACTATGTTAATTGTGCCACGGTGCTAAACTTGTCTTATCCAGGCCAAGAAGAGAAGGCGATTCTATTTAGATAATACTAATTCAGCAGTAGTGTGTTTACCGCAGCAGTTGTCTTGATTAATTTTTCTGCTGCTTTGAGGTTGGCAGTACAGCTCCGTGGGGCAAACGCAGCGAGTGTCAGACCACACCTGTGGTGTGCAGCCCCATCAGTTGAGTTCATGCAAATGATTTCCTGTAGGGAGAATACAAGGCTTTGAAGTGACGTTGACAACTTATTTTCCACCATTTTGATAGCGGATACATGGCTAATCGTGTTTTGACTGACACACAGCTTTTGAATTTCTCGTCAAATGACACACGCAAACACACAACCATAAAAGAACAGTCTGAATAAAACAAATACAGTATCTCTACGCACACATACTATACCTTGCGCAGTAAATGATGAAGGAGGTCTGCCTCTCAGAGCCAGATGTGACAGCTTGTTCACTCGTGAAATAATCTTTCCTCAGTGTGATGCCTTGTGGGTAATGTAGACATTAAGTGATCGGAGAGACTAATACACCGATTACAATCAGGGTGCGTGTAAAACTTTCATCTCCCAACAGAGGGTTCATCTGTGTGGCTCTATTTTACACTGAAGTCAGTGACCCGTAGACACCCAGTGTCAAACCAGTTACACAGGATGTGGACGAGACCTGCAAGTCAGGCAGTGCTTCATGTTGCTGTCAGGTCTGTGGTCACACAGCGAGTTAATTACTCATGGCTTAGTGACCCTTTTGATAAAGTGACCAGTGATACACGTGTGGGTCCTGTCTACAAAGTGGGTGGTTTTTCTGGTCAAAACTCTATCACAGTGATGACTGATTGGTGTTGGATGATGAGCTTGGGTGATAAGGGAAGTGACTGTCCTGCTCTGAATGCGGAAAAGCAGCCACAATGTCAGATAGCAGGGCCTTAAACACAACAATCCCATACCTTAACTTAAGCACATACATGATCTTTGAGTATCCTAACATGTATAACCATATGCCTGTATTTAAACATATACTGTACGTTATTTAGAAAGTGTCGCCATTACAGAGATTGTCCACCAGAGAGCACTTACAGGTTTATTTTTCAACTGTGATGTTTCAGTAGCTTTACATTTTGTAATTTAAAATATCTTTATCAAAAATGTCTTATTTTTAACCCTTTGAAACCTGAGCAAATTGATTTTTTTTTACAAATATGGAAGAAGGCAATGAGCGGTGAAAGAAAGAAATGACCCAAAAAATTCCAAGAAATTAGTAAAAAGAGGAAACAAGAAAATTTGAAAAAATATGAGATTAAAAATTAAAAACAAACAAGAAAATGACCTAGAAAAAAAGCTTAATAATAATAGCATCCTATATTTTTTAAATAATCTTTTTTTTTCATAGCTTTTTTCTTTTTTTCTTTTTAATGATTCCTAAATTTGTAATTTTTTTGCAATAACTGGGACATTTCTGTCATTTCCCCTGTTTTATTTCTTCATGTTTGTGAAAGGAACCAAACCAATTTGCTCAAGGTTGAAAGGTTTAAATACTTGCCAAAGGCGTCTGAAAGCAGCATAAGGAAAGTGATGTCGTGCCAGGTTCCAAAGGGTTAACTCATATGTAAGATTTTAGCAACATTTGTATAAAAATAAAGTAACTGTTGGGGTCTAATGAAAAGAAATATAACCAGCTTCCATTTGCTGCTCCACTCAGTCAGTATCATTTTTGGTAACATTTTGGGTTGGTGAAATATGTCCTCCTTTTCCTAAAATTCCCTGCTTTAACATAGTAAATGCCAGTGAAATGCACTGAAAATGAAATGTTGTACATTTTGGTGTTGGATTATGGTTTTTGAATACTCTAGGATTACAGATTCTGTGTCTCTCTATGACAAACATTACAATAGCGCAGCATGATATTTTAAACATATTAGTTTCAGAGGTGGTCATTTCTACCTGCGCACCCTGTCATAAGACAGTAACATCATAGCGACTGCTCAGACAGTGGAGATATTGGTTTATAGCTGTATAAATAAAAAGGCGGTGTGTATTTTGATGTCCTTATTATATTTATGTGTGCCTGAGAGCAAGCAAAAGGTGGCAACAAGGTAACAAGAGACTTGATGATAAAGTTGAATTAGAGTAGGATAGAAAAACAAAGGCACAAAGTGCACTCACCAGCCACTTTATTAGGTACACCTTGCTGGTGCTCTATTGGACTGAGATCTGGTGACTGTGGAGGCCATTGGAGTACAGTGAACTCATTGTCATGTTCAAGAAACCAGTTTGAGAAGATTTGAGCTTTGTGACATGGTGCATTATCCTGCTGGAAGTATACATCAGAAGATGGGTACACTGTGGTCATAAAGGGATGGACACGGTCAGCAACAATACTCAGGTAGGCTGTGGTGTTTAAACCATGCTCAGCTGGTACAAAGGGGCCCAAAGTGTGCCAAGAAAATATCCCCCACACCATTACACCACCACCAGCCTGAACCGTTGATACAAGGCAGGATGGATCCATGCTTTCATGTTGTTTACACCAAATTCTGACCCTACCATCTGAATGTGGCAGCAGAAATCCAGACTCATCAGACCAGGCAATGTTTTTCCAATCTTCTGTTGTCCAGTTTTGGTGAGCCTGTGTGAACTGTAGCCTCAGTTTGCAAGTGCCTGGTTTGCTATTTGTCTTAACGAGCAATTGAACAGGTGTACCTAATAAAGTGGCCGGTGGGTGCAAGTCAATGAAATCACATGTAACTTGGGCCACCTTTGGACTCGGTAACTGTTGCGTACAAAGCATTGAATTATAGCTGAGAAACAGATGTTCAGTGGTCAGCACTTAGACACTTGACAGTATGAAGTACAAACATGGTGAATTCATGATTTTTAATGCTCTGTCGTGCATTCTGTCATGCCACACACTTGTTTATAACAAAAATTTTGAAACTCAATGGTGCTGGTAAAACAAAGAAAAAATCCTTTGAAAAAGAATTTATTTAGAAGCCCACATATTCACCTCAGGCTCCCATCTGGCACTATCTGCATCACTGCACTTGTCACCAGAGCTGATGGGTGCGCTGTCCACGACAGCTTTTAGATCACGAGGAAGACGGTGTCATTTCGAGACATGGGACTTTGATTGTCAGTATTACTACATGTCTGAAAATCGTGCAGGATTGGTTTTGCTCATGAAGCAGCGACGTGCGGGGGTGCACCCAGCAGGTGGTTGACTTCCACAGCCGTCTGATGTCTTGACACCCACAGGACGTCTGTGGGCCTGGTGTGACAGTATCAAACGTTGCCACCCCGGATTCAGTGGCAGAGAGATGTAATTACATTGTGTTGCATGAAAAATGAAACGTGAGAGATGGAAAGAGAGAGGGGAGGGAGCTAGAAAGAGAAATAGAAAGTTATTACCTTCGCAGTGACAACTCACTGGCAGAGATGGGGGGCCTTTGATGGTGGGCCCACTGTGTATTTTTGTGATGTCAAATTGGAGATCTGAGGATCATTTATTCATGAGTCTTCATCTTTAATGCTCACTGGTTGGCTAAGTTGTTTGTATTGCACGCCTCAGGCCTGAGTGGTGGTTAAATTGCTCCTGAATAATTTCCTTTATTCGCCATTGTTTCAGATTTATTTGGCTACAGAGGAAGAAGTCGTCACATTAATTTCCTCCCTCTTCTCTCCGTCCCTTGTGTCTTGTTGCTCTTCTGCCAAAGTTTGAACAACTGACCGCTTGTTCTCTTCTCTCACACACACACACACACACACACACACACACACACACACAAGTCTAGAAAGATGGTCTGGTAAGGATGTGGAAGTCAGTAATGTGTCTCATTTGAGAGCTGGATCGGTGCAGAATAAAAATAGAACAGTTTGAGACTGAGACAGCATTAGTTATGTGTCTCTTTCCCATATGCTCAATCAAACGGCAGCCAAAGCAGTAGCAGTCTTTCATTAACAGTTAATTGTCAAATAAATATAACCCTGTTGACACTTTCTAAAATGTGTCTCGGGTGATCGGATCACAAATAGACAGCACTAAATACAGGAGTCTATCACTAACACGCCAAGATCCACACCAAGATCATTCAAACCACTTGCGGAGATGGTCTGGGATACATTTGAACACATTGCTTTTGTAATGAAACGCTACTGCGTCTGGATGTGTTCCTGACAAAGATGATGTAAGCAGTGCAGGACATGGTGGTTGCCAAAGCTCTATAATTTGCCCATTTTAGGACGGGTTGGATGAAGCGTTGTGTGACCTTTCATTGTTTCCCTATAACGAGATGTGCTGAATTCTGTTTACAGCCTTATCTCCAGCTGCACTGACACAACCGATAACGTTACTGCCAAGTGTATGGACATGATAATTGTGTGTGGGAGCTGTTGACCCCTTGAAAATAATATCATATAATGATATATTTTTTGTGTAGCACAAGGTTACAAAGTGCTTCACAAAGTGCATGAAAGTAAGACAACTGTAACAATACAGTATTTTTTTTTATTAAAATGTTAAGAGCTGAGAAAAGAAGTGTACAGAGGCAAAAACAGAACAAAAGCACAATAAAACACAGAAGTACAAAGCAGGCATTAGAAGGGAAAGCTTTCCTATAAATATATGTTTTCAGCAGTGATTTAAAAACAGGTAGCCAGCCTTTAGGGCCTTGATGGCAAAAGCCTGGTCACCTTGTGTTGCCAACCTCGATCTAGGGAGGACTAGTGAGGGTAGGCTTGAGGATTTCAGGTCACGACTTGGAGCATAGGTAGTCACAAGACCAGCCATATAACTGAGGGCTACACCATGTCGAGCTTTAAACATTATTAAAAGAATCTTAAAATCAGTTAAGAAGCGAGAGTACGAAAGCATGAATAAGCTTTAATAGGCTGAGCTGATGTGATATAGGCAGTAACAACATCTGAACACAAGCGGTCAGCTGGAGATGAGAGATAGACACGGGTATAACCACTGATGTGTCTCAGCTGCTCTGTTGTGTTCAGGTGTGTTCAAGTGCATTTTTTAAAAAGTGTAAACACGAGCCATGAGATAGGAGGGGAGTAATGTTCATCCAGGGTACCTCGTAAGTCAAGGGCATCACAAGGTTTACAGTATTGTACAGTGAGCAGTCGCTGTGAGCTGCCAGAGTGGCTCAGGTGTCAAAACGAGCTCTGGAATTTGTTGTTTGTTAAAGTCCAACTGAATTTAAATTGCATGTTTTTTTGTCAGCTACAGCACACACATCTGCTCTGCATGTGTTGTGGCCTCCTTTGAGGAACAAAAATCTGAGACCAAAAGGGAGAAATCTATATTTTGTATTTCCTTTCTCTTTACTATGGTGCCTCTCTGCATTAATTCAACTGGATACCATCTCTATCTGCTAATATGGGGAGGTTTTTTTATAGCAGTGCTGTGTGTGTTTGATGATTGTCCCTGCAAACATCCCTTTTATAAACTACTAACCCTCATTCAAGGACTTTTCGGGGTTAGAATAAAGTCCCCTGAACTTAATTTAGATACTGGTCCCTGCGGTCAAAACAGAATAAGTTCCTTAAGTCAGTCACAGCGGTGGTAATCACCAGAGGATCCACGATATGATATTATCATAATACTTAAGTCACGATACAATATTACTGCGACTTTAAATATGTTGTGATATGCTCAGTATTGCGATAAAATATGCAATTTGCAATTTATACCATTTTTCAACTGTAAACTATGTCCCCAGAGGAAAACTTTGTCAACACCAGTTTTATCTAATAGCAGCAGCAAAATGTAGCTAGTGGACTGAAAAAGTTATTGATTATTATTTTATTGTAGTTGGCTACCTGAAGTTTAATTTGTATTTGTCATATTAATAATTCATTTAATTTAAAAAATCAATACTTGGCACTGCGTGACGATACAATAATAATAGCACAAAAATATTGCAATACTATGCTGTATTGATTTTTTTGCTGTATTGATTAATTCGTATTTAAATTACAGATTGTGCCTTTTTAAAATGCGCTTATGAGACATTTATTCCAATTGGAAAACTAAAAAAAAAAAAGTATGAAATGTACCATTTGTTTCTCTGCAATGTCAGCTGTCACTTTGAAATTTCCTCTCTTGTAAAAGTTGAAAAGTTGCCAGGTAGTGTAAGCACTTGCAGTTCTGTTTGTGGATCAGAAGCGCATGAATGTTCTTGGCAGATGTTTTTATATGTGATGTCATTCATGGATATTTTTGACTTTCCCCATCTGCTCATGTCTAAGCATGAAGAGCTCGGTTTGTTCAGAGACAGTAATTGACCTGGTAGCAAAACAAATAATGTTTCTGAACTTCCTGACTTAGAGGGAAACTTCTGTAACCTGGACCCAATGTCGCCACATTTTTATGTCTAAAGGACTAATGGGAATGACAGCTATTGAAACTGGTCCAGCATTGAGCTATTGCGCTGAAGTTGACAGCCAGGAAAGAGGCTGCAGTGTAATCTGCAGTGCGCACCATCAACATGTCCACTAAAAGATGTTGATTTTGTCACTGACAGGCTCAGATCCTTACAAGTGTCTGACAAAGACACAAAGTGACTTTCTTAGCATTTTTTTTAATCCAGTCTGTTTGTTATTGGGTCTAACCAGGTCTTGTTCAAGGACAAGCCTCCCTCTGAAGTTTTACGGGTTGAGTTGTTGCATGAAGACAATAACAAACAGAGCGGATCAAGCAAGTCACCTAGATGCAAAAATGTATGAAAAAAGGCTTCAGGTTGAAAAATACCAAAGTTTCCCTTTAAAATAGAGTCTGACGATTAATGGCTTAAACAGGATTTACTCTTTACAAAGTTTTAGTATATAATTGACAAATTTATTCAAGCTAAAAATGTGTTTTTCACAGAACCTGCATCCATTATATTTGCCAGAAATGCATACAGTTGGGACTTTTGTCTAGTACAGAGGTAAGGTGTGTAGCTTTAGACCTTATTCGGCACATAATTACACAAAGAAATTGTATCCATAAGTCTTTTCCTTTGAAACAGTCTGGAAGTTAACAGGCTTACATGATGTGTCAGTATGTTCTTTAATCCTCTGGGATTCATAATGAAACATGACAAGTGGGAGCAGCTTGTCTTTGTGATGGATGTCAAAAATCATGCTGACTTTAGTCATGTAACTGCTCTGCCTGTTTCAGTGGGCAACGCTGGCTTTTTCCCCTCGCTGAAAATAGGAGGTTCACATATCGAGATCAAACAGTTGAGAACACAGAAAATGCCAGTTTTTAATTGCCCTCTTCTTCATGGGCTTTGCAACATTTCTCCGCTGCAAAGATCCCTTCTAATTTGCCATAGCTGTGCGATAATTGAGCCAAGCTGAATGTATATTTGATGCCGCTTTCAAAGGGTGAGGTGGGCTTCATGTCACACCAGCAATGGTCTTGATTTCACACCACGCAGCCAGGTTTGTCCAAGTTGTTCGCTGTTGGTCGAAATGTGGGCCAAATGCCTAGAAGGTAAATGTGTGCCTCTGGACTGTGAAATTTCTGTACACATGTCCAGTGTTCTCAATCTGTGACATCAGAGTGGGAGGGAGGTCTTATATGTCTGAGGAGAGTTGTTCTTCAAACGGAACAAACCTTCTGAAAATACATTTGTTTTAATGGATTAATGGTTGCAGTGTCAGATGACTCAGAAGCGTTGACTCACTTCCTGAGGCGAATAATCATCGAACTGGCAACCTGGGACCACAGCAAGATAAGGCACACACACTGTGTACCAAGACTGAAGTAAGTTTGTTTGCATAATACTATCAGTCTGAACTAATCTGGAATAATCTATGGGACATTACTTGGACATACTTTTGGCCTTGCTGTACCTATGAATGCATCCTTCCATAACAGGTTTTACTCAGTGTCAGTACTCTGTATAGATGGTGCCTCCTGCTTTAGTTTATTTGATACGAGAACAGTCATGGGGTGGCTGTGGCTCAGGAGGTAGAGCAGGTTGTCCAATAATCGGAAAATCGGCAGTTGGATCCCAGCCTCCTCCACTCAGCATGTTAAAATATCCTTGGGCAAAATGCTGAACCCTAAATTGGCTGATCTTACTCTGTTGTTTTAAAGTACTTTGAATGGTCGAAGATAAAAATGTGCTGTACAGGTGCAAGTCCATTTACCATTTACCACTCTGTCAGTATCTACATAGACAACAAAATGTCACTGGCTACTTTTATGTGTACAAAATATTCTTGTTTTGTCCTTATTCCGAAAAAGACAAGCTGTTTACATGCGTTTCATGAAAGTAAATACTCCACTGATATTTCTGTTTACGTAGAGCCCTGCATAACTTCACCTATGATGCCATTCTCGGCTGTGTTTGCCAGAGGTAGATTCCAAAGTAGTTTTCCAGAGTCAACGGACGTGTTCGACTGTACAAACACAGCCTCCTTCTTCAGTCAACTATCTTCTTGGAAAAAGTCGTTGTTGTGATATGTTGCGATATTTGCACACATCCAAAAACCTGTTGATGTCCAAGTCCATCATAATCTTAAATATCAAGTCTCTATCAACAGAGACTGTGACAGCTGACTCATATGAACAGGTTGAATGTGCATCGGCAGGTCAGCGTTACTGATGTATGAAATGTCTGTCTGTCACTTACATTTTTATAAACACACCCAGGTGCTGTCTCATTGTCCCAAAATCGACAAGCCTACAACTACCAGGTAGGATAGCGATGCGCTATCAATTCACATCACACATTAAGACTCACCTCAAACAAACAAACGGCTGTGTCTCACAGACACATGCACGCAGCGAGAGAAAGCGAGATTGTTGGTATATGAGTGGAGGGTCAACGTGCTCCAGACTGGGTCGCCAGGTAACGGTACAAATTAATCACTAACTGTAGCATCACACAGCTAGCAGTTATTAATGGGTTTAACAGCAGGGTCAAGCGTAATTGGTGTGAGTTTGTGTGGGCCGTTTTAAGGGTCGATGTTGGATGTAAGCTGCTGCTGCTAATTAGCTTGTGCTAACTCTCTGGAGATGGTCCTTCAGCGCTGTGTTGAACATGTTTAACAGCTGCAGGAAGTTTTCTGATCTTGTGGGGAGTCTGAAGGTTGAGGATCAGATCCTCAGAGCCGTGGTGTTGTCTCCTCTGGAACTGTGAAACACGTCCACTTGCTAGTCAGCCTGCAGTAGCAGTTGTTGTTCCTCTTCTCTGGGTTTATTGGTGGCTTGCACACCAACTTTAAAGGTATGTGTAGTTGCTACCCTTGTTAATGAAAGCCCGTTTGGCTTGGTATTGGAAATATCAGTGCTGTTTTTTGGCTATAATTTTAATTATCGGAATAATACATAATAATAAAAATGTTCGGTTATTGACCAATAATTTATCAGCCCGATATACATCGTGCATCCCAGTGTAAGAGTAGGGTGTTTCTTGTTCGGAATAGAAATATGGGCTTTTCTTTTGGACATACATTTCTACCCCAGGCTTGTAAATAGTTGCTACAACACACAGACGGTAAGTAGGCAACAGGCCGTGTGATGCAAACTGCAGTAAATACCCCAGTGGAGATGCATATCTGAGATGCACTGTATAAATGTAAACATATGCTCCTTTTTTATTACAGTTTTTTTGTATTCAAGGGAATGAACATAGACAGTATTTAGCAATTGAACACACCATGGCATACCAGTCATAGAAATATAGAACATACCAACCTATAGCAGAGGTTACCGTCATCTCTGTCTGCCCACATCCAAAGTTAATTAATAAATGGAAAGAAAGAAAGACACAAACAAAGAAAACACCCACCCGAGGAACTGTGGAGCTGATAGTGTAGAATACTGGATAATCTAGGATGAGCACAGTGAATGTCGATTAAGTACACAGCAGACAGTAAAACATCATAGCAGTTAAATAAATCTCCAGAGACCCATCAATGCTTCAGCTGCAGTGAGCCATATTTTTAAATTCACCTCTTTAGCCCCATTTACGAACAGACCTCTCCTCCATGTAAATAATGTCAAGATAAGTTAGAATCCAATGCACTGCAATAATTTTCTCAGCGGCTGTTAGTCCTGAAAGCATTATACGCTTCTCATATTTATGGATTTGGAGCAAAGAGATCTCTTTTGAAATCAAAACTGGCAGGGTCGCAGGTGATATCTCAGAAATAAGACCTGTCAGTCTGGAAGCAACATCCTGTTAGAATTGGGCAACAGGCGGGCAGTATGTCATGTGAAGAAGTGTGCCAGGAGTATTTAAAGAGCTTACAGTGAATGAGTCGTCCATGAGATAAAGCTTAAGAGCGTTAGGTAAGTTCTGTGTACGGCTAGACTAACTATAGTCTGCTGATGGTTGGGATTCCTTGTCGAAGTTTTGCTCCAGCTGTGGGACATCCCCTCTCCATATTCTGTCTACTGGGAGCATTCTTGAGGAGGCTTCAATAAAATACTTGTACAAGGTGGACACCACACTTTTAGATCCTCTTTTTGTAACGATCAGCTCGTGAAGTGGATGTAGGGGCATAAAAAACGATGTGCCTGGCAGGCTGAAGCTGCTCTTGATGTCCTGAAGGGAACATAACCCATCTGTATCGTAGATATCACCCCGGAAATTTATATCCCTCCTTTCCCACTGAGAGGAGGTGACAGGTCTTCCCCCCGATCAACAGATCCTTGTTATTTAAAATCAGGCAATGGAGATGCCATCTGCGTGAACGTCGACAGAACCTACAGAGCGACAGACGTGGATCAGTTGAGTTATAATCAGCTCAAACTGTAATTGACATTGCCTGTGAGAGACATTTGCAAATACAACATCTGACACAGACCAAGAACGCACTGTTCTTTCATCTGGTGTGCGCCATGAAAAAGCCACCGGAGGATCAAACTATATGACTGAAGGTCACAAGCAAATGAGCAGTAGTACAGTTTTAATTTAGGCTCCACCTTCATCTAGTCTTACCCACTGGAATCAAAGAATGTTCCTAAAAGCCAGATAACGTTGGCATATGCCACGTCTTCATCGGAAAATGCTACATTCAGAATAAGGCCAAAATTCTGAATTTCCAAATACTCTTTTGTATTGCGTACACATACAGTACACAGAGATTTAAATTCAGAGCTTGCTTTGGGGTTGTTAAGTCAATTTATGTCTGGATCAGGATTCTCTGTCAGTGTTCAGCACAAACAAACTTTACATTTGCTGTCTTGTTGGGGTGAACACACAGTTTTCTTTCTGTGTGCTTTGTATGTGTATTGCCATAGCAACCTATAGGACTTTGTTATTTCCTCAGTCCTCTTGATTTCATTTGCATCTAATTGTCAATTCCATCCTGTGGTCTGGGCTTCTGTGAGAAAAGTCAGAGCAATACTTGATGTATGATACTTCATGACTTGGGCCAGAGCTGGCTCACCAAAGGGTCAAATCATGCCAACTGGATGACTTAAGACACCTGATATTGATGCGACTGTGAAAGCTAAGAGGTGCCAGGTTTCAGGAGCCGGTTAAACAGTGAGTAGCCACCTTCATGTACATTGCTGCTTCAGAGGCTTCTCACCCTGACCAAAGGATGGTTCTCTGAAAATATATGAATACTTATTGTGGTCATATTTTTAAGATACTGAACAAAATATTGTCAATCAGCAGCTTCAGTACAAAGGAATCTGTGTCAGACCTCTATCTTCAAACAATAATAGTGTTGCTAAGGCAGTGCTAAAACCTTTCATTTGTAAGTGGTTTGTAAAGTCCAGTATACACTGTGCAATTTTGGGCTGTTCCAGACGTAAGATGACCATCATGTGGCAATATCTTTGGTCGTGACTCTAAATCAGTGGTCCTGTTTTGCACATTGAGAGAGGTTCAAGGATGGCCTCTGTCACAGTCTTGCAATCAAGGACAGCTTTGGATATAATTCTGCATGTGTCAGAAATTAGGATGACCACCTCACAGTGTGACTGCTGTTACCACCTACGTCCACTAACCAACCAATAGAAATGCAGCATGAAATGAAAACAGAAAAACAGATAGCAGCTCGCCATGGAGGCAAAACGTGCTAGAAGAAATGTGTGGGATTCCAGCAAAGAGAAAAAGCTTGTTGAGGTGTGATAGCAGAAGCCTTGTCTGTATGATGTGTCCTCCAGCTCTTACCATGATCGTGTCAAGACGGACAAAGCATGGAAGGACATAGGGGCAGAGTTGCAGCTGCTAGGTGAGCAACCTAGCAGCAAGCAAACACACACACAGACACACACTGTAAACAATGTTTGGAGTTGTTCATGTTTATAGGTTATTATGCTATGGTTTTACTGGTCCTGCCCATTTGAGAAGAAGTTGGGCTGAATATGACCCATAAAATAAAGAGTTTGACCCCTCTGCTTTACAAGTGCATTAAATGTACTCCTAAATATAGATATGGAAGAAATACAATTTCAAATCAGGTTCACTGTAATTTTAACCCACGTCCGACACATTGTAAACATCATGTTTACTCGCAGTAATTTCACCAACTCTCTTTCTCTTCCTCCTCATATCTCGCAGTATTTTGCTCAGATTAAATTCCCAACACACCAGTGGAACACCCACACAGGTGTTTTCAATTTGCCTCATTATATCTCTCCTCAGGAGTGTGTGGGCATGCACACACTCTGCTCGATTGACATCTCTCTCACTCCTGTTGCACCTGTGACATTTTCCCAAATACTACGTTAAGTTTTGGTGACTTCTTGTAGTTCTCTGCCAATTTACAACCGGAATGACTGAACACCCCTGTGTGGGTGTGCAGGGCCTTTAAAAACCTGTATCCCTAAAAATGTGAATAAGATTGGTCGGCAGTGTTTTAATGAAAACAAAACTTCATCCTGAAGTACACAACCATCTCAGCAATCTCAAGCTTAACCAGACGTCAATGAATCGCTGTGCTCTGATGACTTTTCACGTGTGAAAAGCCACTTCTGCAACACAGCAGGAGCTGAATTATGTTCATTATTATTTATTTTATTACAGTCCGGGGTCTTGTTAAACACACCTTGCTTGCAGTAGTAAAAACAGTCATGTTTTTCCTGTCCAAGTTCACTTTGTTTGCTTTGCTGGGTTGTTTGGAAAGGTAATTATTTAACCAGTTATTTATCCTTTCAGAGGAATCAATTAGAATTTTCCTGAAAGTCTTCTTCAGTCGTAATACAATTCTTTCTTACATAAACATTGTGACTGTACAGTGAACGCATGGGCGTCTTACCAGTTGGCACAACCATGTATTTATCTGTCCGTCCACTATGAAACAGTCTGTTTTCATCATCAGCTTTTCCCCGTTTTGAAAGCCGAAAGGGACACTTTGGCAGTGTTTTTGTTGCTAGGTAGCTGCCAGTGCAACATCAGCAACAGGATGTTTTCTCAACTGCTGAAACAGACTGTGCAGTACATTGAGCAGCTTCTCTTTTAACTGCACACAGCAAAATTGGACAAATAGGTCTGAACTTGGAGGAATAAGTGTGCAACTTGGGAGAGGAAATGTAGTGAATTTGAAATCCCATTTCTTAAGTAGTTCGTAAATGAATCAAAGTTGCCATCAGTAAAATTGATTGGGTGGTTCATAGAGCGGATCTGTCCCCTGCAGGACTTGATGATGCCTGAGGTTTAATGACACCTGAAGTTTAGAGCCCCCACCTGCACAAATAATGTGTGATGTACTTTGATTTAGTTACATTTAAGGTCCACTTTTAGTTCAATGGCAAACTGTGACCATGGTGGATGGTCCTGGCAGTAGACCTTCATTTATTTATTTTTACAGGTATGCAAGTTTGACTTATAATACAGGGAAGAGCTCAGGTGTAACCAGTAACTTAAATAATTGTTTCATTAGATTTAAGTGTTTATGTAACTTATGCAACTTTGATGTCAAATTGGAGTTACTGTTAATACCTTTTTAGAACTAAGGAGCTTTCGTAGCAGCATCCGAGCTGTAATTCAGACTGAGAAATGAAGAAATTATGTATCCAACTTGGCGCGTAATGACACTAAATTGCCTAAAAACTAATCGAACACAGATGCTGTATGTCACAATCATTACATGAGCCCTGGAACTGAAGCATCTTCTATAAATGGAATTCAGCACTTACTATTGTGATTAGTTACACCTGTGCTTTTTCTGCACTGACTTAAAATGTCTATCGTGATGTACTTTTGAAGACACCAACTACCTCAAGTCAACTTTCTTTTTAAAAAACTTTTTAGTTAGTTTTTCTTTGATCGTCGTCAGTTTTCCTGGTTTTATTTTTATTTTCAATGTGGCAGAATAGCCAAGGATTTATCTCACAAAAGGATTTCTTTCATCTTGTTGTTGTACACACACACGCACATATACATAATATATATGCACATATATGTATAGTGCACACATGCAAAAACAGGACCTCTGCACATGCATTATGTGTGGAGATGTATGGAGAGATGTCAGAGCGATGCCTCACAGGATGGCATCCCGAGCAGTTGGGGGTTTAGTGGAAGGGCACCTTGGCAGTGCCCGGGAGGTGTTGGAAGTTGAACCGTGACCCACCCGTTCCCAGGGCAATTCGCCACGGACTGAGCAATGGTTCTTCCATGGAATGGTTTTGTTACCCTTGTGGCCCGTTACTTTAAGTCCTCCACATTATTGACATAATTTATTAAATGCTGAATTTAACACATTTCTTTATAGCTTTGCTATCATCACAGTTTACACAATGGCTTTACATTTCTAAATGGATGATTCAGAGAGCGTGTCAGCACTGACTCGTACCTTGCAGCACTGCAGGACGATTGCCATTCTGTAGCAGGCTTACACCCTTTGAGTCATAATTCTAGGACAAAGCAGAAGACTACTGTTGTTCACGCACTTCGACACAGGATGTGCAACAACCTTTGTGTAACTCCAGTGAACACCAAAATTACCCACTGCGTGTCGTGTCACTTCAGGACAACTGGCACAGTCCTGTTGTTGAGATCTATGATAATGAGGTTAAAAAACTGTTCAGCTCAGCACGAATTATTGTGAACATACTGCAATAAACATGAGACACCCACACAGAGTATATCACTCATTCATACATATTTTTCTTTGTATATTTTTCTTTCGGTTGTATAAAGAAGAGCTGTAAAAAGTGACCTCTGCTGAGATGTTCCCAGACACTCAGCAGGGCGTTTGGAGCCACCAGAGTATTACAAGTTTTATATGGAAAACAGTAGGACCCCCTACCCTAGAACAATCACAAAGTCAAAATAAACACGCATGCACACCCCCTGTCTCTCTGTAGAGTCTATATTCATGCATGCAGGCCCCATGGTCTGTATCACGCAGGCCTCAGCCTCCATCACAGCCCCCAAACACCCTGCTGAGATCTCGGACCAGCTCGTCTAGGGCTCTGAATTCCACCAGCCAAACCGAGGAGCCATGGTGGGAGAGCAGATACTGCTGAAATAAGAAATGAGGGTCCACACACACACACACACACACACACACACTTACTCCCATACTGTACACACAAGCACAGCAGAAAAAGTAAGGGATTGGGGTGTTAAAGTGAAAACTGCTAGTCTGGACCCAATGTAACTTTCAAGTACCACATTTGGCATTTCAATTTTAGTTTACATTACCGGCGCTTATGTTTCTTAGTGGTGCCATACTATTTAATTTCCTTGTGTACCACTTCAATTATGTCTTCTCAGTCGCCGCCAGCTGGTTCTTTATCCCACTTGTACTGACAGTACCCGACTTGTGGAGCTCCGGCATCTGGATGGATGAAGGGAGGAGAAGAAGGAGAGGAAGAAGGGAGACAATTTGCTCTTGTTATGGGTCTATTGTGTCCCCACATGCTCTTTTCCTTCTCTCTTGTGACTAGAGGAGGCATGTGTTGCACTGGGAGACAGATGGTTTAAAGCAGATTTCTTTTGGAGCCAGGAGGGAGACGAAGGGAGGTAGCAGGAAATGAATGAAAAAAGTGGGAGGGCAGTAGGAGAGAAATAGAAAGAGGTGAAGAGATTATTGTCTGAGTCCAGCGCTCACCGTTAGAAATCCTTTGATTTAAGAACACACAGCCGTTACGGTATGCAGGATGAAGAAACAAGAACCTCACTTGAATTGTTGGAGATGGGAGATTTTCTTTAAATAATTGACAGTAGGTTTATTCTTTTGTTTCCTATTATTCAGTATCCTGAGGAATTACAGCATCACTGGACGAGTGTCTGGCACGATTGATGTTCACTGTTACAGTTCAGTGCAAAAGCAGAAAGGATGGTGCACGCACATAAGTTTAGGGTGGTGTGTAGGTATGTAGCGTGTCTGACTTTTATATAGGTTGCACAGATATGATAGAAATAAGTAATTGAAAACTGTTGGAGCTGAACATTCAACAAGACTTAAAGTCCACAGCCACAGTAGCAGCTCTGTCTTGCTTGACTCGAATACAGCTGTGCTTTGAGCTTTAGTGGGTACTGTTCACCAAGGCTGCCATCTTGGTGAGCATGTTTACATGCTAACATTTGATAAGTAGCAGTAAACAAAAGTACAATTGAGTATGGTGGGTATTATTCTCATATATGGTCATAAACCAAAGAAGAGCTAAATGATATGGGAAATAATCTCATTTTCATTTTTTTAGTTGTGATTCAGTATGCAATTTTTTTGAAGTTTGTCATCTTCTGTATTCACAATACACAAGCAATAAACTATTCTATAGATTGTCAAACACAGCATTGGATACAGTCAATATAAACAGCTCTGTTATGCTGGTCGGGCCTATGTGTTATGACGAAATGAGATGAATTGATGCATGAACTGATACGAATAACATATCTTTATTCATCTATTGAATTGTAAAAGCTAGAGGTTGACCTATAGTGGATTTATAATGCAAGATATAATACCGATAGTTTGAAAAAAAAACGATTGAGGATTAATCGGCCAGTAGCACATTTTCCATCTTAGTGGAAATCAACTCAGCGTTCAGGGCCAGACTCATTTTGAAATGGACCCCAGGAGGCCACATAAACATGGCTGTACACACACAGCAAACGACTCTGTCCATGGTCCTTAAATTTTAGTGACTGCTATCCATAGACTGAAATAACCATGAAATACACTGAGAAGTAATAATTAATCATACTGAAATTATTTAGCAAAAAGGCTCACCAAGGCCACAAATCAACACTTACAACCCCGTGGCTTTGAGACACCGCTGCTATAATACACTCATAGAACACGCAACCTAACAATGTAAGCTACAAGAGGCCCGCCTGTTAGCAAGACAAACAATGTAGACCCACACAGCCTCCAAACAAATTGGATTTGTTTTTCACTCATCATTGACGTCATGTCTTTAAGAGGAGTTAAGGAAGAGTTAAGTTGGCCCCGACTGTATGCTGGCACACACAAATGCTCACACAAGGCTTATGGCATTGGCCATGACAAGTGGAGGTCATAGCCATTGGCCACTATTGGAACCCCATTGTGTCATCGATGATAGTTTATATAAAGTCCCAACGGCGCTGAATAATCAGCCGAATGGATGAATTGGTTGACCTCTAGTGACCTCTTCAGTCGCAGAAGAATATCCAACTTCAGGCCTTGAAAACATGGAACAAAACCATCATGGCTGAAAAAGAACAACGGAACAAAATGGTCTGGTGTGAACATTACTGTATGGAAAATAAAAAATGATCTTGCTGATCTTCAGTCAGTTACAGTATTGTACCAAATCACACAAACTGAAGTGCACACTGACTATGACTGTACCACTCTAAAAATATCGAGATAACTCAAAGCCTAACTCGCTTCACTTCACCCAGCAGTTGGAAAGAGACACACAGGAACTCATGTCTTGAGGAGCTGTAGCATTTATTCACTGAGAAAAAAAACTGAAATTTGCTACCTCTTGACAACTTTACTGCTAATTTCTCCCGCTAATTTCTGAGCCGATTGCCAGCAGCTGTCTGCTGTGAGCAAAGTCACCATCACTCTCATGCTCAACCACACACTCGCTACGCTCACATCTCGCACTGAGTAGTGGGCTGTCTGGTGTGGCATTTCACAAGTTGTTTTCTTCTTCTACTCTCATTCACGTGTAGATATGAATAGAAAATGAACTGTAGGGCAGCGTGTGTGCACGTGTAGCCCACAGTGCCAGGTGTCTCCAACCCTCTGATTAGCTACTTTGTGTAGCATTGACAAAAAATACACTATTTAGGACATTTCAATCAACGGGCCTTTCCCAAACCCCCCACTACACACCCCTTCTACTTCCACTTCGTTACCGTGTTCACACAGAGTGTCCGCCTACATTAAGTGCTGTACCAAACCAACTAGTGAGGAGTGGAAGTGAGTTATAAAACCCTCCAACAGCGAGCCTGCACCCATGCCAGCTTACCGATCACATGCTACACAGAAGTGTGTTCGTCACGGAAGAGGCTCTGTATTAAGAATCTTCCACGCGGTTACCCTTAGGCATGTAAACTGTTCAAACTAAGACAGACATTTAATATTGTCATATACATGTCAGGATCTTAGATGCTACATTGTATTTAGGACCAAAACTACACCTCTCCTGTTTCTTTAAAACGGTGATCAGGTTTACTCTGTTGTAAAGTGTAACAGGAACTGTTGCCAAAACACGCAGCTTAAAGACATCAAGGTGAAAAGAAATGTCACCAATGAATCTCAGGGATAAAGTGTATGGGCTTTTATGTATTACTTACGTATTTATTTACTTATTTATCAATTTGTTTTAATGGCAAAAGGATAATACACACTACCAAAATTCCGGTGAACAACAGAACGAATCAAATCAAGGTGATACAAATACATACAAAAATACACATAAAATGGGACTAATTTTACTTTTCTCCATGGTTACCAAATAAATCGACAGCTCCTATTTCCGCTGCAGAGAGGGAAGTGTGTTGCAAGGCTTGCCGCTGTGTTTACACCCTACACCTTGATGTAGAGTGCTTCATTCAGCTGTGAAGGTGACTTTAAATGGAGTGGCACTCCATGACAATGAGAGTAGGTAGGGTCTGATTTTTGGAAAGGCCCAACATGTTGGTGGCACCAGAGGAAGAGTCAAGGGTTGAAGCCATTATCATACATTGTCTTGGAATCTCTGTAACTGCTCTAAAACAGTAACCTACACAGCAGGTTGGCAGATACTGGTGTAGAGCAACAGCAAAGACTTGATTTCAGATGAATCGTGTAATGTTAGCCGTTAGCAAAATGACAGCATTTTGGCAATATTTTACATGGAAAAGTCCCAACAGTTTAGGGTTTAACTTGAGCCATGTCATACAACAATGATAGCAATCATTTCACATCCATAGAGGGCTAGTATTATACAGCTGTTATTAATTAATTTATTTTTTCAAACACAGTAGTATTGGATCGATACACAAGTTCAGGTACTGAAATCAGGATCAGGACGAAAAAAATAGTATTGGACCATCAATACGCAACACATATTGACATCTATGCCTTGCATGCCCTTACTGTCAGCATATCCAACCAGAGTAAGGTGTACGCTAACGTAACGCTAACATCTCACTTTGATAATGTTACAACACTGAGCGTAGCCTAGGCCAGTGGTTTTCAAACCTTTTGTGCCCAGCCAAAATCTCAAGGCACACCTTTATTTACATCTGTAGCACAGTAACTTCTAAAACATGTGCTATCACCCTTATTATGACATAAAAAAAAAAAAAGAAGAAGAAAAAAAAGACAGCTAGCTTTTGTGATACTGTGTACTGACAGTTTGTTTCTCTTTTCTTTTGGTGGTAGGTCGTCATCGCTGGTGCTTTGTTGTAATTTGCTCCGTACGATAAAGCGATCCATTGTTCCTCTCACAGCCTTCTCCTTTTAAATATTATCATCCCTCCATCTAGCTGCCAATCAGGGCTTTTGATGAGTCACACACTTATGATTCCCATGCGTGAACGGTGACAAATAGTTTCCCCATGAAGGGTTTTAAAAAAATAATTAGATTAAATTAAATTAAATTAAATTACATTTTTAGCCAGAGCTTGCCTCTTAGGAAATGTATGCACACAACATACTGATACAGTCAATTAAAAATTAATTCATAACTCTTTGTATAGGTCCAGTTTAATATTGCATTACTGATGCGTGGTTATCACAAAATCCCATGGCACACCTGGATAGGCATCGCCGCACACCATTTGAGAACCGCTGGCCCAGGCTATTTAGTTTACCATGGTGGTGCTAGCACACATGGCCAGAGTGTGTGAGATGAGTAGAGCTGAAGTCTCTCTACTTACAAAGCAAAATAGTGGAGTGGTTGTCCTTCTGAAATGAGATTGCGAACAACAAGGTCACAATCTTTTAACAATTAACAGCACAGCCCTAAATTACAGTTATTACCTGTAAAACCTTTCCTGGAATTTATATCCAGACCTATTCTGGCCATCAATAGTACCAGTTTCAAGTGAGAGGTGCAAAGTGTTGCCAAGTTGAAAAAAGGGCTTTATCTAAAAGCCACAACTGGCCACTCTGGGGCTCCTGGTTCATTTTGCAAGCCACGCAGCAGGTTGTTTCAGCCTCCAGAGTCACTTAATCGTGCTCTCATTTGCTGCATAAGTAAAATGACATTTCTCTGCTGCTGCTTCCTCCCAGGCGGTTGGTAAAATGGCACCCCGAATTATTTCCACATTTAACACTTTTAATTGAGCTGCCATGTGCTCCAGAAAGTGTTTCTCCCGTCCGCTGCGGAAGCTCCATTTTGGTCATCCGTCTGTAATCCGCGGCTGTCTGCAGGATTGTGTGGCTTTCACTGGAAAGGGTAAGCGTCTGGCTGTGATCTGAACTGCCTACTGTAATGGGGTTAATTGAATCAGTAATCTATTTACACTTTGCCCTCAATTACTGACTTAATCAAATGCTGAGTCACTGTGGAAGTCAGGTAGCCCTCAGGCAGGAAGCTAGCACCTTATGCATTCTAACCACAGCTACTCATTTATCGAAATACAAAAATAAACAGGTTTCCTAAAAAAGTGAGCAAATTTCCTCCAACATTAAAAGTTGTCATAATGTGTGAAAGTATTACATTTCGAAAAAAAGAAACCCAAGTTTTAGGAATGTTGCAAAGTGCTATTAGAAAAGGGGTCACATAACAGTGCAGGCTGCCTTGAAGCTGCAGAGTTAGCAGTACAGTAAGCCCAGCTCGCTGACAGAGAGGCAGAAGGGGCTTGACAGGGTATGTCAGGGCAGCAAATAAATGTTTGAATGGGAGAGTGGGCCCAAAGAAAGGAAGCGTGCACAGGCAGACAGGCTGACACCACCCAGATAATGGAGCTGCCAGAGCCTCTCTCATGTTACATCTCACCTCACCAAAACACAATCACAAGAAAACACTTTCACTTGCACATGCAGACATGCTCCTACACAAATTCGCACACACACACACACACATACGCAGGTGTGTCACATACATACACTCTCAAGATTTCTATTGAGCTCTTTAAGAAATGGATGCCTCAGAACAAGACAGGGGTTGGATAGGTGTGCGGAGAGGATGCTTCATTGATTAGAGGCTAAGGCAAAGGGCTCTGCTGAAAAACCACCTCTCCTTCTCCATGTACTGGTAATCTCCCCTGCCAGCTCTTAGAAACAGGCTGTAATTTGATAAATCGCTGGGCTGAGATGAGAATAGGCTTGACAGTGCGGGGGCCTCCCATCCTCTGACACCGATCATCTGATCCCTTTTTACAGCACATTAAATATAGAGCCCCTTTCTTCCATGGCTTCACTTTAAGAGACACACTAACGATTTGTGTTGCCAGGGAGGGAGTGGGATTAAAAAGCAAGAGGTCGTGGTTGTCACTACAGAATGATAGCAAAAGAGCAGGCCTTTAGGCAGAGGTTAAATTAGTCTGAAACAATTCAGAGAAGCGATCTGCCACCTTTGATCAGTAGTTTGGATTAGTTTTTTTCTCATGTCGTCATTCAGATTTTCTGACAGTGTGTCCAATAATTGTTGACATCTTTGAGTCTGGACCAAAGTGGTGGACCGACTGACTGACATTGACACCAATTTTCACCATGCCACTAGCATGATGAAAAAGTTACATTGTCTTGCAGCACATATCATTATATTGCCAAACTACACAATACAGTGCTTGATATAGTGATGAATCAACTCAAGTCAGTCACCAACAAGCTCACCAATGACAATTATTAAAGTCATTTATCAAGTTAAAAGGCAAACCATTATTTGTTTGCGGTGTTTAAGGCAAGGTTTTGCTGCTTTCTTTTGAGTACTGGTTCAATTTAATTTTATTTATTAGGGATATTCCTGGCGACTAATTTCCCTGTCGATAAAACAAAAATTTAAAATAAGACTAGTCGACCAAAAGTCGTATCCAGGCTCAACATAATCCATCAACTTCCTGAAGCATTTACCTTTGACAAAGTTACATGGAGGCGTATCTTGTGAGGTCATTGTCGCGATGAGCTGCGTTATCTTCTCAGACCGGGTGGGATCACAGCATCTCCAGGTGAACAATGTCAATTTGGTCCGGGTGAAGCTAGCACCGCTAACAGCAGCAGCCGTCATCCTGTGCAGGTTAACATCCAAATGCTTGAGTTGATTGTGGTTGCGAATTGCTCCATTTGTATGATTGTATGCCATTTTTTTCTGACACAGCCTACATGCTACCTTGTTTTTATTTTCTAAATCAAAGTACTGCGCCAATTTCGCAAGAGGACATCTCTCCAATTTCCACCGTGCTGTTTTAAAACTCCAGTCTACTCAAGCATTAACACGGGGAGGGGGACTGCTGTCTGATGGCTCCGTAGCACCCACTAGTGGCAGGTGGCTGCATGACGGTTAAGCTGCCTTGTACATGAATAAAACACTAATTGGTTTAACTGACTCATATTTCTGGTGCCGACTAGCGATCACTTAGATGACTAATCGCGTGCTTCCCTTTTATTTATAAAGCCCAATATCATAAATGACAATTTGCCTTGGAGGGTTTTACAGCACAAAATCCCTCTGTCCCTGGACCCTCACAGCAGATAAGGAAAAACTCCCCAGAACCCCTTTAACAGGGGAAAAAATGCTAGAAACCTCAGGAAGAGCAACTGAGGAGGGATCCGTCTTCCAGGACAGATAGATAGTTGTGCAGTAGATGTTGTGTGTAAAGAATAGATCAACATAACAGCGATTCATATGACAAAAATGTACGTTAAGAGAGAGAGAGAAAGAGGGAGAATCATGGCAAACAGTAATGACAAAAACAACAATAACAATTTCAGTAATATTATTGTAATACTAATAGTATTTTGCTTTGGTTATGTTACAAGTATTACATATGACTGTATGTCTATGTGACAATAATAATCATGTGTATAATAATAGTGGAGGCATGACTAATGTTAATAGCAGTAGTAGGAGACATCAGGCAGGACCACTGCAGCAGCGCAGCCACGACCCATGACCTTTGTGTTTTGGAATATTGCACAAAACAGAAATGAAAATAATTGTCAGCTGCAGCTGTAATACAATGCACAGTACAGCACTAAACAAACTGCAGCTTCAAAAGTGACCGGAGTCATCACCTCTGTGATTATCCTGGGGGGGGGATAAACTTCAAAAGCTTTAAAAATGTAGTATTGTTGCAAAGGTATTGCATTGAATTGCATTGTATTGTACAGGTCTACCTGCGGCGACTTTAGCATTGTCAGCGCACTATAGTAGGGACCATGGTGTTTTTTTTTTTTTTTCCATACAGCTCCTACTCTTTTCTTGAGCTTCATGTTTTTTCCACAAAACTATCTTTCACCTTAATGAGGTGCCAGTTGAGATACATACAAAGCAATCTCAGGGACTGTAGTGGTCACAGTCGAGGCTGAATATCACAGTAAGTGTTGCTGCTCTTTTCAAATTATCAAAGTGTAGGAAACAAAAGATGTATGTCCAGCTAGAAGAATCACTGGTTTTAGTCCTATTATGTGTGTGTGTGTTGCTTTTAAATGTGAATTGTTTGGTGTTGAACCTTGTGAAAGGAGAATTTTTGTTGCTTTGTAAAAAAGTTTGTCTTACTTGTTCCTAGTATTGCATGAAAGAAGAACAAAATTTAAGTGCTGGCAGAAGGTATTTTCTGTGATAGTGAGGTTGTAAATATAATTTTACCACAGCATACAGTATGTTGTTTGTGATGCACCCTTGTTCAGTGTGCTTCAAATATATTCTCACAATGTGGGACGTTACTTATGCTACTAAACACTGTTGCATGTACTGTAGTGTACACTTTGCCACTATGTGGAAAATTTTACTGACAAAAATCTTGAATTAAAATGCTTACATCTGAAGACAGCATATTTACATTTACTGTAGTTGCAGAAAAGATATTTATTTGCAACTGAAGCTTCTTGTTAGAAACAAAGCTTAAACACATGCTGTCCCCAAGAGTGCTGATACCAAGCTGCAAAAACGTGTGTGTTTGTGTATGTGTGCTTCCTTCTGCTGGCATTGTTTATTGTGTAGATCTTTTCTGGGAATGCGCCGGCCAATGTATTTCTATTTCTACACTAAAACAAACACACATATGTACAATACCGCCTACTTAGCACATGGACAATAGCAAAAACAAAAAAATACAAGCACAGATTTGGTGTAAGCAGCTTTGTCTCATTATATTCTGGGCACCTGCAGTTAATTTTATTTAATTGTCTAGACTTAATTTAGCCAAAGAAACTTAACTAAAATTGCACTGCATTATGTTTATTCATTGTAGTTAAATTAGTAGCAGATTTAGATATATTTGTGTCCATGTTTAAATGGAAAATAATGAAATGCAGTCTGTGTTCTAGGGGTAGTTTGTTTTAGCCTCAGGCGCTGCTAAATGCATCCATTACATGCTGTAAAAACCACCCAACACACCCAATAATAAGTTTCCCAGCATTGGACAGCTCAACCAAATGAATGAAACTACTTTTTTTTTAAAATAAATTGCTGATGTCTGACAGTTAGTGAAAAGTACTGTATCCCATACAATTCAGGATGACAAATAATCACGAGAGGCAGAGGAACAGCCGTACTAATAACATTTGGCACCAGGTGCCGAGTGCAATGACACTGCAAATACAGGGGCTGAAACACTGTTATCTGAGAGACCATTTGGGAATTATAAAAAAATGATTTCACAGTGTATGATAGATTACCATAAACCACTGGGTGTTCTTAAGAATTTCCACTTTCTGCCAAAATATCTGGCAAAGGTACAAGGGAGAGAAAAAACATGACAGACAGCAAAGATTTAGGAAACAGAGACAGAGAGCTTTGAAGCCATAAAGTACCAAACCCACTTATAAAATCTAATCTAAACAATTTGTCTGCTGCCTGTTAAAATGCAGGATTGGCACAGCAACGCAGCCTCTCCGGTGACTTCATTTTTTTTATAGCACTAAAGGGAGGCCAATTTGCAAAATATCTCCTTTATCTCGTCTGTCAGTGTGTGTTTTTTTTTGAACTTGCAACTTATTTTCTTAAAACAGATTAAATTAAATTGAACAAAAAAAGGCAATTTAATTCTTCACACCAGCGCACGATAGAGACACTAATTTAGAGAAAATGTTTTTGAGTTGTGGAACCTTCATTACAGTCAAATTACCAGCTCTTGTTATTCAGAACAAGGCATAAGTGTAGCTTTCAGGGGGAGATGTAGGAGACATGTCCCCCTTAATATTTGTATGTGCATTTACCCGCCCTAATAAAGTCAACATAGTAGCAGAGGACTGATATTTTGACAAAATAAGACTTTCACACTATAAATAAATGCATAAAAATCATCAGAAAGCAGGAAATTAACTGTTTAAAACTCAAAACTTTGTGGTGGACAACCCTTAAACTTATATTTTATATGTGTCCCCACCAGTGCTTAAATGAAACCTACGCCCTTGGTACTGGGTAAACGGGGCTTAGCTCTGACAGTTGCAGTAGTTGGCCTTACTAACACAAGTCTCTCCATAGCTACACTCTGACAAACAGACAGATGGACCCTAGAAACACAAAAACCTAACAGTCTTCTCCTGTCTTTTTTTGGCAGCAAACACACCAAAAAATATGAGTGGGGCAGGGGGTGCTCTCCAAATATGCACGCCACCAATAATTTAGCAGGTGTCTTTAACTAAATGTCAGTTATTTGTGTTTAGTTTTAAACAGCAATTCTAAGACCCCCTTTACAGTTTGCTTTAAAATGTGTTTTGGGTAATCAGACTGTAATAGGATGGTGCTTGAAAACATGAAAGTGTAAATGCACCCAGAGGACAGATTGTGATCTGATTGGCAAAATCACACCAGGGGTGGTCGGGGACACATTGTGGCCACATTTAAAACTAGCAGTGATGTGGGCACTGTGCCGAACTGTCGTGGTGAAGAGGGAGATGAGCCAGAAGGCGAAACTTTCAATTTACCGGTCCATCTACGTCCCAACCCTCACTTGTGGTCATGAACTCTGGGTGGTGACCTAAGGAATGAGATCGCAGATATAAGCGGCTGAAATGAGTTTCCTCCGTGGGGTGGCTGGGCTCAGCCTCGAATAGGGCAAGGAACTCGGACATTTCGAGGGAGTTCGGATTAGAGCTGCTGCTCCTTCACATCGAAAGGGGTCAGTTGAGGTGGTTCGGGCATCTGATTAGGGTGCCTCCTGGGCGCCTCCTGTTAGAGGTGTTCCTGGCATGTCCCACTATTGGAAGGCTCCGGGATAGACCCAGGACATGATGGTGCTTACACGCTTACATATCTTGTCTTGCCTGGGAACGCCTTGGGGTCCCCCAGAAGGAGCTGGAAAGTGTTGTTGGGGAGTGGGATACCTGGGGTGCTTTGCTCGGCCTGCTGCCCTTGTGACCCGGCCCTGGATAAGCAGATGAAAATGGATGGATGGATACAACAACTCTGTGGGTAGAAGTACCTTATATAGAGAGGTAACAGCCTTTTACTTGTTACCAAGCTAAGCTTCAAGCAAGAAAGCAGCAAGACAGCTTATGGATATTCAAGACAGGTGATGATACAGTCAAAATGAGACCAAGTCTCTGCTTTGAATTTGGTCCGATGAAAGTATACAAGCAAAACTTGGTAATATCCCAATTGGGCCATTTATGAAGCAATGGATGAGTAACAGGTCAAGAATGGCTACACCAGTCCTGGACAGAGTAATCAGATCCAAATTGGGTCTGAGTGTGGACACTTGAGATATCTTTTAGTACCAGGTGTAGATGTAATCAGGTTAAATCATATCTAGATACAATCTGGATACGAGATGCATTTTATTACAAGGTGTAAAGGGGATCAAAACTCCTTTGTGTTACTGCAAAATATATCTTGCTTGACTTCAGCATACAAGTATTTGTCTAGTTAGCTGTCTAGTCATTTGCAGAAAATGGTGGCTGTAGGATTAACTGAGCCAAATGCCAGGACTTTAAAATCATGCCAAGAGTATCAGTGATGAAACTCAAGATCAGCACAAAGCTCTCCTTGCTCATCAAGTGCAAGCACTTCAGCTTCTCGGCAGTCTATTGACTCTTTCTCTATGGCTGCTAGTGGCAGAATGCCTCATTTCACCATGCTGCATTAGCAGGTGATTGTGTCACTTGTGCAAAGGCGGACCATCTGGGGTTTGAAAGCAGGCCAAGAAAGTTTAAATCTCTACAGTGTCACTTGGACTCTGGCACACAAAGCCGCACTAGGGGATGTCACAGGCAAAGAGTATAACAGAGGTAAGTGTAAAGTATGTGAATGGGAAAAATTATTCAGGGGAGTCTTGAAAGTAAGGTTGGTAAAATGCTCACTACAAGAGATTTTTTCATTGCCATGTAACCTAAAACTTTTCAAAGGAGGTTTGATAATTTTTGAATATTTTATGTAGATAAGCACCTGAATTATCAGTCTTTTATGGAATCAATCATTATTATTTATATGTGGTGGGAAATCTGATCCTATTGAGACCTTTACCACACACAGGGTTCATCTCAGTGACTAATGAGTGGCATTCGTTTTAAGGCTGTGTGCTGTTTTCCACCATAATTACTGTCTCTCTGCATGTGAGGGCGCACAGCCAGAGTAATGTGCCGCATACATGCATCTCAGCATTAAAACTCTACGAAGAAGGAAGCTCAGTATTAGGGATGTGAATCACTAGGTCTATCACAATATGATATTTTATCCATTCTTTGGACAACAATATGACATTTGCTGATAGCACAAAGTCTGCCACAATACAATTTCGATTCAATTGAGGAGCCTGCAATCAATATGAGTAGATGTGATATGATCATTTATCACAATGAGACACTGGCACCCAATTTTTGCTTTTGGCCATTGAAGAAAATAACATAAATAACCGCCTGTTGAGTGCCAGTAAAGTTTACTTTAAATTGACTCCACTAACACATGGCAAGAACACTTAACAATAGCATAAAATTCAGCTTGATAATAACAGTCAAGGTTCATAGACAAAACAGTTGTTTAATGCTAGTCACTGCTATTAGCTGTACTTTAACATTGTATAAATTAGCCTAACAGCTAGCAGACTTTTCCTCAGTCCATAGCTTAAGAGATTACATGTCTTTTATTTCGAGTTTTTCTTACTCAGCCATGGTTTAAGTCACTGCATCTCCCGACAGAACAGCCCGCAGCTCACGTAGGTTGCATTGATTTACATTGTGTTCCAGCTCTAGGAGGGGGAGGCTTGCCAAGGGCACCAAATGTGCAAGGCCGCCACTGCCATTATCTACCTGGCACCAGCAGGCTCTGACACTATGTGCCATGGGAACTTTAAAGTAAAGGCATCTATTAAAGATGCTGATATGGATAGATGTTAATAAATGGATCCAGATGGATGGGGTGTTACACCCCTGATGAGAATATAAAGTAACAGAATATAAACATGGACATATAATATGGATGGCTGCATGGATTGTCTTTGCAGTGCTTCAGCTGTGCTACACAAAGTTTTTGGAGTAATTATATGGTTATTTAATTTTTTTCTAACCCAAAGGAGGCTAAAACAAACAGCTTGTTTTGGGTTACACTAGATTTACAGCTTGATAGCTTTGGTGCCGTTCTGATTTTCTTTGAGTGAACTGTTCCTTTAAAACAGCAGCTGTTTGGACAGAAACATATTAAGCGTGTTAGCAGTAACTTATTAACACATTAGCAACAATGGTATCCGCTCAAATATGCCCTCAAGTAAGCAGCAGCTGTTTTCAAAATTTTTGATCCGTGAACTTTCCCTCTCTACAAGGCTTTTTTCCAACAGCCGCTCTCTTAGCCCGGTCTGTCAGTGTGGTATTGTGCTGCAGAACAAAGAAACCAGCGAGCAAGCCATCATTATCACTTCAGGGACCCAGAATACACATTCCCCCAAGGAGGCTTGAAAACACAGACCTAAAAACAAAAATACCATCAGAGATAAAATAAGCGAAAAAAATAAATTCCAGAGGAGAGTAGAAGTGGTGCTTTATGTTTAGTGGAAGGGGGGGTGTATTAACAGCTGCAGCCCCATCTCTACTTGGAGCTCAATAAGGCCATCACCACAGGGATTTCCAATGATCAACTGCGCACAGCTAAAAATGCCATGATTCGTTTCCCTTAATGAACTATTCGTTGTTTTTCAGGGCTGCATCAAGTCTCGTCGTGAAATTCTCTAAGGCCCGATCCATCTCGCTGAATTGTTTACATTTGCAGACAGAGCCCGGAGAGCCGGGTCAAAGGCATCTTTAAAAAAAAAAAAAAAGGTTTTCATTCGCTGTCTTCTTCATCCTCACCAAGAGTGGTGTTTCAATGTCAGCAGAATAAAGAACACAATACCACATTCAAACCTGTTTTAATTGCACCAGTCTAACCCATAAATCACACTGACGTGCACACACACATGCACAAACACATACACACATAGGATAATTCTTCTCAGTTTATCTACACCCACCCGATGACAAACAAGCATGCAGTATGCCAACGGGAATACGCACTGGCCAGTGCACATGACACACATGAACAATAGTAACTCAGAGGTCCTGCAAACCCTTTTACCTTTTGTACCTTTTATACTGGACACACATTGTTGCCAAAACAACATTTGGCTGAAATTAATGAACACAGCAACAATATTTCATTATGATGTGTCGTGCACATGGAAACAGACAGCAAGAAGAAGCCTGTCTGTGAATTCAAAAAAGGGGAGTTTTACTTGACATAGACCTGTAGGATAAAGAATAAAAGCACATACGTATGGACGCGTGACAAATTAAAGAGAAGCATGAATAAATCAGTGGAGAAAAGATGCTTCGGCACAGGTGCACTGTGTGGTAAAATTAAGCAATTAACATCCAGTCACACTCGGTGGCATGTATAAAAATGACTCATCACCATCACTAGATCTCAAGAACACCTATGGGAGATTTTGGACTGTCGTCTTAAACAGTGCTCTCCACCATCATCATCAAAACAGGTAATATCTTTTGAAAGAATGATGTTTGTCTCGTCAGTAGAGTTCAGGAGACTTGTAGAAACAATGCCAAGGTGCATTGTAGCTCTTCTAATAATGGCCCATCACTTTACTAAGACACTTTATGTTGGTCTTTTATGTAGCTGCTGGAGATGCGGACAACTATTCCAACACCGTTTGCCTCAATTACTCATTGTTTGACTACTCCAGTCAGTATAATTATTTAGTCTATATCTAAAGATGTACTTAGTAGGCTTCTCCAAAAAAACAATGCGCAGACTCATACACAAGGAATCTCTCTGAGCTATCACTACGACCCACTGAAAGTCTGTTGTGGTGTATTTTTCTGCAGACTTTGCCGTCTACCTGCATTTTTTCGTATTCTGTTTTTACTTTCTGTGTGCTGGATGTTTATGTGTGAACCCACAGCTCCAAGGTGAGGCTAGGGCTTAATAAAAAGCTAGGGACAAGGTGCCAGACAGCAGCAGTCATCCAAGAGACACAGGGCCGAAAAAAAATACAAATAAAGCGAGGTGAAACTGTGAATACTGTGAGGCAGGATTTGGAGTTAGCGAGGTAACTTCAGGGTTAACTTTTGTTTTCCAGTACTACAAAGCTGGTTCTCTTTTTACCAGGATAAATCACCGTGGTAACTTAACACCTCAACACCCCGACCTCTGACCAATCAGATCACTGAAGAAGAAAGTATCCATGGGCAAAAGTCTGGCATCTCAGGTAAAAAAGAGTAGCCTATATATTGTTCTAGATCAGTAGAATCATTTAATTGTTCCAGGGCTCTATTTCCACTGGTTTTAAACTTCTAACAAATGGAGAGACGTTTACAGCACTAAATACATGATTTTAGCAGGATTTTAAGTTATGCAAAGTTTATTTTAGTCTGCTGTGATGGTGTTGTGTTGAGTAATCGATGTCCAGAATAGGGCCAGATGACTCTGGACCTCACCCCCGGCACTTTGTTCTATACTCATCTTTTTCTCGTAAATGTATCTTGAAGACAAGAAGATAGTACTCAAAAAGTCACTGGAAACACTTACCCCGCATGTCCACTGGATCCATCGCGTGCGCGATTCAGCCGCACCGCGGGTGCCGGAGCTAATTGCGGCCATTCAATTCAATGTAAGCTGCTCCACAAGAAGCGGCTCGGCGCTCTGCTCCACTAAAAATACACGCCGGGTCTAATTTTTGATGGACGCCGGGCGACAACGCGTCAATTTCCACAGACCAAATGAGTCAAACAGGAAGTCGGGCGCAGAAAAGACGAGAGTATCCGGTCAATTTTCAAAATAAAAACACTCATGAAAACTCCAGAGCGTATTTCACATCGCTACAACAACATGACGTCAAAGTAGGTGGCCCCCGGCAGGCAGAGAAATCTTTTCTTTGTTTGTTGATGTCTTTATACCTCCAGTGTTTCCGCAAATTATTGTGTGACATTATGATCTCGTGATCTGTCATTTCCAGCCACTCGCACGCGCCACTATAGATCCACTTCCAGTGGACATTGACGCCCGGCACAGGATGGAGCGAGTCCACGCCACGGCCAAACCGCACACGTGACGGATCCAGTGGACACCCGGCGTAATCAAATGCAGTTGAGTTTAATGTGTTCACAAGCAACAACACATACAACTAGTGAGCCAGGCTCCGGAACCAGACTGAAGACTCACTTGAGGTGCTCTCTCTTTTATGCTCGTGGAGATTCTACTGAGTCTCCACCTCTTTTCCTTAAGCCTTCCCTCCTAACCCACAACCTAACGGCGTATTGTCAAGGCATATCTGGACATTGACTCTCTTACATAATGGTGTAATGCCCTGGACAAGTTTGAACACGCAAAGTCATGTTCCAACTTGTCCTTCTAATATGTTCGGGTAAAGTCACAGTTTGACTTATCCTTCCAATATGTTCGGGCCAAATCCTACTTTGTTTTTAAAAAACATTTAATCATAGTGTTTCTACTAAATGTGATCAGATCAGAGGTGACATATATTCAATACAAACATTAAATGTGATCAGACCAGATATGTAGATGAGTACATTGATATGTACTTAGTAGTCTGTCACTACTCATTTTACACTACAGTTGCTATTTTACACTCTGATTCCATCACTGCAGCTCAAAATAAAATGAGACACCTGTGTGATGAGAATTAGGATAAAAAAGATCATAATCCACACACTGTTAATTGGCTTCCATTATTATAAATGCACCATTTTGGTCAGACAGACCTTATCAGTCATTAACTGGGCTACTTTTCCACCCTTTACTTCAGTAGCAGAAACAGTCTGGTTATTTAAATGCATACCAATCTATATACTCTCTATAAATCTCTATACTAATGTCACATATAGCCTAGTGATATCTACACATAATTTAAGACTTGGCTGGCGGTGAATTTTTGGATAGTATTTTCAGTGTTTCTCCATTTTCTGTTTTAAGATTACAGAGTATCGTTGACATCCCATGCCATTGACATTTTACTGTCTTGCAGTCGCAGATGCTTTCGGTATCGTTCATTTCATATGATATGAAGCAGTCTACTGGTTTTGATTATGTTGCTCAAAATGAACACCCCCGCCTCTTCCACATGAACGCAGTCATGGCTGGATAGGAAAACCCAGAGTTAACTGAACTAGTTGATAAACATCTAGAAGGTCAATGGTAGGGTTAATCAAGCCAGATAACGATCCTGTGTAACGATATCCTGGGTAAGTTTCACTGGCTTTGTAGTACAGGCCTCAGATGTGAGTGTATCTGGGGTCAGCTTTTACCTTCAGTTTCGCTGGCGAGCATGTTTAGCCTGCATTAATAACTGACAATCCTGCATGGTATACTTTTAAACTAAAATGATTAGTTAATTAATTATTAAATAGCAATCTTGATGATTGAATCGTAGTTATTCGTAAAACTGTGTCAGTTTAACTTCACAATTATTAGAATTTCCCTCTATTTTCTGTTTAATTAAGTGTTTCGACCCTAATTGTACATCCACCCCAGGTCAAGAATTTTATTAATTTTCTTAGTGCCAAAAGTAACGTCAAATACCATTCCAGCTCATATTAATTCTGCAGCAGCACACCACCATGAGTCCATAAATGAGCCAAGTGGCTGTGATCTGTGTGATAATAACAGTATCTGCGATCTAAACTGCTCAAGTGATGTGAAGATAATGTTCTTAATACCAGTTACAGTTTCAGTAGCGACCAACACACCAGCAGATGTGGTGTTTTTGTGCTTTTAGCTGAGCAAGACCAGAGAACATTCAGTTCAAACAGATTGGCGGTGCTGCTGTTTTGTCCTCATTGTTCTCTGTGTAGTTTGCTGTAAGTGATTTAGAATAGCCTTGATGCATTTTATGTTAAGTGAGCACGGTGCCAGACTCCGTTTAAAAAAATTGCCCTTAAATGCTACATTGCTTGTAAGCAACCAGTCATGTAGTAACTGAGGAGGCAATTTTGCCCTGTGTGCTCTGATATATTTGGCATGCAGTTGACACGCTAGTCATAATTTTGTTTTAATGAATACTCAACTCCAGGCGTTTGCTTCGGGTGTTCCTCACTGTTTTGAAATAACAAAATAATGGGATAAACTGACGAACCAGCTTTAAAAGTGACCTATGTTTTTTTTTTTTAATGTGGATTTAATTTAAGCCAATGTTAAGAGTGGTTGCTTTGAATTTTGAAAAAGTAAATGATAAATATTTGGAAAAGTAAATCATAAATGTAATTTAAAGAAACTTAAAGGGGCAAATTTAAGGTCAGATCTTTGGCTAAGTCTTTGTTAATCTTTTTAGCCATTCTAAAATCATGCATGACTCTAGGGACAGCATTGTTGGTCTAGTGGTTAGTTAGCCAGTTAGTCCACCACTTTGAACTAAGTGGTAACCTCCAGGGCTGAAAAGCCATTGCAGAAATGCCAAAAACTGCAGTTCCTTGAATTGCCACTTGAGGCTGGCTGTAGAAATAAATCAATCCCCGTAGACACCCCATGACAACTTACAGAACTTTACAGAAGAAATAAACATGTTTACAGCCTGGTACAAAAAGCAGTTGAGGACTCTGTAACTAATTTTCCCATAAATGACAACTGTACAGCGGAACTTTTATTCAAGTAATTAATCAAATTTCACTAAGGTGTAAAGTTACACATACTGACTTGAAAACAACAGCCCCTAAACCAGTGGGTGATGTCTTGGCAACTATGTCAGTTATTTTATACAGCCTGGTAATGAGGAAATACAGTGAGTGCTGGATGGAGCAGTGAGTGACAACAACCCCACCCACATGAAAGAGTACTGTTTGCGGGGGAAATGCTTTGGTCTAGGTACCATGTGTGTACGTTTACTTTGGTTCCACCGAGAGTGTTTGGTGGGAACAGGTCAGATCCATGCCTCGCTACCTCACAGTTGTACCCTCTCATCCATGGTCACTTCTACCTCCAAAAAAACAAAATGGCAATGGCCGAAATTCTGAACGCTAGACTTTAAAACGACAGCCCCCAGACCAGTGGGTGACATCAGGGTAGCTCTGTCAGTTCATTTTTACAGGCTATAAACAAGAATTAGATGGATTACCATGAAATTTGTTACGTATATTCAAGCCCCCCCCATGATGAACTGAAATCACTTTGGTGCCCACCTGTCATTTCATCTAGAGCCACCATTTCAAGCCCTCTAACACTTTGTTTTATGACCAAATACTTGCAAAACACATTCATCCTTAGCTGTTTGTTAATAAAATTAATTGTTAGTTGGAACCCGAATGTAACCTCAGGGTCCTTTCTTTCTTTGTTTCTTTGAATAGACCAGCATGAGTCCACCAACGTTTAATTGGACACAGTAAGACTTTGTACCAAAACAATTTTCAACCGCTTACAGACTGAAGAAATTGCGATTACAGTAAAATCTATTTCTGGAATTACCCTTGCCCAGTTTTTCTGTGGACACCCTGCTGTGAGTTCCCCAGACACTTCTTTGAGTATTGAATAATTTCTGTAGAGTTCAAACCTACAGTACAGGATAGGGTAATGAGTGCAGTGTAAACCCCAGATGAAGGGCAACTGTCAGATGTTGGGTTGATAGGTGACATCTGCAGTGTAATTGGTGATGCTCGCTCCAACCTTCACGTCAAAGGAAAGAAAGAGAAAGAAGCAAAGGAGCAAAAGGTTGTGTAGAGGA
Source organism: Cephalopholis sonnerati (assembly GCA_019142605.1). Classification (NCBI taxonomy): domain Eukaryota; kingdom Metazoa; phylum Chordata; class Actinopteri; order Perciformes; family Serranidae; genus Cephalopholis; species Cephalopholis sonnerati. The sequence continues at coordinate 22,100,073 of JAGQAX010000019.1, forward strand.
TTGTTGGCATAGCAACGGTATAGGAAATTTGTGAAATAGGATAACCACATATGTACTGGCACTGGGAATGTCAGTGGAGATGGTTTGTAATGGTTACAGGGGTCCGTTCCATTATACCTGACAGCAGCTGTCAGTTAGTTAGTGAGTGCGGGTGCAGATCCAGAGATCCCCGTGTCAGCAAGATGAGAACCTGGCAGTTTGGTGTCGAGGACACAGGCTCAAGTCTAAGAGGGTTAAAACTGAGGAGTGAAAGGCAGCTGTAGCAGTTTGGAGTGCCTCAGTGGCAGAAAAATCCCAGTGGAGCAGAGTGGGCTGTTTGTGGTCCAGTGCGATAAGAGTGTCCACTGAGGTGTTAGTAAGCGGTTAGGATTTTTGGAAAAGAATAAAAGAAGCAAGCTGTAGTTTTAGACATTGAAAGAATCAAGGTTTAATTTCTTGCAATGGTGAGTAAGTGAGTGACTACAGATGATGGGTTGCAGCTGGATTTCAGGAAAAAGGGTTGACTAAAGTTTACAGAAAATGGGACGGACAGTTAGTGATGGCTTGGAGGAGTAAAGAGGGGTTGGAGTAAGGCCAAGGGGGCAAAAGTTGACCCTGCTGGAGGAAGACAAGCTGCGGGACTTTATCTGGAGACAGAGCAGTCTACGCAACACTCTGTGGGGGTAACAAGAAGGCATAGTTAGGGAAATGACAGTAAGGCCTGCAGCTCAATAATACCAGCTGACAGAAGCTGACAGTATTGATCTGATCACACTCTCAGCTTAAACCAAGTCTCAGTTGCTGCATAAATTCCTTTTAAAATGAATAATGAATACCACCAGAATGCCTCAGACCATAATATAGTGAATGTGTAAAATATATTATAGGTATTTGCAAATTTAAAGGCAAGGCAAGGTTATTTGTATAGCACATTTTCTGCACAAGGAAAGTGCTTTACATAATGCACAAATCAGATAAAACACAGGGTTGATCAAGGTCAGCTGCAACAACATTTGAAACATTTAACTCCCTCAGTGATGATCAGATGTGTGCCCTTGACTGTGGGTGGGACCATCTTTGTGTGTAGTCATCTAAGTGCACAAGAAAGCATCATTAAATAAGGCTGCAATTCCTCCCCCTCTTCTTTCACCTCTGACCCCATCTATTAAGTTAAAATTAGGAGGGCCTGATTTAATAAGAACAGCTGCGCTTCCACTGTTATCTAACCAGGTGTCTGAATAAAGAATAAAATCAAGATTAAAAGTAGTAATTAGATCCTTAATTAAAAATGATTCCACCTAACATTAAGGAGACCCAGTTTCATGTTATTTCTGACGGGGCTGAGGACAGATTGTGACTGATGAGGAATGGATATCAAATTTGATGAATTTGCAGGGTGAGTTGGGTGCATTTACTACCACTTATCAAAAAAGGGTACGATGATATCCTGCTCCTTCGCAGTGATGAGGCTTACCATAGGTTGTAGTGGGTACATGCCCAATAAAGGAAAAAAGAGGGGGAGTAGAGGTGGGGCAGGGACCCTTTATGTCCAAGGCGTCTCATCTCTCGGTAGATTTGTTTGGTCTTGATTTGACTGGTGTTGTTTAGAGATGCTGCACTGCAACTTTGTGGCATCCAGTAGCACCCACATCCAGTTCCTTTATCTCGGATCTTGGCTTGTTAGAGAGAAGGGAGATGAGACAAACATTTGGTGACCTCACTGGCCTTATCAGTCTAACCAGCACCGGCAGGAGGGAGCTGTTTTCTCTTTCTGCCATCTTCATTATCACCGTAACTGGTGACACAGAACGCGCTCAGTTGGGGTGGAGGCAAACATCATGGCAGAGCTCAGGGGGTGAGTTTAATGCCAGCATTAACCAGCTTCTCCATTTTGTCAGTGAGTCCCGAAAGGGGTGAGGCAGGGGAGAGTGAAGGGAGGAGGAAGTGGTTATCAGCATGTTGACTTAGAGGCTGTGGTGTTTTGTCTTAATATGATGGGTGCATCAGATTAAGCCTGGCCGATGGGTGAACCAAAAATGGCCCACCAGTACTTAAACTCCATATCTGTTTGGGGGGAGGCCATCTGTCCTGAAAAGATGCCTGCAACCCCAGAACAGATCAAAGTTATCAATTCAGTTGATCCCTTTCAGACCACAGGTTTTGTTGAACCATGCATTCAGTGATAAAAGTCTGCCAAACCTGATATCCCTCTGTTAATCATTGGCAGCGGTCCACTAATGAACAGCTGGGCTTCCAGTTTATCAAGGCACTTTTAACAGTTCAACGAAATCCTGCTTTAGTACTTCTGATTGCTCTTCTGATTGAGCTACCTTGTCCTATTCTTACCTCTGATGCATTTCATCGCTCTTCTCAGGATTCTCTGAGCTATCAACCTGTTCTCATTCCCAGGTCGTTGTCTCTTTCTCCTCCTCTTTAGTGTTCATCACTCTGAGTGACATCAGTGTCCTTAGTCTTTCTTGTGATGTCTCCCATTTCTCTCTTGTCTCTATGCTTTGTTCTTTCCCTGCTGTATGAGAAAGACCATCTGGGGGTGCCTTTTACATCGGCTAGTAAAAGAGGCAGCACTGTACATTTTACAAATCTAGCAGCTCAATTTGATGTTGTTAGGTTCTAGCCATAAATATTTTCTGAACCAGTTAACATTAGCCCCAAACTTGTCTTTGGACTGCTCTTCCACTTTATCAGTGTTACTGATAAGCCTTGTTTCCACCAAACACTTTCAGTATGGTACCTTTGGAACCAAAAGTGTCCCTTCAGACATGGTACCTAGACCCTCGGTCCGTTAAGCGTTGCCATCGCAAACAGTACCCGTAAATGTGGGCAGGGTTGTTGTCATTCGTTGCTTCATCCAGCACTCACTGTATTTCCTCATTACTGGTGACACAAATGGAAGTCTACATCTTGTTTATCATCCACAAAATGAGGCTGCACGCCGACATTTTCAGAACAGAATAACACAGGCTGCAATGAGAGTTTCTCTCCATGGGATATTAAAAATAGTGGGTTTGTGCATGTAAGTCCTTCTAAAAGGCAAGCTCAGGGGCTGTAGTCCACAGGAACAACCTTTCGCAATGCCTTTTCTTCTCCGAGTGAGGATTAGGATATATGCGGTTCACATACCCCGATTAAAATTGACAGATATAGAAATGCTTGAAGATCCACCCATTACTAAAAGTGTATGTCATATAAAAACTAAAGTTAAGGCAGAAGTTGTCACAGTGATTTATTTTGTTGTCACAGAAATTTAAGGTGTGCTGATGGACTCATGTCGTCAACTCATGCCTTGAGTAACATAACAAGTTAACGTTCCACCTTAAAAGTCGCCAGCAGTCGGCCCAGTGAATTACGTTTTCTTTTTCTGACTCCAGCTGCTGTGAGAGGCAGCAAAACATCCTTTCATTTTATAATTATAGTTTTGATAAAATTCTCCACGGTATGAACAGTGGTTCCATGAGCCTCAAAACCAGCCACAACTCAGCCCTGAGCAGAGTGACCGTCCTCTATTGACCAATCAACAGACTGCAGTGTTCACAGCTCCACCTTTTAGTACCAGATCTGTGTGCTATGTACCCCAAAAATGGGGACATACAGAATTGTTCCATTGGTACCATCCACAACTTTTTACAGTGGAAACGGAAAAAAACTGTACCAAACTGTACTGTACTGTACTGCTTGGTGGAAATGGGGCTATAGATGCCTGAGCATCCTGAGGATTAATGTTGACATTGACATCACTGGTACTGCCGTTTGTGTGAGCCCTTATAGGTTCCAGTGCTTTTTTCTGAGTGGGTTCACTTCAGACGATGTAGATTTACATTGTTGCCCTCAGCTCATGTGTGCATGACTTCAAGTTCACATCAATGAAACCTATCTCTACATGCTAGTGAGAGATGCTGCAGCAACAGAGAGAGCTCATAGAGAGAGAGAGGATATGTGTTCTCCAGGGCGGAGGTTGGCCAGTCTGATGCAGCTGTCCAGCCAGGCCAGTCCTCCCTCATTCATCACTGGTGCAAACATTGGCAGAACATTAACCTATCACTGTAGACATTGCTATAAATATGTGCATGAATTTCCCACATTTTAAGTCGTAGATTTGTGGGAATTGATGATTATGTGCAATATCTGCAATCCCACTCCTGAATTTGATAAATTTTGTGGTGAAATATTAGTTGAGGAGAGTTTTATTTATGTCTGACCACAGCAGCTGGGAAGCAGTATGTTCTCATAATCTTCCCACCTGTGTCTCGCATAGTGGCATCTCCCTCAGCCAGTTACAGGCTGAACTTTTCTGATGTTTTTTCTCTTTTAGTCCATTCTTCATGTCTTCCTTGCCTTTTTCCATCAGCACGGACTATTTATAATTCTCTGTTGTCCATTCTCATCAGCATCCATCTTCATTTCTGTCTCATTTGAGATTTATTAAAGGTTCAAACATGTTGTCTAGCTTTAGCTAGCTTTCCTAGGTGACTGCTCTGTGTTTATGTCTTCCTGTGGCTGCTTGCCAGATGTCCAGGGTCGAAGTTGGCTGAGCTTTAGCCATAAATGTTGCCCTTCTTGGGACGGCAGTCTTGTACTTGTTTGAGTTTTGCACTCAGATCATCACAGCAGGTTGAAATCCCAGTCACCACACATGACTTTGCTGTTTTAGTTTCCGTGAGTCTGGGGAACATGATGGTTTCATTTAGAGCTAGCTGTCCATTTGAATTGTGTCTAGTTGAGTTCTGCTGAGCTTCCTCACCAGCGGGAGAGTTTCATGGAGTTCACAAGTCTTCTCCAGTGCAAATATTCCTGTTTCAGTATGCCAATCTTCGGTTGTTTTCCGGCAGTCTGTGTACTTTATCGGTGCAGATGAGCACAGAGGCATTGTGTTGTCCAAGGCCCTGCTAGTAGTAGTCCATTAAAATTTGGTTTGGGAACTGAAGGCAGTTGAAAGTTGATGCCTACAACCCAGAGTTTATCCGCTTTAATAATGTTCAAACTATAAAAAACCCTATATTCCTTAATGGTTCAGTCAAGACAGGGAACCGCCTTACAAGCCTTGTTGTTAAAAAAACAGAACAAAACGGCTAAGTAAAAACAAAGCAGACAGCAAGAGAAAGAGCCTCTGCACTATAGCAAAGCAGGAAGTAGTGAGCACCTTCTCTATTCTTAATCATCCCTAAAACATTAAAATATGTTTGATTTATTGTTTGACCATCATATTTTCACCATGACCATGCTGAGATGCACAGTGTTCATTTGGATATTGCACAGGCTTTTATTTAATACATCTAATGAAATGTATTGACTTGCGCTGAGAACATACCACTCTCCTGAGGCAGGTTTTTTTTTTTTTTTTTTTTAAAGCATCATCATCACGTTGCTCTGTCTTTTACATAGAATGTTTACAGCAAAGGCTAACCTTTGCACATCTCCAATGCACAGGTCTTTGGCTTTGCTTTAATTAGGGTGCAAATTATATCTGAGTAAATTCATAGGTACTGTAAGTGGGTAAGACAAATTGCATAGGAAATGCCACATTAACATGTAATAAGACTGAACTAAGTAAACTCTAATTAGGTTGCCCTTTTAGAAAGGGGAGCATGTCTGTGATCCTGCGGAAAAATAGACTAATTGTCTGAGAGGGTTAGAAGCATGTTAGGGCATTGGTGCACTTGGCCTAGAACCTTTTTAACAGCTGATGATGATGCACAAATGATACTCACAGGTGTTATTACAGGGTGCTTAATGCAGATGATAGGAATGTTTGTTATGCTTAACTTTATTTCCTGCCTCCAATGGATACAGCATTACTTTTTAATGGTTATCAATTTGACTTCCTATACTTAGGCGGTTGTTTTCTCCCACTCACTGCCGCTTTATCTGCACTGATGGGATCTGAGATGACAACTTAAAGATATTTTGTGCTTTTAATAGCCTATAAGCCTAGAATAAGCTTTTGCTAATTAGTCCAAGTGTGCACTTGGGTGAACTTTTGTCTCAAATGTATATTACTTTTACTTTTGCTTTTATTTTTTTGTTTTTTTTATCTCATTCTAATCACAATGTGGGCACAACAGCTCTGTAAGTTATTACCAGCATCCATCATTATTTTTAAACATTACTGTTTAAAAAAAAAACAAATGGAAAAGATACTATTTATGTGACCATTTTGTCTGTCACAGATAAGCATCTACAGCTCATGCATGATGTGCAGAAAATAAAGTAATACCTGAATATATTGGGGGTTTAGAGCAGTGGGATGATGGGTGCAGGATAACTTATCTCTGCTGCTTCAGCTGGCAGCTGCGCCAACCGTCAACAACTACAGGCACTTCATTTTGATATTTGATGAAGCCACTGTCTGTGTACTCACATAAACCAGTCAGATGAGCAAAAGCAGACAGACCAAGAGAAGAATACAACAGCCAGACCAATGAATCACACAGCAGCATGATGGAGAAGAGTCACCTTCACTTTTAATTAGTCCAGCAGCCAATTTTAAAACAGAGATAGAAAAGGAATGGACTTGACTAATGCTGACATATGACAAAAGGAGCGAAGAGGTCGGACTTTGGGTGTTCACTTCACAGTTTGTTCATTCACTGTAATGTTTTTTTTTCTGGGATCCAAAATGTCATACACAGTAAAATTAACTATGTTTACTGATCTTCACCTACGGCCATACAAACTGTAAACTGGACTGATTTTTATGGAACATTAGAAATGAAGGGATTGATCCATACATTATTTATGTGATTGTCTATTGACTCTGTTGATGGGTTTTCTGTTAAATGTGACAAATGCCTTTTTTTAATTTGTAATATCAGGATTTAAAGTAGTGTAAAAAGTCTACTTTATGTGAAGGCTGCAACTGAATCAAAGGGGGTTGCATAAATAATAAAACTAACATAAGAAGGGAAAATGTACAGGATAACAAAAACCCTTTAAACCAATATCAACTTACTGAAACCAACCCAAAACTGAGCTCCAGGATGAATGATTGCAATCATATTAAACTGACATGTCTCCAGAGGTATTGGTATTAATTATCTACACACTTTCATTTCAGGTACCAGATCAGACACACATGCCTCCTCTTTAATAACATCATGCATGGATCTGGTTTCTGGAGACGAAACAAAAGCTGAACTACAAACAAAACCAAACTGAAACCAAACAGCACTTTACAAAATGTTACTATACATATAATACCTCCAAATCAAACTGCATTTATATACAATACAAAATTGCTTTTAACTCTTCTCTCCTAGAGTCTATAATTGCTGACATGTGGTACAGAGCATACAGCAACTCTTAAAAAAAGCGCAAAAAAAGTACAACAAATACAACATTAAAACATGATGAATTAATAAAGTAAATTTAAAACAAAGTACATGGCGCATAGAAAAGGAAACTGAACCTCAATTAAAGACAAACAACATACATTTAAGTTAAGCAACAATATCAAGTTCACATTTTCCCCTTCATATCTATGCTGTGGTGTCGTGGCAAATCATGTCTGTTGTGGTCCTTTTCTTCACTCTTTCTGAGTACTGTCATGGAAACAACAGAGCCTAAATGCACTATCCTGTTGTTATGGTGAGAAGCAGTTCAACAGTTGCCCCAGTCTGTTTTCTGCACCCCTTTTTCCTCTCCTTCTTCCAACCCTCGTTCCCTCCTTATTCTGAAGGCATTCAGGTGAGTTTCTCTTTAGTTCATTGAAAACACTCAGCACCCCCTATGCAATGTTCTTAATTGCATTCTCATTAAGCTTTTCCATGTAGTTCCTAAGATCCTTTGAGTCCCCAAGCTCGATGTCCGGACATACCCATTTTATCTCACTGGTCTGCACTAGTGCTAATGGGCTGAGCACAGGACATCCATTACTAGACTTGACGTTGGAAAAGGTGGTAAACTTCACCCTCTTTCTCTTGGTGGTGGGAGAGTTAAGCGACTCATTCCTGTGATCTCTCCCACTCGAGCTACAGCTGCCCACACCAGTATTACCACGCTGGATGCCTCCATTCAGTAGCTGACTACCCTCCTCTAGGGTACCGCTCAGCTCTTCCTGCTGCTGTTGCTGCAGACAAAGCCCCTCATCTTGGCCAAGCCAAACCCAGTCATGGGCATGCGGCATTGCCTCCGGGGCCTCCAGGGACAGTTGCTTGCTACGGTACTTATATGCATAAGAGATGCAGTTAATAAGAAAGACCAGAATGGCCAGGCAGAACACTCCCAGCAGGGCATACATACCAATCTCTAGGTCTGTCAGGCCTCGTCGGGACGGTAACAAGTCGTCATCGGTGCTGCGGCTACGAGGCAGCTCCGCCTGGTCTGGATATTCAGAGAATTCGTTTGGGACCCTGGCCCCGCTGTCCGCTGATAGACGTCCCCCATTAGGTCTCACTGGGACATGGCCCCTGATGGTAGTGGCTCCACGGTTGATTAACCCAGTTTCCATGTCAGCGATAGACCCGCCATAATATGGAGGATCAGGACGTGTCCGTCGATCCCCTGGTTGTCTGTATTGCTCCTCTGGTTGACCAAACCTGGTCTGTATGTTTGCCATTCCAGTGGCTAAGATAGTACGTCGTTTTCCCTTCTGGCACACCTCCGCTGGGCTCATTTCAACGCGTACAAGCAAACCCTGGCCTTCTCCCTTGGCAACAATGATGGGCCACTTCCATGCTGCGCTGCGCTGCACCGCCACCACCTGTTCATCCAAAGAGGTGGCTGTCAGCGTAAAATGGGCAGGGTTGTAGTTGTCTAGAGCAGTCATGGAGCCATCGCTGAACTGAAGCCAAGCACTGATGAGGGCCTCCTAAGAAAGTACACATACAAACAGAAAGTTGTATCAGTGCAACAGTAAAAATAACCCTGAAAACAACACCAAAGGCAGTAATCTGAACATTTTTAACTAATGCAAAAGAATGACTAGAGAATAAAACAGAGGAACATGCTGAAAGAGTGAGCTGTAATTACAGTAGAAAGGCTCATGGAAACAATTGGATATGAAACTATTCTTCTGAAAGCCAAATATTCTTTTCTCTCCAAGGGAAGAGACAGTAGCCTTTTTACATTTGAAATTCTAATTATGGGAATAACAGAGCTGTTCAGTGGTTGGATATGCAAATCAAAGAGATGGCTTCACTATATCAAGAGTGAATTAATTATAAAAGAAAAACTGCAATGCATATCATAGACTCCATAATAACCCTCATTCAGCCCTGCACTTGTAAGCCACAGACAATGCACAATGCAGTGCTGATACAGTAAAGATAAGATTTTTCCCCTTTTGAATGACATGGATTCATACCTGTTTGAGCGATTCAATAACTTCCTGTGTGGTTGCAGTGGCGACGATGGCCCTGTTGCTCCCCGGGCTGAGCTGCAGAGACAGAGAGAGTCCAGAAACCAATTGCACCCCCAGCTCTGTCACACTCACTTTATCATCCACCACCCTGATGCTCCTCTCAGCCAGGACAGATGATGTCAGAGGGGACAGCACCTGAAACACACAGAAACACTTGCTACTCATGGTGGTCCGTTAAGATCCAAGACGGTGTCACTGTGAATGAAGAGCAGTGTTAATTTAAGGAACAAAAATTATGATGAAAAACAACCTTTTTACCATGACTAAGACTAAATGTTGATGAGCTAGAAATAAAAATGTTATTGGTGGGCTATCAGACTGTATGAGCATCATGAAATCTTGTGTCTGAGTCTGATAACAGTGTCTTCATGAGATCAGTAAGTTTACAATGAACCTGTGTACAAACAGTCATCTCAAAATGTTTGTTTATGATCTAAAAGTTTATGATTTTGAGGCTTTCAAATGATGACCAGTTAGTGTGTGCTTACAAAGTATGATTTTTAACTTGTCAAAACAATACTGGAGAAAAACAAGCTTATAAATGTGTAGAAATTATGTTTGGTTGTAGAAAAACATGTACAAATTAAATTAAAACAACCTGTCACCTTCATTCCAATTTCTTATGGCTAGTCTAATTGAATTTGATTCAAGAGAGAAAAAAATCTGACTAAAAGTAATGACTAAAAATGCACTGGAATGTAATGATTTTTCATCTACTATAATTGGATTAAAACGGTTAAATTGCCATCGGCTAAAACTAGACTGAAACTATGAAGGATAGAAATGACTGAGATGTAACTAAAACTAATAAGGACTTTTGTCGAAAGAGTACATTTAAAATTGCTGCCAAAGTCAACACTGA